>JAHIAL010000020.1:2181500-2861000 GCA_021605145.1 Aegilops bicornis
CAATGGCCCACGCGGCTCAAATCCAGTGACCCCGACGCCAAGCCCGAACAGTTGGGCAGTGCACCTGCCAGAGATTAGTGCCCTAGTTTTTTTTTCTCACATCGTTTTTCTCTCTACTAATTGCATTTTGCCTATTTTACCTTTTTATTTTTCTATTTTGCTCACTATATTATATATTTTTAAATTCCAGAATATTTTATAAATTAAAAAAACGAATTTGTGATCTTTTTTTCTTGTTTTATATTTCGCAAACATTCTTCAAACTCAAGAACTTTGAATCCATGATTTTCTTTGAATTCACAAATAATTTTATATTCATTTTATACTCATGAATATTTCTTTCATATTTGCGGATATTTTTTCATATTTGCGATCCTTTTTTTAAATTCAAAACATTTTCTAGATTCATGAATATTCTCTAAATGTCGGATGTATTTTTTATAGAAAGCCATCAAAATAAAAAAAAAAACATGATTTTTTTAAGCCCTATACGTACCTGTAGCGCATGATGTCCGCATATGGGCAGACCGATACGAGTGTTTGCACGGGGTGCGTGTTTTCTCTCCATCCGACATCCCCTATGCGCAGGATAGGAAGTCGCCGCATGCTTCATGTCGAACCACTAGAGCTATATCTCGTTTACAGCGAAATGTAGCTCTGGCTCGCCTAGATCGTGCACCTAATGGACCGGCCAAGTAATGGATGTACACTTTTGTTTTTCAATTCAATTATTTTTGTCCGTTCTTCGATTTTCTTCGTTTTTACCCATTTTTTGTGTTTCTTCACTCAGTTTCTATGTCTTTCTGTTTTCTTTTGCGATTCTTCACCGGTTTCTTCTGTTTCTTCGGTTTTTCATGTGCTTTTTCTTCACCGGTATCTTCTATTTTTTCTAGCTTTTTATTTATCATTTCCTTTTCAAAAATACGTGTCAATGTTTTCCCAAACACATTGTACATTTTTCATATACACGTGAAACATATTTTGATACATGTTGACGTTTTTTAAATACAAGATGTACCATTTTTCAAATACATGTTTCAAAGATTTCTTGATACATGTTTAAAAAAATTCATATACACACTGACCCATTTGTTATTTGGCATGAAACATTTTTTAAACCATGTGAATTTTTTTACATTATCTACCTATTTTTTTAAATGTCAAAACATATTTTTGAAATGCGGTATTATTTCCTTAAAATGTATATTATTTAAATGATACAAAATTATTTTTGTACTATGCATTTTTTTACATTGTATGAATACATGTTTTTGAAATACAAAAAATTGAATGTGACATATATTTTTGAATGGCACAAAAAAATTTGCATCGCGTAAACAGTTTAATACATTGCATACAGCTTTTTTTTGTAAAAATTACATATAATTTTTTAAACGTGGAACATTTTTCAAAACCTGTGCAAACAGTTTTTTTAGCACTGCATTAACATTTTCGGAAACATGTGGTGAATGTTTGTATTGAAAAAAGGTTTCATTTTAGAAAAATAAACGAAAGTAATAAAAAATGTGTGCTAGGGAGAGAGGGCACCCATTGAACCCATGGGCATATGCACCCATTTTTTTAAAAATACATTTTAAGCATATTTTAAAATATCAAAAAATTCAAAAGAAAATATCATGCGTACATGTTCTCAAATGTGTGTGCGTGGCACAAAGTTTTGTGAAAAAAAGTATTTTTGTTTTGTCTCTGCAAAAAAGACAAATTTCAATGCTTCTAAATAGTGTTCCACGACATGATTTTTTTGTCTTTTTTGCACAGGCCCTAAAAAAGTTATTTCTCCGTGAAACTTTATGCACGCACATAGAACATGGAGAAGTACCCGTGCAATTGTTTTCAGATTATTTTAGCATTTAGAAATGTGTTTTCCAAAGTGCGTTCATATGTACCCGGGTTCATGCATATGCACTTCTCGTGCTAGGGATCAGTGCTCCTCCCGCATGCTAGGCCGCCCCATTGTGGAGTACTAAAAGCAACCATGTGCTCTTTATCGCAGCAAGCGATACACATCCACACCGGCTCCATTCCTACTGGCCCATTTACAATATCAGTAAAAATAAAGAAAGAAAGAAAATAGGAAATATTAAATTAGTGTGATGTCGACATGGCGGGTGAGCCCATGTCGTGGTCGTGCACACGGGCGAGGGCGAAGCGCGGCTGTTGTGCTGGGTCGGCCAACTATGTCTCCTGTTGGCACGAGGCTGCTCTACGTTTAACGTTGGAGGTTCGGGGGATTATGACTAGACCAAAGCACATGGGAGGTTTGGGATTCTGAGACCTCGAGGTGTTTAACCTTGCACTCTTGGCCAGACAAGCGTGGAGGCTCTTGAACAACCCTGATACACTCAGCTCTATAATTTTGAAAGCAAAGCAGCATACTTCCTGCATAAAGTGGTCTTTTACAAGCAGAATTGGGCTCACATCCATCTCAAATATGGCGTGCTATCTTGGACGATGAAAGGACCACGATGTCGCCTAGAGGGGGTTGAATAAGCGTTTTAAAAACTTTCACGGATTTGGCTTTATCCTAATGCGGAAATAAACTAAACGGATACTTTTCAAGCACAAATCTTAAATATACTAGGCTCAACTAAGTGCACCAACAACTTAATGTAAATGAGGTGAGCACAACAAGGATACTAACAAGCACAAGTTACACAAACTTACTTGAGTAATAACACAAGATACGTAAGTGTATGACACAAGTTAGCAATTCACACTAAACACAAGATATATCAATAGTAGCAAGTATGAATTGCGGTATATAAAATGTAGGCATAAATAATCTCTTCAAGGAAATAGGCAACACAATATAATGAGGACAACAATATATATAGTGAATGCAAGGTCAAGAGACCAAAGTAAACCACAAGTAGTGGCTAGGATTGGAGATAACTGAAGACACGGAGATTTAGGATGTATCCCGATGTTCACTTCCTTGGAGGGAAGCTAGTCATCGTTAGAGAGGTAGATATTACCACTGAAAGCACACCAATGACACGAAGGCTCACCCTATTCTTCCTTTGAGACAACACCACGAAGGCGTTTCCCAACCACTAGTGGTAGACCTTGAGGCAGCCTTCAAACCTTCACAAACTTTCGGGGGGGGGGGGCAAATCACAAGTTGATTCCTCACCGGAGCACTCCTACCGCCTAGGAGTTTCAAACCTCCAAGAGTAACAAGATCAAGGGGGAAACGCTCAAGACTTGCTCAAATCACAAATTCTTTTGGTCACAAGATGGAGAGGGAGTGGATCTATCACATGATTAGAAAATCTCTCAAGAATTCTAACGAATCTTTCTCGGATCTAAGATTTCATGTAGGAGAAGTGAGAGGCAGCCATTTGGGTGTTCTAGGGTTCTTTTGGATGAAGTGGTCAACCCTCTACCGGATTGGTAGAGGGGTATATATAGAAGGCCTAGAAAACTAGTCGTTTACGAGTAAGTGACAGCGCTTGGCCGGATATCCGGTGGCTGAGAAATACACACACGCGCATGTGAAAAGCAGAGGCCAGAGTACAGGGCCTGGACATTTGGCCAAACTTGAGGCCCCGGACATCCGGCCAAGTGCCGGACATCCGGTGGGTGCATCCAACATTTCAACACAGGATCTGGACTTAGCGAGCCGGATTTCCGGGAGGATCCCGGACATCCGGGGCGACCCGGAAGCCCGGACATCTGGCCAAGTCCCGGATATCCGGCCATTAGAAAAATAACAGGAACTCCAAAACTAAAACATGCACAACTTTTTCATACGGACTCTGATTTTGATGATCTTGAGCTCGTTTTGAAGCTATGTAAAAGCTCCAGGCCCTCACATAGAGAACCACCCAAGATAAACCAAAATGGAGGGTGCAAAGTATGCAAAGGTTAGATCATATATTTTGGGGAACCTAGTTGGCTATGGATTTATTTGGTATATAGGATAGGAGTGGAATTGTGTATAGAAGATGTTGACTTGAGCAAATCCATCATGAACCCCTTTGATCCCCTCTTAATAATGCGGGATCCCTATAACTCAAGAATCATAAAAGAGCTACACTACATAGCTATCGAGAATCCGTTCTTGAGTGAATATGTTGCTTTGGTGGTCATCACTCCACAAACACTAATGCCAAAGGAACTAATACCTTTGACTCGAGCCTTTCACTTGAGCTTGATGTTGATGTTTCTTCTTGGCTCAAGTTAAACGCGATACATTAGTGAAGTCTTCAAGTAGCTCTCCCATACACAATGTGGGAAGCTTTGCTTTGTATTCATCTTCACTTGTCCATCAGATGATCATCCACAAGCTTCAAGCATGTAATCCTTCGGGATGGTATCTTGAACTTACCCTTGTCAACCATGATCATGAACACTTGATGACATCCTCTCATGGACACTTGCAATCTTTCTCTCGATGCGAGCCCATGAGAATAACCTAACCCTCATAGACATATACAACACATAGCATGGGTTAGTACACAGAGTGAAATTGACAATTTCTTATCATACCACAAGATCCTATGTGATCCATCATTTGCACTTGTGTGTTGACCATTTAGAGTTCGATTCTTTGATCTTTATCTTGGTCAACCTTTATCTTTACTCCATGCTCAATCTTGATGTCTTGAAGGCCATATTGGATTCTTCACTATGATTCATTTCTTCAAGACATGATTACCCATATCTCAATTATCATATGACCATATAGAGTTTATCCATGAATACCATATTGGTCATCATTTGTTCTTCATGCTTCATCACAATCTCTTGAAAGGCACAACAAAATCTTCACATGAATTACTTGCTTCAAGAAATAATCATCCATGACTCAACATATGAGCTCATCATGATCCTTTCTTCAAGCCATATGTAGAATTCTTCTCTTTAATCATTCTCTCAAGATCATGATCCATCATGGCTCACCCCATAATCCTAAGAATGAAGGCATCTGAGATCCTTCAATGAACTCCATATAGATCACATCTTGTTCATCACATGGAATTCATCTTGATCATATTTGATTCAATCATTGAGCTCAGTCATGATGCGCAACTATATGTATATGGCATTCATTCCGAATCCATTCAATATCCTTCTTGCATCGCCCAAGGAACAAGCCTTCACATATAACTTGATGCCATTGTTTCTTCATAGGAATTGTCATTCATTATCAAGTCTCAATCCATATATTTGTGTTGATGGATTTCATCCTTCAATTCATACAGTATTCTTCATGCATTGCAAATGGAATTTCCTTCACATGTATATCACAATGCAAACATTAGTCCATAAGAATTGTCATTAATTACCAAAACAACACATGGGGACTACATGTACTTTCAGACGGGAGGGACATAGTGAAGCAAGGTGTGATGCAGAGGATAGGGACAGGAGAAGACACACTTATATGGGAGCATACCCGTATCCCTAGGCATGACATACCGCGGCTTATCACATCTTTAGTGGATGATCCACCAACACGGGTGCAGGAATTGATTGAGCAAGCCACCTCATCTTGGAGGGAGGAGTTAGTCAGAGCAGTCTTCATACCCATTGATGCTGAAGCAATACCCAAAATTACTTTGTGCACAAGAAGAGTTGATGACTTCTAGGCTTGGAGCAAGGAGAACCGAGGAACTTCATTATGCGCTCAAATTTTATAGGATGATTAGAACACAAAACTAACCGAGAAAGTTGGTTGTATCAAATCGGGGAGGAGGGGGAGATATTGTCGTCCATTTTGCATCATGCTTTCCTACTGTTATTTATGATGCTTTTATCCATAATAATGCTTTTTGGAGTAATTGTAATGCCTTTTCTCTCATAATATGCAAGGTATACACAAAGAGGGAGAATTCCAGAAAACTGGACCTGGAAAAGCTACGTCAGGCCACCTATTCTGCACAACTCCAAACAAGCTGAAACTTCACGGAGATTTTTTATCAAATATATGATGAATATTGGAGCAAATAACTACCAGAGGGGGCCCACCAGGTGGGCACAACCCACCTGGGCGCGCCAGGGAGCCCAGGCGCGCCCTGGTGGGTTGTGCTCACCCAGGCCCACCTCCGGTGCCCATCTTCTGGTATATAAGTCATTTTGACCTGGAAAAAATAAGGAGAGGACTTTCGGGACGGAGCCCGTCGTCTCGAGGCGGAACTTGTGCAGGAGCACTTTTGCCCTCTGGCGAAGCAATTCCGCCGGGGGAACTTCCCTCTCGAAGGGGGAAATCATCATCATCATCACCACCAACAACTCTCCCATCTTGGGGAGGGCTATCTCCATCAGCATCTTCACTAGCACCATCTCATCTCAAACCCTAGTTCATATCTTGTGTTCAATCTTGTTACCGGAACTATAGATTGGTGCTTGTGGGTGACTAGTAGTGTTGATTACATCTTGTAGTTGATTACTATATGGTTTATTTGGTGGAAGATTATATGTTCAGATCCAACATGCTATTTAATACCCCTCTGATCTTGAGCATGATTATCATTTGTGAGTAGTTACTTTTGTTCTCGAGGTCACGGGAGAAATCATGTTGCAAGTAATCATGTGAACTTGATATGTGTTCGATATTTTGATAGTATGTATGTTGTGATTCCATTAGTGGTGTCATGTGAACGTCGACTACATGACACTTCACCATATTTGAGCCTAAGTAAATGCATTGTGGAGTATCAATTAGATGATGGGTTACGAGAGTGACAGAAACTTAAACCCCAGTTTATGCGCTATTCCGTAAGGGACCGATTGGATCCAAAAGTTTAATGCTATGGTTAGAATTTATGCTTAATACTTTTCTCGTGAGTTGGATGCTTATGTAGAAGGTTAATCATAAGTAGGAGGTTTGTTCAAGTAAGAACAACACCTAAGCACCGGTCCACCCACATATCAAATTATCAAAGTAGCGAACACAAATCGAACCAACATGGTGAAAGTGACTAGATGAAATTCCCGTGTACCCTCATGAACGCTTTTCTTATCATAAGAGACCGTTTTGGCCTGTCCTTTGCCTCAAAAGGATTGGGCTACCTTGCTGCACTTTTTTTACTACTATCGTTACTTGCTCGTTACAAATTATCTTGCTATCAAACTACTCCGCTACTTACAATTTCAGCACTTGCAGACATTACCTTGTTGAAAACCACTTGTCATTTCCTTCTGCTCCTCGTTGGGTTTGACACTCTTACTTATCGAAAAGAGCTACAATTGATCCCCTATACTTGTGCATCAAGGGGGCATCAAGTACTGATGAGAGCAATGGCTGGTCTTCTCTATGGCACACCCAGGTACCAAATAAAATCCGGGTCTTCCTTTGGCGTCTAGCGAGGGAATCGATTCCTACCAATGATCTCCTCCATCATCGCAACATGGCTAACTCGCCAGCGTGCCGGCTATGTGGCGCGGCCGATTTGTGGCGGCATGCACTGATCGAGTGCAGCATGTCGAGGAGCGTTTGGGCTTTAGCGCCAGAATCTCTCGTGGAACAAATGAGCATCGATGCAAATCCAAATGCCAGGAGATGGTTATTTAACATGTAGAGCTTGCTAAGCCATGCTGACTTCACCAAGCTGGACGTCACTCTGTGGGCAATTTTGAGTTCGAGAAGGAAAGTGATACATGAGGATTTACACCATACTCCTTTATCGACCAATGCATTTGTGAATTCTTTCATCAATGAACTGCAGGTGTTGCGGAAGCCAAGTGGCGAGCCAGCAGCGGCCCAGCCATGGCTAACTCATTGGATAGCTCATCCAGAGAACATGAGCAAAATTAATGTAGATGTCGCGCTGCTGCGTAACAGCTCTGTTGGTACTATCGCAATGGTCTACAGGGACCGCAATGGACTCTTTATGGGCGCTTCCACGATCACCTTTGAAAGGACATGTGGTGCCCCCATGTGTGGTTTTGGTAGTTGATGACAATCTCTATGGACTAACGGTTTCCTTGAGTTATATTTGAAGGATTTGTCCATAGGATTGTCTTGAGGTCCATGTGTTGGTTTCAAGGAGTTTATGAGATGGCCAAAGTGCTTTTCAAGGAATTATCCAAAGATTCGTCATGTGAGAGTTCAGCTTATTGCAAGCATGTCTTGAAGAAGAAGATTGTGTGAACATTCAAGTTTACCTTCAAGACATCATCCTAATGAAGAGAGTTGGAAAGATTCAAGGTTGATCAAGACTAAGTACATAGAGTGATTCAAGTTGATCAACACACAAAGCGCACAAGTTGTACTGAGAGGGACCAAGTGATCCCATGGTATGTTTCCATGGTCTTGCGTCAAGAGGAAGATCTCATACAACCCATGGAGGATGACATCAAGTGGTGATCATCATCAAGTTTGCAGTGTGCAAGTTCAAGTGGAGCAACACGAAGAGTGGCTCACCCATAATGGAGTATGGGGGAGCAATCAAGCTTGAAGCTTGCCGTCCATTGTGGTGTCAATGGAATTATGAAGATGTGCCGAAGAGTGGCTCACCCATATTGGAGTATGGGGGAGCAATCAACTAGTCTTCATCGAGCCAACACAATCAAGAAAGGTGGTCCAACTTGAGGAAGTCAAGATCGTCATCATCTAGCTCAAGTGGACTATGTGCAAGGCAAAGGTTTGCCCTTGATAGGTTTTCTATTTTACCGGTCTCATAGTGGTAGTTGGGAGACCGGGTTGTAGGATCAATTGTCGTACTATCAAGGGGGGCTCTCTAGTGAGTAGCTTGGTCGTATTGTTCGTCGAGAGCTCAAACCATTGCATCCTTGCATCATATCTCTTGGTTCTTGTTTGGTTCTTCTCCTTGTGAGATTTGGATCTCATGGTCATCTTCTTGACAAGCTCGAGTTAATCGAAAACCGATTTCATATGCATCTTCTTTTGTGTTTACGGTGTTGGAGTTTGTACCGGTCTTAATTGAGAAAGGGTTCTCACCATTTTATTTTGGGTATTTTCTCAATTGCTTTTTCTTGATATTTCTATCAAGATTGTGCTTGCTCTTGTCCTTAGCTTTCCAACAAACTTGATTTCGTCGTATTCGAAGCTCGTATGTGAAAGTTGTGGCTGTTTTGATATTACCTGTTTTACATAGAGAGGTTGTGCCGCCCCATAGAGAGGTTGTACCGGTACAACCGGTGTTTGGAGCGGTTTACCGAACTGAATTGGTCCGAAGGTTGTACTGCCATGTACCGCTCTACCACCGGACTAGTTTACATTGTGGTGCGGTTGTTGGGCGGTTGTGGGCGGTTGTACCGCTTATTGCCTGCCACCGGTTGTACTGGGTGCTCATAGCGGTTGTATCGCTCCTATGTTATTGTGCACATAACGGGAAGATTCGTGGGGACCTATTTAAGGGGGTCTTCTTCCCCAATGGTTCCCCGTCTCTTGAGCTCGTTTTTGCCCCCATTGTTGACCTTCTTTGAGCTTGCTTCAATCCCTCCATGGATTCTTGCTAGTTTTTGAGGTAAAAGAGAGAGAGGAGATCTAGATCCACACTTCCACCAATCACTTTCTCCTCTATGTGAGGGGAACCCCTTGGATCTAGATCTTGGAGTTCTTGGTGTTCTCCTTCTTATTCTTCCTCTCACTTTCCTCCGTAGCATTAGTTGCTTTGGTGGGATTTGAGAGAGAAGGACTTGGGCACTCTGTGTGCCCGTGCCATTGCATTTGTGCATTGGTTTGAGTTCTCCACGGTGATACGTGGAAGTTACAAGTTGAGAAGCTTATTACTCTTGGGTGCTTGGTACCCTTGAGCTTGTTCCTCTTGGGTGCTTGGGCGCCCTAGGCAGTTAGTGGTGTTCGGAGCTCAATCATTGTGGTGTAAAGCTCAAGCGCCTTCAGGAGTCTCAATTAGGTTCTGGAGATCGCTTAGAGCAATTTGGCACCGGTGACCGCCCCCAAGGGTTGCCAAAGTGTGCGGGTTCGGTGGCCCGCCCCAAGGGTTGCCATTTGTCTGGGTTCGGTGTCCGCCCTCAAGGGTCCCTTAGTGGAATCACGGCATCTTGCATTGTCTTGAGGGCGTGAGGAGATTACGGTGGCCCTAGTGGCTTCTTGGGGAGCATTGTGCCTCCACACCGCTCCAAAGCGGAGATTAGCATCTGCAAGGGTGTGAACTTCGGGATACATAAATGCGTCTCCCGTGCCTCGGTTATCTCTTACCCGAGCCCTTTGCTTATGCACTTTACTTTGTGATAGCCATAGTGTTTCATGTTATATATCTTTGTAAGGGCATCTTTATCCCTTTGTTGGTTTTGGTGATTGATGACAATACTTTTGTGGACTAATCATGTGCATCGAATATTTCAGATATATATTGGCTAGGCACAAGATGATTTGGTTCCCCTCAAAGGCTATGGAAGACGGTGTTTCTCTTCGTTTCTTTTCGGTGGTATTGAGTCGTAGGGAAGCCGTACTATTAAGAGGGGGTCCGCGTTGGAAAGGTTGGGTGGATTCATCACGTACACATCTTCCTTTGCACCTCCTTTCCTCTTGCCTTTGGAGCATCCTATGTTTTCCTTGTCTATGCAAATATTGCTCTTTCTTGCTGAACTAGGGCGTCTTGGTAGTATCTTGCTCCTTAGAGCGGTAGTACAAGAGTTCTTGCGGTAGTACCAATACCGCGTGTAGTACCGCGAGAGCCCATGGTAGTACCGCTTCTAGTAAGCGGTAGTACTGTGGCCGTAGTCTAGATTTTGCCATCCTCTCCCTAGTGGGTGGCACCCATCACGGTAGTACCGTGCACGGGCGCGTAGTACCGCGATTCGGTAATAGTTCCGCCTTAGTTCACGCTGCAGTAGAAGGGGCGGATGTAATTTTTTACATCCAGCGCCTCGTAGTACCAATGCCGCTTACTGGCTTACAGTACTGCGTGTCGGGTTTTTGCATCGACTCCAACCCTGCGGAAGTAGCCACGGATGTAATTTTATATCCGTGCCTTCCCATCTCTGGACAGCCCCTGCCTTGCGGTAGTACCGCGCCAGCAGTACTACCGCCCTCTGCTTTAGTGCATTTTGGGCTGTTCTGGTCTCTGCTGCGTGGGCGGTAGTACCGCGGGGCCCTGCGGTAGTACCGCGTGCCCCTGCGGTAGTACCGCGCCTCAGGTACGGTAGTACCGCGTTGCGCAGGCTGAGTTGGTGGATAACGGTTGGATTTGTTCTTCCACTATATAAGGGGTGTCTTCTTCCTCTAGTTGACTACCTCTTCCACCTCTAAGCTCCATTGTTGCTCCAAGCTCCATTTTTGCCCGATCTCCCTCCCTAGCCAATCAAACTTGTTGATTCTCTAGGGATTGGTTGAGAAGGCCACGATCTACACTTCCACCAAGAGAAATTTGAATCCCCCACTAATCCCTTGTGGATCTTGTTACTCTTGGGTGTTTGAGCACCCTAGACGGTTGAGGTCACCGTGGAGTGATAACCCACAAGTATAGGGGATCGCAACAGTTTTCGATAAGTAAGAGTGTCGAACCCAACGAGGAGCTAAAGGTAGAACAAATATTCCCTCAAGTTCTATCGACCACCGATACAACTCTACGCACGCTTGACGTTCGCTTTACCTAGAACAAGTATAAAACTAGAAGTGCTTTGTAGGTGTTTTCGGGTAAGCCTGCAAGAAAGTAAAGAGCACGAAAATAAAACTAGGGGCTGCTAAGGTAAAGACACAACTAAAGTAAATATAGCGAG
Organism: Aegilops bicornis; assembly: GCA_021605145.1. Lineage (NCBI taxonomy): Eukaryota > Viridiplantae > Streptophyta > Magnoliopsida > Poales > Poaceae > Aegilops > Aegilops bicornis. The sequence continues at coordinate 2,193,177 of JAHIAL010000020.1, forward strand.
TGTGGAAAAGTGATGGTAGGTGTGGCGAAATTGTCCATTAAGCAATTGATTACCTTACTAGACCGATAGCAAGTATTATGTGGGAGAGGCCACTGCTAGCATGTTATCCCTTCCTTGGAATTCTATGCACTTATGATTGGAACTATTAGCAAGCATCCGCAACTACTAACGTTCATTAAGGTAAAACCCAACCATAGCATTAAGATATATTGGTCCCCTTCAATCCATTATACATCAATTTCTATGCTAGGTTGAAGCTTACATCACTCTTGCCCTCCAATACATAGTCCTATCAACATACAACTAACCCTAAGGTATGATCCACAGCAGCAGCGCTCATATGATGGGCACCAAAGGAAAGCAACATAACCACAAGCAAATTAAATCAATCATAGCAATTCATCAACCACCCGGTAGGACAACGAAAATCTACTCGGACATCATAGGATGGCAACACATCATCGGAAAATAATATGAAGCATAAAGCACCATGTTCAAGTAGAGGGTACAGCGGGTTGCGGGAGAGTGGACCGCTGTAGATAGAGGGGAAGGTGATGGAGATGTTGGTGAAGATATGGCGGAGGTGTTGGTGAAGATCATGGGTGATGATGATGGCCCTTGGCAGCCTCCGGCCACCGGGAAGCAAGGGGAGAGCCCCTTCTTCTTCTTCTTTCTTGACCTCCTCCCTAGATGGGAGAAGGGTTTCCCCTCCTGGTCCTTGGCTCCCATGGCTTGGGAGGGCGAGAGCCCTCCGAGATTGGATCTATCTCTGTTTACGCGTTACATTACGGCTCTGTTTCACCGTTTCACGTATATATGGAGATCCGTAACTCCGATTGGCCTGAAACCTTCGCCGTGATTTTTTTCCGAATATTAGCTTTCTTGCGGCAAAAGAAGAGCATCAACCGCCTTACGGGTGGACCACGAGGGTAGGGGGCGCGCCCACCTGGTACGGGCGTGGGCCCCTACCTCGTGACCACTTCGGGCACCGTCTCGTGTGGATTTTTCTTCTGGAATTTTCCATATTTTCCAAAAATAAGCTCCGTCCGTTTTTATCCCGTTTGGACTCCGTTTGATATGGATATTCTGAAACAAAAACATGCAATGAGGCGAACTGCACTGAGCCTTTGGATCAATATGTTAGTCCCAAATATAATATAAATAGTTTCCAAAAAGTATATGAAAGTGAATAATATTGGCATGGAACAATCAAAAATTATAGATACGACGGAGACGTATCATGGAGCCATAGTCCATTGTGGTGAAGCTTCGTGCTGTTGTTGGGAGCCTCCAATTAAGTTGTGGAGATTGCCCCAACTTTGTTTGTAAAGGTTCGGTCGCCGCCTCCAAGGGCACCAATAGTGGAATCACGACATCTCGCATCGTGTGAGGGCGTGAGGAGAATCGGTGGCCCTAGTGGCTTCTTGGGGAGCATTGTGCCTCCACACCGCTCCAATGGAGACGCACTTCCCTTCTAAGGGAAGGAACTTCGGTAACACATCCTCGTCTTCACCGGCTCCACTCTTGGTTATCTCGTTCCTTTACTTGTGCAAGCTTATTTGTGTTATATCTCTTGCTTGCATGTGTGCTTGTTGTTGTTGCATCATATAGGTTGCTCACCTAGTTGCATATCTAGACAACCTACTTTGATGCAAAGTTTAAATTGGTAAAGAAAGGCTAAAAATTGTTAGTTGCCTATTCACCCCCCCCCTCTAGTCAACTCTATTGATCCTTTCAATTGGTATCAGAGCCTCGTCTCTTGATTAAGGACTTTACCGTCTGAAGAGTATGGTTGACGTCGTAGACGGTGTGGAGGAGCACTCCGGTCTCGTCTACAGGAGATGGGGGAACCGCGGTCTCTCGTGAGGAATTCAATGTGGCGTTGGACACATTGAAAACCTCCGTGACGACCGAGGTCGAAAGCATGTTTAATAAATTCATAGAAGGGCTTAAACTTTCCACCGCACCGTTGAAAGTGGGTGATCCCGCTAACAAGGTGATGGATGCTACCTCCGACAAGGGGGAAGCTTCTAGCGAGAAAGCTCCTTCTTCTAGTGTAAAAATGGCACCGGCATCTTTGCCCATGTGGAACCTCCACCTGTCTATGGTGGACCGCTTCCTTCCACTCATTTGAATCATGTCGGCCCGACTCCTAAGATTGAGAAGAATGTGGAATTTGATTCTTGGGTCTATCATTTTAAACGTCATTTAAACCATGTGAACACTAACCTTTGGAGAATCATTGAAGAAGGTTTCTATCCGCATGACAGAAGCAACTTCACCCCTAGAGAAGCCGTAGATAATCAATTCAATGAGAATGCTCTCTTCATCATCCAAGAAGCAATCCCCGAAGATCTTCCTCATCTCCGCCCTACTCCATGGCCAAAGATGCTTGGCATCAAGTGGTTTCCCTCTATCGGGAAGCGCAAGCATTCAACGCCTCCAACTATGAAGTGGTGCAAGATGAAGCCGATGAGTTTGCAATGAAAGAAGATGAAGAACCTCGTGAGCTTTATCGAGGGTAACCAAACTCATGGTCTCTCTTCGAGATCATGGAAGTAAGGACTCGGATGACAATTGGATCAAGCGCAAATTCCTCAAGGCAATGATGCCCTACCACAAAGCCATGTCCTCCGTCATTCGTCAAAGGACGGACTTCCACACCTTGTCCTCGAGTGAAGTGTTGGATGAGTTTGTTGCTATGAGCATCTTGGACAAGACCGCCGACAATGCGGTACTTCGCTCTCAAAGAGTAAAGAAGCCCAACCTTGCACTAAAGGCCAAGGTTAGTATGGAGGAAGAGGATGAAGAGGAAGAAGAGGAGAATAACCTCGAAGAATCTGAGTATGCCTATCATGAACACATGGCTCTTGCTTCAAGGCAATTTTGGAGCAAGAAGAACTCAAGGCCCAACTTCAACAAGAACAATTCAAGTGGCGCAAAGGGCAAGCAACGAGTGCGGACTTGCTTTAATTGTGGTAATGTGAGCCACTTTGTTGCGGAGTGTCCTTATGAGAAGAGGGAAGACAATGGTGGCAAGCTCATCCGAAAGGACAAGGCCAATTCTTTCCCCAACAAGAGCAACTTCACCAAGAAGACTCCTCCCAAGGCATTGGTGGTACAAGAAGAGTACAATGAGGATGATGACGATGATGAAGATGGTGAGTCGGTTGCCATGGCCTCCATTGCCATTGCGACGACTCCACGGGTCACTACTAGAAAAAGGCCTACTAATGGCGCACCGGTTTTGCCTACTAATGGCGCACTACCGGTGCGCCATTACTAGCACCAGTAGTATTTTTTACTAATGGCGCACCACTGGTGCGCCATTAATATCTGGTATACTAATGGCGCACCATGTAGTGCGCCATTAGTAGTATCTGGTATACTAATGGCGCACCACATAGAAGTGCGCCAACATTTTTTTTTCAAATTTTTTTCAGAAAATTTTTTTTTAATTTTTTTTTCAAATTTTTCTTAATCTCGGGTCAATATGCTTAATCTTAGGTCAAATCGCACTCCGTGGTCAAACTTCCCGAAAGGTCACCCATCCTCACACTACTCCAGCCCAAGCACGCTTAACTTCAGAGTTCTATCCAACCCTAGCAACAGCTCACTTCACAGGCACTTATTGATATATCTAGCATATCAATCCTGTTATACCTTGTTGATGTCTAGGACTTTGTTCATGTTCATGACTATGATTAAATTTTGAAAAATATTTCAAACTTCCCGGTCATATTACGTATCATTTTTTGAAAAAATTCAAAAAAATTCAAAACCAATTTTTTTACATTACTAGTGGCGCACCACATCCACGGTGCGCCACTAGTAAGTTTGAAAATTTTTGAATTTTTTTGCCGCTAGATCTTGAAAGCCCCGTAACTTTTTTCTGTTAGGTTTTTGGGGATTTTGAAAATGTTTAATTAAATTCTGATGTAACTTTTCGAGTAGATGATTTTTCATATAAAAACTTTTTCATCCTAGTTCGTATGCAAAAGTTATGCCCATTTACAAATTTCGGAGAGATTTTGCAAATAAAGTCGAAATTCATATTTGTAAATTTTCCCAAAAACTAGAGCACATATCACATGGGAAACATATTTTCTTTTTATTTTTGACATTTCCATCATTTTCTTTTATTTTTTAAAAGCTGAAAAAAGCGATCCGGGGTGCATTAGGTGTTGGGGCAAGTTAGTAATGGCGCGCAGTGGGGTGGTGCGCCATTACTAGTTTAACTAGTAATGGCGCACCACACCCACGGTGCGCCATTATTGTTTTGAAAAAAATAAAAAATTGATATTTTTATTTTTTTTTTGAAAAACTTAGTAATGGCGCACCAGTGGAAAGTGCCCCATTACTATTAAAACCTAGTAATGGCGCACCGAGACATGGGGCGCAATTAGTACCAAATTTTTTTAATTTTTTTTACTTTTTTTTTCAAAACTACTAATGGCGCACGACGGATGTGGTGCGCCATTACTATGTCAATTAGTAATGGCACACTATGCAGCAGTGCGCCATTAGTAACAAAAATTTTTTATGTTTTTTTAAAACTACTAATGGCGCACCACACACCAGTGCGCCATTAGTAATATATATTACTAATGGCGCACCGAGACATGGTGCGCCATTAGAATATAGTAATGGCGCACCACATCACAGGTGCGCCATTAGTGGCCATTCCATCTATAGCCCTTTTTGTAGTAGTGGGTGTCTCTCTTCGACTCACCCAATGAGAGCATCACCGCCAAGTGCCTCATGGCTAACGCCACCAACAAGGTAACTCCCAACATCAAAACTACCATCATTAATCATCCTTCTTTGACGGATGGCATTGATGAACATGAGGGAACTAATGTGGAGGAGAATGAGTTTGAGACCTTTATGGGTAAACTCAAGGGTAAATCCAAGAAGCACGCCGTTGCTCTCTTGGAACAACTTGGTGAAGCCAATGACATGATCGAGGCTCACAAAGGTACCATCTCTAAGATGGAGGGGCATAGTCGTGACTATGCCGATGAGATTTCAGATCTTTCCAATGCTCTTGAGGAAGAGCGTGGTCTTCGTTTGGCTCTTGAGGAGTCACACAACGATGATCATGCTAAGTTAAATAAAGATCTTGATCATGCTCTTGTTGTTTCTCGTGTGCTAAACTCCGAGAAGGCCAAGCTTGGGGTTGATCTTGCTAGACTCAAAGAGGATTTTGACATTCTCGACAAGGCTCACAAAGTCTTGAAGGGTGCTCATGCTAGCCTCAAGGAGTCTCATGATCAACTTCAAGTAAAGCTAACCAAGGAGAAAGCCTCATTTCCTCATATGGTGTTAATTGATAATGCAAATGCTACTAATTCATGTTGTGAGCATGTGCATCTTGTTGAGGAGAATGCTAAGTTAAAGGAGCAGCTTGAGAAGGGTCGTGTGTCTTGCATACAAGGCAAGAAGAACCTCAACGACCTTTTGAGCAATCAAAAGGAAGTTGTGGCCAAGGAAGGGATTGGGTACGCACCCAAGTCCAAGATTAAGAAGAAGAATGACAAGACCAAATGACCTCCACCTCTCAAGCAAACCTTTGTGAAGGAAGGAGAGGGTGCTCCTAAGGAGAAGAAGAAGAACACCGTGAAGGGTGGTGATGCCAAGATGGGCAACACTTCCCTTCCCAACAAAGCCGGCGACTTTAACCCTTCTTATGTGTTGTGCCGTGCTAGTGATGGACATGTTTATGCCGAATTTGTTGGTTCTCCTTATGAGTACATTGAATGGTCTATGTGGGTCCCTAAGACCCTTGTCACTAACATCAAAGGACCCATTACAAAATGGGTACCTAAAACCAAGCATTGATCTCTTGTAGGTGTTTGCTTCCTGGTGGGGATCATGGTTGCTCGACAGTGGAGCTACAAATCATATGACCTAAGCAAGGACTTGGTGGTGGACGTGCACAAGATTCCATCTATGCCCACCACTGTCGAATGGGGTGATGCCTCGTCTTCTAAGGTATTGGGACTTGGCAAGGTTGTCATTTCTCATGATCTCATGATCGAGAAGGTCATGCTTGTTGAGTCCCTTGCATACAATTTACTTTCCGTTCATCAACTTGCAATCATGGGCTTTGCCACTTTCTTTGATATTGATACCTTGGACCTCTTGAGGAGCAAGACTCTTAAAGTAGAATTTGTTGGGCATGTCGAGAACGGTCTCTGTGTGATTAACTTTTCGAGCGACCCAAGAAGACCGAGACATGCCTAATGGCTAAAGTTGACGTGGGATGGCTTTGGCATCGCCGTTTAGCCCATGTCAATATGAGATCTTAAGTATTCTCAAGGGGGACCATGTTCGTGGACTAACAAATGTTAGTTTTGCTAAAGATCGTGCTTGCAGTGCTTGTATCGAAGGAAAGCTACATGAGAAGGCTCACCCTCCCACGACTATCATTTACTCGAAGAGGCCTTTGGAGCTCTTTCACTTGGATCTCTTTGGGCCTCCATCCTTTGATAGTCTTGGGGGTAGAAAGTATTGCTTGGTGATTGTGGATGACTACTCAAGATACACATGGGTATATTTCTTCAAGAGGAAGAGCGAGACCCAACAAACCGTCGTTGACTTTACAAATGAAGCCCAACGCCAATACAATGCAAAGATCTTGACTATAAGAAGCGACAATGGCACCGAGTTCAAGAACTACACCTTGGATGAGTTTCTTAGTGATGAGGGGATCAAGCATCAATATTCCGCACCATACACCCCTCAACAAAATGGTGTAGCGGAGAGGAAGAACCGGACGTTGATGGATGCGGCAAGGACCATGATGGCGGAGTTCAAGTCTCCATACAACTTTTGGGCGAAGCCATCAACACCGTGTCATGCATCCAATCGGCTCTACCTCTGCAAGGGTTTGAACAAGACTCCATATGAGATACTTACAGGTAACAAGCCCAACCTCAAGTACTTTCGGGTGTTCGGGTGTAGGTGTTTCATTCTCAAGAAAGGTGTTCGTTTGTCTAAATTTGAGGCTAGAGCTTATGAGGGCATATTTGTTGGTTATGCTACAACTCTCATGCTTACCGTGTCCTCAATAAATCCACGGGACTTATTGAGGAGACGTGTAACGGAGTTTGATGAGAATAACGGCTCCCAAGTGGAGCAAAGTGGCACTTGTGATGTAGGTGATGAAATTCCTCCTCAAGCCATAAGAAGAATGGGTGTTGATTTTATACTACCCATTGAGGAACCCCTTGTGGCCGAAGGAGAAGGACAATGCTCCACCCAAGTGGAGCCATCACCAACCCAAGGCCCACACGCTCAAGAACAAAGTGAAGGCCCTCAACCTCATGAACAAGACCAAGGGCAAGATCATGCTCAAGACGGTGTTGACACACCAATTGATGCCCAAGGTCAAGTTCTCTCCTCCGAGCAAGTTCAAGATCAAGAACAAGCTCAAGACGACGCTCAAGATGATCAAGTGACCGCTCCTCAACTCACCATCGAGGAGGAATTGGAGCGTCGTGCCACCAAGATTGCATCCAAGCTCTCCACCAAGGGTCATCTCATGAAAAAATGTGCTTGGAAGCATTCAAAAGGGGGTAAGCACTCATAGACAATTGGCAAACTATTGTGAACATCACGCGTTTGTCTCTTGTGTTGAACCCCAAAAGGTATATGAAGCACTCGAAGATCCGGATTGGCTTAATGCTATGCATGAAGAACTCAACAACTTCGAGTACAACAAGGTGTGGAGATTGGTGCCAAGGCCAAAAGGGAACAACAATGTCATTGGAACCAAGTGGATATTCAAGAACAAGCAAGATGCTCATGGGACCATCGTCCGCAACAAGGCAAGATTGGTGGCACAAGGCTACTCCCAAGTCGAGGGTGTCAACTACGGTGAAACCTTTTCTCCCGTTGCTCGCCTTGAATCCATTCATTTGTTGATTGCTTATGCTTCTCATCACAACTTTGAGTTGCAACAAATGGATGTGAAGAGTGCTTTTCTTAATGGTCCCATTAATGAGTTGGTATATGTCAAGAAACCCCCCGGGTTCGAGGATCCCTACTTTCCCAATCATGTGTATCAACTCGATAAGGCACTCTATGGCCTTAAACAAGCCCCACGCGTCGTGGTATGACCACCTTACCGAGTTGTTACAAGACCGTGGATTTGAAGTTGGGCTAATCGACCCCACTCTCTTTACTAAGAAGGTCAAAGGGGAGTTGTTTGTGTGCCAACTATATGTTGATGATATTATCTTTGGTTCCCCTAACAAAGCTTTCAATGAGGAATTTGCCGCTCTCATGACCTCAAAGTTCAAGATGTCTTCCATGGGAGAGTTGAAGTTCTTTCTCGGGTTCGAAGTGAAGCAAAGAAGAGAAGGAACCTTCATCAACCAAGCCAAATACACTCAAGACATGCTCAAGAGATTCAAGCTAAGTGATGCCAAGCCGGCTTCCACTCCAATGCCCACCAAGTGCCAACTTGACATTGATCCCAATGGTAAGCGGTGGATCAAAAGGTATATCGCTCCATGATTGGCTCCTTGCTTTACCTTTGTGCATCTAGACCGGATATCATGTTGAGTGTGGGAATTTGTGCACGGTTCCAAGCCGCACCTAAGGAAATCCACTTTGTGGCGGTCAAGCGAATCTTTCGATATTTGGCTCATACCCCAAACTTTGGCTTATGGTACCCAAGGGGAGCAAACTTCAAGCTTGTAGGATATTCGGACTCCGATTGGGCGGGAGACAAAGTGGATAGGAAGTCCACTTCCGGAGGGTGCCAATTTCTTGGTTGCTCTTTGGTGAGTTGGTCCTCCAAGAAGCAAAGTTGTGTGTCTCTCTCGTCCACCGAAGCGGAGTATGTGGCGGCCGGTAGTTGTTGTGCACAACTCTTATGGATGAGGCAAACTTTAAAGGATTACGGTGTCATTTGTGACAAAGTGCCTCTTTGGCGTGGTCTCTCGCTTGAAGGTTCCATGCTTCGGTGTTCTCTCGTTTGGTTGAAACTGTTTTTCTTGAGCTCACGGTACTACCGCAGCCTGCCACGGTACTACCGCAAGGGGAGTTGCTGGTACTTCCGCACCCAACAGTGGCAGTAATTTTTCACCGCCGCTGGGAGCGGTACTATGGCCTCGGTCGGCATTTCTGCAAGCGGTACTACCGCAATGACGTCTTGATACTACCATGAGAGGAGCCAAGACGGCATTCCGCACCCAAAGACGGCAGTAATTTTTCTTGGCGCTGGGAGCGGTACTAAAGCCACGCAGTCTTGGTACTTCCGCCGGGTACTACCCTGTGTTGACGTGCGGTACTACCGTCTTGATCGAGGGCGTGGGGGGGTTAAACATGGGCAGGGGGAGTTCTAACTCCCCCATACCCATTCGCCTCTCTCCCCACTCCGTCTCTCTCTCTCTCTATCTCTCTCGCTCAAGAACGGTGCCGGAGGTCCTCGCCGGATCTCCATCTCCGGCCGCTCTCCTCGGATTCCGACCGGTGGGATCGTTCCCCACCACTCCCTCTTGCCATGGAACAAGGTTTCTCCCCAATCCCTCCCTTTTTCTTGTTCGTCTTGTTGTTTTTAGGTTTTGGGGAGATGCAAGTTGTTCTTGAGATTTTAGGACAAATCTTTGCAAGAGTAGGATGTAGGAGAGTAGTTTTGTGTAGTGATGGTACTTGCTATAGTTGTCCCGTGATGGATTTGATCGATCGTAGTACCGCGTGTTGACATGGTTGTGCTCAGATCTCCGTGGCCGTTTCGGATCTCCAACGTGGATACTACCGCAACACAGAGGCAGCAGAGGGCTCCAATGCCCCCCAACGCAGAAGCAAGACCACCGCCACCAAAGAGAAGGAACCCACCATGGGTTTGGATGAGATACCGCTTGATGAGTTCATCTCTCGGAGGAAGATCAATCCGTATGGAAACCCTCGTGCCAACTTTCGAGGGAATGAGCTATTCTGGACCAAGCAGCAGAATCTCATTTATCTGGGTGTCATCAAGGCCAAGCAAAACACCTATGTGGAGGTGAAGTGGATCAACATGCATCACACGAGACAAGAGAAGCACCGGGACTACTTTGGCGAGGCTTTAGACCTAGTGGAGCAATTTGGCATTGAGCATATCATCTCATTCCACAAAGACTATGATCCCGAGATCCTTGCTCTGTTCTTTGCCTCAGTGCATTTTCATCCCACTGAGGAAAGGACCATGACTTGGATGACCAATGGTCGGCAGCTGACTGCTACTTCGAAGGAATTCATGACTTTGCTTGGGGTTCCGGATGAGGGGCTCGCCACACCCCAAGGTGTTCGCCCTCATGCCAATTCCGAGTCTGCCAACAAGAACAGGCTTATGCCCTTCTATGTGGAGAAGAAGCTCTCCAATGGCAAGTCAACTTGGGTACTCAACTCCTTTCTTGACATCATGCACCGGATCTTCCGCAACACTCTCTTCCCACGCATTGGGGACAAGGACAAGGTGCATGCCTATCTTGTGGATATGATGCTCCTGCAGTGAAGACGCCAAGCAACTCTCAGACACTACCACTTGATGTCTCACATATCATGTGGCATGAGCTTCGGTTTGCGGTCTACAACTGCAAGGTCCCCATCTATGGACCTTATCTGTTTCAGTTGATCTCGGCTACTTGGGAGAGAATCTACCCTCAGGATGAGTTTGAGGCCCCTAGTTGGATCCGGCATGAGCCCATCAACCTTCGTATCAAGCCTCAGTGGGCCAACACTACCTCTCGTGCTAATACTGCGGCTGCCATGGACGTGGATGCAGATGAGGATGAGGAGGAGGCAGCAGCCAAGGACAGCTCTGAGGGTTACATCCCTCCCACCTCTGAGCCTTCTTGGGCTAAGCGACTGAAGAACAAGATGAAGGTTTTGTTCTCAGATGCGAGCAAAGGCGATACAAGACCCATGTGGATTTCCAAGGAGACTTGCCGCTGACAAGCGGATTTTCGTGACCTTTACAGAACATATCCAGCTGGTCGAGGTGCACATCACCCTGCAGGCGTAATGGATGCGCAAGCAGGGTTATCAGTGGACCGAGTCTGAGGAGGAGTCCGTCCCAGCTGCAGAGTCTGACAGGGAGCGTGCAAGTGACTACTCCGCTTGAGCCACCACTATTGTTGTAGGTGTCCTCTCTGCCTTTTTGGCGTCTCGATGCTAAAGGGGGAGAGAGTGTAGGATTTGCGAGTTGTGTCGTGTTTGGGTTAGTTGAACTTCGTTTATTTCGTTTGCTTTGGTTTGCTTTGGTTTGTGCTCGTGAGACCTTCTATCATATGGCGTAAGACATATGCACTCTATCGTACCGTAGTGAGCTTATTCTATCTTGTGCTTATTACATTATGCTCTTTTCTATCTTGCTTAGTTTTAGCCTTATTGCAAGATATGACATGTCTATAAATATAGGGGGAGTGTTGATCCTAGTATGTGTGCCGTGCAGTCCAAAGCACTTATCGAGATAGCACACATCTAGGGGGAGCCCGTCTATATTTTAGAGACTTGGGGTTTGCCCTTGCTCTTTGCGTTATACCCTTGTGCAAATCCCGTGTTGTCATCAATCCACCAAAAAGGGGGAGATTGTAAGGGCATCTTTATCCCTTTGTTGGTTTTGGTGATTGATGACAATACTTTTGCGGACTAATCATGTGCATCGAATATTTCAGATATATATTGACTAGGCACAAGATGATTTGGTTCCCCTTGAAGGCTATGGAAGACAGCGTTTCTCTTCGTTTCTTTTCGGTGGTATTGAGTCGTAGGGAAGCCGTACTATTAAGAGGGGGTCTGCGTTGGAAAGGTTGGGTGGATTCATCACGTACACATCTTCCTTTGCACCTCCTTTCCTCTTGCCTTTGGAGAATCCTATGTTTTCCTTATCTATGCAAATATTGCTCTTGCTTGCTGAACTAGGGCGTGCGGTAGTACTGCTCCTTAGAGCGGTAGTACCGCAGCCTCTTGATAATACCGCCGGCGATAGTACCGCTTCTAATGTGTAGTAATCTGTGGTCGTAGTACGATTTTGCCATCCTCTCCCTAGTGGGCGGCACCCATCACGGTAGTACCTGCGCATGCGGGCGCAGTAGTACCATGGTATTCTGGCTTAGTTCCGCAAGTATGCAGCGGCGATGAAGGGGCGGATGTAATTTTTACATCCGGCGCCTCATACCGTAGTACCGCTGGCTTACCAGTACTACCGCGTCGGGTTTTTGCATCGACTCCAACTCTGAAGTAGCCACGGATGTAATTTTTATATCCATGCCTTCCCATCTCTCGACAGCCTCGCTTGTGCGGTAGTATCAAGAAGCGCGTAGTACTGCCACAGCCAGCATTACCGCCTCTGCTTTAGTGCATTTTGGGCTGTTCTGGTCTCTGGTGCGTGGGCGGTAGTACCGCGCCTCAGGTACGGTAGTACCGCGTTGCGCAGGCTGAGTTGGTGGATAACGGTTGGATTTGTTCTTCCACTATATAAGGGGTGTCTTCTTCCTCTAGTTGACTACCTCTTCCACCTCTAAGCTCCATTGTTGCCCCAAGCTCCACTTTCGCCCGATCTTCCTCCCTAGCCAATCAAACTTGTTGATTCTCTAGGTATTGGTTGAGAAGGCCACGATCTATACTTCCACCAAGAGAAATCTGAATCCCCCACTAATCCCTTGTGGATCTTGATACTCTTGGGTGTTTGAGCACCCTAGACGGTTGAGGTCACCGCGGAGCCATAGTCCATTGTGGTGAAGCTTCATGGTGTTGTTGGGAGCCTCCAATTAAGTTGGGGAGATTGCCCCAACCTTGTTTGTAAAGGTTCAGTCGCCGCCTCCAAGGGCACCAATAGTGGAATCACGGCATATCGCATTGTGTGAGGGCCTGAGGAGAATACGGTGACCCTAGTGGCTTCTTGGGGAGCATTGTGCCTCCACACCGCTCCAACGGAGACGTACTTCCCTTCTAAGGGAAGGAACTTCGGTAACACATCTTCGTCTTCACCGGCTTCACTCTTGGTTATCTCGTGCCTTTACTTGTGCAAGCTTATTTGTGTTATATCTCTTGCTTGCATGTGTGCTTGTTGTTGTTGCATCATATAGGCTGCTCACCTAGTTGCATATCTAGACAATCTACTTTGATGCAAAATTTAAATTGGTAAAGAAAAGCTAAAAATTGTTAGTTGCCTATTCACCCCCCCCCCCTCTAGTCAACTATATCGATCCTTTCAATCTTACTATCACATAGTTGTTTATCTTGCTTAGCATAAGTTGTTGGTGCACTTAGGTGAGCCTAGTTGTTGTAGGTTTTGTGCTTGTCAAATTAACCGCTAGGTTTATTCCGCATTTGTTCAAGCCTAAACCGTAATTATTTTAAAAAGCGCCTATTCACCCCCCCCCCCCTCTAGGCGACATCCACGATCTTTCAACCTTCATCAGCATTAATGATCCCACAACACTAAAAGCTCTAGCAGTTCGGGAATCACTCGCTTTGGCGGATGATCTTTATGAGCACAGGATCTTTGTAGCTTCTGACTGCAAGATCGTCATTGATGATATCAAGCAAAAAGGAGAGCTGCCACCTATGGAGCTATCATCCGAGAGATAATAGATCATTCTAGGTCCTTTACAGTTTGCTCTTTTAGCCATGAGTTTAGGAGCTTGAACACCGAGGCTCACAATTTAGCGAAGCATGCGCTATCACTTGGGGTTGGCTAGCTGCCGTGTGTGGTTAGGCAATCCTAGTGATCTTTCTTTCGTCCCTGTAAACATTGTGACGAGTTAAATAAAAGCTTCGCGAGATTGTCTAAAAAAACGAGGCTGCTCTACGTCCCAGGCATTTTTGGGAGCTCCTATTCAGTGTTATCAGCGCTGCAGAACCCAACCAGTGCTCGCTAAAGCGCCTAGTAGGCCGTTCAATGAAGGTGTGGCTAACCACGGAATCAAACTCATACCCTATATTTGTGCAAGTGTTTGGCTAACCATGGGAGCTTCTCATTACAAGTGACAAAGACATCGCTATGGCCACTCATAAGTGATTTTCTTTAAAAAAAATGAAAGTTCACAAATTTTGAAAAAAGTTCATGAACATGCAAAAAAACGTTGCCCTATTCAAAAAAGCTCATCGATTTTAAAATAAGTTCAACAATTTTGGACAAATGTTCACAGAAATTTGATAAAGTTCATCACTTTTCAAAAAAAGTTCAACTGAATTTTGAAAAAAATTGACCAATTTGAAAAAAGTTCATTGAAATGAAAAAAGTTCATCAATTTTAACGAAAAAGCTCATTTATTTCAAAAAAATCACAAAACTGAAGAGGGTTCATCAATTTTGAAAAAAGCTCATCAAATTATGAAAATAGTTTGTGTAATGTGGAAAAACATTCACGGTTTGAATAAAAGTTGCTGGATTTTCGGAAAGAAAAAGTTCATCGATTTTGAAGAAAAAATTCATGAATTTGAAAAAAGTTCATCAATTTTGAAAACAAAAATCCGCCAATTTAAGAAAACAAAAAAAGGAAAGGAAAAAAGAGAAACCAAATAAAACCGGTCAGTGACCAAAAACCGAGAAAGAACCCCGCCAGCTGAATAAAGAAAAAACAGCAAAAAAAGCAAGTGTGCAGAAGATAGCCTAGTGGTTAGTATTGTTCCCTTCGTACGTAAATATTGCAAGTTCGGACTTTGTTGCTCGCACCTTCTTTCTCTTTTCCCCCCTCTAAAAAAACCTAATTTCTCTTTTTAACAGAATAAGAGAACTTATATAGGTCAGCACAGAGCGAGCGACGGGTGTGCGCCAGTTTACAATTTGCGCTGCAACCGGTGCGTGATGCGTCGAATAGGAAATATACGATTAAGCCGCATGTTACTATTGTTTTAGAAACACCTATAATTTTATTCATACTCGTAACAGTTATAGGTACACTGATTTAGACTTAAGATCCAAGAAAATACAAAGTAACTCTTATGACTAAGAATTACAATGAAATCTCTTGATAACATCTTCTTCGCGGTATCAATATCTGCTCGAAAAAAATACTCCAAAGACTTTGATAAAGAGGCTGCAATTGGGCTGAAACAACGATGTTGTCACTCATCACCGCCACGAACATTATCAATAATGGTTTTTAAAAGCGCCTAGAGTTGCCCATCCAAAAAGATGGGGAATCTAGATTGATGAATGTATTTGGGCCTGGGATGATCCCCTAGAAATGTAGGTCATCGAGTCACTATATCTTTACTATGATGTCGATAAAAGATTTCAACTCCATAAAGAATCAAACCAACAAAAAAAAACTTGACACAACATAAACTCATCATATTTGAATAATTGGATCTATGAGCACAGAAAACTCTCTAATCTCATGGCACCGCCAGAAAAACGAGAGGAAATTTATTCTCACAAAACTATGATAATCACTACAGGTTGACGAAGAACATACAGGTCTTGAAGATTCAAGGTCCCCCCACCTCTGAGCGCCAAGATGGCAGCCCGTTACTATTGTTTTTCCTAACGATGGGAGTCATCACTATTAGATGGGCCAGACCATGTAGACATCCTTTTGCATCGATTTTAGGAAGCTTGCAAAGGCATTGAAACGTTTATCTTTTCATTTTTCTAGGCTTTTGTTGCTCTTTTTTTGTTTTTTTGTTTCTTCTTTTTCTTTTGCTTTTATCTTTTTTTGTTTAATGGATTTTTACAACTTCACGATCATTTTTTTAAATAGAATTTTTCAAAATCTGTGAACTTTTCCCAAATTCATTTCTATCAATATATTTCCAAATCCGTAAATATCTTCTCAAATTTTTGAACTCTTTTAATTATTATGAAACATTTTTTAAATGCACAAACTTCTTACAAATTTGTGAACCATTTTTTAAAACCCATGAACTATTGCAAATCCGTGATGTTTTTTAGGTCCATGAACTTTTTTAAAATGCATGAATGTTCTTGAATTTGGGCACATTTTTCCAAATTTTGAGCTTTTTGAAAATTTGCAAACTTTTTTTAGATTGATGAACTTTTTCCTAATACACGTTTGGTCGATATCACTCTGTTTGCTTTAATCGGTCGGCCTACTAGTGTCTTTGGTTGATATCACTATGTTCTGGTCTCCTAATTCGACGAGGTACAACCATGGGCGGACGTACGCATGAAGTTACAAGCGAAAATCGATGATCAACGCAACACATGCATCTCCATCTATTGTCTTAAAGAAACCTTCAACCAGTTTTGGGAAGCATGAAGGAGCTTCCAGCCGAGTATTTTATCTATTTATGTTTTATTTACATGAGTCACTTTTATATTCATGAATAATTTTTAATTAGCCATCATTTTTCGTATTCGTGATTTTTTTTTCAGATCCATTTCAGGTTAGAGAACTTTTGATGAATCTGTGAACATTTTTTGAATTCGTAAACATTTTCAAAAAATCATGAACACTTTTGAATTCATGAACATATTAAAAAATTTGTGAACTTTTTTCAAAGGCATGAATTTTTTTGCCAAATTGCAAAAAAAATTTGTATCACAAACTGTTTCTGTGAACTTTTCCTATTTCAGCAAAAAAATTCAAAAACAGAAATCTGCTAGCCATTTTTTTCATAAGCGAGATGTATAGTAGAAAGTGCCTAGCTAACATTAGGAAGGCAGGAGGAAAAAAAAGCGTAGCAAACCACGAACCATAGAAGCTCTCGCGTGAAGCGTCTATAGCAATGGGACGGCCGATTATAGCATAGTAAAAAGAAATAAATTAGAAAAAGGGAACGCGCGGGGATGAATCCCTGGATCTCCTGTTTACTGCATAGTCGTGCTAGCCACCGACTTCCCGTCGGCTTCATGTTTTTTGTTGTTTTCACTGTTTTTTCTCCATTTCTTTCTCTTTTTTACTGGTTTTCTTTTCTTTTCTTTCATTTTTATTTGTTTTTCTTCGGTTTTCTCTGTTTCTTTTGTCGGGTTTTGGCTTTCCTTTTTTGTTTTATTTGTTTCTTTTCTCTTTTTTATCGCTTTTCTTTTGTTTTCTCTCGTGTTTTCACTGTTTTCCTATACATTTTTTGTATATATCGAATACGTTTTGCTTCATGTTTAATATTTTTCAAATACAAGATTAACATTTATTGCATACATGGTCAACATTTTTTCTACACATGTTTAACATTTTTAAAATACAAGCTCTACACATGTCAAATACAAGATTAACATTTATTGCATAAATGTTAAAAGTGCTTGTTCATATTTTTCAAATAGCAAATTAACATTTTTACTACATGGTCAACACTTTTTTGATACACATTTAGCATTTCGTTTCAAATGTTTGATCAACATTTTTTAATTCAAGTTTAACATTTTGTTAGTGCATGGTCAACATTTTGTCTATACACATTTAACATTTTTCAATTGTTTGATTAACATTTTTCAGTACCATATTAACATTTTTTAATACCTGGACAACATTTTTTCTACATGCATTCAACATTTTTTCAAATGCTTCATTAACATTTTTCAAATACAAGAACTTTTCTACATACATATTTAATACATTTCAAATGCTCGATTGGAAATTTTCAAATACAAGTGCAACGTTTTTTATATCCTTGAATTAACATATTTTAAATACATGATCAACTTTCTTTACACCGTTGTATATTTTTTCTATAGATTTTCCATATACATGGGAAACATTTTCTCAATACACATTAAACTTTTTAAAATACTTAGTTAACATTCTTTTGAAATGTTTTGTGTAAAGGGTTTTTTGTAATTTATTTCTTTAGAATTTTGGAAAGTATAAAGAAAGTAAACGAAGAAATAAAAAAACTAAAAGAAAGAAAATGTGAAAAATACGAGGTTGTGAATCCCTCGGTGTTGCTGCAAGCGAGGTATAGCTGCGTTCGGGAACTCCTAGCCAGCGCCTTTAGCGCTGCCTATCCAAGTGGTGCCCATGCTCAAACGCTTTGGGACGACCTAGTAGAAGAGAGTGTCGATCGTTAGACCAGGCCACTGGTCGGCCGTTGAATATGAGACATTTGCCCGTTAAGATTTGAAAAGGCTGACAAATTTTTTAAAAATCAAAAATTTAAAAAAAAGTTAAATGGATTTGAAAAAAGTTTGCAAAATAATGAAGTTCACCATTTCGAAAACAATTCATGATTTTCCAAAAAATATCGCATATATGGAAAAAGTTCATCGATTTTGAAAACAAATGTTTGTAAATTAGAAAATTGATGTATTTTGAAAGAAAGATCACTAACTTAAAAAGTCTATCGGTTTCGCAGACAAAGTTCATAGAAACTTTTAACAAAAGTTTCCAAATTTTAGAAAGTTCATCGATTTTGAAAAAATGTTCATGAATTCAAAAAAGTTCATCAATTTTGAAAAAAAAACAAGAAATTAAAAAATACATGTATTTAGGAAAAGATTACGAATTTAGGAAAAAGTTTTGAATCTGAAAAGAGTTAATGCATTTTTTAAACAAGGAACATGAATAAAATGAAATACCAAGCAAAATCATTCCAGAAAAACCTAAAAGCTGATCCATAAGCCTCTAGAAGCTTTTGAAACAAACCTGGAAGCTTCTAAAAGCTTCCCAAAACCAGAAAAAAATCTTCATGTCATACGCTTGATGGCCGGCCCATTTAGTATTAAAAAAGTGAGTGTGTGTGTGCTGTTTTCCAGAGAAGCCTTTAACAGGCGTTTAGGGTCTGTTTGGATTGCAACCAAGAGTTGCCATGTCAGTGTATTGGCGGTTACCAGTTGCTGGGAGGGCATTTGGATTGAAAAATTCTATGTGACGCACGTTGCATCAAGTTGTGGAGCTTTTCGCCGCAGAGGTTCTCGGCGAAGAAGGCCAGTCTGGCCGACCACCACCGCTTGTGCCATCTTGGTTTTGGGAACCTTCCAGCAGGTTCCTGAACCGTTTTTTTTAAGTTAGCAGGAGAGCTCCTAAGATTCCATTGCAAAAGAAGAAGCCTGAAGGCTGAAACTGCTCGGTTTATTAAAGGAAAACCGGGCGAAAACCTGTACAAAAGGACATACCACACCGAGAAAAACTAGGTCTAAACACTACATGGCAAACATAAGCGCCAAAGAGCCGCAAGCATGCTGAACAGCTTCGTCGACACCGGAGAGAGAAGACATATCCGAAAGAGGAGCAGACATGTGCCGCTTCGGTAGCAAGAGGACAGTCAACAAGACTTGTCTGGCGCTGTCTGCATATCAAGAGTGCTCCAATGTCCAAAACACCGCTGGTCAATAGCCAAAACTCGACGGACACGCCACCGCAGACCCTATCCTATCATCACCCCGCCACCGCCATCTCCTGGACCGACACCACACGCCAAACAATGTGCTCTCACCAAGAGGTCAAATCTCCATAGCGATGCTTCCAACAAAGAAACGGCGTCACTGACGCCGTCATCGCCGACCCAACAAGGCAAATCTAGGTTTTCACCCGGAGACCGAACTTGAGGACGAGAGAGGTGCAAGATCTCCTCGATGAGGCCTTCAACAAGGAAACAACACCCATGGGCGCTGTCATCACCGGCAGAGAGCAGGACTTTCGTCCGGAGGAATTGCATACCTATGTCGGGGAAAGCACCCCGGACGCACCCACAAGTAGATCTGGAGTTGCCCCTCCTCACGTCCAGACTGGAGCACGGCGAAGCACCGACGTCTACACCACGTGACCGCGTCCGCACCACCACAAGCCAGGAGGGGCTCAGACCGCCGGGCTTCGCCAGCAGTCGTCGTTGCACACCCACCAGATGCACGACAGAGGAGCGTCGCCTCCAACCTCCACCACAACGCGCCGCAACCCGCGTGTCGGAATTGCATACTTACGTCAGGGAAAGCACCCCGGACACACCCACAAGTAGATCTGGAGCTGCCCCTCCTCATGTCCAGACCGGAGCACGGCGGTTACCGACGTTCAGACCACGCAGCTACGCGGTCCGCACCACCACTCGCAACCAGCCCACGAGCCGTGAGGGCTCAGATCTGGCCGCCCCACTAAGCACTGGCCGTCGCACCCACCCGCGGATGCACGACAAAGGAGCGTCGCTTCCAATCTCCACCACAACGCGCCGCAATCCGCGCGTCCTCCTCCTGCCCGGGCGGGCTCGGACCTGGCCGGCCTGAAGAAACCACCACCGCGATCTTGCCTTGGCGCATCAACATCTCAAGTAAGGTCTCTGCACCAAGCCCCGCCACCACGTCGGTCTTGACAGAAGCCAACCCGAGATCTGGCCGCCATCGACGAACGAGGCTCGGCCTCTGGAATCCGTCGCAGAGGCAGGAAGAACGCCTCGCCGCCGCCATCCTCGGGCCAAAGCCACGGCCAAACCCTCGGTATGGCGAGGAAGGACGGAGAGGGAGGGCGCCGGCGGATTTAGGAGTTTCCCGAGCCGCCAGGAGGGCGGCGGCTTATGGTGACAGTGAACCAGTTTTTCGGTTTCGGACTTTCTAGGAGGTTCCTGAACCGGTTTTTATGTTTTCTCAATTTTTTTCCTTTTTTATTTTCTCTCCTTTTTCTGTTTCTTTTTCTTTCATTTTTTTCGTTTTTATTTCAAAATATATTCGTTTTCTTTAAAATTCTTCACATATTTAGGTTTTCATTTACAAAAATTTGGGATTTAAAAAATTTGTCATTTAGCATAAAATGTTTCTGTGTCCAAAAAAAAGTTCATGTTTTTAAATTTCTTCCGTAGTTTCGGAAAATGTTCGGTTTTTAAAAAATATTTTCATTTCCGTATTTATGTTTTTTACTTCATTTATTCTATTTCTTTGTAATTCCTTTTTCTTCTCTTTCTTGTTCTTCGGAATTTCAACAAATGTTTCTGTTATTATCTTTTGTTCACAAATTCAAAAAAACATTCTCCATTTTTTTATAAAAATGTTCGCATAGTCAGAAATGTTCACCTTTCAAATATTGTTCATAATTTTTAATTTTTTTGGCGTTTTCAAATTTTGTTCAAGAGTTTGAAAAAATGTTCCTCTTTCAAAATTCATTCCCATATTTAAGAAAAATGTTTATGTTTTCCAATTTTGTTCGTTAGTTTTAAAAATTATTCCCATTTCAAAATTTGTTCGCAATTTTAAAATATGTGTTTGTTTCTAATTTTGTTTGGGAGTTTCATAAAATGTTTGCAAATTTTTAAAAATGTTTATGTTTTCCAATTTTGTTCAGGAGTTTCCATTATTTTCGAATTTTTTCAAAAATGTTCATGTATCCAAAATTTGTTTTGGAATTTGAAAAGTTTTCTTCTTTTTTTTGAATTTGAAATGTTTGCAAATGAGTCCCTTTTTCGTTTTTAAGAATATTTGACAGTTTTAAAAATATTCTGGATGTCATAAAATCGTTCAAGTGTTTGAAAAAATGTTTGATTTTTTTTTTAAAAAAATCTGTTTCATATTTTGTTCTGAGTTTGAAAAAATGTTCTTGTTTCAAAAATTGTTCACGGATTTGAAAAAATATTCGCGTTTTCTAATTTTTGTTCAGAGTTTCAAAAAATGTTTCCTTTAACAAAAAATTGTTCACATATTCAAAAATGGTCGTGATTTTTCAAAAAAGTGTTCAGCTGTCAAAAATTTGTTCACATATTAAAAAAATGCTCGACCTTTTAATTTTTCTTCACAAATTTGAAAAGTGTTCGCTTTTAAAAAACACTTTTCTGAAATTTGAAAAAAATGTTCGGATCTACATTACCTTTAGCTTCGCACTCCATAGTAAACAAGAAATCTTATCTATCCCGTTTGCTAGGCTCGTGCGTAAGCAACAGTAGGTCCCTCGTTCGATCCCTCCCTCAACCACTCTTTTTAGGGATTTTTTCGCTGTGTGACTCTAATGGGCCGGCCCAGCTGGAATTGCGCATGTGCGTTCGCTCAGCAATTCGCGCATAGGAACTCCCGTTTGGATTGGTGCCAGTGTTTTCTTACCCTGCCATTTTTTGGGTCACTAGTACACATCCTGTCCACATTTTATGCCCATGCGTTGGCTTGGCAGCGGCGGCAGAATCCTCCACCAAAAAAATTGGCATGCCCTCAATTGGCAGGGCGGGCTTGGGCGCTAACCAAACAACACCTTAAGGCGCGAGTGTCAGGGACATCAAGCGAGAAGATAGAAGGAAGCGAGCGACCCGGCCGAACTAGGAGCGGATTTGTTCGCAAGACGTGGGTGAACTTGTGCGCCAAAACAAACAGTTGGCGTCTTAAAGTGATGTATGGGCGCTCCCTACGTCTCGCTATAATAGAGATATAGGCGCGCCCGTCATCCTCTGCCATGGTACATGTGGAATAGAATTCTCGGTTTGTAGCATAAGATAAAGATTCTTTTCATTTTTCATCCTGAATCCCCAATGGTGATTTTATTTTACCATTCACCTGTCTTGTTCTCCTGTGTTCCTGCCTCACGTGCCTTCAGCTGACGGGATGTAGAGGTAAAATAACATAAAAACAAAATCAAAGGATTTTGGAGTTGAAATAAGCATGTTCAAGTCTACAGCATGACACAGCAAATTGTGCGGAGTTTTCAATGATAGAGGTATATTCTCTGCATCAAAAGAATTGCAGTCATATGGCCTGTGGGACCATGGGGACCTTCAAAAAGCGCATGGACAATCAACACCTTGAACACATTTTCGAGCATAACCACCAGTACTGTATTGGTAGAATACTCTGAACCCATCCATAAAATAAAGAGTATCTTCAGATCAAAAAATAAATAGAGAGCATCTCCCCCTTCAACAGTCTAGGCGTAAGAAGCATCTTTGAAAAGGCTCATCAAGACCTTTAGATGAGAACAAGAAGTTTTCATCATGTGAAAAAAGACCATAATAGTTTACGATCATTTCTTGGGAAGGCACCATGGGGCGAATGAAACGTTCATTGGGGAAGGTTCATTCCAGCGAACCAGTGCCCCACTTTTGTATGTTTGTTGTATTGCGATTCCAGCGCGACCTAGTTGGCCCAGTAAGGCGCAAGAAAAAGTGGGCTAGGCCCAATTTAGTACTTTTTGGCAAAGAAACTGCCATAAAATAAATTAAAAAAATGATACAGAAAAATAGAGAAACATAAATTTAGAATTGCCATGCTATACTTTATAAATCTGTCATCCTCTAATTTTTAACTTAACCATGGTGTGTTGCAAATAAATGTGGCATGGTATCTACTAATACAAAAAATAAAATTGTCATGTTTAAATTTGTAAAAAAAAAGTCTGATGGCAATTTCAACATGTTTTTTATATCTAGATTAGTGCAACAAATATGCCATGGTCCAAAGACAAAAAAAGTTGTAAATGACATGTAAAATTGCCAAGGTCCAATTAATAGAATTGCCAGCATAAATTATTAATTTGACATGGTCTAACTGAAAAAATGCCATGGTGTAAATATTAAAATTGCCATGGTCTAACTGAAATTTTTTCATGGTCTAAATAATGAAATTGTCATGCTACCAACAAAAAGTACTATGGTCTCAATAATTAAATTTCCTTGGTACCTGCAATTAAACCACCATGGTGAAATTAATAAAAAATGCATTGGACACACTGAAAAAATTCCATGGTCTAAATAATAAAATTGCCATGTTACATATAATAGAATTGCACATGGCAACTTTAGAAAACTACTGCTCTTAAAAACATGGCAACTTTTGGGATTTATAATGGACACATGGCTAAAAAATATATAACTGCACATGGAAAGTTTAGAAAATTTGTTCTCTAAAAAACATGGCAGCTTTGGGGATTTGTAACAGGTACATGGCAAAAATTAGGAATTTTTGTTCTTTTAGAGATGATTTTTTTCTCCAGAAATTCGGGATTTTTTGTGTCAAAAGTTCAAATGAAAAATCAAATTCAAAATCTTTTAGTTTCAAAACATGTAGCAAGTTGAACCACATATGTTCACAATCCTGTTTTAGTTCAAGTGGTCAGCCTGCCTGTCCTTCCTTTAGAAGGTTGTGAGTTTGAGCCACCCCTCGCACACCTTGACCATGTTTTCAGGAGAATAAAGGAAGAGACGTTCGCCCGGTAGCTGGTTAGAGCAATCGCTTCTAAAAACTGACGTGGCACCAGCCTTGCTCCGCAATTCGTGCAAGAAGATTGAACGGCAACCAACATGTTTGCCTGGAGGAACGAAAAACTTACGTCAACTAAATGACATTTCCAGAAAAAACATTTGCTATGCCGAGCGAGCGCTATATTTGCCAGAGCCTTCAAAGTTCCATCGAACCTGGTCAGGGATATCTGCCTGGAGCGTGACGTGACGCTGCTGGATCTGTCTATGCAGGGAGACAGCATCGTTGAGCAGTTCACTGGTGTCGCCGTGCGCGAGGTCCGCGATCCATTGATCACCGGTAATTGATTGAGCCACTGTTCTGTTTTTCTTCTCGAGTGCGTGAATAGGGCTGGATAGCTGAGCTTTAGAGGCGCCGATCCGAGCCAGATGGTGTGCAAGAACTTTGTTGTCTGACCGTTGCCGATGGTCACCGTCATGGCCGCACTGAAGAGGGCTTGATCCAGATCATCACAGGGCGTCTCCCCGCCCACCCACGGCCTGATCGGGTGCTGCCAGGATTGCCATAGCCAACGCAGGGGGAGCGCCCGGCTGAATTTTTGCAGGTTCAGAACTCCAAGCCCTCCCAGATCGATCGGGGAGCAGACTCGGTTCCAGTTTACCTTGCAGCTTCCCCCAGAGAGCTCTTGATCTCTTCCCCAAAGGAAACGACGCCTGCTTTTGTCAGTTTCCTTTAGCAGTTTGGTTGGGAACTTCAGGGCCGTCAGGGCAAAGGTTGGCAGGGCAGTGAGCACGCACCGGACCAGGACACGGCGGCCAGCAATAGTGAGCATCTGTCCTTTCCAGCCGGCGAGTCTGGCCCTAATGCGGTCCAAGATGAATTGAAGATGGACCAGACGAACCCGACCGATGACGAGGGGGAGCCCCAAGTACCTGATCGGGAACTGCGTTGTTTGCTCGCCAAGGATCAAGAACCGTGGTGAGGTGGTCGACATCATCACAATGATCGGCGTGGCCATTGATTTGGCCGTGTTAATCCATGATCCGTGGCATCACCGAAACCTTTTAGGATGCTCATGAGATAGTCGATCTCCTCCTTGATAGGGTTTGCGAAGATGATCGCATCATCCGTGACACATCTGGTGACCCTAAGTTTTACTTCCCTACCCGGAATCGGGGTGATGTCGGGCGTCTCTTCTGCCGCTTGGAGTAGACGGTGGATGGGGTCGATGGCAATGATGACCAACAGGGGGGACAGCGGGTCGCCCTGTCGCAGCCCCCTCCTATGCCTAATTTTTCTTCCTGGCGATCCGTTGAGGAGGAACGCTGATGAGGATGTGGATAGGAGCAGTGTTATCCAATCTCGCCAACGAGCGCTAAAACCTAGCCTCGCCAGGAGCTCAAGCAGGTACTCCCAGGAGATGTTGTCGAAGGCCCTAGAGATGTCTAGCTTTAATAGTACTGCCGGCATTTTTCTACGATGGAGAGCTCGTATAGTTTTGCACATAAACGGTTGTCGTGTAGACATCTTGTCTTCGAGGAACGCCGTTTGAGCAGGCGACATGATGGACCCAACTCATCGCCGTGAGGCTAATTGACAAAGACTTTGAGATTAACTTAGCTATGGAGTGGATGAGGCTGATTGGCCTGTAGTCGTTGATGCTGTCGGCTCCATCTTTTTTGGGGATCAAAGCGACTATTGCAGTGTTTAGGAGGTTGAAGTTGTGGCTAGCCAAGTTATAGAATTGGTTGAACGCCAGCATGATGTCTTCTTTGATGATGGGCCAGCAGGATTTGAAGAAAGTGCCGGAGAAACCATCCGGTCCTGGCGATTTTTCTGCCGGAGATGCCTTGATCGCTGCCCAAACTTCTTCTTCTGTGAAAGGGTTGTCAAGACCTCCTCCCTGCACTTGCGGCATCTGGAGCTGGCTCCAGTTGATCGAGGTGGGGCGGTGTTGGGTGGCTCCGAGGATGTCGCTAAAATGGTCATGGATGGCTTCAGCTTTTTCTTCGTGAGCGGTGGTGATGGAACCGTTGATATTCGTGAGCATGTATAAAAAATTTGCGCCTTTGGAGTTGATCTTGGCCATGAAGAACTTTTGTCGTTCGTCCCCGAGCGCAGCTGTGTCTTTGAAGCCCGCCTCTTCTGCGGCTGGCCGATCGCTGCAGCCAGACCGAGCAGCCTGAGCTTCAGCCCTTTTCGAAGCTCGGCCTCCGCCGGCGTGAGCGGACGCCGCTCCTGAGCGACATCGAGACGTATTTATCACTTCACGACAGCGATGTGGAACTGGAGCTTGGCGCCTCCAAAGAGCGACCTGCTCCATATGCACAGGTCTCTGGCTGCGCGCTCCATCTTGGCGTGAAGGCGCGCGAAAGGGCAGGATTCCGACACTGGCCGCGCCCAGGCCGCGGTCACCGTGTCAAGGAAGCGCGGGAAACGAGGCCAAAACGATTCAAATTTGAACGCGTTTCGCTTCGAGGGCCGCCGTCGGCGAGGAGGAGCGGACGGTGGTCGAGCATGATGTGGAGGCCGCCATGAGGAGGGTGTGCGAAACAGGCCTCCCAAAGGATGTTGCGTAAGAACTTATCTATGCTCACTAAGCGTGGGTTTTCTTGTTGGTTGCTCCAAGTAAACCCACGACCGCTACACTTGATTTGTCGCAGATCGACGTTGTCGATAGTCACTTCTAAAGCGACCCTATCAGTCTCCTGTTTAGGTTGTGATTGTTCTTGTCTCTAGCCTCGTAGATGAGGTTGAAGTCGCCGTTGATGAGCCAAGGTTCATTCGGTGGGGGCGTTCTAGCTAGTTCGTGAAGAATGCATCCTTGTGAGCATCACTCGTCGGCCCGTGAGACCGTAGTGAGCCGGAGCAAAGGTCGCTTGGTTGCTGCAGTCGCCGCCACTTTTAACCGTGATCACAAATTCTCCTACTGCGTGCGAGTCTATGGAGAGTATATCCTTGTTCCAGAGAATCGCCGCGTCGCCGTGCGTGCCGATTGCAGGAAGCACAACGCAGCTTAGCAGAGCTGCTCCGCCGACGTCGCGAACCAGGCTTGGGTTCCACACGTCCAGCTTGGTCTCCTGGAGGCAGAGGATGGCCGTGCGGTGAGCCGCTACTACCTCTCGAACTGCCTCAAGGCTATCGGGCGAGTTGAGCCCATGGGACGTTCCAACTCATGATGGGTGGAGTTTTGTTGTCGTCAATCATTGGGAAACAAAGAAGATCGCCGGCGATTAACAATACTAATGAAACAAATGCACTGATACACCATCCCTCTCACTCGGGGGCGCCGCCGACCACCAATAGGCCCCAACCTTCGACGACGCGCAACTAACCTCTTTCTAACACTGCTACGGGGAGAAAGTAGACCTAACTCGAACCAGCCGAACGCTGGCCGCCGCCGGCAACTACGGCTACTACATAGAAGAAGAGCTAACATGATTACACCAAGGCCTCCCCGGCGACGTCTTCTGGGCCGTTGATCCCAGCCGCGATGCGGAGGGCGTCCTTGCCCATCCTGGTGAGCCTTGCGATGACGACAATGTCATCGTCGGTGAGCGGCTCCTCGAACCCGCGGATCAGCGCGCTTCTGCGGCCTTTCTTTGTCATGCGCGCCTTGGGGCCAGCGTGCCTGTGCCTTGCACCAGGCGGAGCGTGCCGCGCTGCGCCACCGGCATTTGGCAGTTCTGCGCAGCCTGGCGTGCACTCTAGCGGGGTGGAGGGAAGGAGGTGGCGCGCGTCTTGGGCGGGGCCGACTTGCGCTTGGCTGGCGGCGGGGCGAGCAGCGGGGCTGGCTTGTCGCAGGAGAGACGCCTTGGCTGTTGGAAATATGCCCTAGAGGCAATAATAAATTAGTTATTATTATTATATTTCCTTGTTCATGATAATCGTTTATTATCCATGCTATAATTCTATTGACCGGAAACCGCAATACATGTGTGGATACATAGACAACACCATGTCCCTAGTAAGCCTCTAGTTGACTAGCTCGTTGATCAATAGATGGTTACGGTTTCGACCATGGACATTGGATGTCGTTGATAACGGGATCACATCATTAGGAGAATGATGTGATGGACAAGACCCAATCCTAAGCCTAGCACAAAGATCGTAGTTCGTATGCTAAAGCTTTTCTAATGTCAAGTATCATTTCCTTAGACCATGAGATTGTGCAACTCCGGATCTTCAGAGGAATGCTTTTGGTGTACCAAACGTCACAACGAATCGGGTGGCTATAAAGGTGCATTACAGGTATCTCCAGAAGTGTCCGCTGGGTTGGTACCTAATCGAGATCGATTTGTCACTCCGTGTCACGGAGAGGTATCTCTGGGCCCACTCGGTAGGACATCATCATAATGTGCACAATGTGATCAAGGATTTGATCGCGGGATGATGTGTCATGGAACGAGTAAAGAAACCTGCTGGTAACGAGATTGAACAAGGTATCGGGATACCGACGATCGAATCTCGGGCAAGTACAATACCACTAGACAAAGGGAATTGTATACGGGATTGATTGAGTCCTTGACATCGTGGTTCATCCGATGAGATCATCGTGGAACATGTGGGAGCCAACATGGGTATCCAGATCCTCATTGTTGGTTATTGACCAAGAACGCCTCGGTCATGTCTCAAGATGGTTCCCAAACCCAGAGGGTCTACACACTTAAGGTTCGATGGACGCTAGGGTTATAAAGGAAGTTTGTATGTGGTTACCGAATGTTGTTGAGTCCCGATGAGATCCGGACGCCACGAGGAGTTCTGGAATGGTCCGGAGGTAAAGATTTATATATGGGAAGTCTTGTTTTGGTCGCCGGAAAAGTTTCGCGCATTATCGGTATTGTACCGGAGTGCCGAAAGGTCCTGGGGTCCACCAGGTCCACCAGCTCGGGGCCACATGGGCTGTAGGGGTGTGCGCCTTGGCCTATATTGGCCAAGGGCACCAGCCCTAAGAGGCCCAGCGCCAAGAGATAAGGGAAAGGAAGAGTCCTAAAGGGAAGGCACCTCCTAGGTGCCTTGGGGAGGATGGACTCCTCCTCGTCGCACCCTTCCTTGGAGGAAGGGCCAAGGCTGCGCCTTCCCCTCTCCCTTGCCCCTATATAGTGGAGGGAGGGAGGGCAGCCACACACAAGCCACAGGCGCCTCCCTCCTCCCGTGACACCTCCTCCTCTCCCAGCAGTGCTTGGCGAAGCCCCTGCAGATTGCCACGCCTCCACCACCACCACGCCGTTGTCAGCCGCTGCCGGATGGAGTCTTCCTCAACCTCTCCCTCTCTCCTTGCCGGATCAAGGCATGGGAGACGCCACCGGGCTGTAAGTGTGTTGAACGCGGAGGTGCCGTCTGCTCGGCACTAGGATCTCCGGTGATTTGGATCACGACGAGTACGACTCCTTCAACCCCGTTCTCTTGAACGCTTCCGCTTAGCGATCTACAAGGGTATGTAGATGCACTCTCCTTCCCTCGCTGCTGGTTTCTCCATAGATAGATCTTGGTGACACGTGGGAAAATTTTCAATTTCGCCACGTTCCCCATCAGTGGCATCATGAGCTAGGTCTATTATGTAGATTCTTTGCACGAGTAGAACACAAAGTAGTTGTGGGCGTTGATTTTGTTCAATATGCTTTCCGTTACTAGTCCAATCTTGTTTCATCGGTATTGTGGGATGAAGCGGCCCGGACCGACCTTACACGTACACTTACGTGAGATGTGTTCCACTGACCGACATGCACTTGGTGCATAAGGTGGCTAGCGGTGCCGCCTCCCACTTTAGTCTAACGGATTCGATGAAAAGGGTCCTTATGAAGGGTAAATATAATTGGCATATCACGTTGTGGTTTTCATGAGGTAAGAAACGTTCTTGCTAGAAACCCATAGCAGCCACGTAAAACATGCAAACAACAACAATTAGAGGACGTCTAACTTGTTTTTGCAGTGGTATGCTATGTGATGTGATATGGCCAAGATGAATGTGATGAATGATATGTGATGTATGAGATTGATCATGTTCTTGTAATAGGAATCACGACTTGCATGTCGATGAGTATGACAACCTATAGGAGCCATAGGAGTTGTCTTAATTTATTGTATGACCTGCGTGTCATTGAACAATGCCATGTAATTACTTTACTTTATTGCTAACCGGTAGCCATAGTAGTAGAAGTAATAAGTTGGCGAGACAACTTCATGAAGACACGATGATGGAGATCATGATGATGGAGATCATGGTGTCATGCCGGTGACGATGATGATCATGGAGCCCCGAAGATGGAGATCAAAAGGAGCAAAATGATATTGGCCATATCATGTCACTTTTTGATTGCATGTGATGTTTATCATGTTTATGCATCTTATTTGCTTAGAACGACGGTAGTAAATAATATGATCCCTCATTAAAATTTCAAGAAAGTGTTCCCCTAATCGTGCACCGCTATGAAGTTCATCGCTTCAAGCACCACGTGATGATCGGGTGTGATAGATTCTTACGTTCACATACAACGGGTGTAAGCCAGATTTACACACGCAATACACTTAGGTTGACTTGACGAGCCCTAACATATGCGGATACATGGCCTCGGAACACAAGAGACCGAAAGGTCGAGCATGAGTCGTATGGTAGATAATCGATCAACATGAAGATGTTCACCGATGATGACTGGTCCGTCTCACGTGATGATCGGACATACCGGCCTAGCGTTGACTTTCCGGATCATGTAATCACTTAGATGACTAGAGGGATGTCTATCTCGAGTGGGAGTTCATTAGATGAACTTAATTATCCTGAACATAGTCAAAAGCCCTTTGCAAATTATGTCATAGCTCGCGCTTTAGTTCTACCGTTTAGATATGTTCCTAGAGAAAATATAGTTGAAAGTTGATGAGCAATTATGCGGTCAAGAGAAAGCTTATGTCCTTAATGCACCGCTCGATTAGGCCGGACCTCAAACGTGGTCTGTGGATGTTGCTAACATCCGACACACACGTTTTGATGACTACGTGATAGTTCGGTAATGTTAAACGGCTTAGAATTGAGCCAACAAAGACGTTTTTGAAACGTCATGAACATATGAGATGTTACGAGAGCTGAAATTGGGATTTCAAAGCTCGTGCTCACGCCAAGAGGTATAAGACCTCCGACGATTTTCTAAGCCTGCAAAATAAAGGAGAAAAGCTCAATCGTTGAGCTTGTGCTCAGATTGTCCGGAGTGCAACAATCACTTGAATCGAAAGTGGGAGTTAATCTTCCGCACGAGATAGTGATGTTTCTCCAAAGACATTGCCACCAAGCTACTAGAGCTTCGTGGATGAACTATAACATATCGTGGATAGATATGATGATCCTTGAAGTGTTCGCGATGTTTGACACCGCGAAGGTAGAAGTCAAGTAGGAGCATCAATTGTTGATGGTTGGTAAAACCACTAGTTTCAAGAAGGGTAAGGGCAACAAGGGATACTTCATGAAACGGCAAAACAGCTTGTCGCTCTAGTGAAGAAACCCAAGGTTGAACCCAAACCCGAGACTAAGTGCTTCAGAATGAGAGGAACGGACACATCAAGCGAACCACCCTAGATACTTGGTAGATGAGAAGGTCGTAAGGTCGATAGAAGTATATTGGATATACATTATGTTAATGTGTACTTTACTAGTACTCCTAGTAGCAATTGTGGTATTAGATGCGGTTCGGTTGCTAAGTGTTAGTAACTCGAAATAAAAGCTACGGAATAAATGGAGACTAGCTAAAGGTGAGCCGACGATATGTGTTGGAAGTGTTTCCAAGGTTGATGTGATCAAGCATCGCACGCTTCCCTCTACCATCGAGATTGGAGTTAAATCTAAAATTGTTATTTGGTGTTTATGCGTTGAGCATAGACATGATTGGATTATGTCTATCGCAATACGGGTTATTCATTTAAGGAGAATAATGGTTACTCTATTTATTTGAATAAATACCTTCAATGGTCTTGCACCTAAAGAATGGTTTATTGAATCTCGATCGTAGTGATACACATTTTCATGCCAAAGATATAAGATAGTACCACCTGCTTGTGGTAATCGCCATTTGAGTCATATTGGTATAAAACGCATGAAGAAGCTCCATATTGATGGATCTTTGGACTCACTCGCTTTTTGAAAAGTTTGAGACATGCTAACCATGTCTATTGGTGTATACGCATGAAGAAACTCCATGCAAATGGATCGCTTGGACTCACTTGATTTTGAATCACTTGAGATATGCAAATCATACCACATGGACAAGATGACCGAAAAGCCTCGGTTTCAAAGAAGATGGAACAAGATAGCAACTTGTTGAAGTAACACATTTTGATGTGTGCAGTCCAATGAGTGCTGAGGCATGCAGTGAATATCGTTATGTTCTTACTTCACGGATGATTTAAGTAGATACTGAGTGTATTTACTTGATGAAACACAAGTATGAATTATTGAATGGTTCAAGTAATTTCAGAGTGAAGTTAAAGATCATCGTGACAAGAGGATAAAATGCCTATGATATGATCATAGAGATGAGTATCTGAGTTACGAGCTTTGGCACGCTATTAAGACATTGTGGAAATTGTTTCACAATTAATACCGCCGAACACCATAGTGTGATGGTGTGTCCGAACATCATAGTTGCACCCTATTAGATATGGTGCGACCATGATGTCTCTTATCGAATTACCACTATCGCTCATGGGTTAGGCATTAGAGACAACCGCACTCACTTTAATAGGGCACCACGTAATTCGCTGAGACTGCGACTGCTTGAACTATGGTTTGGAGAAATCTGTTGTCGTTTCTTAAAAGTTTGGGGCTGCGACGCTTATGTGAAAAAAAAGTTTCATCGTGATAAGCTCGAACCCAAAACGGATAAATGCATCTTCATAGGACACCCAAAACAGTTGGGTATACCTCCTATCTCAAGATCCCAAGCAAAAGTAATTGTTTCTAGAAACGGGTCCTTTCTCGAGGAAAAGTTTCTCTCGAAAGAATTGAGTGGGAGGATGGTGGAGACTTGATGAGGTTATTGAACCATCACTTCAACTAGTGTGAAGCAGGGCACAGGAAGTTGTTCCTGTGGCGCCTACACCAATTGAAGTAGAAGCTTATGATAGTGATCATGAAGTTTCGGATCAAGTCACTACCGTACCTCGTAAGGTGACAGAGATGCGTACTACTTCAGAGTGGTACAGTGATCCTATCTTGAAGGTTATATTGCTAGATGAACCTACGAGCTATGGAGAAGCGATGGTGGGCCCGGATTCCGACAAATGGTTAGAAGCCATGAAATCCGAGATAGGATCCATGTATCGTAACAAAGCATGGACTTTGGTGGACTTGCCCGATGATAGGCAAGCCATTGAGATAAATGGATCTTTAAGAAGAAGACGGACGTGATGAATATCACCGTCTATGAAGCTCGACTTGTGGCGTAAGAGTTTTTCACAAGTTCAAGGAGTTGACTACGATGAGATTTTCTCATCCGTAGCGATGCTTAAGTCCGCTTAATCATGTTAGCATTAGTCGCATTTATGAAATCTGGCGCATGGATGTCAAAACGAAGTTTCCTTACCTTTCGTAAGGAAAGGTTGTATGTGATACAATTAGAAAGTTTTTGTCGATCCTAAGGATGCTAAAGGTATGCTGGCTCAATGATCCTTCTAAGGACTGGAGTAAGCATCTCGGAGTTGGAATGTGCGCTTTGATGAGATGATCAAAGATTTTTGGGTTTATACAAAGTTTATGAGAAACTTGTATTTCCAAAGAAGTGAGTGGGAGCACTATAGAATTTCTGATGAGTATATGTTGTTGACATATTGTTGATCGTAAATGATGTAGAATTTCTCTGAAAGCATATGTGGTTATTTGAAAGGTGTTTTTCAATAGAAAACCTGGATTAAGCTACTTGAACATTGAGCATCAAGATCTATAAGGATAGATCAAAAAGCGGCTTAATGGTACTTTCAAATGAGCACATACCTTGACATAATCTTGAAGGTGTTCAAGATGGATCACCAAAGAAGGAGTTCTTGCCTCGAGTTGTAAGGTATAAAGTTAAGAGTTAAAGCTCGACCACGGCAGAAAGAGAGAAAGGACGAAGGTCGCCCCTATGCCTTAGACGTAGGCTCTACGGTATGCTATGTTGTGTACCGCCTTTGAAGTGTGCCTTGCCATGAGTCACTATATACAAGAATGATCCAGAATGGATCATTGGACAATGATCAAAATTGTCCTTGGAGTAAATAAGGACATGTTTGTCGATTATGGAGGTGATAAAGAGTTCGGCGAAAGGGTTACGCCGATGCAAGCTTTAACACCTATCCGAATGACTCGAGTAGCAAACCGGATACGAGTAGTGGAGCAACCATTTGGAATAGCTTCAAGTGGAGCGTGGAAGCGGCATTTACAATATGACATAGAGAATTATAAGTACATACGTGTTCCAGATATTCTGAGACCTGGCTGACTAAAACCTCTCTCTACAAGCAAGACATGATCAAACCCCGTAACTCATTGAGACTTAATCACATAGTGATGTGAACTAGTTTAGACACTAGTAAACTCTTTGGATGTTGGTCACATGGCGATGTGACCTATCAGTGTTAATCACATGGCGATGTGAACTACATTATTGACTCTAGTGCAAGTGGGAGACTGTTGGAAATATGCCCTAGAGGCAATAATAAATTAGTTATTATTATTATATTTCCTTGTTCATGATAATCGTTTATTATCCATGCTATAATTCTATTGACCGGAAACCGCAATACATGTGTGGATACATAGACAACACCATGTCCCTAGTAAGCCTCTAGTTGACTAGCTCGTTGATCAATAGATGGTTACGGTTTCCGACCATGGACATTGGATGTCGTTGATAACGGGATCACATCATTAGGAGAATGATGTGATGGACAAGACCCAATCCTAAGCCTAGCACAAAGATGCGTAGTTCGTATGCTAAAGCTTTTCTAATGTCAAGTATCATTTCCTTAGACCATGAGATTGTGCAACTCCGGATACCGTAGGAATGCTTTGGGTGTACCAAACGCGTCTAACGTAATCGGGTGGCTATAAAGGTGCATTACGGTATCTCCGAAAGTGTACATTGGGTTGGCACGAATCGAGATCGGGATTTGTCACTTCGTGACGGAGAGGTATCTGGGCCCACTCGGTAGGACATCATCATAATGTGCACAATGTGATCAAGGAGTTGATCGCGGGATGATGTGTTATGGAACGAGTAAAGAGACTTGCCAGTAACGAGATTGAACAAGGTATCGGGATACCGACGATCGAATCTCGGGCAAGTACAATACCGCTAGACAAAGGGAATTGTATACGGGATTGATTGAGTCCTTGACATCGTGGTTCATCCGATGAGATCATCGTGGAACATGTGGGAGCCAACATGGGTATCCAGATCCCGCTGTTGGTTATTGTCCGGAGAACGCCCTTCGGCCATGTCTCAAGATGGTTCCCGAACCCGTAGGGTCTACACACTTAAGGTTCGATGGCCGCTTAGGGTTATAAAGGAAGTTTGTATGTGGTTACCGAATGTTGTTCGAGTCCCGGATGAGATCCCGGACGTCACGAGGAGTTCCGGAATGGTCCGGAGGTAAAGATTTATATATGGGAAGTCTTGTTTTGGTCACGGAAAAGTTTCGCATTATCGGTGTTGCACCGGAGTGCCGAAAGGGGTCCGGGGGTCCACCAGGGGGTCCACCAGCCCCGGGGGCCACATGGGCTGTAGGGGTGTGCGCCTTGGCCTATATGGGCCAAGGGCACCAGCCCCAAGAGGCCCATGCGCCAAGAGATAAGGGAAAGGGAGAGTCCTAAAGGGGGAAGGCACCTCCTAGGTGCCTTGGGAGGATGGACTCCTCCTGCCGCACCCTTCCTTGGAGGAAGGGCCAAGGCTGCGCCTCCTCTCCCTTGCCCCTATATATAGTGGAGGGAGTGAGGGCAGCCACACCAAGCCCTGGCGCCCTCCCTCCCGTGACACCTCCTCCTCTCTCGCAGGTGCTTGGCGAAGCCTGCCGGGATTGCCACGCTCCTCCACCACCACCACCACGCCGTTGTCTGTTGCGCCTGGATGGAGTCTTCTCAACCTCTCCTCTCTCCTTGCCGGATCAAGGCATGGGAGACGCCACCGGGCTGTACGTGTGTTGAATGCGGAGGTGCCGTCTGCTCGGCACTAGGATCTCCGGTGATTTGGATCACGACGAGTACGACTCCTTCAACCCCCGTTCTCTTGAACGCTTCCGCTTAGCGATCTACAAGGGTATGTAGATGCACTCTCCTTCCCCTCGTTGCTGGTTTCTCCATAGATAGATCTTGGTGACACGTAGGAAAATTTTGAATTTCTGCCACGCTCCCCAACATTGGCGCCACGTCGGGGGTGCTTGGATCTCCGTGAGCTGGACTTGCTCGGTGCGCGCCCTAGCTGGATGCGATCGTGTTCGCCAGCGCCGCGTCGGCGTCGTTGAAGTGCTCGCGCGTGGCGCGCGGCCTCGACAGAGTAGGGCCGAAACGCGTCGGGGATGTCCACCGCTTGCTTGCCCTTCTCATCCTCGCCGTCGTGGAAGTCGAGTGGCGGTTGCCGCGGCCGCAACCACCGCCTGTGTGATTCGCGTCGGCTGGCGCCGAGGCGTGGGAGGCCAGGCATGCTCATTTGTGGCGAAGAACTCCGTGACCACATCCTGGCAGCCACGCTGTTGGTCGAGGTCGGCGCCGAGGTGCGCATGGCAGTGCGTGGCGTGGGCACGTGGACTTGGCTTGCTAACCGTGGCTTGCCCTTCTTCTTCATCTTGTCGGGGTAGGCCGGAGCAGCGACCGCCGTGGTCGCCCATCGCCCTTGAGTTGTCCTTACGGCGAAGGCGGAGGGAGCGGCCGCGGCCGGGCGCACCTTGCTCGTTGCACCGCTGTCGCTGTCTTGGAGGTGCCGCCGCCCGATCGAGGAGGGTGTCCTTCCAGAGCGCCGCCCGCCACCGCCTGGTCGTCAGTGGTCGCGTGGCGTAGGCCCACCCTCGGGAGGCCCCTCGCAGCCCGTGTCCACCACGGGCGGTCGCCGCTGCCTACGGTGGTTCTCTTCTGGCTGACCATCCTCAACGTGCATCGTCCAAGTGCCGGGGAAGGTGCACGGCAGCTCGTCGTCGTGGTCGGAGTCGGAGGACGGCAGGCTGCTCTGGGCCGAGTGCGAGGACCGCGGTGATCTGGGAGACCATTCCTCCACCCGGTCCACGTGGATGAGTAGATCGTAGCGCTCGGCGCCGGGCGGCGGGGCCACACGACGGTCAGGCGGCGAAAAGCCCTCCATCTCCTCCACTCGGCCGGCGCCTTGGGGCAGCTTCCAGTAGGTGTGGCGGGTCGGGATGAACGCCATGTCCTGCACTCCACACCCGCCGCGAAGGTTTTGGTGTGGTCGCGCTCTAGGGTGCGGTTGTCCACCGGGACGACGCGCACCTTTGTCGCTGGAAGATCTCCTCGACGCCCTCAAGCCGCCCAAGATCTTGTTGGGGAGATGCTCGATGGCCTTAGCGAGCGTGGAGGTTGAAGGTGCCGTGGCCCGCATGGTCGTTCTCTCCCTCCGGTAGCGATGGCGGCGGCGGCACCATCGACGCCTTGCAGCTGCATCACGCGAACAGCGTTGTCGTGGTGGGCCAGGTGCGTGAAGACGACGAAGAAATACTCCGGTTTGTCTTGTGATGACCACTTGGTGATGGGGGACGCACAACTATGCCTCCAGGGCGCGGCCCACCGCCATTGGTGAGGTAGCGCAGACTCCGTCGACAATGCGCAGCGTGATGGCGTGGCGGCGCAGGAAGAAGATGCTCTGCTCAACGGCTGGGGAGGAGACGCCCACTTTGTGACTGGAGCAGGGTCGGCGTCTTGGGATCGACCGAGGCTAAGCTTCGGCCATAGCCTCCGGCCCGAGGAGGTGGGGGGGTGGGGGAGGTGGAGGGGTAGGGAAGCACAGGCGCTGGTGGACTGGAGGGCGGGGTGGGAGAGGGCCTGCGGTTTTTGGGATCATCGACGAGCCAGTTCAGGAGCATCATCTGGGACACTTGGGCACCGGCAAAGCTCAAAATCTTTGCTTGGCTTCTTCACCAAGATTGGCTGTGGTGCAATGATCGACTCCAGCGCAGAGGATGGAGCAACAGCTACTTCTACCAATTTTGCCGCAGGAACCTGGAGAGTGCAGATCATACGTGCAGGAATGCAGCCTCACAAAAGTCGTTCAGAACGACTTGGCAACTTAAAGACTGCGGGCATGTCACCCAAAGAATCTGGAGCAACAAAGAATGACTCACTAGAGAGGATGACAGCCATGATAGAAGCAACACAACCAGCATTCAGGAATGGTCTAAAATCGCTAGCAATGCTAGCTCTCTGGGAAGTCTGGCAAGCAAGAAACAGTTGCACCTTCAGAGACAAGGAAACTGATACAAGGGAGATACTAAGCGCAATCCGGCGCAACCTAAACCTCTGGCAACAGTGCGGTGTTCGATACATGCAAGAGTTTCTTCGGGACCGCCAGTAGTTGGTTTACGGTGCTTTTGGCACTACCCTTTTCTTTCTTCTTCTTACATCCTTGATCCTCGGATCATCGCCTTTGTCATTTGTCCACCTGCTCCACGCTTATGAATTAATGAAACCAGCCTTGAGCTGGACCCTTTCAAAAAAGTAAAAACATTGCTATGCACAAGATATTATGTGTACCATTTATGTACAACAATGCAAAACTGTCCATGCATAGCACTAAACCTGTAGCACACTACTTGATTGGTCATGTATAATGATCGTACACACAAATTACCAAATTACCATACACAGAATAGTTTCCCAATAAAGAATCAAATAGTCAGGCTTGATCGATAATTATTGAATAATCTTACATTACGTGGAAATCAAAGGCATATTTCCGGGTAGAGAGAAAAAGGTCCATACAGGGTTGTTGCAGACCTCACGAGGTTGTTTGGTTTGGAGCCCTGGTTTGACCAAAAATTTGGTCATTGACCAGGCTCAAGGTGGCGTTTGGATTGGCACCAATAAATTGATGCGCCCAGCCCACACCGGCCATCTCAGTTCACATGCACACCAATTTGCTGGCGCGACCAAATCGATCGCCAAGTATTTGGCATGTCCTCGGTTGACAGGGTTACCTTAGGCAGAAACCAAACGGCCCCTATGATCTTGGTATTGGGGTGCCAAAGTTTACATATACAATGTGTAAACAATGCAACTTCAAAATATCAATACAAACATGTGACAATTACATAATTTTGTATTAATATCATCATAAATCCAGCAGGTAGTCCCAAAATTGTATTAGGTTGTTACACAATTGGTGTTAAGCATACTATATAAACTATTTTAAAAAAAATTGTAGGGGATCCTGCTTTGGCATAAAAGATCTATAATATGAGGAGGTTTCTAAACTTTAGTCAAGTGCCGTGCCATCTATCCGCTTTCCTACTGCTCTTCCACATCCAATCCGTCCTCCGTGAGACCGACCCCACTTCTTGCGCTTCTTGCCACAGCCATCCCTCTAAACCTTCTTCTTCATAAGCTGACAACAATCCAAAGCATATGCACCTCACCGGTCAACCTAGACTCACCTTTTTGGCGATGCTATGAGGTCCTCGCCTTTGGCTCATTGTTGGCTAGCCCTCTGCCGTGAAGCTTGTGATCGACGACACCAACCCCATTTCCGGCTTGGGGTTGCGCTTCCTCAGACCATGGAAATCGACTAGAAAGTTGATTTTTTTTTTCAGCTGCATGAGGAATAGCAGTTGCGAATAACAACAAATTAGCTGTACAAAATTACTGCTTGGTATTGTGGTACAAATATCAGCTCTTCTACAAATTGAAAGCCAGCACAGACCACGTGACACATGTGATAAGCAATCCAAACTATTTATGAAAAAAAAAAGCCAGCACAGAGAACCGGTCACCACCGGTCACCTCTCATTAGAAACATCGAGAAGCCGGGTATAGCTATTTATACACAGTCGCAACTGGACACGACGGTAAATGGCAATCAACAATAAGATCAGACACCCCTCAAAAAAAAAATCAGATAAAAGTTGTACTACTACCTGTACCCACTTTAACCCAGAAATGAAAAGCTATATAGCTCCCCATTCCAAACATAGCTTGATCACAACTTGGCATGCACACTGATCACTATCTACATCTTATTCGCCACGTCGGTGTCAAGAACTCACCATCGTGAACACACGAACGACTGATTGCTTGTCGATATTGATCCCGCTCGCCGTTGACTGACTCACTCGTACGTCCTGGCATGGCGGCCGGCAGGCTCGCCGGCGGTCAACTCACGCCGTGGGCATGTCCCTGTCCGTCACGTCGTGCTCCCTGGTCAGGAGGTAGTTCTGCGTCGTCCACCCCGCCGACGAGGCGTAGTACGACGACGACGAGGTCAGCGCCGTGCTGGTCCCGGACACCGGCATCTCCCGTCGTCGTCCCCGAGCACGACCGGCAGCGCGGGCCACATGAAGGCCGGCTTGGACGCCGGCACGTCCGGCGGCGGCGCGGAGCGCGCCAGGATCTGCACGATGGCGCGCGCCCTGGGCCGCTCCCCGGGGTTCGGGTGGCTGCACGCGAGGCCCAGCAGCAGCAGCCGCTCCGCGTCGCCCTCGTCGAACTCCCCCGGCGCGAGCCGCCGGTCGACGGCCTCGAGGATGCGGCCCTCGCCGGCGCCGTGGAGCTGCCACACGCCCTCCAGCAGCTGGCTGCACCCGGCGGCGTTGCTGCAGGAGATGCGGCGGCCGGAGACGATCTCCAGGATGACGGCGCCGAAGCCGAAGACGTCCGACTCCCGCGTGGCCCGGCCCGTGTGGAAGCACTCCGGCGCGATGTAGCCGAGCGTGCCCGGGACGCCGAGCTTGTCGGTGTAGGAGGTCTTGTCGGTCTCGAGCGCGCGGGCGAGGCCGAAGTCGCCGAGCCGCGCGTTGAAGGCGGCGTCCAGCATGATGTTGGACGGCTTGATGTCGCGGTGGATCACGCGCTGGTCGTACTCGTGGTGGAGGTAGTTCAGCGCCGACGCCACGCCGGCGACGATGTTGTAGCGGTGCCCCCAGGTGAGCACCGGGGCCTCCGGCCCGCCGCCGAAGAGGAGCCTGTCCAGGCTGCCGTTGGGCATGAAGTCGTACACCAGCAGCAGCACGCCGTCCTGGTGGCACCAACCTGTATTAGAGAAATGTGAACAGTTAATTAGAAAATTATAGACTGTATTTTTTGCCCAAGTCAGAGCAGAGATGAGTGCTGCTCACTTTCTCCGGCATACTTTGCAAGCAAAGCAGTACTACCAAACAGTACTTCAGAATGTTTAGTTATCCCAAAGCCAGTAAAGCATCAAGTACTGTAGACGGGTCAAACATTGCGTCGTCGAAATTGGCATCCCGGGCATTTTGTTATATGCATTGCTTACAGTTCAATCATGATCCCAAACCATATCATATTAGCAAGCAAACCTTCACTAGCTAGTCACTGATATTTGGGTGCCAACTCCAACTGGAGCCGTCAGCTTGAAATCTATACTAGCAGCACTAAATTCTTGGTAAGGTAAGCAATTGTGGGTTTATTATAGTTGTTTCGTTAAATTAAACCGTCAGTATCTCGCATCGTTATCTTTTGAAACGTAATCTGAAAATGCCCGTACTTTTGTCTATCCACAGACGGCGTTTGACATTTCCGACTTACATGGGCAGCTCATTTTTCACGCGACCAATTTTTTTTTGGGCATAATCAAAAGTTCACTTTCATGTGCTAGCCCTTTTGGCAACTTCTTTTTAGCCTACTTTTATCAGCACTATTGCAAAAATAACTAGACGTTTCCGTACAAGAAATCTAGGCATATCCTATGATGTACTCCTACTAATTCCCTGCAGAATCTCTGAATCAAGCACTCTGGAACAGAGCAGCGATGAACGGAAATCTTTGACTGAGAGATGAGCAGACAAGAAACAATTCCTTACCGAGGAGCTTGACGAGATTGCGGTGGCGGAGGAGGTTGATGATGCTGAGCTCGGCGAGGAAGTCCTCCTGCCCCTTGGTGTTGGCCCCGGAGAACTGCTTCACGGCGACCTCCATGCTCTGGCCGTGCTCCCCGACCACGGTGGCGCGGTACACCACGCCGTACCCGCCCTGCCCCAGCTTCATCTTCTCGTCGAAGTTGCCCGTCCCTTTCCTCAGATCCTTGTAGTCGAACTCCTTGGGCACCCCGGGGATGCTCGCGAAGTTGATGGTGCTCCGGACAATCGAGCTCGAGTCGTCCCCGATCCTCCTCCCCCTTTTCTTGATGTACAGGCCGGCGAACAGCCCGAGCGCCAGGGCGAAGGCGCACGGCACGCCGATGGCCAGCCCGAGCTTCCAGCCGGAGAGCGGCTGCTTGCCGGGGATGGTGTCGTCGGGGAGAAGCTCCACCGTCATGTCCCAACTGTGCAAGCAGTTGAGCTGGTACAGCACGCCGGTGGACGCCGAGAAGCCGAAGTATGCCGTCTTGCCGAGGAGGACCTTCGAGAGGTCCAGCGGCGCGTCGAGCACGGGAGTGCCCGGCCTGCTGCCGTTCTTGGCCATGTACACCCACACGTGCCGCGCCGTGCCGTTGTACTCGATCCAGACCATGTGGCTGCCGTCGTCGTTGGTGTTGTTGGTCGCGAGGTCGATGCCGAAGGGGGTGAGGGAGGCGACGACCGTGGACCGGACGCCGTTCACGTCGAGGCCGACGTGGTTGTCGTCGGGGTCGTAGGACTGCTTCACCGTGTCCAGCTCCACGGCCGCGAACCCGTTGGCGGCGCTACCGTCGGTGGACGCGTTGGTGAGGCCAAGGTAGCCGCCGTGGCTGCCGGGGGGCGGTGGGGCGGCGCCATCGGACGCGATGAGGAACGCGAACCCTTCGCCCTTGACGGACGGGGTCGCGCGGAAGAGGTTGACCTTGAACACGGTGGAGAAGGAGGCGAGGCGGCGGCCGTCGGCGCTGGAGTTGGACGCGTTGGCGGCCCAGAGCACGTAGGATCTCGGGTACATGACCCGGCCGGTCTGGTTGATGAGGAACTTCTCCGGGTCGTTCCGGGTGTCCGGCGTGATCTGCAGGGCGTTCCCGTTGACGGTGGCGTTGCCCAGCACGGTGAGGTTGCCGGGGAGCTGCCGCAGCGAGTTGCCGAAGGAGGAAGGAGAAGGTGGTGAACTCGCTGCCGTTGCGGGTGCTGGTGAAGGCGGTGGCCTGGGCGCGGGCGGCGGGGAGGAGCGAGCATGCGGAGATGGCGTAGAGCAGGAGGAGGACGGCGAGGCTGGTGGCGGCGCGTTGACCGCGGCGGGAAGGCGCCATGGGTTTGGGTCGCGTCACGCCTCGCTTTCCCAGGGGAAGAAGAGCCGGAGAGGGGAGGGGAGATGGCCAGAGCAGACCAGGTGGTGGAGAAATGGAGGGAGTCGTGGTGGAGCGTGCATGCATCTGTACAAATAGAGGTTGCGGG
Source organism: Aegilops bicornis (assembly GCA_021605145.1). NCBI lineage: Eukaryota > Viridiplantae > Streptophyta > Magnoliopsida > Poales > Poaceae > Aegilops > Aegilops bicornis. The sequence continues at coordinate 2,236,662 of JAHIAL010000020.1, forward strand.
TTGGTGGGTCTTCACTCGTCAGTCGTGAGTACCTGGATCGGACTGCCGCCTCCGTTTTGTTCCTTGTGTTGGTGTACTCATGCACATTTGCTGTTTTGCGATTTTGTTTCTTTCAATAAAGGGTCTTTTCATCACTGAACTTAATGAAGCATGGTTTCTTTGGCGTATCTATATCCATATTTGTATCTATACTCTTTATCTCTATCTATATCTCTACTCTACTACTCTCTGTCCTTATCTTTATCTCTACCTACTTAAAACATAAGTAAGGTTCCTTTTCGGTAGAATTCTTCATCAACCGCTTCCTCCCCTCTCATTACGCCCCTCCACCGGGTTTTTTCGTCCAGCCGGTTTTATTGTTCCACCATGCCTTTTGTCCGTTGTTTCATCATAATGTACTTACCTTTGACGTCAATTTCACGTATCACCACAATTTATTTATCTTTTGTATCAATTTCATAATTTACGTGCATGGCCCAACCTATCAAACTATAAGGGCGCCAAAGCCAAACTTTTGATTTTGATAGGTAAATCACAGGCATGATTTGATAAATATTTGTTTACAATCATATTAATATAGATAGGTAAATCATAGGCTAACATAATTGAATATTTATAACCTGTTGCAATGGACATGCCAATTATCTAGTACTACCAATATAAGAATACTCAAATGGGCAGATTCAACTAATCTCAACCATCAATGTAGGTCAATTCAACGACCTATAGTGATACAATGATGAGCGTTCAACATGGTTAGCACCCAATTAATATTATACCAAATTTTAACGTCAGTGTAAATTACATAATTAATGTGCAAATATATCTCACCTCATATCTACATGTAATTAATATATTCCCTAATATCAACATGCATTGCACATATGCTTTTAGTAGTAGAACAAAAAGAGTTCAAGACACCAACCTTTGAAAATCAATGATGTACACCGGCACAACAAATGCTCACAATCGCTCATGTTGATTAAAGACATTCTTGGCCGCTTGCTCCATATGAACACACTTCACCATAAGCTGGTGTTGATACTTCAGACAATTTCGACACCGGACCCGATATCCCTAGCTACTTGAGGACAAAGCATCAGATCATGGGCGCCTACAAAGTTGGTGTTTGGGTGTGGGTGGGAAGCTGGATCGCCGGTGCTAAAAGAGGGGTGAGGATTATGTGGATGGCGGGAGCGGGGCTCGCAAAGGAGACAGCTCGGGCGGACCGGGGAAGCTTCGAAGCGGTAGCGACAACAAACATACAGTTAGGCGGTGTAAGAGGTCAGGTCGATGTGTTAGAGGCGACACAGGGAAGAAGAAGGCTACGTGACAGGAGGAAGAGGAGTGCTACGGGCGGAAAGGATTCAATATGAACTCAAGCATAGGTGCTCCCATACCCTTGCCTTGTCATTTTTATTTACTCTCCTGTTCCACACCCCTACTATGAATGGGAAATGAGGCGAGAGAGGTTTTCTTTCGGCTGGTTCAGATCTCATAAAACCCAGATATTCCAAGCAAAGTTTGCGGGTCTTAATTATTATTTTGGCAAGGAACAAGAAGACTAAATCCGGCGCTGAAACAAATCCTGCGTAAAGCACACACGAAAACGAAGGCTTTGTATAGACACGGAAGGCGAACGAGTACCGACAGTCAAGTGGCCATTCATTATCTTGGCGTTAAGAACTGGATCCGGGTTAGTAGATTAAGATGTTGTGCTGTGCTGGTGTGGCTTCAGCGACGTCTTTGTTCCCATGCAGACCATATGGGCCAGTAGTTATTTATCCCCGTTCTAGTCCCACGGTCAAACGTTGAATCCACGGCGATCGCCCCGTGCCTTGCGCCTTCCTCCCACACTCGGTCAAATGCTTGTGCAGCGCTCTCTCTCACATCTCTCTCCCTCTCTCTTTGTGAAATCTCCTCCATGGCACCCGCAAAAAAAAAAAAAAATCTCCTCCATGGCGACACGGTCGAGCAGGCAACGGAATACGCGTCGCTACTACATTCTGCGCTACGTATGTACTTACAAGTACATACCCTGATACCCAGATGATGCAACGGAGCGGTGCCGATCCTGTCGCCGTCGTGTGCGCGTTCCTTTCGGATGACCAGACCAGATCGAAGGCGGTTAACTCTTTCTTGTGTAAAAAAAGGGGGTAGCTTCTTTCTCTGACGCCGCCAAGTGTAAATAGCTTCTGATGACTGAGTTCTGAATTCTGATGTGTGACGGATTCATTGCCTGATGGCCGAGGAAGCCTGGTTCTCCCGACGCTTCTGCGATGCCTGCGGGCACGAGCGCGAGTTTTGTTGCGACTCTTTGGTTGGTCCGGGCTGCCGATCGATCCTGCGTCAGCGAACCGCATTTGAAATTGCAAAACTGACGTCTGTTCCTTGCTCCTGAGCTTTCACGCCGTTGTTCTAGATAGTAGACAACAGTAGTGTGGGAAAGACTGTACTACGTGCGTTTGCTCTGAAGTTTGCCATGGCTGTGCAAATTTCGGCATGATCATCTTGGAAAAGACTTTTGGTCTTTTCCTAAAATGGCCGTTTGATTCGTATGATTGATATCCTTAAGGGAATTTTTCATAGGATTCTTCTGTGCTACATTTAGAGCTAAATTTTCCTCCACTCGAACCTCTTTGTTTTTTCTGTTCTTCCAAATCCTGGAGGGTACAAGAGGACATGACAATCTATTCCTGCGTTTTTTCCATTTCCGCATCTTGAGAATCCTACTAATTAAAGAGGCCCTAAACTCAATGGCATGTTCAGCTTGTTCTGAAAGCGGGCTTGATATCTGTGGAGAACATGCATGCACCTGCTGCTTTGGTCGGCAACAAGATACTCCTCGACAAGAGGGAGTGAGCAAAGTTCAAGAGCATAAACAGAGTGGCAGCCTTATGATATTTCGGATTACCCTTCCGTCATGGAAGGCGCCAGCGTGAGCTTTAGGAAGAGTATTCATTCTGATCCCTTGATACAGTTAGGTTCTCTCCGGAATTACTCCTATGCCAATCCCTGCAAGACAGCAACTGTACAATTTAGAAACCTATCTACTGTGTATTAAGAATGCAATGACAGCTACCGTGCGGCATTTCCCAAAATTTTGAATAACAATTCGGTGACAGCTCAGGCTCACGTAGGCTGGTTTAACTGGTCAACTTATGCCATTACCCTTGAAGCCCTCTGCGTCTTGATTTTTCTTTTCTTTTCTTTTCTCAAGGTACTTGTGTTAGATGTGTACAGTCTCTTTTCGGTATATCCCATTGTATAAAGGATTTCCTGCACTTTGACACACATGTATATGTAATGGCCTTTGGCCCTCAGTAAAGCTCAGACGCTGTTTATCCAACATGGTATCAGATGTTAGGTTTCCCTCTCTCCCGCACGCTGCAACTCCGTGCTAGCTCCTCCCCCGATCCGCCCACTGCCAGGTCCGGCTCTTCTCGCTGCAGATTGATACGTCTCCGTCGTATCTATAATTTTTTATTGTTCCACGCCAATATTATACAACTTTCATATACTTTTGGCAACTCTTTATACTATTTTTTGGACTAACATATTGATCCGATTGCGAGTGCGGTTCCTATTTGTTGCATGTTTTATGTTTCATGAAACCCCATATCAAACGGAATCCAAGCGGAATAAAAGCAGACGGAGAATATTTTTGGAATATTTGGAAAATATGGGAAGAAGAATCAACGCGAGGCGGTGCCGAGGTGGCCACGCAGGCAGGTAGCCTTTGCCTCCACAGGCGCCCTGACCCTCGTGGGCCCCCGTAAAGCGGTTGCTTTGCTCTTCTTCGGCCGCAAGAAAGCTAATTTTCAGAAAAAATCTTGGCGAAAGGTTTCAATCCAATCGAATTCACGGATCTCCGGATATATAAAGAAGCAGTGAAAAGGCGGATTACGGCAGCGAAGCAGAGAGAGACAGAGAGACAAATCCAATCTCGGAAGGGCTCTCGCCCCTCCCATGCCATGGAGGCCAAGGACCAGAGGGGAAACCCTTCTCCCATCTAGGGAGGAGGTCAAGGAAGAAGAAGAAGAAGAAGAAGAAGAAGGGGCCCCTCTCCCCCTCTCTTACAGTGGTGCCGGAACGCTGCCGTGGCCACCTTCACCAACACCTCCGCCATCTTCACCAACATCTCCATCACCTTTCCCCTCTATCTACAGCGGTCCACTCTCCCGCAATCCGCTGTACCCTCTACTTGAACATGGTGCTTTATGCTTCATATTATTATCCAATGATGTGTTGTCATCCTATGATGTCTGAGTAGATTTTCGTTGTCCTATCGGTGGTTGGTGAATTGCTATGATTGATTTAATTTGCTTGTGGTTATATTGCTGCCCTTTGGTGCCCATCATATGAGCGCGCGCGTGGATCACACCGTAGGGTTAGTTGTATGTTGATAGGACTATGTATTGGAGGGCAAGTGTGACAGAAGCTTCAACCTAGCATAGAAATTGATGCATACGGGATTGAAGGGGGACCAATATATCTTAATGCTATGGTTGGGTTTTACCTTAATGAGCGTTAGTAGTTGCGGATGCTTGCTAATAGTTCAATCATAAGTGCATAGAATTTCAAGTCGGGGATGACATGCTAGCGATGGCCTCTCCCACATAAAACTTGCTATCGGTCTAGTAAAGTAGTCAATTGCTTAGGGACAATTTCGTAACTCCTACCACCACTTTTCCGCACTCGCTATACTAACTTTATTGTGTCTTAATCTAAACAGTCCCTACTTTTTATTTACGTGCTCTTTATATTCTTGCAAACCTTTTCAAAAACACCTACAAAGTACTTCTAGCTTCATACTTGTTCTAGGTAAAGCGAACGTTAAGCGTGCGTAGAGTTGTATCGGTGGTCGATAGAACTTGAGGGAATATTTGTTCTACCTTTAGCTCCTCATTGGGTTCGACACTCTTACTTATCGAAAGAGGCTACAATTGATCCTCTATACTTGTGGGTTATCACGGATCCGGCCGTCCCGACTCTCCTCGCCGCGGATCCGGACGCCCAGGTCCTCCTCACTGCATTTCCGGTCACCCCGACCTGCTCTGTTGCCCGGCTCGGACCAGCCGCCGCCGCCTCCTGCCGGCGGGCCACCATCGTCCCTCCCCTGCTCCGCTTGGCGGATTCGCCCGGGGCCGGCCCTCGCTTCGCCGCTAGCTCTCTCCGCTGCGCCGTCTGCTGCTTCCCTACGCGCAGGGCGTGAGCGAGCACTGGCCTATTGCTCGAGCCGCTGGCTCTGCCCGCCTCGTGTGCACGCGCGCGGACGTGAGCGAGCGCCTCAGCTCGGTCCGGTCTCAGTCCGGCCGGCCCGTTGACTCCAGGAGACGAGAGCTCTGCTCGATCTATTTTCAGTTCGACCCTCTCGCTCCGGACTCAGTCCGGGCCTCTCGCTCCGGACTCTGTTCGGGCTTCTCGATCCGCATTCAGTTCGGGTCCAAAAAAAAATCGGGATATCTCAGTATGTCATCTTCAGGCTATGTGGCTGTTCCTCGCTGCTCAGTGATCTTTGATGGCACCAACTATGTTGAGTTTGTGGGCTTCATGCGTATCCATATGTACGGCCTTCTGCTTTGTAGAGGCGTTCTCTACTCTGGCGAAGTTACCTGTCATCGCCATGCCTGTTGCTCCGGTGGCTCTGTTCGCTTTGTTCGCGGTGCTTACTTCTTCTTGATGCTTCTCGGGTGATCGGATGCAGCCAAGGCTATTGATGATGTTGCAGTTGATGCTTATGATCAGCAGGTATCCGCCTACTTTGATGCTCTTGCTGTCTACCGGGATGATCTGTCTGCTTACTCGCAGTGGTGTAATGATGATGCTCGTCTTCTTTGCTGTATTCATCATGTGAGTGTTCTCCCTCGATTTGCTTGAGTTCATGGGCCCCGGCATTGTTGCAGCGATGTGGTCCTACCTTTGTCGGGCAAGTATCAGCCCTCTGGTGATGCTCTATACCTTTCTGTGGTGCGTCAGGAGCATGCTCTTCAGCAGGGTGACTCGTCTATTGATGAGTTCTTTTCTCAGTGTTCTGCCATCTGGCATCAGCTTGACTCACTACGGACAATTGTTTGTGGCACTTTCTGTTGCTGTCAGACTACGCGGTCTGACTTGGAGTTTCAGCGGGTTCATGAGTTCTTATCTCGTCTCCGCTCTGAGTTCGGGCCTCGACATGCTCACCTGCTTGCTCGTGGTTGTGTTCCTATCTCGGAGATACTTGCTGAGCTTCGTGCTGAGGAGACCCGCATTCGCTCTGCTGGGTTACTTGTGGTTCCTTCAGTGTTGGCCACCCGGGCTCCTGTGTCAGCTGCTGCCTCACTGCTCCACCACTCCTGCCCACTCCTTTGGGGGGTGAGCCGTCCTCTTTATGCTGAGAAGAGTACGTCACGCCGTGACACTTTCAGGTAATTCTTGCTCGGTCGAGGTCACCCAGTCCGATTGTTGCCAAGAAGCGAGACCGTAGACGCTCCTCTTCCGGTGGTCCTCCTGCGTCTTCCTCGACTCCGTCAATCATCGACCAGGACATTGTATGCGCCTCAAAGCGTCACTTGCCTCCCTGGCTCCTCATCGATTGGTTCTTTGCTGCTGTGAAAGCATCCTCTTCCACACCACAAAGAGCCTCTACGATCAGGTACATCCTCGTGGGTTCTGGATTCTGGAATCTCTTTTCATATGTCTTCTGATTCTTCTGTGCTGTCTTCTCTCCGACCTCTTGATTCACCTGTTAATGTTCTTACCGCCGATGGCACACCTCTTCCTGTTGCTAGTCGTGGCCTTCTTTCCACTCCATCCTTTTCTGTTCCTAGTGTTTTCCATGTTCCTCGCCTTGCCATGAATCTTTTTTCTGCTGCCCAACTCACTGATTCTGGTTGTCGTGTCATTTTTTATATCGACTCTTGCTCCATTCAGGATCGCCGCACCAAGGCTTTGGTTGGTGCTTTGTTAGCCGCCGTGAGACAGAGGGCCTTTGGGAGGTTGACTGGCTTTGTGTTCCTTCCGCTGCCACCACTTCTGCTAACTCCCATGCTCTTGCTGCCTCTTCGTCTGCGTCATTTCAGCAGTGGCATCATCGTCTTGGTCACATCTGTGACTCTCGCTTGTCTTCATTAGTTCGTCAGGGCCTCTTAGGGAATGCAGATGTCTGGAGATGTCTCCTTACATTGTAATGGTTGCACACTTGGCAAACAGGACTCGATTACCTTATCCTACTAGTGAGTCTCGTATCTCGGCGTCCTTTTGACTTAGTTCATTACGATGTATGCGGGGTCCTGCTCCCTTTGATTCGAAAGGTGGCCATCGCTACTATGTTTTGTTTATTGATGATTTCTCTCGCTACACTTGGCTCTACTTCATGAAATCTCGCAGCGAGGTTCTCTCTATATACAAACGTTTTGCTGCCATGGTTCACACCTAGTTTTCCACGCCCATTCGCACCTTCCGTGCTGACTCTTTGGAGAGTATATCTCTACCAATTTGCGTGGTTTTCTCGCGGTAAACAGGTACTCTTGCCCAGTTCTCATGTCACAGTGCTCATGCTCGAGAATGGCGTTGCCGAGCGTAAAGCATCGTCATTTACTTGAGACGGCTCGTCTTGGCGATGATTGCTGCTTCCCTTCCACCCCATTTTTTGGGCTGGTACTGTTTACGCATCCACCTATCTCATCAACATCCAGCCATCGATCGCTTGCTCTGCGGTGGTATTCCTCTGAGTGTTTCACTTTGGTTGCTCTCCTGAATACTCCGCTCTCCGTATGTTTGGATGTGTGTGCTATGTTCTTCTTGCCCCGAGAACGCACTAAAGCGACTGCTCGATCGGTTGAGTGTGTTTTCCTTGGTTACAGTGATGATCACAAGGGCTATCGATGTTGGGATCCTGTGGGTCGTCGCTTACGCATCTCGCGTGATGTCACTTTTGACGAGTCTCGTTCCTACTACCCACATCCTTCTTCCTTGAGTTTCTCTGTGAACGACCTTTCTTTCCTTCTCCTTCCCGATACACCCTGCTATGTGCCTCCTGTGTCACCCCTTCCTCCGGTACTTCTCATTCCTTCTCATTCACCACCGACCCCATCTTCTCCATCCTCCTCCTCCACCTCTCCACCATCATCTCCAGTCTGTCGCCCTCTCTCACCGTTCCCTCTCCACTATACTCATCGCCCTCGTCCTGAGGATGTCTCCCCTGACGCACCTTCCACCTCTGGTGCACCTCCCCTCACGCCTCCCCCGGTTCACAACCTCCGGGCTCGGCCTCGTCCTCCGCCTGATCGCTACTCTCCCGATCGGTATGGTATCTCTGTTCTTGCTGAGCCCACTTCCTATCGGACTGCCATGACTCAACCTGAATGGCAGCTTGCGATGGCCGAAGAGCTTGCTGCCCTTGAGCGCTATGGCACATGGGAGCTGGTTTCCCTCCCTTCCGGTGTTCGTCCCATCACCGCAAGTGGGTCTACAAGATTAAGACTCGCTCGATGGTTCTCTTTGAGCGCTTCTAAAAGCTCTCGTCTTGTGGCCCGTGGATTCCAGCAAGAGCAGGGACGCGATTATGATGAGACATTCGCTCCTGTGGCTCACATGACCACTGTCCGCACTCTCCTTGATGTGGCTTCTGTTCGTCGGTGGTCTATCTCTCAACTTGATGTCCAGAACGCCTTTCTCAATGGAGAGTTGCGTGAGGAGGTTTACATGCAGCCCCACCGGGTACTATGCTCATGATATGGTCTGCCGTCTTCGCCGCTCTCTCTATGGTCTTAAACAGGCCCCTCGGCGCTTTGGTTTGGCGCTCGCCTCTGTGGTGACTGCATTTGGTTTCTTGCCCGATGATCATGATCCTGCGTTATTTGTCCACCACGTCTCCTCGTGGTGGGACTCTTCTCCTTCTCTATGTTGATGACATGATCATCATTGGTGACGACTCTGACTACATTGCCTTTGTTAAGGCCAGCCTTCATGACCAATTCCTCATGACTGATCTTGGTCCTCTTCGCTATTTTCTTGGGATTGAGATCTCCTCGACCCCTGATGGCTTCTACATTTCTCAAGAGAAATATATTCAGGATCTTCTTGCTCGAGCTGCTCTAGGTGATGACCGCACATGTGTGACTCCTATGGAGCTCAACGTTCAGCTTCGCGCCTCTGATGGTGGCCCTCTTCCTAATCCCACTCGCTATCGTCACCTCGTTGCCAGTCTTGTCTATCTTGCTGTTACGCGTCCTGACATCTCCTATCCGGTTCACATCCTGAGTCAGTTTGTTTCAGCCCCCCACCTCTGTCCACTATAGTCATCTCCTCCGTGTTCTATGATACCTTCGTGGCACGATCTCTCAGCGCCTTTACTTTCCCCGTTCCAGCTCTCTTGAGCTCCAGGCCTACTACGATGCTACACAGGCTAGTGATCCCTCTCGATCAATGCTCGTTGTATGCCTTCTTGTGTCTTTCTTGGCGGTTCTCTTATTGCACAGAAGACAAAGCAGAAACTGCAATTTCTCCTTTCTCGAGTATAGAGGCTGAATTGCGGGCCATGGCTATGTTGATGGTCGAGGTGATCCAGTTACGGTGGTTACTTGAGGATTTTGGTATATGCCGCTACTATCTCGACTCCCTTATTGTCGACAAGATCGGTGCTATCAGTGATACAGCGTGACCCGGTGAAGCATGAGCTCACCAAGCACATCGGTGTGGATGCCCACTTTGTGCGTCTTCTTGTGCGAGATCGCACTCTCGCTCTTCACTATGTGCCCTCCGAGTTACTGATTGGCTATTGACTTCTTCACGAAGGCATGGACTTCGGCGCAAGATACCTTTTTCCTCTCCAAACTCGGTGTTGTTGATCCACCATGAGTTTGTGTGGGGTGTTAGATGTGTATAGTCTCTTTTCGGTATATCCCCATTGTATAAGGGGTTTCTGCACTTTGACACACATGTATATGTAATGGCCTTTGGCCCTCCAGTAAAAGCTCAGTCGTTGTTTATCCAACAACTTGAAGTCTTGCACACTTCCAAATAACCAACTGACACTAATGAACGATGATTAATGGTTCATCATCAGTAGCAACCATGTGTCCATGTGTCCTCTATTCTGGTAAGATAAGCAGCAGCTTTCCCTGTGGACAGCAAACTATTTGTCTCGGTTTGCAACCGGACCATATTTTAGCATATATCACAGTTAATTAAATGATCAACCAACATTAGATGCTTCGATGACTTGCCATCAAGAAGCACCCTATATGCTCAGATTTAGCCGAAAATTCGCAACTACAGGACTATACCAAAGGAAAAAAGCATACACCCGACTCGAGTCCACCTTATGTTTCTGCGATATTTGGGTATGAACTATCAAGAACTGTGACAACCAATTCAACAAGAAGGGCATATGGAATTATCTGGCAGTGCCTCGCGGCCTTGCTCATCCCCTGACAAGCTGACACGTCATAAACATATTTAATCATTTTTTAGCATACATATTGATTCATTTTCAAGTTTAATTGTGTATTTCCATGCGTTTCTGTTAAATATTTATTAGACAAAATTCTGTTTTATATTGCTCCTTCGATACTTGAAGAAAGGGCGAATTGTCGCCAATCTTCATATACACCAACTGCTCTCTGATGAGGTATGAGTAGTCCACCTTTAGACTATGAGTTTGTATTACTAGTAGATATATACTCATCTCTCTCTCTCTCTCTCTCTCTCTCTCTCTCTCTCTCTCTTTGTACTCTAATGTCTAGATACTATAAGCCGCCGAACATGATTATGACCATCTATGTAATTCTTGCTGTGAATCTTTTGATATGTGTTGAACTCAATGGTATGTTCAAGTTTGTTCTGAAACTGAGGTTTCTATTTAAGGCAAACATGTATTCCGGTTGACAACAAGGTACACCATGGGTTAAATGATGTAAGTAAACACTTCGGAACATAAAAAGAATATCAACCTTTGAAACGAAAGTACCCAAATGAACTTTGGGTCTAGGCACACCCTAATTGTTTAAAAATTATCAGAAAACGTCGAATAATTCTGTAACTGTTTTGTAACGAATATGGTCTAGTATTACACTTGCTTGTAAAGTTTCAAAAAGAAATGACTCACATGGTCTTCTGCGCGAAAAAAAACAAAATCGTCTATACAAAAGGTAGTGTTCAAGTTTTTGAAGTTGCAGTTTTGTTTCTTTGGCCCAGAAGAACACCAAACTCATTTCTTCGTGAAACTTTATACATGAGTTGAACATTCCACAATGTTCGCCACAAAAATCAGAATTACTCCTATGCTAATCCTTGCAAGACAGCAACTGAACAATTTAGAAGTCTATCAACTTTGTAATAACAATTCAGTGACAGCTCAGACTCACGTAGGCGGGTTTAACCGGTCAACTTATGCCACCTGGCTTGAATACCTGCAGAAGTCCTCTTTAGTTAACAGCAGCTGGCCCGCCCTCTACGCATGGAGCTTTTCTTTTCTCAAGGGATTTGACGCTGACCGAACAGCCAATTGACACTAATGAATGATTAATGGTGGTTCTGGTTCACGATCAGTAGCGCTGCATTTTCCAGCGTAGGGCTGGACTACACGCGGGGATGTGCCTTCAGTTTCTGGTAGACTAAGGGCATCTCCAGCCGCGCCCCCAACAGGTCCTACCCAGGCGATTTTTGCTGCTACCGACGCCAAAAAAGGCTCAACAAGGCCCCGGTTTTAGCCGGCTCGGCCAAAACTGGTGCCGGCGGACCCAGCCGAACCCGCGCCTGGGGCGCTAGAGCCGGCGCAGCGAAAAAGTAGCGCGGCCCGCTTCGAGGCGACCGAGGGCCTTTCCCGCCCGTTCTTGACGCCTTTTCCTCGCATTCTCCCGCTCGCCTTCCTCCCGCCATTCTCTCCTTTCTCGCTTAAACCCTCTCGCCGCCCGAAGAAGTACGCCATGTCGCCGTTAAGAAATCGCCATGCAAGCGGCAACCGCGACCGGCGCCGCGGGCTCAGCCAAGCGAAGCCAGGCGCCGCCATCGAAGCCATCGGGCCTGTCGAACGCCGAGTGGAGGGTGGAAGTTCAGCGGCGCGAAGCACGACAGCGGAACATGGCTATAGCCAAGAAGGCCGCGACAACGCTGGCCAGCAGCGGCGTCTTCCTCATCGGTCGACCAGCGGGATGAATCCACCCGTCGTCGGCCACGCCCGATCGCGCTACCAGGGACAGCAAGGCGCCGGATCTCCATAGGGTTCATAAATGCGCCCGGCTACGCCCGGCGGCGGCAGCGCCGATGGGTTCAACCCAAACGTGACCTTCCTCATGGTCACCCGCTCTGGCGCCACGCCCTCGCCGCCGTCGGCGTGCAAGACCCTCCATACAACTACTGCCGCCGCCGCCTACTCGTCCCACACCGACGCCCATCTCTACCGTGGACCGCTATCCTTCGCACCTCGACGACGCCGGCGACACGGAGCCGACATGGGACGACATCATCGCGACAGATCTGGCTGACGCCGCTGCGTCTCCGGTTCGCCACCCAGACGAGGTAGTGGACCTCGGCGGCGAGATGGAGGGCGAGCTCGGCTACGTCACTGGCGGCAACGCCAGAACCCGAGGAGGAGGAGGAGGACGAGGAGGAGGAGCCGCTCCTGTTCACGAAGGGCGCCAGAAGAAGAAGCGGGCGGCTAAATTAGGTCGGCGAACCGCGCATCAAGTGGACGTCAAGGAGGAGGAATGCCTCGCGAAGCATGGAAAGTCGTCTGCCTCGACCCGACCACCGGGCGCGAACCGAGCTTGAGACGATCGGACCGCATCAAGGCCGAGTTCGACGAGCGGAAGCTCGTCGACCCCTACTTCAAAGGCGTCTACATGCAGCGCGGCTCCAAGGCGATGGCGAACCATTGGGGGCGTATCCAGTTGGCGTGCAACAAATGGCATGGAATCGTCGAGGAGGTCGCGTCGCTGGAGAGCGGCGCCCAGCGTTGAGGATCGTAAGCACGCCGTTCGCCAATATCTTCGTCCCCTACGTCCGCCGCCCGCCAACTGTTCGCCGTCCTCCGGCGCAGCTGCTGCGTATGTTCGCCATGTATCGGGCGACAACCAAGACGCCGACTTCAAGCACCTCCACGCCTACAAGCGCATTGACAAGTGCGAAGTGGGCGGAAGTCCGACGTGCCCTCGACAAGGCCAAGGAGACATGCCGGACGCGACGACTCCGGCGCGTCGGAGGGGAGGCCGGACGGCCACAAATTGGCAAAGAAGGGGAAAAGCGCCGACGCGGCAACCGCGCGAGTGCAGGAGTCCATCGAGCATTGTCTCGCCGACGCCCAGGCCCGGGCCGTCCTACGCGAAGAGAAGACCGAGGTGTGGTGGTCTTCGCTAATGAAGAACAACGCCATCAAGCTTGACCTGCTCCGGACGAACGTCGCCGCGAAGAAGAGGAACACCGACATGGCTTTTCTGATGGGCGGGGCGGACATGCTCGAGAGCAACGACAAGAAGCTCAAGGCGTGGTACCGGTGCAGCGCTGCCTCATCTGAACGAGCTGCCGACGGTAACGCCGACGACGCCGACGACGCCCACGACCACACGGACGCTAAGCCCGAACGACGCCTACATCGCCGCCAAAGAAGGCCGGGTTGCCGACGCAGCCCAAAGACCGAAGCAGCTCCGACACCGACGAGCTGGCAGACGCCGACTCGCCAACGCTGGAGCCGACCTCGCCGAGTGAATCGTTCGCCGCGCGAACTTGCGGCGGCGGCGCTCTGTTTGTAACGCCAGATTACGTCCGATCGCGATTTGCGGCGTCTTTTGAGAGCGGAACGACCAAGTTTAAATTTCCCGCATCCCGAGGCCGGCGTGTGGGGCGTGGATCGGGAGCTAGGTCGCCCCGAGGCCGAACTAGCGCCAAACGCCCTGTGCCGCTCTATTTAGGCGCCCTGGGGGGCCGAACGGCTGGAGATGCCCTAAGCAGCAGCTTTCCTTATGAACAGCACACTATCTGTCTCAGTCCGCAGCCGAATCATATTTTACAGTAGCATATTAGAGCATCTCCAATGGCCGCGCTAAAAGACGCGCGCAGGGTAAACCAAGCTTTTAGCGCGCGTAGGACGTTTTGCCGCGCTCCAGCGATGGCGGAAAACTGCTGCCAGCTGAAACTGCTTATGCTGCATGAAAAAGGCGGCAGCTCGCGCGTTATTTTTGGTGCACCGCTTCCGGCGCGCCTATAAAATGCGGCGCTCGCCACGCGCCTATTCCACGCACTCCTCTTCCTCTTTCTCTGCCACGCGCGCCTCCACCGCTCAGCCGCTTCGCCACCGACGCGCCACCATGCCGCCAGCGCCGCGCCGAGGCGTCGGGCTACCGCGGCGTCATGCGCCTAACGGCGGGTACTACTCCGAGATACGGTTCGGCGGTCTCCGGCCTCGGCACCTTTCGGCAAAGCGCGGAGGCCGCCATACAGACGACGCGGGCGGCGTGGCGCCTAGGCAGGCCGCGTGGGCAGATGAATTTCCAGGACGTCTACACGCTCCAATGAAGGCTGGGCGCCGCCCGCCGCCTCATCTTAACACGCTCAAGACCGTGCGGAGCACGCCGAAGCGGCAGCGCCTTGCTCGCCGCCAGAGGACGAAAGCGGGTCATGGCGAGTGGCGCCGGCGCCACCCGGAGGACGCCGCCTACGAGCAAGTCTCATCGGGCAAGGCGCCACGAGAGAGACACGCGAAGGCGCCGCGAGGAGCGGTTAGACAGGCGTCGGCGGAAGGCATTGGCGAATGCGCAGTCCGATATCGTTGCAGCAGGTGGGAGGTCGATCTTTACGGCAGACGATGAACGTTGGTTGGACATATGGCTCGATACCTCGGACGACACCTACGAGCATGATGATGGTGATGATGGTAGCGACTTGGACTAGTTTCTATCTATGTATGCCGTAGTAGTTTCTATCTAGTTGCACGGTAGTTTTATCTATCTATGCTTTCGAACTATCTATCTAGTTGCACCGATGTAAAAATACCTTTGTATCGTTTTTTATCTATGCAATCTATCGTTTTTTATTTAATTTATCTATGCTTCCGATGTATAAAAAATGTTGTAGAATGAGCGCCAAGACGCTGCATTTTTTGCGGTTTGTCGAGCGATGGCTGCCTGCATTTTAGCTGGGGCCGGAGCTGCCACGAGCGCCAGCTACCAAACCAGCGATGGTATGGGCGCGGCAAACCAGTTTTCTTGTGGCGCGATTCGGGCGCTTGTTGGAGATGCTCTTAGGACTAGTTAAACGATGAACCAACATTTTTCTTGAGAGGAAGTGATCAACTAATACCCCCCTATCCATCTAACAAGCACTTAAGTAGAGACAGTTTTAATTTTTAAGTTTTATAGAACTGAAAAAACATTCTATCTTACCCAGATTCAGCCGGGTGAGACCAAATGAAGAAGTACCCCACCTTGAGTCTAGTTGTTGTATCAACCAAAAACACCGTCAACAGCAGTTCATGTAATCGTAGAGATCTAAAAGCTTTCATATTTCTTTACGAAAGAAGTAATGAGGTACTTACCCAACAAGCGCCTCACTTGGAAGTCATGCCGAGGTGGTGTTTCGGTCATATGACACTGTCGGCTTCTAGCCGCGACAAAATAAGCATCGGTATTCAGGACTAAATATCATATAAACATGCAATTAGGGATTGTCTGCCTTACCAGTTCGAGTTGAAAAGTCGTGGCACGTGCTGCTACTAAACTTACTTCCAAGCAGTAGTTGTCCATTCGCCATCTGCCTTGATAGAACGAGTGTATTCTGCAAGAGCTGACGGGCAGAATCGTACAAGAAAGCAGGGACAGGCTTGGCTACCTCGTGACCGGTCGCCGGTGAATAATGTACCTTTTTTTATAACATAGTAATCGCAGATTACTCACATATAAACACACACACACTCATTCATATGAACATATGCATGTACATCTTATCCTTGTACTGCCCATGTGACGCTGCATTGATGTAAGAGGCACGACATATGCCGTATGCAGACAATGTCACGGTTCAGCGAAAACAAGTATTCAGATCTTATACATGTCTCAACTGCTTTTTGGCGGGTGCATAACCCTAATGATGTGTGGTTAAATACAAAAGGTAGACATCATCCTCAACTCGTGTCGAATCAGCGAGTAGCCATGTTGCTCAGACTTCACCTACCGTAGAAAATAAATTAACGAGTGAACAGCTTGGGCCCAGTAGTTTTATACTTGTACAATTTACGTCCATTTGTGGATGGATGTGTCCAAGTAGTTGATCAGTGACGTGTTTATTAGGCTGCATACAGGCCTACCAGATCCGGGTGGGATGAAAAAGTGCTGTTTGGTCGCATGCAAGGAAGCCTAACGCATGAAACTTAAAGCACCCAAGAGTCTGGCTTGCCGGAAACGCTTGAATCGGCCGTTTCCAGCCAGCCAGCCCGACTCGGGCGCAAAAAGTTGGTCCCGCGTAGAGGGCGCGTGTGGGGGAATTCAGGCGGAGATGGCGGGAAAGGGAAATTGGCGGAGGCAGGATGACGTGAAATATACGCTCACCCTGGCTTTAGGACAAGCCCTCCTCTGTTCTTGGCACCGGCGGCAGCGACGACTCGAGATCTCATGAGTGGCGGCGGCGGCGTTGGTGGTGGCAACATCAGTCTCTGCGGCGGCGGCGGCGTTGGTGGTGGCAGCTGCTTCTCCCCTTATTCTTCGACTCCGTCCGGACATCCTCGTCTTAGCCATGCCCCCGCGACCCCAAAGCTGGTAAGCTACCCCCTCCCTCCTCTGTTAGGTAGTTCGATAGGACCGTTTAGGACCGATTGCGCCATTGCTGACCGCACCATGGATGTCGCTTAGGTTGTGGATGAACGGGCAAAGCTTGTAGTTCAGATAGCAGCGCTAATAGTTGTGGTCCAGGCCCGGATCCTGTTGGTCTGTAAGGGAGTTGTTTGTTGATATGAGAAACCTCTCATCCGGTATAGTCCGGTGTTAATCCGGGATCAGGAAAGAATAGCAAATCTGAACTATAGGATCAAGGCCTGAACTCATTCGTCCTTGGTTTTCTAGAGTACTCGTCCATCCTTGGATCCAGGCCTGATCTATCTCCATTCGGTACTTGGTTTTCCAGAGAACTCGTTCAGATGGTACCGGATGAGAGGTGTTCTTCCACCCTTCAGGAAAACCAAGTACCATCTGATGAGGACATGACTACCTTGGATACGACCAAAAATATTGCATACATGTATATTTTGAGGTGATTTCTAATGCAAACTATGCGATAATTTATTTATGTCATCCAGACAAAAATACTTCACAAACTTTTTATGCCATGTCTAATTGCAGGTGTATGGGACATTTGTACAATCCACATATGAAGATAAGGAGAAAGAGGAATTTACTTGCTGTTCAAAAAGTTCTCTCACGCCACTTTTGGCCCAAGAGAAGATAGAGTCCAAGTCTCTCACGTTCTGGACTCAGATTCGGACTGCACAGACATACCTGACTCAAAACGTCAATAACTTTTTCATCCAAACTCCAAATTGGATGATTCTTTTTTTGTTGGAAAATAGATTTCGTGCACTTTCCAACCCAATTGGATTCACCTTCAAATTCATCCGGAGCGTTGAGTTATGGACGAAACAATCTGATGTTGCAGCAGAATCCGAGTCAAACTACAAGTCCAATGGTGTTACGTCACCTCCACTTGGGCCCATTGGCCTTGTACGACATAGGGTTAGTTTTAGGCTGCCTTGGGACGTCCTCCCACCTCCTTGGCCGCCACCCCTTGCTCCTATATAAGTAGATCCATCTAGTAGCTTTTCGCTTGGGTTTTGTTTAGATCAAAAGTTCGCCATAGCAGCAACTTCGCGTACTTCGTTTGTGTTCAACGACCAGACCAAGGCGTCACAGAACCCCACTTTCATTAATAAAGCTTTCCTCTTATATTCGCAATATCCAGATTGCAATCTTAGTTTCTTGCTTGTTCTTCGTTTGCTCACAGGAAACAGGCCCTCGTGGTCGTTGATCGTGCTCGGCGTGGTCAATAACCCTCGGAAGTTGGTTTAGCGATTGCTAAGCGCGACGTCTACGCACGTTAAATGGTCGGATCGTCAAGGTCGACTCCCACGTAAAACGATAGCCACCATCCCATCGAACATCGGGACACCCTCGCCTCTATCAAGTGGTATCAGATTTCCTTGTTGCTCGGTGAGATTTTACAGTTTTTCATAGTTTAGATCGAGTCTGTTTTTCATACCTACAGTCCACGAAAAAGCCAAAAAAATAGGGTTAGTTCATCCTATCCGAACCAATCTGAGCCTTTGCATAATCTTTTCTGTATTTGCTTTGTTGAATTTGCGGTTGCATCGTCGTGTCAAGTTGTTGGTCTTAGTGTCTAGTTCGTTTAGAGTTTCGAGTTCTGTTCACATTAGTCACGTCGCCGCTGCATCGTTATCCCTTCCGCTGTCCACCACACCATCCATCAATTTCCACCACGTGCTACCCATAGTTCATTGTCACAATCATAGTTGAGGTCGTTCACATCTTCGCTGATCCAATCTGAATCTTATCTAGTTTGTCTTGGAAAGAGGAGAGAAAAAAAGACACAGAAAAAAAGAGAAAAAAAAAAAAAGTCAAAGAAAAAAAGAGAAAGAAAAACAAAAAAGTGTGAGGAAAAAAAAGAGAGAGAAAAAAGAAATTTTGGATCTATCTAGACTCAATCTCGTAGTTGAATTCGGATTGGAATCTGTTTTGTGCACTGTTCAGTAAAACAGGCATAACTTCCTCATACGAAGTCCGTTTTGGCTCCGCGAGTACTCAAATGAAAGCTAGCGACGAGCCGCATCTAAATAGTTGTAGAGGCTAGTTCAATATTTGACATCTCAAAATCGGCTTCTAAATAGGTCTTTTTGCCCTCCGAAGTTCGCAGACACAACTTATTCCAGTTTTTCAGGCCAGTTTTAGAATTCTTTGACTCCTCATATCAATTCGGAATTGAGTGATTCTTTTTGCATTGGAAAGCTTGAGTTAGTAGCATTCTTTGAAAAAAGTTATCAGAAAATTGGCTCAAACTTTTCAAGAGGAAAGTTGGAGAGAGAGTTGTTGTATATCCTGCTTGGCAGTTGTTTTTCATCATTATCTTTAATGCCGTTGTGATCTTCACTTATATCTTGCTGTCCAGAGCTACTTAGTATCCTTCATTGATGCTAGTTGTGCTATGCCGTGACCTCATTAGTGTTCTAGGCCCGCGTCTCTAGTCCGGTCTAGCCTAGGACCAGCACAGTACCGTCGTTGAGCGTTTATTGAACATTGCATCTCTGAATTGATTATTGCTAATATTTTGCTACCATATATAGCCAACCCAGCTCCACATATTTCTACACCATGTATAATGTGACGTTCCTCGGCAATCGCTTTACACAATCTTCGGAGTTATTTGACATCGTTGGTTGCCTGTCACCACCTGCCGCATGGTAAGAACTGGTAAGATATTGATATTTGCTTTACTGTGAGCACACAACCACATCCTAGTAGTTCATAGGAACATTATTCTCGAATTTTGTTTCTTGTTTCTACTAATCATGACAGGTTCCAGAGATAGAAGTTCTTGGACGACGGACACATCTTCACCATCACGAGAGTTGGGACAACACACACAAGCACATGGTCAGGTTATCTCTTTACCGTCATTTGAGGGTAGATTTAATCCTGCTATTTATCTAGCTTGGGAGTTTGAAGTAGAACAAGTTTTTAGTAACCCTGACTTTTCTGAACTTGAGCGAGTACGAGCTGCCACTAGAGCATTTACTGGTTTTGCTTCTGCTTGGTGGAGTGTGCATTGTAAGAAAAACATTGATAACCAACCCACAACTTGGAAAGATTTGAAAGATGTAATGAGACAACATTTTTCCCCTCCTTACTATCGTCGTGAATTGCTTCGCAAATTTGAACAATTTAAACAAGGCAACAACACTGTTCACGCTTACTACCAAGAGTTCAAATCTTATATGCATCATTGTGACATAGAAGAATCTAAGGATGATACAATGAATAGATTTTTTGGTGGTTTGAACCATGATATTCAGGCAAGATTTCAGTATATTCCTCGTTGCATTACTGGTATGTATGTTCGTGCTTGTACCTTTGAGAGACAGATACAGGAGGATGCATTGGGTGACTACAACAACTACTATTCCAGTTCGTGCTCACCACCGCCGGTCGGTTCTTCCACCGCTGTAACGCATTTAGAGCAGCCCCACCTCAGATTGTGAGCGCGACATCATCTCAAGAGTATGGTGCATTGTCAACGTCCGTACCTACATCAGCTACATCTTTGCGACAAGGTAACAGTAAAGGTATTGATGATATAACTTCACATGAGAATGATGCATCCCTAGTTAACTTGAATGCATCATGTGTTCAGTTACCTGGTGATTTGAGCACAACACCTATTTTAGAGAATCTTGATACTGTCATGAATGCGTCATGTGATCAAACAACTGAAATACCAACAATTTTGAGTGCACCCATTGAATTAACTGTTGATGCAAAAGAATCAATATTTAATCATTTTGATATGACCTCTAATCTTGGTGATGATTCTGTGTCGAATGACTTATTGCATGTTTGCTTATTTAAGCATGTTGTAGCATGTAAATTTGATGCAAGTAAGGTTTATTCACCAATGTTAGGATGGTTTAATGATGAACATTGTCAATCTTTTGAAATGAATAAGAGCTTCACTTATATGTGCAAACTGAGTTGCAATATTTTCATGCCTTCTACTTCTTGTGATAATGTTTTGGCTTTAGATTTTGTGAGCTATGCAAGTTACTCATCTATTCATGTGTCATATGTGCAAAAATCAAGGGAAGTAAAAATGGATGACATATACATATACAACATGTACATCTTGTCTCTTTTGTTAGCCACATTTCAGACTAAGCAACGCCGAGGACGGCTTTGTTTTCAAGAAGAAGGGAGGATGACGAGGACATGACTACCTTGGATAATGCACCAAAAATATTGCATACATGTATATTTGTGAGGTGATTTCTAATGCAAACTATGCAATAATTTATTTATGTCATCCAGACAAAATACTTCACAAACTTTTATGCCATGTCTAATTGTAGGTGTATGGGACATTTGTACAATCCACATATGAAGATAAGGGAGAAAGAGGAATTTACTTGCTGTTCAAAAAGTTCTCTCACGTCACTTTTGGCCCAAGAGAAGATAGAGTCCAAGTCTCTCACGTTCTGGACTCAGATTCGAACTGCACAGACATACCTGACTCAAAACGTCAATCACGTTTTCATCCGAACTCCAAATTGGATGATTCTTTTTTTGTTGGAAAATAGATTTCGTGCACTTTCCAACCCAATTGGATTCACCTTCAAATTCATCCGGAGCGTTGAGTTATGGATGAAACAATCTGATGCTGCAGCAGAATCCGAGTCAAACTACAAGTCCAATGGTGTTACGTCACCTCCACTTGGGCCCATTGGCCTTGTACGACATAGGGTTAGTTTTAGGCTGCCTTGGGACGTCCTCCCACCTCCTTGGCCGCCACCCCTTGCTCCTATATAAGTAGATCCATCTAGTAGCTTTTCGCTTGGGTTTTGTTTAGATCAAAAGTTCGCCATAGCTGCAACTTCGCGTACTTCGTTTGTGTTCAACGACCAGACCAAGACGTCACAAAACCTCACCTTCATTAATAAAGCTTTCCTCTTATATTCGCAATATCCAGATTGCAATCTTAGTTTCTTGCTTGTTCTTTGTTTGCTCGCAGGAAACATGCCCTCGTGGTCAGGTTGATCGTGCTCCGGCGTGGTCAATAACCCTCGGAAGTTGGTTTAGCGATTGCTAAGGCGCGACGTCTCAAGACGTTAAATGGTCGGATCGTCAAGGTCGACTCCCACAGAAAACGATAGCCACCATCTCATTGAAACATCGGGACACCTTTGCCTCTATCACCATCTGAACGAGTTCTCTGTTAGGAACTATCCTAGGACTCCTCAGGAACTGTTCAATCTCAGACACTTCAACCTTAGAGTAACGGCTGAGAGGGCATTTGGAGCTCTAAAGAATAGGTTTATGATCCCATATCAGAAGCCATTCCACCCTTACCCTACCCATCTTAAGCTTGTTCTTACATGTTGCATCCTTCACAACTGGATCCTACAATTGGGTTGTGATGATCTTGTGTCGGCGGAGGAAGATGTGACACCTGATGAGGTGGTCAGCTCTGACCATGGTGTGAAGGCGTTTGAGAACGAAGCGTGGAAGAACAAAATTTTGGAGTGGGCTCAGGCATGTTAGTAGTTAAGATAAACTGCCAATTGTTTTCTAGCTAGGACAAGAAAATGTTCAGTGTGTGTGGCAAGGTCACCACTAGTGAGAAGTTGTGATCACACCTTATGACGTTCGCAACCAAACAACGTGTTGTTTGTCTAACAACAGTGAGGCGGACAACCAAACATCATGGTAGAAATTGCTTCCCTCATGCAGGGAGCCTAATGCAATCAACCAAATTACATGCAAATGTTAGTTTTAACCTGCATTAGCTCAAACAGGTCCAACTAGGACAAGTATATAAAATGCCCTAAAACAGATATGTGAACCAAACACGTCTCAGATGAACGCTGCCAGCTGCGAGCATGCGCCCCCCCTTAGATGCAGACTATGATCGACAGTGTGCTACTGTGCTATACCACTAATTTTGGCGCGGGCAGCAGATTAACGACTTGCTTACCCAAGAAAGTGAAATAGGATAAACACCGATTCTAAATGTAGATATATCGAAGAAAAGAGATGAAATAAACTACAACTCCACTATGCTCCCATATCTGGGTTTTTTCATGAGACATATGCATTCATATCTTGGGGAGAACACAGCAGGCCACCGACCCTCCTGCTGGCCCAACCATCCGCCCGACACTCCCAATCCTACTACTTTCTTTAAAATACAATACAAATGTAAATGCTCATACATACATACATACACGCATCCCAATCCTACTACTTGGAACATTAGTATGTGTTAAACCATTTGGGCAAATGTTGCTCGAATGGCTTGATGGTGTTTACTTCTAAATCACTATGAAGGGGTATTTCTTCGCATTGCCACGTGAGCCGCCATTGATTTTTTTCATTTCCCCCTTTTTGTTTTTATTTTCTTCTTTTACTTGCTTTTAAAGAAAATTTAGGATTTCAAAAGAAAACTTCTGAATTGTAAAACAAATGTTCATGAATTTCAAAAATGTTTTTGGATTGAAAAAACTAATTTAAATTTCAAAAGGTGTTCATGAATTAAAAATAATCCTGTACTTTAAAAAATGTTCATGAATTTGAATTTTCCCCTCGATTTCAGAAGATGTTCATAAACTTTTAAATGGTTCCTAAATTTAAACAATGTTCATGAATTTGGAAATTGTTCCCCCGTATCCAAAAATATTATAAATTTCAAAATATGTTGTTGAATTTTATAACTATTGGAGGATTTAAAAAGCTGTTCATGAATTGGAAAAATCCCCCGTATTCCAGAAAACGTTCACAAATCAGAAAAAGCCCCAGTTTTCAAAAAATGTTCATAAATTTGAAATATGTTCCAAATTATACAAAAATTCACGGATTTAAATTTTTTTCCCTGGATTTCAAGAAATGTTCATTGATTTGGTAACTGTTGTTGAAGTTCAAAAAAAGTTCACAGATATCAATAAATGTTTCTGCATTTAGAAAAATAAAATTTTTAAAAATTGTTCACAAAATTAGAAGAAGACAAGAGAAGGAAATAAGAAAAAAAAAAGAAAAAGAAGGAAAAATATGAAAAACCTGGTTCGGGATACTGCAAGAGCGCTCTTCGGCTCGCGGTACCTGTCTATTCCCCGACCTGTGCGAGAAATAAGGTCCAGCTTGTGAGACGTAAGTAAGTCTCGCCTCTAGCGCGACGCTACCAGGACGGCCGAGTAGTCTAACTATCATGTTAGTATTATTTTTTCCTGTGGTTTATTTATTGTTTTTTTACTTATTTGCAATGATATTCTTCAGTTTTTCTTCGCTTTTTTCCTTGTTTGGGATTTTCTTTTTTCTTTATTTCAACACATGTATAATTTTACACATTGTGAATTTTTATATTCATCAGGAACATTTTTATACACGTTTAAATGAATTCAAATACATAATTCACATATTTTTCTTATATATGTTTCAATGTCTACATTTTTTATACACATTGTACATTATTCGTATATATCAAAAACATTTTTATACACATTCATAATTTTTCAAATACATTAATAACATATTTTCCAATACATGTTAAGCATTTTTAAAATACATATAGAAATGTTTATACACATAAAAATACTACCAGCAGCAATGCATATTTCCAGTGTAGGGCTGGACTATGGGTGGGGATGCGTGTTCAGTTTCTGGTAGAATAAGCAGCAACTTTCCTTGTGAACAACACACTATCTGCCTCAGTCTGCAGCCGGATCATATTTTAGCATATTAGCACTAATTAAGCGATCAACTGACATTTTTTTCTTGAGGGGGGATGATCAACTAACATTAAATGCTTCGATGACTTTCCAGCAGGCAATATCCCTTCATCCATCTAGGAAACACTTAAAGTAGAGGCAGGTTTCAATTTTTAAGTTTTAGGAGGGAAAAACATCCTCTCTACTCAGATTCAGACGGGTGAGACCAACTGAAGAAATATCCCACCTTGAGTCCACCTTATGTTTCCGAGAAGTTGTTGTATAAACAAACGCACCGTCAACAGCTGGGCAGTTCGTGCAATGAGGTACTTACCCAACCAAGGGCCATGGTAGAGGTCATGCTGAGCAGGTGTTTCAGTCATATGACACTGTCGGCTTGCAGCCGGGAAAAATAAGCATTGCTATTCAGGACTAAATATGATATAAACATTCAACTAGGGATTGCCAATTCCAGTTGAAAAGTCGTGGCACGTGCTACTACTAAACTTACTTCCGAGCAGCAGTTGTCCATTCGCCGTCCGACTTGATAAAATGAGTGTATTCTTCTGATCGGCAGAATCGTACAAGAGAGCAGGGACGGGCTTGGCTGCTCGATATTCAAGTGATCGGTCGAATCAGCGAGTAGCCATGTTGCTCTGTACTTCACCTAATATTCCGTAGAAAATGAATTGCGAACAGTTGGGTCCAGTAGTTTTATAGATTTAATTTACGTCCATTTGTAGCTTGATGTGTCCAGAGTAGTTGATCAGATAAAATCATAAAACCGTCAACGCTGCCAGCTGCGGCCAACTGCCTTCATTTCTAAATATAAATCTTTTTAAAGATTTTAATATAAACTATATACAGCTGTTTATAAACGTAGTTTAGAGTGACGATTCACTCATTTTGCTTCGTATGTAATCCATATTAAAATATCTAAAAAGACTTGTATTTAGAAACGAAGGGAGTATAATAGACACTGTGCTACCGTGCTCTACCGCCGGTGTCTGCAGGCAACAGATTAACGCCATGCTTGCCAAGAAAGTGAAATATGATAAACATCGATTCAAGATGAAGACAGATGAGAAAAGTGATGAAGTAAACTACGAATCCACTGTGCACCAATATCTGTTTATTTTTTTGAGACAAATGCACAATCTGGTAGAGAACGCAGCAGGCCACCGATCCCGCCTGCCGCGACCTAACCGTCCGGCCGGAAGTCCAATGCTACTACTTGGAACATTTAGTCCGTGTTAACCTTCTGGCCTCATGTTGCTCGATTGGCTTTGTGGTGTTTACTTCGAAGTCGCTAAAGGTTCGCAAGAACTGTTTCTCGCCTCCGGCGAGAGAAGAGCTCCTATTCCACGACCTGTGTGTGGGGAAGCGAGCAAACACGCACCCCCCGTGCACTTTGGGCCGGTCAACTGCCGCGCGAGGCGCCCTTTTTTTTCCTCATGTTTTTTTTTTCTATTTTTACCTTTTTTAAGTTTGGGATTTCAAAGAAAGGTTCACTACTTTGAAAAATGTTCTAGAATGTAATTTTTTTGATGGTTTTCAGGAGTTCAAAATTGTTCATGAAATAGATTTTTTCCCTTGTATTTTAAAAAATGTTCATGAATTTGAATATTTTTTTCGGATTTCAATAAATTATAACTTTAATATTGATTTATGAATTTCAAAGCATGTCAAAAAATTAAAATTGTTCCCACATTTCAAAAACTATTCTATTTCAAATATGTTCAAGAATTTTGAAATTTTTCCAGGCTTTCATAAATGTTCTTGAATTTTAAATTATTCCAAAAATGTTCATGAATTTAAAAAATATTCTTGAATTCATAAAACAAATCTAAAAAAAAATCTGTATTTCAAAAAAGTTGACAGATTTAAAAACTATTTGTTGATTTGAACATTGATACCGATTTTGAAAAAATGTCCTCACATTTATTTTTTTAAATTTTTTTTAAAGAAATTCAGGAAATGAAAAGAAGGAAATCTTCTATATCTAAATAGCTCGCCTCCACTAACCTATTTCTCTCAACATGCAAGCTTGACACATCATCAAGCAACATGCATTAAAAAAGGTCCACCTCAACATTCAATGAGTCATAAGAAAAGGTTCAGCTCAACATGCAAACATGCTGATATATTTAATAAATATTTTACAAAAATACAATAATCAAACAAAATAAACCATATGTATTTTTTAATTTTAGCTCTCATATTATTTCTACGAATATTCTTATTGCCATAAAATCAATATCTTTGAAATATATTGCAAAGTATTCCTGCAACAACGTGCGAGGCTTTATCTAGTAAAAATAAAAGAGGAAACCAAAAAACAATAGGAAAAAATGGTTCAGGAAAAGTTATAGAACCTTTCAAAACCTAGTAGAAGAAGGCTCGCTGAATCCCGAATATGGGCTGGCCCCATATAACACATCAGCACTCAATGGTACGCGATACCTGACTATTCCCCGACCTATTCAGGAATAAGATTTGCCCTGCGAGCGCTATAGGACAGCCCACTACCTGAACTATCGTGTGAGTATTTTTTTTCTCCCGTTGTTTTCTTTTATCATTTCTTCAGAGCTTGGCAACTGTTCTCTTAGGTTTTCCTCCGGTTTATTCAGTTTTTTATTTTTCTTTATGGGTCTATGTGATTTTGTTTGTTTCCTTATATGTTTTTTTATTTTTCCTTTTTATATTTTTATGTTTTTCAACACATATCTTGTTTTACACATTGTACATTTTGTATACACATCAAGAACATTTTTTATAGGTGCAGGTCGAGTTAAGAACCACATCGTTGCTAGAGATGGTCATGCAATTAGATTTCAGTATCCAGTAGTCAGGAAAGAGTGCTCCTACCCGCCCGACACTAGGGTTTCTTCTGCCTCCCGCCAGCGCCGACGCTAGTTTGCCTCGTCTCCTGTGGCCTTATGGTCATGGAGGTGTGGTGGATCCCAACATTTGCCGGCTGGAGGGCTTAATTTTTAATGCTATTATGAGTTTTCTTAGGGTTTATGTTTTGTTCGGAGAAATGAGGCGACGGCGGTTCTCTAAAGATGTAATAAGGTTCTCCGCGCCTAGCCCCCACCCATGTTTCGTCTTAAGGTGAGCTTTCTTCATCTCCATACTCTCCCTATCTTTGAAATCGAACTTATCTAAGGCATAAGGTCTTGCATAGCAGGGGTGCACTAGCCGAATTGTAAAAAATGGAAATTACATGTTAAAGAAAAAAGCACAAGTCATGCTTAATTACGAAAAAAATACTTGCCGCCGTTACATACCGTAAAATGTTCGAAGGTCTCCTTCAGCGTGAGACTGAAGCACCTATCATTTTCTAGGTGAGGCATGTCGCACATACCCTCATCATCGGTGTCGTAATCGCACTCCGAGATCCTATCGTCGCCAGACATTTCCTGTGTTTATAATTCAAAGATTAAAAATTGACGGTAAATACCAGAAACTCAACACACAGATCACCATTCAGCATGGATTGACTTTTGGTCTATTCGCCGCCATCGTCATCACCAAACATCCACCGTCACCAATCTCATGATGCTCACCGTCAAGAGTGAGTAATCTCTTCGTAGGCTTGCTGGACGGTGATGGGTTGGATAAGATTCATCATGTAACCGAGTTAGTTTTGTTAGGGCTTGATCCCTAGTATCCACTATGTTTTGAGATTGATGTTGCTATGACTTTGCTATGTTTAATGCTTGTCACTATGGCCCGAGTGCCATGATTTCAGATCTGAACCATTTATATTTTCAAGTTATATGCACGTATTACGTGTTATGATCCGCATACCCCAAGGTGACAATAATTGGGATTCTTTCCGGTGATGATCGTAGTTTGAGGAGTTCATGTATTCACTATGTGTTAATGCTTTGTTCCCGTTCTCTATTAAAAGGAGGCCTTAATATCCCTTAGTTTTCTTATGGACCCCGCTGCCACGGGAGGGTAGGACAAAAGATGTCATGCAAGTTCTTTTCCATAAGCACGTATGACTATATACAGAATACATGCCTACATTATATTGATGAATTGGAACTAGCTTTGTGTCATCTCAGATTATGACTGCTATATGATGAATATTATCCAGTGAAATCACCGATTCAATACCTACGAGTTTTTTTACATATTGTTCTTGCTAAGTTACTACATGCGTTACTCTTTGTTACAACCGCTACTTGCTACTCACTCTTCATATTGCCGTTACTATCATTGCTACTGCTATCAAATTATTATACTACTGTGCTACTAATCACTCTACTGCAGATATTTAGTCTCCAGGTGTGATTGAATTGACACCTCAACTGCTAATTACAATTATTCTTTGGCTCCCTTGTGTCTAATCAATAAATTTGGGTTGAATACTCTACCCTCGAAAACCATTCCGATCCCCTATACTTGTGGGTTATCAATACCTTTTTCTGGTGCCGTTGCCGAGGAGCATATCTATATTTGCTGAGTCACTTGGAATTTATATCTGTTGATCACCATGAAGAATCTTAAGGATGATAGAACCAAGATCGTTCCTCTAAGACGAGGCGGTGTAAGGAAATGTTATCTAGCTCGCACTTGATTTACCTTCATTTTAAGTAAGCTTGCGACACCACCACCGTTATTAATTCCGATATGTCGCAAGTAATTGCTGATGCTACTACGCTATGAATGATGCTATTGATGATGCCAAAGATTTTGCTTGATAAGACCGTGCCACTAGGTGAATTTCTTGATGAACAACTTGCTAGAGCTAAAGAAATTGAGAATGTTGAAACCGATGAGATTACTAAAGCGATGAAATTATTGAAACCGGAAATTTTGATTCACCCTACTGGAAATACTGACGCCTAAATATGAATTGCCTGAGATACCCGAGGGTTATGTTATGGATGGAGAGGTAGCTAGAGACTTTCTTGCTTGTAAGGATAGAGATGATCTAAGAAATTATTATACAAGTTGAAAGAAAAAAACCTTGAATGTTAGAATGAAATATGATCCTAAGTTTGCTACTTCACCTATCTTTATTATTGATAAGGATTATGAATGCTCTGTCGATCCTGAGTTAATTACTTTGGTTGAATCTAATCCTTTCCATGGCTATGAAACTGAAACTGATGTGGCACAACTTACTAAATTAAATGATATAGCGACCCTATTTACCCATGATGAAAATTCGCTATTACTATATTCTCAAGTTATTTCCTTCCTTGTTACAAGGTGATGCTAAGATATGGTACAATACACTTACTCCTGGTTGTATGCGTAGTCCCCAGGATATGATCTATTACTTCTCTGAAAAATATTTTCCTGCTCACAAGAAACAAGTTGCCTTACAGGAAATATTTAACTTTGTGCAAATTGAAGAAGAGAGTCTCCCACAAGTTTGGGGGAGGCTTCTCCAATTACTTAATGCTTTGCTTGATCATCCTCTTAAGAAAAATGAAATACTTGATATCTTCTATAATGGACTAACCGATGCTTCTAGGGACCACCTAGATAGCTGTGTGGTACGTCTTCGTCGTATCTATAATTTTTATTGTTCCATGCCAATATTATACAACTTTCACATACTTTTGGCAACATTTTATATTATTTTTGGGACTAACATATTGATCCAGTGCCGGTGCTAGTTCCTGTTTGTTGCATGCTTTTTGTTTGTGAGAATATCCATATCAAACAAAGTCCAAATGCGATAAAAATTGATGGAGAATTATTTTGGAATATATGTGATTTTTGGGAGGTGGAATCAATGCAAACGGAGGCCCACGACCTCCACTACCCACCAGGTATGCCGACCTCCCACAGTGCTTGTGGTGGTGTCTATTGGGCACTGCAAATAAGTCGGTTGGGGCCCTTCTTGAGCAAAGGAAGCTTATATCCGAAAAATATGATGTTAAAATTTCAGCACAATTGGAGTTACGGATCTCCTGATATTTAAGAAAGCGGGTTTCGCCGGAAAAACAAGAACGCCAAATGTAAGAGAACAGAGAGAGAGAGAGAGAGAGAGAGAGAGAGAGAGAGAGAGAGAGAGAGAGAGAGAGAGAGAGAGAGAGAGAGAGATTCAATCTCGAAGGGGCTCTCGCCCCTCCGCCGCCATGGAGGCCATGGACCAGAGAGGAAACCCTCCTCCCATCTAGTGGGGAGGTCAAGGAAGAAGAATAAGGAGGGGTCTCTCTCCCCCTCTCTCTCGGTGGCGCCGGAGTATCGCCGGGGCAAGGATCGTGACAGCGATCTACAATAACAAGTTCGCCGCCGTCAACAGCAACTCTCTCCCCCTCTATGCAACGGTAACCTCTCTATTCCCGCTGTAATTCTCTACTTAAACATGATGCTCAACACTATATATTGTTGTCCAATGATATGAGGTTATCCTATGATGTTTGAGTAGATCTGTTTTATCTTATGGGTTGATTGATTATTGTGATTGGTTTGAGTTGTATATTATATTTTGGTGTTGTCCTCTACCTCTGCTGAAAACAGTCTCTTCCCACATACACATAGCATAGCGGATTCACAGACCCAAAAGCCCTAATTGAACCCTCCATCGCCCCAAATCTGATAGATGGAACATGACTAGGGTATAATTCTCTGATTGCCATGCGGGGGCGGCGCTCACACCCTAATGTGTGGCAAGGGGAGTGGGTCCTCCCAGAGCACGCAGGTTCTCGGCTGCCGAAAGGCATGGAGGAAATATGCCCTAGAGGCAATAATAAAGTTGTTATTTATATTTCCTTATATCATGATAAATGTTTATTATTCATGCTAGAATCGTATTAACCAGAAACTTAGTACATGTGTGAATACATAGACAAACAGAGTGTCCCTAGTATGCCTCTACTTGACTAGCTCGTTAATCAAAGATGGTTAAGTTTCCTAGCCATAGACATGTGTTGTCATTTGATGAACGGGATCACAACATTAGAGAATGATATGATGGACAAGACCCATCCATTAGCTTAGCACTATGATCATTTAGTTTATTGCTATTGCTTTCTTCATGACTTATACATGTTCCTATGACTATGAGATTATGCAACTCCCGAATACCGGAGGAATACTTAGTGCGCTATCAAACGTCACAATGTAACTGGGTGACTATAAAGATGCTCTACAGGTGTCTCCGATGGTGTTTGTTGAGTTGGCATAGATCGAGATTAGGAGAGGCATCTCTGGGCCCTCTCGGTAATGCACATCACGATAAGCCTTGCAAGCAATGTGACTAATGAGTTAGTTCCGGGATGATGCGTTACGGAACGAGTAAAGAAACTTGCCGGTAATGAGATTGAACTAGGTATGATGATACTTACGATCGAATCTCGGGAAAGTAACATACCAATGGCAAAGGGAACAACGTATGTTGTTATGGGTTTGACCGATAAAGATCTTCGTAGAATATGTAGGAGCCAATATGAGCATCTAGGTTCCGCTACTGGTTATAGACCGGAGATGTGTCTCGGTCATGTCTACATAGTTCTCGAACCCATACGGTCCACACGCTTAACGTTTGATGACAATTTATATTATGAGTTTATGTGATTTGATAACCGAAGGTTGTTCGGAGTCCCGGATAAGATCACGGACATGACGAAGAGTCTCGAAATGGCTGGGACATAAAAATTGATATATTGGACGATGTTATTCGGACACCGGATGAGTTACAAGAGGTGCCGGATAATTATCGGAGTGCCGGAGGGTTATCGGAACCCCCGAGGGAACTAATGGGCCTTCATGGGCCTTGGTGGGAAGAGAGGAAGGGCCACAAGGGGCTGGCCGCGCGCCCCCCCTTTGGGTCCGAATTGGACTAGGGGAAGGGCCGGCGCCCCCCTCTCCTTCCCTTCCTCTCTCCTTCCTTCTTCCCCTCTTCCTTAGGGTGGAAACCTACTAGGACTTGGAGTCCTAGTAAGATTCCCCCCTCTCTGCGCCCTAGGAGGGCGGCCGGCCTCCTCCCTCCTCCTTTATATACGAGGCGGGGGCACCCTAGAACACACAAGTTTCTCTTAACTGCAAAGTGTCGGTGCCCCTCCACAGTTAAACACCTTGGTCATGTCGTCATAGTGCTTAGGCGAAGCCTCGCAGTAACTTCATCATCACCGTCGCCACGCCGTCAGGTCGATGTAACTCTACTTAGGCCTCAATCGGATCAAGAGTTCGAGGGGCGTCATCGAGCTGAGCGATGTCTTGATCGCGCAGTCTTTGTGCGTTCGGTACTTGGATCGGTTGGATCGCGAAGACGTTCGACTACATCAATCAGCGTTACTAAACGCTTCCGCTTTTGGTCTACGAGTGCGTAGACACACTCTCCCGCCGTTGCTATGCATCTCCTAGATAGATCTTGCGTGATCGTAGGTAAATTTTTGAAATACTGCTTTCCCCAACGGTGGCATCCGAGCCGGTCTATGCGTAGATGTTATATGCATGAGTAGAACACAATGAGTTGTGGGCGATAATAGTCATACCGCTTACCGACAACGTCTTACTTTGATTCGGTGGCATTGTTGGATGAAGCGGCCTGGACCGACATTACATGACCATGTTCATGAGACTGGTTCTACCGACGTGCTTCGCACAAAGGTGGCTAGCGGGTGTCTGTTTCTCCAGCTTTAGTTGAATCGAGTTTGACTAAGCCCGGTCCTTGTTGAAGGTTAAAACAGCACACTTGACGAAAAATCGTTGTGGTTTTGATGCGTAGGTAAGAACGGTTCTTGCTAGAAGCCGTAGCAGCCACGTAAAACTTGCAACAACAAAGTAGAGGACGTCTAACTTAATTTTGCAGGGCTTGTTGTGATGTGATATGGTCAAGACATGATGATATATAAATTGTTGTATGAGATGATCATGTTTTGTAACAGTTATCGGCAACTGGCAGGAGCCATATGGTTGTCGCTTTATTGTATGAAATGCAATCACCATGTAATTTCTTTACTTTATCACTAAGTGGTAGCAATAGTCGTAGAAGCAATAGTTGGCGAAACAACAACGATGCTACGATGGAGATCAAGGTGTCAAGCCGGTGACGATGGTGATTGAGGGAGTCCTGGATTAGGGGGTGTCCGGATGGCCGGACTATGACCTTTGGCCGGACTCCTGGACTATGAAGATACAAGATTGAAGACTTCGTCCCGTGTCCGGATGGGACTTTCCTTGGCGTGGAAGGCAAGCTTGGCGATACGGATATGTAGATCTCCTTCCATTGTCACTGACTGTGGTAACCCTAGCCCTCTCCGGTGTCTATATAAACCGGAGGGTTTTTTTGAATCCATAGGACGAACAACAATCATACCATAGGCTAGCTTCTAGGGTTTAGCCTCTGATCTCGTTGTAGATCTACTCTTGTACTACCCATATCATCAATATTAATCAAGAAGGAGTAGGGTTTTACCTCCATCGAGAGGGCCCGAACTTGGGTAAAAACATCGTGTCCCTTGTCTCCTGTTACCATCCGCCTAGATGCACAGATTCGGGACCCCCTACCCGAGATCCGCCCAGTTTTGACACCGACATTGGTGCTTTCATTGAGAGTTCCTCGTATGCGTCACCTTTAGGCCTGATGGCTCCTTCGATCATCAACAACGGCGCGGTCGAGGTGAGACTTTTCTTCCCGGACAGATCTTCGTATTCGGCGGCTTTGCATCATGCGGGCAATTAAGCAGCCATCCGGAGCAGATTGAAAGCTACACCCCCGCCATCGTGTCAGATTTGGAAGTTTGAACTATACGGCCGACGTCCGCGGAGACTTGATCTTCGACGGGTTCGAGCCACAGCCAAGCGCGCCGCACTGTTACGATGGGCATGATCTAGCTCTGCCGCCGAACAGTGTCCTGGAGGCCGCACCAGTGTCCGCTCCGACCCTTAGCTCGGAGCCGACTACGCCTATCGAGGACGGGTGGCTGGACACCGCCTCGGGGGCTGCAATCTCTACGGCGATCGAGCCGAACACCATACCTGTCCTTCTGGCTTCGTGACTCCGAGGTGCAGACTCCTTTCCGGACTCCAACCTTCCGCGCCACCTGCTAATCGATTGGGCGCCGATAATGGAGTTCACCGGTAGCGGACATTTTTTTCAGCACTCGCCCTTCGGCGACATTCTGAATTCACTAAAGTCTCTCTCTTTATCAGGAGAGCCCTGGCCGGACTATGGTCGGCAAGGTTGGGACGCGGACAACGAAGAAATTCAAAGCCCACCCACCACCCACTTCGTAGCCACTGTCGATGATTTAACCGACATGCTCGACTTCGACTCCGAAGACATCGACGGTATGGACGGCGATGCAGAGAGGCGAACAAGAACCAGCGCCTACGAGAATCGAAGGCCACCTCGTCATATGACATATACATAGTGGACACCCCAAAAGAAGGGAACGGTGGCGGAACAACGGAGGATGACCCTCCAAGAAACAGCCTAAGCGCCCGGCGTCGGCAAGGCCGCTCTAAATCCCGCCATAGCAAAAGCGGCGATTCCGCACCGGAGACAATAACACCCCTTGACAAGGTCAAGACAACCCCTCCGGCGAGGATTCAAGACAGAGGATGGAGAAGCCAGCCCTCATGAGAGAGCGGCAGGCAAAGAGGTAGAGGACGATAATTACATGCCTCCCTCCAAAGACGAGGCAAGCCTCGACGACGACGAATTTGTCGTGCCTGAGGATCCCGTCGAACAAGAGCGTTTCAAACGCAGGCTCATGGCCACGGCGAGCAGCCTCAAGAAAAAACAGCAACAGCTTAGAGCTGACCAAGACTTGCTAGCCGACGGATGGATCGATGTCCTTGCGGCGAAAATGCGAACTCGAACGCCCCTCCAAGAGCTACCCAAAACAGGCTGCTACCTCGATTAGAGGAGGAAGCACCTAGACCTACATCACCGGCGCATGATACGGCCGACCGCCACCTCGTGGCAGCGCTGACAGAGGCCTCTCGGCCCTCCAATCAAGCCGCACCGGCGCCGCTCAAAAGAATACCAAGGCACGGGAAATGCGCCCGGACCTGCGAGATATATTGGAGGACAGGGCAAGGCAAACAAGATCGATCTATGGATCGCGTGGGCGCCACGACACGTGGACGATAACCGTCATGCCGGATATGGTAAATCCGGGCCGGGTCAACACAAGATGAACAAAGCTCATTTGAGCTACGCCGTGATATAGCCCAATACGTAGGCGCCGCACACCCACTATGCTTCACGGATGAAGTAATGGATCATCAAACTCCTGAGGGTTTCAAACCGTAAACATCGAATCATACGATGGCACAACAGACCCTGCGGTATGGATTGAGGACTATCTCCTTCATATCCACATGGCCCATGAGGAT
The DNA here is from genome assembly GCA_021605145.1 of Aegilops bicornis. Taxonomy (NCBI): domain Eukaryota; kingdom Viridiplantae; phylum Streptophyta; class Magnoliopsida; order Poales; family Poaceae; genus Aegilops; species Aegilops bicornis. The sequence continues at coordinate 2,272,426 of JAHIAL010000020.1, forward strand.
GATCTACACGCCATCAAATACCTCCCACTCAAGCTTAAAGGACCAGCTCGGCATTAGCTTAACAGCTTGCCGCCAGAATCAATTGGTTGTTGGGAGGACACAAGCCGCATTCCTCGACAACTTCCGTGGCACCTATGTGCGACCACCCGACGCCGATGAGCAGCCGGAGGAATCGGCCGCAATTACGGACACGGTTCCTAACGAAGAAAAATCAAATAGTCGATTGTCCGGACGCAGAGGCCCTTGCAGCCTTCAAGCATAACATCCGTGACGAGTGGCTTGCCCGCACCTAGGGCGGAAAAGCCGAAATCTATGGCAGCCCTCACGACACTCATGACCCGCTTTTGCGCGGGAGAAGACAGCTAGCTAGCTCGTAGTAATAACATGACCAAGATCCCTGGTAATTCAGATACCAAGGATAGCATGGGCAGGTCGCGTCGCAACAAGCAAAAGCGCCGCATTAACGGCGATAATGCTGAGGATACGGCAGTTAATGCCGGATTCAGAGGCTCTAAACCCGGTCAGCGGAAGAAGCCATTCAAAAGTAATACTCGGGCCCGTCAATTTGGACCGAATACTCGATCGCTCGTGCGGATACACGGCACTTCGAAAAACCAGCCAACCACACCAACATGGATTGTTGGGTGTTCAAGCGAGCAGCAAGTTAAACGCCGAAAACAATGACAAGGGGCTGCACTGCGATGACGAGGAGGAGCCCCGGCCGCCGAACAATAGGGGACAGAAGGGTTTCCCCCCACAAGTGCGGACGGTGAACATGATATACGCAACCCACATACCCAAAAAGGGAGCGGAAGCGTGCACTCAGGGACGTATATGCATTGGAGCCAGTCGCCCCAAAGTTCAACCCATGGTCCTCCTGCCCGATCACTTTTGATCGAAGGGACCACCCCACTAGCATCCGCCATGGCGGATTCGCCACATTGGTTTTAGACCCAATCATTGTCGGATTTCACCTCACTAGAGTCCTTATGGATGGCGGCAGGCGGCAGCAGCCTGAACCTGCTTTATCAGGATACAGTGCAAAAAATGGGCATAGATCCCTCAAGGATTAAACCCACAAAGATGACCTTTAAAGGCGTCATACCAGGTGTAGAGGCCAACTATACAGGCTCGATTACACTTGAGGTGGTCTTCGGATCCCCGGATAATTTCCGAAGCGAGGAGTTAATCTTCGACATACTCCCGTTCCGCAGTGGCTATCACGCACTGCTCGGATGAATCGCATTTGCAAAGTTCAATGCGGTGCCGCATTACCCATACCTCAAGCTCAAGATGCCGGGCCCTCGAGGAGTCATTACGGTCAGTGGAAACACCGAACGCTCTCTCCGGACGGAGGAGCATCTGGCCCGGCCTCGCGGCGGAAGTACAAAGCAACTGTCAAGGCAATTCTCGATCCGGCCATTAAACGTCCGGACACCGTCAAGCTGCCGCCGGAGTAACCTACAACAAGACCACCTGGCACGCTCCGAGCATGCGTAGTAATGCGGCCCTAACCCCAGCCCAGCGAATTGGCGAAACCAAGATCATGTGCGTACATAACTATGCTCTGGAAATACCATGGGCATAGGGGGAGGGACACGACCACGGCACGCCCAAAATACGGCTCAACCGCACAAGGGGCTCCCGATTTGTCATTCTTTTTTTCTTTCTTTCTTACTTTCAGGATTCCACTTTCCTAGGCCCTGCCCGGCAAAGATAATCGCCGAACACACGATGCAACAGCCAGGAGGCGTAAAGCTACGCCGAAAGTGTCCGTGTGGTCTCTATAATGAGCAGTATACTTGTTTCACATATAACCCGCAGCTCGCCCCTGGAGGGGGGACATGTTAAATAGTCCCATCTCTTGCTTATCGCACTATTTGTATCATTCTGCTTTTACCGCAGACTTTTCGAATAAACAATGCATAGCTTTTGTCTCTTATTGCATTATCTTTTTTATATATAAAAATATGTTCAGTTATGACATTATGCAACCGCATAATTTGGTACGGCCAATACACTGTGGGCTTCGCACCCTGCAATATGGTGTGAGAAGTCCGAACACTCTCATGAGTGCGGCACCCGAACTTATAGCATTATATGCATCGGCTCCGAATCATGTCTTGGGTCAATAGTTGGGTTTGCCCGGCTCCCATGTTTTGGTACCTTACGTTCCGTTATATCGGCTAAGGTAGCCTTTGGGAGAACCATCGCGATTGTGCCCGGTTGAGCCGGGCTGAGCACCTCAGTGGAGAAAGCTAAAACTGACCGTCATGATAGGGCGAGAGCTGGTCGCTGTTCGAGAGGTTTTCGAGTCCCTAAATGTTGGGGAACGTAGCAGAAATTCAAAATTTTCCTACGTGTCACCAAGATCTATCTATGGAGAAACCAGCAACGAGGGGAAGGAGAGTGCATCTACATACCCTTGTAGATCGCTAAGCAGAAGCGTTCAAGTGAACGGGGTTGATGGAGTCGTACTGCCGTGATTCAAATCACCGACGATCCTAATACCGAGCAGACGGCACCTCCGCTGTTCAACACACGTACAGCAGCCGGTGGCGTCTCCCATGCCTTGATCCAGCAAGGAGAGAGGGAGAGGTTGAGGAAGACTCCATCCAGCGGCACAGACAGGCGTGGTGGTGGAGGAGGAGCGTGGCAATCCTGCAGGGCTTCGCCAAGCACCTGCGGGAGAGGAGGAGGTGTCACGGGAGGGAGGGAGGTGCCGGGGACTCAGGTGTGGCTTCCCCTCCCTCCCCTCCCTTTATATAGGTGCAAGAGAGGGGGGGAGGGCGCAGCCTTGCCCCTTCCTCCAAGGAAGGGGTGCGGCCAAGAGGGGGAGGAGTCCATCCTCCCAAGGCACCCTCAGGTGCCTTCCCCCTTTGGACTCTTCCCTCCCCAAGTCTCCTTGGCGCATGGGCCTCTTGGGGCTGGTTCCCTTGGCCCATATGGGCCAAGGCACACCCCTACAGCCCATGTGGCCCCCGGCAGGTGGACCCCGGTGGACCCCGGACCCCTTTCGGCACTCACGGGTACAATACCGATAATGCTAAACTTTTCCCATGACCAAAATAAGACTTCCTATATATAAATCTTTACCTCCGGACCATTCCGGAACTCCTCGTGACGTCCGGATCTCATCCGGACTCCGAACAACATTCGGTAACCACATACAAACTTCCTTTATAACCCTAAGCGTCATCGAACCTTAAGTGTGTAGACCCTCACGGGTTCGGGAACCATGCGCATACATCGAGGGCGTTCTCCGCATTAATAACCAACAGCGGATCTGGATACCCATGTTGACTCCCACATGTTCCACGATGATCTCATCGGATGAACCACGATGTCAAGGACTCAATCGATCCCGTATACAATTCCCTTTGTCTAGCGGCATTGTACTTGCCCGAGATTCGATCGTCGGTATCCCGATACCTTGTTCAATCTCGTTACCGGCAAGTCTCTTTACTCGTCCCCGTAACACATCATCCCGTGATCAACCCCTTGGTCACATTGTGCACATTATGATGATGTCCTACCGAGTGGGCCCAGAGATACCTCTCCGTCACACGGAGTGACAAATCCCAGCCTCGATTCGTACAACCCAATGCAGACACTTTCGGAGATACCTGTAATGCACCTTTATAGCCACCCGATTCACGTTGCCAGACGCTTTGGTACACCCAAAGCATTCCTACGGTATCCGGAGTTGCACAATCTCATGGTCTAAGGAAATGATACTTGACATTTAGAAAAGCTTTAGCATACCTAACTACACGATCCATGCTAGGCTTAGGATTGGGTCTTGTCCATCACATCATTCTCCTAATGATGTGATCCCATTATCAATGACATCCAATGTCCATGGTCGTGAAACCGTAACCATCTATTGATTAACGAGCTAGTCAACTAGAGGCTTACTAGGGACATGGTGTTGTCTATGTACCCACACATGTATCTGAAGTTTCCTATCAATACAATTATAGCATGGATAATAAACGATTATCATGAACAAGGAAATATAATAATAACTAATTTATTATTGCCTCTAGGGCATATTTCCAACAGTCTCCCACTTGCACTAGAGTCAATAATCTAGTTCACATCGCCATGTGATTAACACTCACAGTCACATCGCCATGTGACCAACATCCAAAGAGTTTACTAGTTCACATCATCATGTGATTAAGACTCAATGAGTTACGGGGTTTGATCATGTTTTGCTTGTGAGAGAGATTTTAGTCAATGGATCTGAACCTTTCAGATCCGTGTGTGCTTTGCAAATTTCTAGGTCATATTATAAATGTCGCTTCCACGCTCCATTTGAAACTATTCCAAATGGTTGCTCCACTATACGTATCCGGTTTGCTATTCAGAGTCATTCGGATAGGTGTCAAAGCTTGCATCGGCGTAACCCTTTACGCCAACTCTTTATCACCTCCATAATCGAGAAACATGTCCTTATTTACTCCAAGGACAATTTTGACCGCTGTCCAATGATCCCCATTCCTGGATCATTCTTGTACCCCTTGACCGACTCATGGCAAGGCACACTTCGGTGCGGTACACAAAGATAGCATACTATAGAGCCTACGCCTAAAGCATAGGGGACGACCTTCGTCCTTTCTCTCTTTTCTGCGTGGTCGAGCTTTAAGTCTTAACTTCATACCTTACATCTCGTGCAAGAACTCCTTCTTTGATCGATCCATCTTGAACACCTTCAAGATCATGTCAAGGTATGTGCTCATTTGAAAGTATCATTTAGCGTTTTCGATCTGTTCTCATAGATCTTGATGCTCAATGTTTAAGCAGCTTAATCTAGGTTTTCACTTGAAAAACACTTTTCAAATAACCCTATATGCTTTACAGAAAATTCTTCATCATTTCTGATCATCAATATGTCAACGACATATACTCATCAGAAATTCTATAGTGCTCCCACTCACTTCTTTGGAAATACAAGTTTCTCACAAACTTTGTATAAACCCAAAATCTTTGATCATTTTATCAAAGCGTATATTCCAACTCCGAGATGCTTACTCCAGTCCTTAGAAGGATTGTCGAGCCAAAGATACCTTTTAGCATCCTTAGGATCGAAAAAAACTTTCTGATTGTATCACATACAACCTTTCCTTACAAAACTGGTAAGGAAACTCGTTTTGACATCCATCTGCCAGATTTCATAAATGCAGCTAATGCTAACATGATTCCGACGGACTTAGCATCGCTACGGATGAGAAAATCTCATCGTAGTCAACTCCTTGAACTTGTGAAAAAACTCTTCGCCACAAGTCGAGCTTCATAGACGGTGACATTACCGCCCACGTCCGTCTTCTTCTTAAAGATCCATTTATCTCAATGGCTTGCCGATCAACGGGCAAGTCCACCAAAGTCCATGCTTTGTTACGATACATGGATCCTATCTCGGATTTCATGGCTTCTAACCATTCGTTGGAATATGGGCCCACCATTGCTTCTCCATAGCTCGCAGTTCATTGTTGTCTAGCAACATGACATTCAAGACAGGATCACCGTACCACTCCAAGCGATGCAGCGTCCTTGTCGTCCCCACGAGGTTCGGTAGTGACTTGATCTCGAAGCTTCATGATCACTATCATAAGCTTCTACTTCAATTGATGTAGGTGCCACAGAACTTCCCCGTGCCCTCGCTACACACCGTTGAAGTGATGGTTCAATAACCTCATCAAGTCTCCACCATCCTCCCACTCAATTCTTTCGAGAGAAACTTTTCCTCGAGAAAGGACCCGTTCTAGAAACAATCCCTATTGCTTTCGGATCTGAATTAGGAGGTATACCCAACCGTTTTGGGTGTCCTATGAAGATGCATTTTATCCGCTTTGAGTTCGAGCTTATCAACCTGCAACTTTTTCACATAAGCGTCGCAGCCTCAAACCTTTAAGAAACGACAACTTAGGTTTCTCCAAACCATAGTTCAAATGGTGTCGTCTCAACGGAATTACGTGGTACCCTATTAAAGTGAGTGCGGTTGTCTCTAATGCCTAACCCATGAACGATAGTGGTAATTCGATAAGAGACATCATGGTACGCACCATATCCAATAGGGTGCAACTATGATGTTCGGACACACCATCACACTATGGTGTTCCAGCGGTATTAATTGTGAAACAATTTCCACGGTGTCTTAATTATGCGTACAAAGCTCAGAATCTCAGATACTCATCTCTATGATCATATCATAGACATTTTATCCTCTTGTCACAATGATCTTTAACTTCACTCGAAATTACTTGAACCATTCAATAATTCAGACTTTGTGTTTCATCAAGTAAATATACTCAACATCTACTCGAATCATCCTGTGAAGTCGTAACATAACGATATTCACTACATGCCTCAAAGCACTCATTGGACTGCACACATCAAAATGTGTTACTTCCAACAGGTTGCTACCTTGTTCCATCTTACTGAAACCGAGGCTTTTCCGTCATCTTGCCCATGTGGTATGATTTGCATATCTCAAGTGATTCAAAATCAAGTGAGTCCAAACGATCCATCTGCATGGAGTTTCTTCATGCGTATACACCAATATACATGGTTTGCATGTCTCAAACTTTTCAAAAACGAGTGAGTCCAAAGATCCATCAACATGGAGCTTCTTCATGCGTTTTATACCAATATGACTTACATGGAAGTGCCACAAGTACGTGGTACTATCATTACTATCTTATATCTTTTGGCATGAAAATGTGTATCACTACGATCGAGATTCAATAAACCATTCCTTTTAGGTGCTAGACCATTGAAGGTATTATTCAGAGTAACCATTATTCTTCTTAAATGAATAACCAGATATGGCTGTGCATAATCCAATCATGTCTATGCTCAACGCAAACACCAAATAACAATTATTTAGGTTTAACACCAATCTCGATGTTAGAGGGAGCGTGCGATGCTTGATCATATCAATCTTGGAAACACTTCCAACACGTATCGTCATCTCACCTTTAGTTAGTCTCCGTTTATTCCGTAGCTTTTGTTTCGAGTTACTAACACTTAGCAACCGAACCGGTATCTAATAATTCTGGTGCTACTAGGAGTACTAGTAAAGTACACATTAACATAATGTATATCTAATATACTTCTATCGACCTTGCCAGCCTTCTTATCTACCAAGTATCTAGGGTAATTTCTGCTCAAAGGGCTGTTCCCCTTATTACGTAAGCACTTAGTCTCGGGTTTGGGTTCAACCTTGGGTTTCTTCAATCGAGCAAAGAATCGATTTGCCGTTTCATGAAGTGTCCCTTCTTGCCCTTGCCCTTCTTGAAACTAGTGGTTTCACCAACCATCAACAATTGATGCTCCTTCTTGATTTCTACTTTCATGTGTCAAACATCGTGAATACCTCAAGGATCATCATATCTATCCTCGACATGTTATAGTTCATCACGAAGCTCTAGCAGCTTGGTGGCAATGACTTTGGAGAAACATCACTATCTCATCCGGAAGATCAACTCCCACTCGATTCAAGTGATTGTTGCACTCGGACAATCTGAGCACAAGCTCAATGATTGAGCTTTTCTCCCTTAGTTTGCGAGGCTAAGAAAATCGTCGGAGGTCTTGTACCTCTTGGCGTGAGCACGAGCCTGAAATCCCAATTTCAGCCCTCGAAACATCTCATATGTTCCGCGACGTTTCAAAAACGTCTTTGGTGCCTCAACTCTAAACCGCTTAACCGAACTATCACGTAGTTATCAAAAGCGTGTATGTCCGATGTTCGTAACATCCACAAACAACGCTTGGGGTTCAGCACACCGAGCGGTGCATTAAGGACATAAGCTTTCTCTTGTCCGCATAATCGCTACTATCAACTTTCAACTATATTTTTCTAGGAACATATCTACAAAGTGGAACTAAAGCGCGAGCCACGACATAATTTGCAAAGATCTTTTGACTATGTTCAGGATAATTAAGTTCATCTCATGAACTCCCACTCGAATAGACATCCCTCTAGTCATCTAAGTGATTACATGATCCGAGTCAACTAGGCCGTGTCCGATCATCACGTGAGACGGACTAGTCATCATCGGTGAACATCTTCATGTTGATCGTATCTACTATACGACTCATGCTCGACCTTTCGGTCTCTTGTGTTCCGAGGCCATGTCTGTACATGCTAGGCTCGTCAAGCTAACCCTTAGTTCTGCGTGTGTAAATCTGGCTTACACCCGTTGTATGTGAACGTAAGAATCTATCACACCCGATCATCACATGGTGCTTCGAAACGACGAACTTTCGCAACGGTGCACAATTAGGGGGAACACCTTCTTGAAATTTTAATGAGGGATCATCTTATTTACTACCGTCGTTCTAAGCAAATAAGATGCATAAACATGATAAACATCACATGCAATCAAATAGTGACATGATATGGCGAATATCATTTTGCTCCTTTTGATCTCCATCTTCGGGGCTCCATGATCATCATCGTCACGGCATGACACCATGATCTCCATCATCGTGTCTTCATGAAGTTGTCTCGCCAACTATTACTTCTACTACTATGGCTACCGTTAGCAATAAAGTAAAGTAATTACATGGCGTTGTATAATGACACGCAGGTCATACAATAAATAAAGACAACTCCTATGGCTCTGCCGGTTGTCATACTCATCGACATGCAAGTCGTGATTCCTATTACAAGAACATGATCAATCTCATACATCACATATCATTCATCACATTCTTCTTGGCCATATCACATCACATAGCATACCCTGCAAAAACAAGTTAGACGTCCTCTAATTGTTGTTTGCATGTTTTACGTGGCTGCTATGGGTTTCTAGCAAAACGTTTCTTACCTACGCAAAACAACAACGTGATATGTCAATTGCTATTTACCCTTCATAAGGACCCTTTTCATCGCATCCGATCCGACTAAAGTGGGAGAGACTGGCACCCGCTAGCCACATTATGCACCAAGTGCATGTCAGTCGGTGGAACCTGTCTCACGTAAGAGTACGTGTAAGGTCGGTCCGGGCCGCTTCTTCCCACAATACCGTCGAAACAAGATTGGACTAGTAACGGCAAGCATATTGAACAAAATCGACGCCCACAACTACTTTGTGTTCTACTCGTGCAAAGAATCTACGCAATAGACCTAGCTCATGATGCCATTGTTGGGGAGCGTGGCAGAAATTCAAAATTTTCCCACGTGTCACCAAGATCTATCTATGGAGAAACCAGCAACGAGGGGAAGGAGAGTGCATCTACATACCCTTATAGATCGCTAAGCGGAAGCGTTCAAGTGAAGCGGGGTTGATGGAGTCGCATTGCCGTGATTCAAATCACCGATGATCCTAGTGCGAGCGGACGGCACCTCCGCGTTCAACACACGTACAGCCCGGTGGCGTCTCCCATGCCTTGATCCAGCAAGGAGAGAGGGAGAGGTTGAGGAAGACTCCATCCAGCAGCAGCAAGACAACGGCGTGGTGGTGGTGGAGGAGCGTGGCAATCCTGCAAGGCTTCGCCAAGCACCTGCGGGAGAGGAGGAGGTGTCACGGGAGGGAGGGAGGTGCCAGGGACTCAGGTGTGGCTTCCCCTCCCTCCCCTCCCTTTATATAGGTGCCAGAGAGGGGGAGGGCGCAGCCTTGCCCCTTCCTCCAAGGAAGGGGTGCGGCCAAGAGGGGGAGGTCCATCCTCCCAAGGCACCCTGAGGTGCCTTCCCCTTGGACTCTCCCCTCCCAAGTCTCCTTGGCGCATGGGCCTCTTGGGGCTGGTGCCCTTGGCCCATATGGGCCAAGGCGCACCCCCTACAGCCCATGTGGCCCCCCGGGGCAGGTGGACCCCCCGGTGGACCCCCGGACCCCTTTCGGCACTCACGGTACAATACCGATAATGCCCGAAAACTTACCGGCGACCAAAATAAGACTTCCTATATATAAATCTTTACCTCCGGACCATTCTGGAACTCCTCGTGACGTCCGGGATCTCATCCGGGACTCCGAACAACATTCGGTAACCACATACAAACTTCCTTTATAACCCTAGCGTCATCGAACCTTAAGTGTGTAGACCCTACGGGTTCGGGAACCATGCGGACATGACCGAGACGTTCTCCGTCAATAACCAACAGCGGGATCTGGATACCCATGTTGACTCCCACATGTTCCACGATGATCTCATCGGATGACCCACGATGTCAAGGACTCAATCGATCCCGTATACAATTCCCTTTGTCTAGCGGCATTGTACTTGCCCGAGATTCGATCGTCGGTATCCCGATACCTTGTTCAATCTCGTTACCGGCAAGTCTCTTTACTCGGTCCGTAACACATCATCCCGTGATCAACCCCTTGGTCACATTGTGCACATTATGATGATGTCCTACCGAGTGGGCCCAGAGAAACCTCTCCATCACACGGAGTGACAAATCCCGATCTCGATTCGTACAACCCAATGTACACTTTCGGAGATACCTGTAATGCACCTTTATAGCCACCCGATTCACGTTGTGGCGTTTGGTACACCCAAAGCATTCCTACGGTATCCGGGAGTTGCACAATCTCATGGTCTAAGGAAATGATACTTGACATTTAGAAAAGCTTTAGCATACGAACTACGATCTGTGCTAGGCTTAGGATTGGGTCTTGTCCATCACATCATTCGCCTAATGATGTGATCCCGTTATCAATGACATCCAATGTCCATGGTCGTGAAACCGTAACCATCTATTGATTAACGAGCTAGTCAACTAGAGGCTTACTAGGGACATGGTGTTGTCTATGTACCCACACATGTATCTGAGTTTCCTATCAATACAATTATAGCATGGATAATAAACGATTATCATGAACAAGGAAATATAATAATGACTAATTTATTATTGCCTCTAGGGCATATTTCCAACACTAAAGACTTATGCTGCTTAGAGCGAGGAGTCGGCTTTGTCCGGCCTAGGCGTGGATAGCGCCCCGAACTCGGTCTTCCGAGTACTAGGGGCTTCGCCGAAATTTAAAATTATAGAATTCTATGGCTAAGTGAGAGTGTTCAAGCATTATAGTCCGATTGCCTTGTTTGTTGTGTTGAGCGCCTCCCTCGAAGGACCCAATAATGGGAAAAGGAGCGCTCAAGTTTATCCTGAACACCCCAGCACTCGTGGCATGGGGGCAGAAGCCGACGACTCGCCATCTCTCAATTTTGATAAACAGCCGCAAAGAAGGTAATATTTTAAATTCAAAAGCGTCGCTTAGCGCTAATGAAACAAGTTTTCAGCATACAGGATCACAAATGCGAGTTTACTCAAAAATTACATCTTTGGAGCACTCATCCGCGTCTGGCGGGCACCCTTCAGGACGCCCTCATAATACATCTCGGGCTTGCGATGCTCCTTGCCCGGCGGTGGTCCGTCTGTCACAAGCTTCTCAGCGTCCATCTTGCCCCAGTGCACTTTAGCACGGGCAAGGGCCCTACGGGCACCTTCGATGCATATGGAGCGCTTGATGACTTCAAGCCTTGGACAGGCATCCACCAGCCGCCTTACCAGCCCGAAGTAGCTTCCAGGCATGGCTTCCCCGGGCCACAGCCGGACTGCGAGACCCTTCATGGCCTGTTCGGCCATCTTATGGAGCTCGACCAGCTGCTTCAGCTGGTCGCTCAAGGGCACCGGGTGTCCGGCCTCGGCATCTTGAGACCAGAACACCTTCTCCGCCGAGCTTCCCTCCTCGGCTCGGTAGAATCTTGCGGCCGTCGGACACACTCCGGGGAAGATCTGCGAATGCTCCGGGAGAGCTCCGGACTCGGGTAAGTAACAAGTAATTCACTTTCGCGTGCTTGCTTTGCATAAAGAATGCCTTACCCGCCGCTATCTTCTTCACCGCCTCAATTTCTGGAGGGCTTTTTGGGCTTTGGCCTTGGCAGATTTAGGCGCTCTCAAGCGCCGAGGCGAGCTTCGGACTCTCGAGTCTTGAGTCACGCTCAAACTCTTGTGTTTTTCCACGAGAGCACAGAGCTCTTGCTGCACCGCCGCCACCCGCGCCTCCTGCTTCTCTCTCGCTCGGTGCGCTCCACGGCTGCATTGTTTTCGGCCTTGGACAGCGGTTCCTTGAGGTCGCCACCTCGTTCGTGGCCCCTGCATACCCACGTTGATCCTGTCATTTTTTTGCAACCACATTTTTTATATATACTTACATAAGGTATTACTTACCTTCCTTGTCCTCGAGCTGCTTCTTGGCAAGGCCGAGCTCGTCCTCGGACCGCTCGAGGCTCTGCTTCAATACATTGACCTCCGCAGTCAGTGCGGCAGAGGTCAGCAGCACAGCCTGCATTCCCATATTGACACACTTATGTTAGACTCTCACAGATATCTTTGATCCTCGGTTCGGCTTTTCTTTCCGAACACCAAACCGAGCATCGAGGCTACTGTCTATGCAGTAATATTTTTACATATCTTAAATACGTACCTCAAAGCCTGTTAGGAGGCTGGCACAGGCTTCGATCAGCCCGCTCTTGGCGGACTGAACCTTCTGGATCACCGCACTCATAATACTACGGTGCTCCTCATCGATGGAGGCGCCGTTAAGCACCTCCAGCAGATTATCCGGTGCCTCAGGTTGGACGGAGGTCACCGGCGTCGTAGGCTTGCCCTTCTTAGTAGGAGGCCACCTGCCGGATGCCGGAACTGTTGAAGGTTCCGGTGCGGTGTCCGGCCTAGGGCCGGACTTAGAGCCGTTAGGGGTTTTATCCCCTTTTAGCCTGGAGTCTGGGAGGTCGCCTTGCGGCGCCTCCAGGACCATCTCCTCCTGGCTTGGCCCCTTTTGGGAAGCCACCTCGACGTCGTCTGCGGCGCGAGGAGAGGAGGCGGTCGGAAGTGAAGTGTTGTTCACATCCGACGAACCCAGGGAACCGCTCGACGAAGCGTCGAGCCCGGCCTTGGGCGGACTGCATGATTATATCCGACATCAGAAGGTACTGTGCAACAAAGGAACGCCATGAGTTATTCTGGTATCCGGAGACTTACGATTTCGCCAGGGGCTTGGCCCTGGGTGGCCACTCTTCTTCGCCGTCATCGGCGTTGGTGGAGTTGTCCGGAGGGAGGGTCCTTCCCTTCTTGGACCCTCCGGCCTCCCCAGTTAGGGCGGCCTTCCTCTCTCCCCCCGCTGGGGGAGAGACCTCTCTTTCCTCCTCCTCGTCTTCACGGGAGGAGTCCGCCTCGGAGTCATCGGACGATGAGTCCGACACCACCTGGCGCCGGGAACTCTTTCGAGTTCCCGTGGCCTGCTTCTTGGCCTTCTTCTTCGGCACCACGTAAGGTGCCGGGGCCAGCAGCCCCGTCAAGTGGGCGTCTGCTGGATCTTCGGGCAAAGGAGCCGGACAGTCGATCTGTCCGGTCTTCTTCTGCCATTCCTGTCAAAGGAACGGGAGCTTAGATCCCGCATAGAGTCAAACTATGAAAACAAGTGTCCCATAAAGGCCAAAATAACTTACCGCGTTGGCTTGATGCTGCGCGCTGAATCCGCGATCCTCGGTAGCGGATGCGGGAGCCTCGGCGCCCTTGAACAGCACCTTCCAGGCATCTTCGTACGTAGTGTCAAGAGCACCTTTCGAGGTTTGGTGCTGCGCCGGTTAAACTCCCACAAGCTGAAAGCTCGTTGTTGGCACCGGAGGATCCGGCGGATGAGCATGACTGGACTACATTGACGAGTTTGAGCTTCTTGCTCACCAGGTTTTGGACGCAGGTTTGGAGTCCGGACAGATCCTCCGAATTACCCCACGACAAGCCCGTCTCTTTCCAGGAGGTGAGCCGTGTAGGGAAGCCAGATCAGAATTCGGGGGCCGCTGCCCATTCAGGGTCACGCGGCTCGGTGATGTAGAACCACCCCGATTGCCACCCCTTTATGGTCTCCACGAAGGAGCCCTCGAGCCATGTAACGTTGGGCATCTTGCCCACCATGGCGCCTCCAAGATTTCGCTTGTTGGCCGCCCACTATCTTGACTTGACACTAAAGGTCTTCAACCATAAACCAAAGTGGGGCTGGATGCGAGAGGAAGGTTTCGCATACCCACGATAAACGCCGAGATATTGAGGATGAAGTTTGGGGCGGATCGTGGAAATCCAGGCCATAGTAGAACATGAGTCCCGGACAAATGGGTGAAGTGGGAAACCTAGTCCATGGAGGAAGTGGGTGAGAAACACCACCCTCTCATGGGGCCTGGGTGGGGATGAGCTGCCTTGTCGGGAAGCCGGTCTTGGCGATGTCATTAGACAAGTATCGGCCTTCCTCAGCTTCTTGATGTGTCCCTCCGTGACACAGGAAACCATCCACTTGCCTCCCGCTCCGGACATGGCTGGAGAAGGTCGAGGTGAGATGTGCGGACTTGGGCGCTGGAGCTCGAGTCTTGTGAAAATGGATAAGCAAAGGAGGAAGAAGGCGTAGATGCAAAAGGTGGATCCTTATCCCCTTATATGGGCGGACGAAACTATGCGCCCCCACCAGCCTGGTAAAACTCGCTTATCTCCCAAGCGCCGTAAATTAATGGCACAGTTGGGTTACCCACGTCCGTATTGATGAGAATCCCGAAATAAGGGAACACGATCTCTGCTTCAACAAGACATACCAAGGAAACCGCCTCGCTAAGTGCGCTGAGGTGGGACAGTAAAAATGATTTGAATAGAGGCTTGGCCGTGGAGTGATGACACGCTGCGGAATACGTCAGCAGATTGGATTTGTGTAAATATTATTCTCTCTACGGTGTTATGTGGAAATTATTTTGCGAGCGGACACTATCCTTGTGTTCAAAATCTTCTATGAAGTATTCGAGGAGGAACCCACCTTGCAATGCGAAGACAAACTGCGCCCGGACTCATCGTCATTGAAGCCTGGTTCAGGGCTCCGAGGAGTCCTGGATTAGGGGTGTCTGGATGGCGGACTATGACCTTTGGCGGACTCTGGACTATGAAGATACAAGATTGAAGACTTCATTCCGTGTTCGGACGGGACTTTCCTTGGCGTGGAAGGCAAGCTTGGCGATACGGATATGTAGATCTCCTTCCATTGTAACCGACTCTGTGTAACCCTAGCTGTCGGTGTCAAAACCGGCGGATCTCGGGTAGGGGGTCCCGAACTGTGCGTCTAGGCGGATGGTAACAGGAGATAAGGGACACAATGTTTTTACCCAGGTTCGGGCCCTCTCGATGGAGGTAAAACCCTACTCCTGCTTGATTAATATTGATGATATGGGTAGTACAAGAGTAGATCTACCACGAGATCAAGGAGGCTAAACCCTAGAAGCTAGCCTATGGTATGATTGTTGATGTTGTAGTTGTTGTCCTCTGGGACTAAAACCCTCCGGTTTATATAGACACCGGATAGGTTAGGGTTACACAGAAGTCGGTTACAATGGTAGGAGATCTACATATCCGTATCGCCAAGCTTGCCTTCCACGCCAAGGAAAGTCCCATCCGACACGGGACTAAGTCTTCAATCTTGTATCTTCATAGTCTTGGAGTCCGCCGTGACGATAGTCCCGGCTATCCGGACACCCCTAGTCCGGGACTCCCTCAAGAGCCCCGAACCAAAGCTTCAATGACGATGAGTCCGGGCGCGTTGATTGTCTTCGGCATTGCGAGGCGGGTTCTTCTCCAAATTCCATATACTTGTCAAATAGTGTCCGGCTTCTGATAAATGCTGCGCTCTTCAGCTTCTACGCCCAATAATGGCAATCTTCCACGTGTTTGAATGAATGCGAACAGCCAGGGTATTTTTACAATTACCCCCCTAGCCGCGCAAATGAGCCGCCCATAAAAGGGGCAAGGATCTAGATCTGAGTCACACCATCTCCCCCTTTGCAAGCTTTCATCGGAGCGCCTCTGACCCAAGTCCATTCCATCATGGAAAGTCGACGCGGCTCCTCTTCTCGCGCTCCCCGTCAGCCAGAAATTGGGAGAGATGCTCAGTCCGCATAACGAGCTAGTTATACTCCAAACCAAAGGATTTCTCCCCAGCCTTCTTGGTTCCGGTTCGAGCCGGACTTGCCACCTACAAGGGCGGAAAGCAAGCGGAGAGCATCCCGATCCCTCTAAAGGAGAGCGGGTGTGCTTCATCTCTTATCTAGTAAGAGGCCTCGGATTTCCCATCCATCCGCTTTCTCCGGGCTCTTGGAGTTCTACGGCCTCAAGTGCACCATCTTACTCCTGCCTCCATCCTGCACATCGCGGGCTTTGTGGCCCTCTGCGAACTATTCTTGGGCGTTGAGGCTCACTTCGGATTGTGGAAGAGAATATTCTGCCTAGTGCCCCGTTCTCATGAGGGGTCAATATATCAAGTGGGCGGAGCCGAGCTATGGCGCATCACCGGGACGGATACCTGTCCGGAACCCCAAAGAAGGCGTCCAAGACCGGGCCTTGAATGGTTTTACATAGAGGATGTCCCGCCGGATCCTGTTGGATCGGCCTCCGGAGTTCAACAACGCCTCCTCTGAAGAAGCGCCTAGCCGGGCGCCTCGGAGCCCCGGAGAGAAGATGACCGGGGCGTCAGATTATTTGATGAGCCGAATAAGGTTATTGGCTCATGCCGGATTGACCATGCCAGAGTCATGGCAATCTGTATTATGAGGGGAGTGCAGCTGCTTCAATACAGAGGCCACCCCATGTGGGACTTCAACGGGGAGGACGATGCCACCCGTCATGGCCGCAAAGGGCCGAAATCGGTCACCAAACTGGTGAAGACCCTGTCTGCCATGTACAAAGGAGAGGAGGAGGACTTCCTCCGTCTCAACCCACTAAAGGAGTTTTCTTCGAGTAATCCTTGAAGCTGGGTAAGCAAACATCTTTGCGATCTGTCCGATCCATGTTCCCGTAGTTAGATATCTCATTTCATGGTTTTGTTTTTGCGCAGGACCTGCGCCGGACTGTGGAGAAGATACACAGCCCGCCTCCACAACCCGAGGATCCGGAACGGTCCCTCGATCCGACTTCCGAAGAGGATCCGGATATAAAGGTGGAGTTGATCGATGGGGTATTCTACCAACTTAGCGTCGACAACGCGTTGGTCGCCATTACGGCGGATTACCCCGGAATATTTCCAGCCTCACAGGTAAAGGAGACCGAGATCCCAAAATTCTGATAACGACCCATCCATGCTTTATTTTTTATCACCGTATACCAATGGTGTTTCGCAGGGGGTACCTTCGAGGCAGGAAGCCGAGCCTGCGGCGGCTGGCCAACAAAGGGCAGTGCAGCCCCGCAGGTTAAAAAGAAGTGCGGTCCGGATCGAAACTCCGCCGCAATGGTATGGCATGTCACCATACACCCAGATTGATTCCTGGAAGGCGAACTAACGCCGATATCCTTTTCAGGAAAAAGAGCGCTCGCCGGACTGAATCCGGAGAGGTTGCCGATCGAACCTTCACCGGACAGGCTTCAAAGCCGGTTCCGGAGGGTTTGAGGCGAAACCACGAGACGCGTCGTCGAATGTTCCTCGACAGAGGATGCCGACAGGTTGTCCACCACCAACTCCGAGGTGGAGAGCGCCTTGAACCACAAAGCGCCAGCGGACAGCTTCTTCATGACGTGTTTCTCCTGTGAGGCCTTGAATGCCTTTGAGTCGGAGATCGCACCTCCGTGCCGCTCAAGATGGACTAGCGAGCCACGGAGCAAAGTATGTGAAGGACATACGGGTAAGTAATTTTGACAGATTATATATGCCAAGAGCCCGAGACTTAAAATAGTTAGAATAACTGATTTAAGGATCATTTGTTATGCTTGAGGATCTTACAAAAAGAATACCCGACTGTCCCAGAGCTCAAAGAGTGCAAAGCCCAACTTGAGGTCAAGACTAGCCCAAAGCAGGGGAGCTACCGAGACCCCACCGGTAATATATGCTTCAAAAGATAAATAATTTAGGAAGTGTGGCGTGTGTGTAAAAGTGACAAAAACATTGCAGATGGCGCCGGATCGATCCGGACAAGCAACAGCTCTTGCACCGCTTAAAGGCTGGCGAGAGCGTGCTTACAAGGGTGCGGCAGGAGAAGAATAACCTCCAAGATGCCAACACCAAGCTGGGTGAGGAACTGAAGGGCGTTCGTGCCCAATTATCTCGACTCAAGTGAAGGAGAATCGGCCGGCTTAAAGCGGCATTTTCAAGAAGTGCTTGAGCGAACTTTGAAAGAGTTCGGCGAGGAAGGCGACTAACATAAACATGTATGTAGGTTTGCTCACGTCGTCCCGAGGAGGAGATGCCCAATTCTTCGGGTGATCTCCTTCCCGAATTCTGCGTCGGCCTGCACGAACGAGTCCGGCAAGTGATGAAAGGCATCGGTCAAGCCTTGTGGCCATCAATCTCCACCTTTCGAAGGCATTGGGGAGCTGGCGGAGCGGCTTCAAGGAACGCAATGGCGCTTCCGGCTATGGAAGATATCGGCCTGCCGTCAAAGGCGCCGAGGAGGCCTGGGCCATCTTGAAGACACAGTACACGGTGACCCAAACCACATGGCCGAGGTCGGACCTGTGGGGCCGGATGGGATGGAGATCCCTGTAAGGTTAGTGTACGACCAAGTAGAATTGGCCGCCAAGTATTCCCAGCAAGATTGTAAAGTAGATAGCCTATTAGATGGCATTAAGGAGGAATACAATGAGTCGAATTGACTATGTAAAAATATGACATGAAAGAAATGTCTTCTAGCCGGATTGTAGATCGTTTGTCGTAGCGGACCTTTTCGCTTCAACCTCCGGACCCAATAGTCCGAAGTGTGTCCGAATACCCTCGTGGTTATATAAGAACCGTGGTATGCATGGAGACAAGTCGTAGGGGTCATTGTTGCTGTATCAGACAAGTGCCCAACTAGTTATGCGATATTACATGGGTAGTAAGAAGCATCTTCCAGGGAGAATAGTTCCGTTAAGGGTTCCTTTCGCTGGGGTGCATGCCCTAAAGTGCATGTCAAAGCTGCTATGAAAGCGTAAAATCATTCGGGGCAGATGGGTAAAAAGTTAAAAATCATCTTTCAATTCACCGACTGAATATTCCCTTAAGAACGCTAGCTTTTGGCTTCACACAGTCTGAGGTACACATCCGGCTGACCCAGCAGTAACAATCGCAGAGGTGCTCCCTTTACCACCTAGCCGAACAATCGGGAACGTGAGGGGTAAGCACGAGGCGAGCAACCCAGCTTGGCCAAAACTTAAGTCATATCGATGCATATAATGGCGAATAAAAGGTACATGCGGAAGTTTAACACATGTCTTTGGGCATGAAGCTCAGATAAATAAGCTTCTTAAGAAGCCCCGAATATAATGAGTGCGGAAAAAGCGCAAACGAGCCTCTAAAGGCTACAAGAAGAAGAAGGAGGAAGGAGAGAAATAAAAGACAGCAAAAAAAAAAAAGAATGCGGACGGAGGAAGGAGACGAACTTGAAGTCCGGCACTTAGGCGTAGAATCTTCGTAGACGGGCTGCGTTCCATGGGTTCGGCTCAAGTCGGTTATCCGATGCGTTTAAGTGAGACGGTATGCTCCGCCCGGTCAGGACCTGGTCGATGATGAAGGGACCTTCCCATTTGGGCTTGAGTTTGTCCTTTTTCTTGTCCGGCAGGCGTAGAACTAGTTCGCCAACGTTATAAGCTTTGGCCCGTACTTCCTTGTTTTGATATCTTCGAGCCTGCTGTTGATAGAATGCGGAACGAGCTTTTGCCACGTCGCGCTCCTCCTCCAATGCGTCCAAACTGTCCTGCCGATCGAGTTCGGCTTCTCTTTCTTCATACATGCGCACTCGAGGTGAGTCATGAATTATGTCGCAGGGCAAGACTGCCTCTGCACCGTACACCATAAAAAATGGTGTGAATCCGGTAGTGCGATTTGGCGTGGTCCGCAGCCCCCAGTCTGGTCGAAGCTCCTCAACCCGGTCGTGTTAGATTCCTTGAGGACCGCACTAGTCCGGGTTTAATGCCGCTCATGATTAGACCGTTTGCCCGTTCGACTTGACCATTAGTTTGAGGGTTATAGATCGAGGCGTAATCGAGCTTGATGCCCATGTTTTTCGCCATAGGTTGACCTCATCGGCTGTGAAGTTGGTGCCATTATCGGTGATGATACATGGGGAACACCGTAATGGTGTACTACCCCGATATGAAGTCTATCACTGGTCCAGATTCGCCGCTTTAACGAGCTTGGCCTCTATCCATTTGGTGAATTTATCTACCATGACCAATAGGTATTTCTGCCAGGGTTCCTCCCTTAAGGGGTCCAACCATGTCAAGCCCTCGGACCATGACGGCCAGGTGATGGGTATAGTCTTAAGGGCGGTGGGTGGCATGTGGCTTTGGTTAGCAAAAAGCGGCAACCGACGCATCGTTGGACTAAGTCCTCGCAGATTCTGCCTGCCATCGGCCAATAAAATCCTGTGTGGAAGGCCTTGCCTACAAGGGCCCGGGCTGCGGCGTGGTGCCCACCCATCCGGCATGAATTTCAGCCAGAGGGTTCGCCCTTCCTCTTCGGAGATACACCTTTGAAGGACTCCGGTAGTGTTTTTCTTATAAAGCTCTCCCTCATGGACTTTGTAGGCTTTAGATCGCCGCACTATGCAGCGAGCCTCATTTTGGTCTTCGGGGAGTTCCTGCCTAGTTAGGTAGGCTAGGAATGGTTCCGTCAACGGGGCGATAACCGCCATTATTTCGTGAGCGGAGGGTGTTATCTCGGTGGCAGAGCCTCCGGTTGTGTCAGAGTGTTCGGCATCAGGCGGTGCGGTTGGGTCCGGATTGTTATTGCCGGACTCCCCTTCCCATAAATGCGGATGGCTTGAACAGCCGTTCCAAAAAGATATTGGGTGGGACGGCATCGCGCTTTGCGCCGATGCGTGCCAATATATCCGCCGCCTGGTTGTTATCCCGGGCTATATGATGAAATTCTAGCCATTCGAACCGTACTGACATTTCTAGGACCGCATTGCAGTATGCTGCCATCTTCGGATCTTTGGCGTCAAAGTCTCCGTTTATTTGAGATATTGCGAGGTTTGAATCCCCGCGCACCTCTAGAAGTTGAATGCCCATGGAGATCGCCATCCGGAGGCCGTGCGAAGGGCCTCGTGTTCGGCTGCGTTGTTGGAGTCCATATACATTATCTCAAGGACGTATTGGACTGTGTCCCGGTTGGGGACGTCGGGACGACGCCCCAGCCGACCAACATTTTGGAGCCCGTCAAAATGCATGATCCAATTGGGTATCGCCCGTACTCTTTAGGGAGTTGACTTCACCATTCGACCACGAAGTCGGCCAAAACCTGCGACTTAATAGCTCGTCGTGGCTTATAAGTTATGTCGAATGGAAGGAGCTCTATGGCCCATTTAGCAATCCGGCCCGTCGCGTCGCGGTTGTTTATAATGTCGTTAAGAGGTACTTCGGAGGCTATCGTTATCGAACACTCTTGAAAGTAGTGTCGCAGCTTCCGAGATGCCATGAACATCGCATATGCTATCTTTTGATAGTGTGGGTACCGGGACTTGCATGGAGTTAGGACAGTGGACACATAATAAACCGGATTTTGATCAGGGAACTGGTGTCCGTCTGTTTCTCGTTCGACGACGAGCACCGCTACCGATAACTTGATGTGTTGCGGCGATATATAATAGCATTGGTTCGCCTGCGTTGGGTGTAGCCAGACCGGATTTGTTGCCGTAATGGCCTTTATTTCTTCGAGTCCGGCCGTGGCGGCATCCATCCACTTTCGAAGTGTTCGGTGCGGCGGAGGAGGCGGTAAAGAGGTAATGCCTTTTTCTCCTAAGCGGAGATAAAGCGGCTTAGAGCCGCTACACATCCCGTCAATTTTTGTAGTTGTTTGAGGTCTTTTGGAATATCCAATTGTGATAGAGCTCGAATCTTGGCTGGGTTTGCTTCAATTCCTCTACGGACACAATGAAGCCCAGGAGCTTTCCGCTGAACGCCAAGACGCATTTTTCTGGATTGAGCTTGATGTCATATTTTCGAAGATTTTCGAATGTGAGCCTCAAGTCGTCTACTAGAGTTTCGACGTGTTTGCTTTTGACGACCACGTCATCTACATATGCTTCCACTGTTTGCTGATATGTTGCGCCGGCGTTTTTGAGCCCAAAGGGCATTGTGTTGAAGCAGAACGGGTCGTATGGAGTGATGAATGCTGTTGCAGCTTGGTCCGGCTCCACCATCTTGATTTGATGGTAGCGAGTACGCGTCGAGGAAGCACAATGAGTCGTGTCCTGCTGTGGCGTCAATGATTTGATCCATTCGCGGGAGGAGGAAGGGATCCTTTGGGCAAGCCTTATTGAGGTCTTTGAAATCAACACATAGGCGCCAGGATTTATCCTTCTTTGGTACCATCACCAGGTTCGCTAGCCAGTCCGGATGTTTTATATCTCTGATGAATCCGGCCTCCAAAAGTTTGGCTAGCTCCTCTCCCATAGCCTGTCTCTTGGGTTTGGAAAAGCGCCGAAGAGCCTGTTTGACTGGCTTGAATCCTTTTAGGATATTTAGGCTGTGCTCGGCCAGCTGTCGTGGGATTCTGGCATATCTCAAGGGTGCCGGTGAAGATGTCCCGATTTTCTTGTAGAAATTTTTAAGTAGTCTGGCGTCTACATCAGGGTTTAATTGTGCCCCAATGGAGGCCGTCTTTGCAGGGTCCGTTGGGTGGACTTGGAATTTGACTATTTCATCTGCTAGTTTAAAAGAAGTGGACTTGGATCTTTTATCAAGTATCACATCGTCCCTGTTCACCGTGGAGCGCATCACGATGAGTTCCTCGGCCGCTAGGGCTTCGGATAGTGCCTCGAGGGCTAGTGCGGCTGTCTTATTTTCGGCGCGGAGCGCTGTGCTCGGATCACTAGCGAGAGTGATGATTCCGTTCGGACCGGGCATTTTAAGCTTCATGTACCCGTAATGGGGTATAGCTTGAAAAATTGTGAATGCCTCTCGTCCTAGTATCGCATGATATTCGCTGTTGAATGGGGCCACTTGAAATGTGACCTCCTCGGACCTGTAATTGTCCGTGAGCGAACACTACATCCACCGTGATTTTTCCTGCAGCATACTTCCCGGTGAGGATTATTCCTCTAAAGGTTGTGTTGCTTCGCTCAATGCGGTTCGATCTATTTCCATCTTTCAAGAGTTTCCTCATAGATGAGGTTTAGTCTGCTGCCGCCATCCATGAGTACCTTAGTAAGGCGAAAGCCGTCTACTATCGGGCTGAGAACCAATGCGGCTGGTGCCCGGGCAGTTCGGAATTTAGGTTCGTCACTGGCATTGAAGGTGATAGCCGTGTCACTCCATGGATTCATTGTTGCTACTTGGTAGACTTCGGCAAGGTTGCGGAGTTGTCGTTTTCGCATGTTATTTGATGCGAAAGTCTCGAAGACTATTAAGACTGTACTGGTGTTGTTGGGCTGGGATTCTGAAGCTAGAAGCTCATCGCCACTTTTGGCCACCTGCCGTAATATCCAACATGCTCGAAGGCTATGATTTGGAGCGGCGCCCTCTGTGCTATGAATTTTGCGGGGTCCATTTAGCCAACCCTCCAAGATGATTCCTGCATCTTTAGGGGAGTTTTGGTTTTTGGTATTCAACCCGGTGCTTGATAATTATGCACCCTTTTGTTCCGGACTAGGGATGTATTCAGGGCCGGATTATCCCAAAATTTACTTTCGGTTTTCCAGGCACTCTCCATTGCACAATATTTTTGTACTATGGTCACCAAGTCCACAAAGCGTGTGATTTCGCGACAGCTTATGGCGTTTAGGATTCCCTTGTCCGTGCAATTATTGCAAAAAATTGGGATTGCGTCCTCCTCGGCAGTCCTTTATCCTATTCATAACCGGGAGGAATCGCTCGATAATGATGTCTTGTTTCAGCTGGCTCTTGCCGAATTCGTGAGAGATCGCCAATGTTTGGGTGGGCGGGTGGCACTAAAGCCGGAACCCCGTCAATTCAGGACTCAAGGCCGAGAAGTTTCTGAACTCGAATTTTGGATTTTGAGTGCAATCCAATGAGTCCGGCCCGCCGCTGACTTTAGGGTCGTGGCTTGATCAACATCCGTCCCTCCGCAGAGTCCCAAGCATGGAGGGATCGGGAATCCGGACGTAACTGGTCCTTAAGGTAGGGAAGAATCGCCGCATTGCTCCTCTATCACAAAGTAACATGATGGGTAGCACAGGGAGAATTGATCTCTCATAGATCGGTTTTAGGCCCGATCCGGTCGTAATCTGTGGCGACTCGAGGCGGCGATGCGATCCAAGAGCTCGTTTATGGAGGAGAGCTTCGATCGAGATCTAGCTATTCGGCCAGTTCCGAACTAACATGAAGATTGGATTTGATGACTCGAGAGGTCATCGTCGGCGCGGAGGCCGAACTAGCGGTCATGAGAAAACCGCCAAGCCGAAGAGTCTGACCAGTGGCCAAGGCTTCTTTGGCGAAGGTGTCGTCTTTAAAGACGAGGCGAGGCATCCCACCTGACGGCGACGGCACAGAGGAACTCTCAATGAAAGCACCAATGTCGGTGTCAAAACCGGCGGATCTCAGGTAGGGGGTCCCGAATCATGCGTCTAAGCGGATGGTAACAGGAGACAAGGGACACAATGTTTTACCCAGGTTCGGGCCCTCTCGATGGAGGTAAAACCCTACTCTGCTTGATTAATATTGATGATATGGGTAGTACAAGAGTAGATCTACCACGAGATCAAGGAGGCTAAACCCTAGAAGCTAGCCTATGGTATGATTGTTGATGTTGTAGTTGTTGTCTCACGGACTAAAACCCTCCGGTTTATATAGACACCGGATAGGTTAGGGTTACATGTAGTCGGTTACAATGGTAGGAGATCTACATATCCGTATCTCCAAGCTTGCCTTCCACGCCAAGGAAAGTCCCATCCGGACACGGGACGAAGTCTTCAATCTTGTATCTTCATAGTCTTGGAGTCCGGCCGTGACGATAGTCCGGCTATCCGGACACCCCCTAGTCCGGGACTCCCTCACTAGCCCTCTCCGATGTCTATATAAACCGGAGGGTTTTAGTCCGTAGGACGAAGAACAATCATACCATAGGCTAGCTTCTAGGGTTTAGCCTCTCTGATCTCGTGGTAGATCTACTCTTGTACTACCCATATCATCAATATTAATCAAGCAGGAGTAGGGTTTTACCTCCATCGAGAGGGCCCGAACACTGGTAAAATATCATGTCCCTTGTCTCCTGTTACCATCCGCCTAGACGCACAGTTCGGGACCCCCTACCCGAGATCCGCCGGTTTTCACACCGACAGTGATCATGACGGTGCTTTGGAGATGGAGATCAAAGGCACAAGATGATGATGGCCATATCATATCACTTATTTTGATTGCATGCGATGTTTATCCTTTATGCATCTTATTTTGCTTAGTACGGCGGTAGCATTATAAGATGATCTCTCACTAAATTTCAAGGTATAAGTGTTCTCCACAGTATGCACTGCTGTTACAGTTCGTCGTGCCGAGACACCACGTGATGATCGGGTGTGATAAGCTCTACGTTCACATACAACAGGTGCAAGCCAGTTTTGCACACGCAGAATACTCGGGTTAAACTTGACGAGCCTAGCATATGCAAATATGGCCTCAGAACACTGAGACCGAAAGGTCGGGCGTGAATCATATAGTAGATATGATCAACATAGTGATGTTCACCATTGAAAACTACTCCATCTCACGTGATGATCGGACATGGTTTAGTTGATTTGGATCACGTGATCATTTAGATGACTAGAGGGATGTCTATCTAAGTGGGAGTTCTTAAGTAATATGATTAATTGAACTTTAATTTATCATGAACTTAGTCCTGATAGTATTTGAATATCTATGTTGTAGATCAATAGCTCGCGTATAGCTCCCTTGTTTTATTTTCGATTCGTTCCTAGAGAAAAATAAGTTGAAAGATGATAGTAGCAATAACGCGGACTAAGTCCGTGATCTGAGGATTATCCTCATTGCTGCACAGAAGAATTATGTCCCTAATGCACCGCTAGGTGACAGACCTATTGGAGGAGCAGATGCGGACGTTATGAACATTTGGCAAGATCGGTATGATGACTACTTGATAGTTTAGTGCGCCATGCTTTACGGCTTAGAACCGGGACTTCAAAAACGTTTTGAACGCCACAGAGCATATAAGATGTTCCAAGAGTTGAAAATGGTATTTTAGACTCATGCCCATGTTAAGAGGTATGAGACCTCTGACAAAGTACTTTGCCTACAAGATGGAGGAGAATAGCTCAGCTAGTGAGCATATGCTCAGAATGTCTGGGTACTACAATCACTTGAATCAAGTGGGAGTTAATCTTCTAGATAAGATAGTGATTGACAGAGTTCTCTAGTCACTATCACCAAGTTACTGGAACTTCGTGATGAACTATAATATGCAAGGGATGATGAAAACGATTCCCGAGCTCTTCGCAATGTTGAAATCCGCAAAGGTAGAAATCAATAAAAAACATCAAGTGTTGATGGTTGACAAGACCACTAGTTTCAAGAAAAGGGCAAAGGGAAAGAAAGGGAACTTCAAGAAGAATGGCAAGCAAGTTGCCACTCCCATAAAGAAGCCCAAAGCTAGACCCAAGCCTGAAACTAAGTGCTTCTACTGCAAAGGGACTGGTCAATGAAAGCGGAACCGCCCCAAGTATTTGGCGGATACGAAGGATGGCAAAGTGAAAGGTATATTTGATATACATGTTATTGATGTGTACCTTACTAATGCTCGTAGTAGCTGAAGGAAATATGCCCTAGAGGCAATAATAAAGTTATTATTTATTTCCTTATTTCATGATAAATGTTTATTATTCATGCTAGAATTGTATTAACCGGAAACATAATACATGTGTGAATACATAGACAAACATAGTGTCACTAGTATGCCTCTACTTGACTAGCTCGTGAATCAAAGATGGTTAAGTTTCCTAGCCATGGACAAAAGAGTTGTCATTTGATTAATGGGATCACATCATTAGGAGAATGATGTGATTGACATGACCCATTCCGTTAGCTTAGCACTTGATCGCTTAGTATGTTGCTATTGCTTTCTTCATGACTTATACATGTTCCTATGACTATGAGATTATGCAACTCCCTTTACCGAAGGAACACTTTGTGTGCTACCAAACATCACAACGTAATCGGGTGATTATAAAGGAGCTCCACAGGTGTCTCCGAAGGTACATGTTGGGTTGGCGATTTTCGAGATTAGGATTTGTCACTCCGATTGTCGGAGAGGTATCTCTGGGCCCACTCGGTAATGCACATCACTATAAGCCTTGCAAGCATTGCAACTAATTAGTTAGTTGCGGGATGATGTATTACGGAACGAGTAAAGAGACTTGCCGGTAACGAGATTGAACTAGGTATTGAGATACCGACGATCGAATCTCGGGCAAGTAACATACCGATGACAAAGGGAACAACGTATGTTGTTATGCGGTCTGACCGATAAAGATCTTCGTAGAATATGTGGGAGCAAATATGAGCATCCAGGTTCCGCTATTGGTTATTGACCGGAAACGTGTTTCGGTCATGTCTACACTGTTCTCGAACCCGTAGGGTCCGTGACGCTAAGGTTTCGATGATAGTTATATTATGAGTTTATGAGTTTTGATGTACGAAGGAGTTCGAGTCCGGATGAGATCGGGGATATGATGAGGAGTCTCGAAATGGTCGAGACCTAAAGATCAATATATTGGACGACTATATTCGGACTTCGGAAAGGTTCCGAGTGATTCGGGTATTTTGAGTACCGAGAGTTACGGAATTCGCCGGGAGTATATGGGCCTTATTGGGCCATACGGGAATAGAGGAGAGAGGCCAAAGGAAGGAGGCCTGCGCCTCCTCTCTGGTCCGAATTGGACAAGGGCGCAGCCCTTTTCCTTCTTCCTCTCCCCCTCTTTCCCCTTCTCCTACTCCAACAAGGAAGGTATATACGGGGGCAGGGGGGCACCTCTAGACACAACAACAGTTGATCCCTTGGATCTCTTAGCCGTGTGCGGTGCCCCCCTCCACCATAGTCCACCTTGATAATAATGTAGCGGTGCTTAGGCGAAGCCCTGCGACGGTAGAACATCAAGATCGTCACCACGCCGTCAGGTCTTGTGGAACTCTTCCCGACACTTTCTTTGGATCGGAGTCCAGGGATCGTCATCGAGCTGAATGTGTGCTAGAACTCGGAGGTGCCGTAGTTTCAGTGCTTGATCGGTCGGGCCGTGAAGATGTACGACTACATCAACCGCGTTGTTATAACGCTTCCGCTATCGGTCTACAAGGGTACATGGACAACACTCTCCCCTCTCGTTGCTATTGATCACCATGATCTTGCGTGTGCGTAGGAATTTTTTTGAAATTACTACGTTCCCCAACAGTGGTATCAGAGCTTGGTTTTATGCGTAGATGTCATATGCACGAGTAGAACACAAGTGAGTTGTGGGCGATATAAGTCATACTGCTTACCAGCATGTCATACTTTGTTCGGCGGTATTGTTGGATGAAGCGGCCCGGACCGACATTACGCGTACGCTTACGCGAGACTAGTTCTACCGACGTGCTTTGCACACAGGTGGATGGCGGTGTCGGTTTCTCCAACTTTAGTTGAACTGAGTGTGGCTACGCCCGGTCCTTGAGAAGGTTAAAACAACACTAACTTGACGAACTATCGTTGTGGTTTTGATGCGTAGATAAGAACGGTTCTTGCTCAGCCCGTAGCAGCCACGTAAAATATGCAACAACAAAGTAGAGGACGTCTAACTTGTTTTTGCAGGGCATGTTGTGATGTGATATGGTCAAGACGTGATGAGATATAAGTTGTTGTATGAGATGATGATGTTTTGTTGAACTTATCGGCAACTGGCAGAAGCCCTATGGTTGTCTCTTTTTTGCATAAGATGCAAGTGCCAAATAATTGCTTTACTTTATCGCTATGCGATAGCAATAGTTGCAAGAGCAATAGTTGGCGAGACGACCATGTGACGACACATTGATGTAGATCAAGATGATGAAGATCATGGTGTCGTGCGGTGATGATAGAGATCATGACAAGATTACTTTGGAGATGGAGATCAAAGGCGCCAAGATGATCATGGCCATATCATGTCACATATTTTGATTGCATATGATGTTTATCTGTAATACATCTTATTTTGCTTAGTTCGGCGGTAGCATTTTAAGATGATCTCTCACTAATTATCAAGAAGTGTTCTCCCTGAGTATGCACCATTGCGAAAGTTCTTCGTGCTGAGACACCACGTGATGATCGGGTGTGATAGGCTCTACGTTCAAATACAACGGGTGCAAAACAGTTGCACACGCGGAATACTCAGGTTAAACTTGACGAGCCTAGCATATAACAGATACGGCCTCGGAACACGGAGACCGAAAGGTCGAGCGTGAATCATATAGTAGATATGATCAACATAGTGATGTTCACCATTGAAACTACTCCATCTCACGTGATGATCGGACATGGTTTAGTTGATTTGGATCACGTGATCAGTTAGATGACTAGAGATGTCTGCATCTAAGTGGGAGTTCTTAAGTAATATGATTAATTGAACTTTAATTTATCATGAACTTAGTCCTGGTAGTATTTTGCAAATTATGTTGTGGATCAATAGCTCGCGTTGTTGCTTCTCTATGTTTTTTGCTTCCCTATGTTTTATATGTATTCCTAGAGAAAACTAAGTTGAAATTTGTTAGTAGCAATGATGCGGACTTGATCCGTGATCCGAGGATTATCCTCGTTCTTTGCACGTAAAAATTATGTCCTTGATGCACCGCTAGGTGATGACCTATTGCGAGGAGCAGATGCAGCCGTTATGAACGCTTTGGCTAGCTCAATATGATGACTACTTGATAGTTTAGTGCACCATGCTTAACGGCTTAGAATCGGGACTTCAAAGACGTTTTGAACGTCATGGACCATATGAGATGTTCCAGGAATTGAAGTTAATATTTCAAGCAAATACCGAGTTGAGAGATATGAAGTCTCCAACAAGTTCTATAGCTAAAAAGATGGAGGAGAATTTCTCAACTAGTGAGCAAGTGCTTAGATTGTCCGAGTACTACAATCGCTTGAATCAAGTGGGAGTTAATCTTCCGGATAAGATAGTGATTGGCGAGTTCTCTAAGTCACCATCACCAAGTTCTTTGGAACTTCGTGATGAACTATAATGCAAGGGATGACGAAAATGATTCCCGAGCTCTTCGTGATGCTGAAATCGACGAAGGTAGAAATCAAGAAAAAAGCATCAAGTGTTGATGATTGACAAGATCACTAGTTTCAAGAAAAGGGCGAAGGGAAAGAAAGGGAACTTCAAGAAGAATGGCAAGCAAGTTGTCACTCCCGTGAAGAAGCCCAAAGCTAGACCAAAGCCTGAAACTAAGTTCTTCTCTGCAAAGGAAATGGTCATCGAAGCGGAAATGCCACGAATATTTGGTGGATAAGAAGGATGGCAAAGTGAACAAGGGTATATTTGATATACAAGTTATTGATGTGTAGCTTACTAGTGTTTATAGTAGCCCACAGTATTTGATACTTGTTCGGTTGCTAAGATTAGTAACTCGAAACAGGAGTTCTGAATAAATGAGAGACTAGTTGAGGGTGAAGTAACGATGTGTGTTGGAAGTGGTTCCAAGATTGATATGATCATCATCGTACACTCCCTATATTTTCGAGATTAGTGTTGAACCTAAATAAATGTTATTTGGCGTTATGCGTTGAGCATGAATATGATTTGATCATGTTTATTGCAATACGGTTATTCATTTAAAAGTCGAGAATAATTGTTGTTCTGCTTACATGAATAAAACCTTCAATGGTCATACACCCAATGAAAATAGTTTGTTGGATCTCGATCGTAGTGATACACATATGCATAATATTGATGCCAAAAGATGCAAAGTTAATAATGATAGTGCAACTTATTTGTGGCAATCGCCGTTTGGGTCATATCGGTGTAAAGCGCATGAAGAAACTCCATAAAGATGGATTTTCGGGATCACTTGGTTATGAAACATTTGATGCCTGCGAACCGTGCCTTTTGGGCAAGATGACTAAAACTCTGTTCTTCAGAACAATGAAACGAGCTACTGGCTTATTGGAAATAATACATACCGATGTATGCGACCCAATGAGTGTTGATGCTCGTGGCAAGTATCATTATTTTCTGACCTTCACAGATGATTTGAGCAGATATGGGTATATCTACTTAATGAAACACAAGTCTGAAACATTTGAAAAGTTCAAAGAATTTCAGAGTGAAGTGGAGAATCATCGTAACAAGAAAATAAAGTTTCTACGATCTGATCGTGGAGGAGAATATTTGAGTTACGAGTTTGGCCTTCATATAAAACAATGTGGAATAGTTTCACAGCTCACGCCACATGGAACACCACAGCGTTATGGTGTGTTCGAACGTCATAACCGCACTTTATTGGATATGGTGCGATCTATGATGTATCTTCCCGATTTACCACTATCGTTTTGGGGTTATGCATTAGAGATAGCTGCATTCACGTTTAAATAGGGCAACATCAAAATCCGTTGAGACGACGCCTTATGAACTGTGGTTTGGCAAAAACCGAAGTTGTCGTTTCTTTAAAGTTTGGGGATGCGATGCTTATGTGAAAAAATTTCAACCTGATAAGCTCGAACCTAAATCGGAGAAGTGCGTCTTCATAGAATACCCAAAGGAAACTGTTGGGTACACCTTCTATCACAGATCCGGAGGCAAGATATTCGTTGCTAAGATGGATCCTTTCTAGAGAAGAAGTTTCTCTCGAGAAAGAAGTGAGTGGGAGAAAAGTAGAACTTGATAAGGTAATAGTACCTTCTCCTGAATTGGAAAATAGTTCATCACTTAAATCAGTTCTAGTGATTCCTACACCAATTAGTGAGGAAGCTAATGATGATGATCATGAAACTTCAGATCAAGTTGCTACCAAACCTTGTAGGTCTTCCAGAGTAAGATCCGCACCAGAGTGGTATGGTAATCATGTTCTGGAAGTCATGTTACTAGACCATGATGAACCTACGAACTATGAGGAAGCGATGATGAGCCCAGATTTCGCGAAATGGCTTGAGGCCATAAAATCTGAGATATCATCTATGAGAACAAAGTATGGACTTTGATTGACTTGCTCGATGATCAGCAAGTCATGTTAAATAAATGGATCTTCAATTGGAAGATGGACACTGATGGTAGTGTTACTATCTACTAAGCTCGACTTGTTGCGAAAGGTTTTCGACAAGTTCAAGGTGTTGAATACGATGAGATTTTCTCACTCGTATCAATGCTTAAGTCTGTCCGAATCATGTTAGCAATTGCCACATTTTATGAAATCTGGAAAATGGATGTCAAAACTGCATTCCTTTTTCTTAAAGAAGAGTTGTATATGATGCAACCATAAGGTTTTGTCAATCCTAAAGGTGCTAACAAAATGTGCAAGCTCCAGCAATCCATCAATGGACTGGTGCAAGCATCTCGGAGTTGGAATATACGCTTTGATGAGTTGATCAAAGCATATGGTTCTATACTGAGACTTTTGGAAAGGCCTGTATTTACAAGAAAGTGAGTGGGAGCACTATAGCCTTTCGATAAATATATGTGAGTAACATATTGTTGATCGAAATGATGTAGAATTTTTCCGGAAAGCATAAAGGAGTATTTGAAAGGAGTTCTTTAAAAGAAAGACCTCGGTAAAGCTACTTACATATTGAGCATCAAGATCTATTGAGATAGATCAAGACGCTTGATAAGTTTTTCAATAAGTACATACCTTGTCAAGATTTTGAAATAGTTCAAAATGGAACAGTCAAAGAAAGAGTTCTTGCCTGTGTTGCAAAGGTGTGAAATTGAGTAAGACTCAAATCCCGACCACGGTAGAAAATAGAAAAGAGAATGGAAGTCATTCCCTATGCCTCAGTCATAGGTTCTATAAAGTATGCTACGCTATGTACCAGACCTATTGTATACCTTGGTCTGAATTTGGCAAGGGAGTACAATAGTGATCTAGGAGTAGATCACTGGACATTGGTCAAGAATATCCTTAGTGAGGACTAAGGAAATATTTCTCGATTATGGAGGTGATAAAAGAGCCCGTCGTAAAGAGTTACATCGGTGCAAGCTTTCACACCGATCCAGATGACTCTAAGTCTCAATCTGGATACATATTGAAAGTGGGAGCAATTAGCTAGAGTAGCTCCGTGCTGAGCATTGTAGACATAGAATATTTGCAAAATACAAAGCGGCTCACGAATGTGACAGACCCGTTGACTAAGCTTCTCTCACGAGCAAAACATGATCACACCTTAGTACTCTTTGGGTATTAATCACATTGCAATGTGAACTAGATTATTGACTCTAGTAAACCCTTTGGGTGTTGGTCACATGACGATGTGAACTATGGGTGTTAATCATATACAGATATGAATATTGGTGTTAAATCACATGGCGATGTGAACTAGATTATTGACTCTAGTGCAAGTGGGAGACTGAAGGAAATATGCCCTAGAGGCAATAATAAAGTTATTATTTATTTCCTTATTTCATGATAAATGTTTATTATTCATGCTAGAATTGTATTAACCGGAAACATAATACATGTGTGAATACATAGACAAACATAGTGTCACTAGTATGCCTCTACTTGACTAGCTCGTGAATCAAAGATGGTTAAGTTTCCTAGCCATGGACAAAAGAGTTGTCATTTGATTAATGGGATCACATCATTAGGAGAATGATGTGATTGACATGACCCATTCCGTTAGCTTAGCACTTGATCGTTTAGTATGTTGCTATTGCTTTCTTCATGACTTATACATGTTCCTATGACTATGAGATTATGCAACTCCCTTTTACCGGAGGAACACTTTGTGTGCTACCAAACATCACAACGTAACTGGGTGATTATAAAGGAGCTCTAAAGGTGTCTCCGAAGGTACATGTTGGGTTGGCGTATTTCGAGATTAGGATTTGTCACTCCGATTGTCGGAGAGGTATCTCTGGGCCCACTCGGTAATGCACATCACTATAAGCCTTGCAAGCATTGCAACTAATTAGTTAGTTGCGGGATGATGTATTACGGAATGAGTAAAGAGACTTGCCGGTAACGAGATTGAACTAGGTATTGAGATACCGACGATCGAATCTCGGGCAAGTAACATACCGATGACAAAGGGAACAACGTATGTTGTTATGCGGTCTGACCGATAAAGATCTTCATAGAATATGTGGGAGCCAATATGAGCATCCAGGTTCCGCTATTGGTTATTGACCGGAACGTGTTTCGGTCATGTCTACATTTTCTCGAACCCGTAGGGTCCGCACGCAACAAGGTTTCGATGATGATTATATTATGAGTTTATGAGTTTTGATGTACCGAAGGAGTTGAGTCCGGATGAGATCGGGGATATGATGAGGAGTCTCGAAATGGTCGAGACCTAAAGATCAATATATTGGACGACTATATTCGGACTTGGAAAGGTTCCGAGTGATTCGGTATTTTTGAAGTACCGGAGAGTTACGGAATTCTCCGGGAGTATATGGGCCTTATTGGGCCATACGGGAATAGAGGAGAGAGGCCAAAGGAAGGAGCCCTGCGCCCCCTCTGGTCCGAATTGGACAAGGGGCGCAGCCCCTTCCTTCTTCCTCTCCCCTCTTCCCCTTCTCCTACTCCAACAAGGAAGGAGGGAGTCCTACTCCCGGTGGGAGTAGGACTCCCTTGGCGCCCCCTCCTGGGCCGCTGCCCCTCCCCTTGCTCCTTTATATCACGGGGCGGAGGCACCTCTAGACACAACAACAATTGATCCCTTGGATCTCTTAGCCGTGTCTGGTGCCCCCTCCACCATAGTCCACCTTGATAATATCATGGCGGTGCTTAGGCGAAGCCTGCGACGATAGAACATCAAGATCGCCACCACGCCATCGTCTTGTGGAACTCTTCCCCGACACTTTGCTGGATCGGAGTCCGGGATCGCCATCGAGCTGAGCGTGTGCTAGAACTCCGGAGGTGCCGTGGTTTGATTGCTTGATCGGTCGGGCCGTGAAGACGTACGACTACATCAACCACGTTGTTATAACGCTTCCGCTATCGATCTACGAGGGTACGTGGACAACACTCTCCCCTCTCGTTGCTATGCATCACCATGATCTTGCGTGTGCGTAGGAATTTTTTTGAAATTACTACGTTCCCCAACAGTAGCGCCTCGGTATTTGATACTGGTTCTGTTGCTCATATTTGCAACTCGAAACATGGGCTATGGATTAAGCAAAGATTGGCTAAGGACGAGGTGACGATGCGCGTGGGAAATGGTTCCAAAGTCGATGTGATCGCCATCGGCACGCTACCTCTACATCAGCCTTCGGGCTTAGTTTTAGACCTGAATAATTGTTATTTGGTGCCAGCGTTAAGCATGAACATTATGTCGATCTTGTTTGATCTTGTGTGATTTATTCATTTAAATCATAGAATAATGGTTGTTCTATTTATATGAGTAATATCTTTTATGGCCATGCACCCTTAATGAGTGGTCTGTTTTTGTTGAATCTCGATAGTAATGATACACATATTCATAGTATTGAAGCCAAAAGATATAAGTTTAATAATGATAGTGCAACTTATTTGTGGCACTGCCGTTTAGGTCATATTGGTGTAAAGCGCATGAAGGAACTCCATGCTGATGGGCTTTTGGAATCACTTGATTATGAAGCACTTGATACTTGTGAACCATGCCTCATGGGCAAGATGACTAAGACTCCGTTCTCCGGAACAATGGAGCGAGCAACTGACTTGTTGGAAATAATACATACTGATGTATGCGGTCCGATGAGTGTTGAGGCTCGCGGCGGGTATCGTTATTTTCTGACCTTCACAGATGATTTGAGCAGATATGGGTATATCTACTTGATGAAACATAAGTCTGAAACATTTGAAAAGTTCAAAGAATTTCAGAGTGAAGTGGAAAATAATTGTAACAAGAAAATAAAGTTTCCACGATCTGATCATGGAGGAGAATATTTGAGTTATCAGTTTGGTCTTCATTTGAAACAATATGGAATAGTTTCGCAACTCACGCCACCTTGAACACCACAGCGTAATGGTGTGTCCGAACGTCGTAACCGCACTTTATTAGATATGGTGCGATCTATGATGTCTCTTACTGAATTACCGCTATCGTTTTGGGGTTATGCCTTGGAGACGGCTGCATTCACGTTAAATAGGGCACCATCTAAATCCGTTGAGACGACACCTTATGAACTGTGGTTTGGCAAGATACCCAAGTTGTCGTTTCTTAAAGTTTGGGGCTCTGATGCTTATGTGAAAAAGCTTCAACCTGATAAGCTCGAACCCAAATCGGAGAAATGTGTCTTCACAGGATACCCAAAGGAGACTGTTGGGTACACCTTCTATCACAGATCCGATGGCAAAATATTCGTTGCTAAGAATGGGTCCTTTCTAGAGAAGGAGTTTCTCTCGAAAGAAGTGAGTGGGAGGAAAGTAGAACTTGATGAGGTAATTGCTCTTTCTCCCGAATTGGAAAATAGTTCATCCCAGAAAACAGTTCCAGTGACTCCTACACCAATTAGTGAGGAAGCTAATGATGATGATCATGAGACTTCAGACCAAGTTACTACTAAACCTCGTAGGTCAACTAGAGTAAGATCTGCACCAGAGTGGTACGGTAATCCTGTTATGGACGTCATGTTACTAGACCATAACGAACCTACGAACTATGAGGAAGCGATGATGAGCCCAGATTACGCAAAATGGCTTGAGGCCATGAAATTTGAGAAGTGATCCATGTATGAGAACAAAGTGTGGACTTTGGTTGACTTGCCCGATGATCGGCAAGCCATCGAGAATAAATGGATCTTCAAGAAGAAGACCGGTATCGGTGTCAAAACCGCGGATCTCGTGTAAGGGGTCCCGAATCGTCTAAGGAGGATGGTAACAGGAGGCGGGGACACGATGTTTACCCAGATTCGGGCCCTCTAGATGGATGTAATACCCTACTTCACCTTGATTGATCTTGATGATATGAGTATTACAAGAGTTGATCTACGACGAGATCGTAGAGGCTAAACCCTAGAGGCTAGCCTATGGTATGATTGTTGTTGTCCTACGGACTAAACCCTCTAGTTTATATAGACACCGGAGGGGGCTAGGGTTACACAGAGTCGGTTACAAGGGAGGAGATCTACATATCTGTATTGCCAAGCTTGCCCTCCACGCCAAGGAGAGTCCCATCCGGACACGGGACGAAGTCTTCAATCTTGTATCTTCATAGTCCAACAGTCCAGCCAAAGGATATAGTCCGGCTGTCCGGATACCCCCTAATCCAGGACTCCCTCAGTAGCCCCTGAACCAGGCTTCAATGACGATGAGTCCGGCGCACAGATTTGTCTTCGGCATTGCAAGGCGGGTTCTTCCTCCATATACTCCATAGAAGATTTTGAACACAAGGATAGTGTCCAGCTCTGCAAAACAAATTCCACGTAGCACCGTAGAGAGAATAATACTTCCACAAATCTAATCTGCTGACACACTCGGTAGCATGACATCACATCACGGCCCTGTCATTATTCGAACCGTTTTTCTCAACCAGCCTCGGCGCATATTGCGGCGGTTTCCTTCACGCGTCTTGTCAAAGCAGTAGATCGTGTCCCTTATCACGGGATTCTCATCAATACGGACGTGGGTAGCCCAACCGCGCCATCAATTACGGCGCTTGGGGAATAAGCGAGTTTACTAGGCAGGTGGGGGCGTATAGTTTCGTCCGCCCTTATAAAGGGATAAGGGTTCACCTTTTTCACCCACGCCTTCTTCCTCCTCGCTCATCCATTCTCGCGCACTCGAGCTCCAACACCCAAGTTTGCGTCTTTCTCCTCAAACCGCTCCAAGCATGTCCGGAGCGGGAGGCAAGTGGATGAAATCCTCCGTCATGGAGGAGGACATCAAAAAGCTGTGGGGAGCCGGATACTTGGCAGCGGATATCGCGCACCGGCTCCCCAACGCGGGGCAGATCGTCCCTACCCCGGAATCTCATGAGAGGGTAGTTTTCCTCAACCACTTCGTTCGTGGACTGGGATTTCCCCTCCACCCGTTCGTCCGCAGCCTCATTGAAAGTGCAACTATCCATAGGTGGTTTTGGTAATTCCTAACAACATATAGCTCACTGAGCTAACATTATTCCAAGATAAATATTTCAGGAAAAGCTCAATGAATGGCATGGCATGGATGAGAAAAGTGGACCCCTCAAAATACTAAGGATAAAAGGATTGGCTCAAGCTCAAAGCTCAAGACTCTACATTTTATATTTTAGTGATCCAAGATCACATTGAGTCTATAGGAAAAGCCAATACTATCAAGGAGGGATGAGGTGTTGCTTAATGAATTTCTTGCTTCATAGTGCTTAATGATATGCTCAAAAACCCTCAACTACTTTCTCACATCCACATATGACCTAAACCCAAAATCAAACTCGGCCCCACCGATTCTTTCTATCCGCGCCACCGAAGTTCAGATGACATAGCCATGCCACAAACCCTCGGCAAATCGGTCTCACCGATAGGGATCTCGGTCTCACCGAGATGGGATTGTAATCTCTCTGTTTCCCTTCGTAACGTTTCGGTCCTACCGAGATGAGCGATCGGTCCCACTGAGATTGCAATGTAACCTCTCTGTTTCCTTTTTGTAACATTTCGGCCTCACCGAAATGAGCGAATCGGTCCCACCGAGTTTACCTGACCAACTCTCTGGTTAGCTTATTACCAAAATCGGTCCCACCGAGTTTGTGTAATTGGTCTCACCGAGATTATGTTATGCCCTAACCCTAACCATATCGGTCCTACCGAGTTGCATGTCGGTCCCACCGAAAATCCTAACGGTCACTAGATTTGCTGAATTGGTCCGACCGAGTTTATCAATTCGGTCCCACCGAGTTTGGCAAGTTGTGTGTAACGGTTAGATTTTGTGTGGAGGCTATATATACCCCTCCACCCACTCTTCATTCGTGGAGAAAGCCATCAGAACGAACCTACACTTCCAATACACATTTTCTGAGAGCGAACCACCTACTCATGTGTTGAGGCCAAGATATTCCATTCCTACCATATGAATCTTGATCTCTAGCCTTCCCCAAGTTGATTTCCACTCAAATCTTCTTTCCACCAAATCCAAATCCCGTGAGAGAGAGTTGAGTGTTGGGGAGACTATCATTTGAAGCACAAGAGCAAGGAGTTCATCATCAACACACCATTTGTTACTTCTGGGAGAGTGGTGTCTCCTAGATTGGCTAGGTGTCACTTGGGAGCCTCCGACAAGATTGTGGAGTTGAACCAAGGAGTTTGTAAGGGCAAGGAGATCGCCTACTTTGTGAAGATCTACCGCTAGTGAGGCAAGTCCTTCGTGGGCGGCGACCATGGTGGGATAGACAAGGTTGCTTCTTCGTGGACCCTTCGTGGGTGGAGCCCTCCATGGACTCGCTGCAACCATTACCCTTCGTGGGTTGAAGTCTCCATCAACGTGGATGTACGATAGCACCACCTATCGGAACCACGCATAAAAACATCCGTGTCTCCAATTGCGTTTGAATTCTTCAAACCCTTCCCTTTACATTCTTGCAAGTTGCATGCTTTACTTTCCGCTGCTCATATATTCTTTGCATGCTTGCTTGAATTGTGTTAAGATTGCTTGACTTGTGCTAAGTTAGCTAAAATCTGCCAACGACTAAAATTGGGAAAAGGATAAGTTTTATTTGGTCAAGTAGTCTAATCACCCCCCTGTAGACATACTTCAAGGTCCTACAAGTGGTATCAGAGCTTTGGTCTCCATTTGCTTTGATTTCCATAGCTTTTGGTAGTCATAGCCTTGGTTGCACAACCTAGGAGAGTATGGCGTCTAGCGAGGGAAATTATCACCGTAGAGGTCCTTAATTTGATGGTACTAATTTTGCTAGTTGGAAGCATAAGATGAAAATGCATATTCTTGGACATAACCCCGCCGTTTGGGCTATTGTGTGTATTGGCTTGCAAGGTGAATTATTTGATGGGAGAGAACCGAACCATGAAGCTACCACGGAAGAGTTGAAGATGTTGCAATACAATGCTCAAGCTTGTGATATCCTCTTCAACGGATTGTGCCCCGAAGAATTCAACAAAATCAGCCGTCTTGAGAATGCAAAGGAAATTTGGGATACTTTGATTGATATGCATGAGGGTACCGACTCCGTCAAGGAATCCAAGTTGGATGTGCTTCAAAGTCAACTTGACAAGTTCAAAATGAAGTATGGTGAAGGTGTCGCTGAAATGTACTCTAAGCTTGCTCTTATCACAAATGAGATTGCCGGCTTAGGAAGCGAACAGATGACCGACAAATTCATCATCAAGAAGATCCTAAGAGCCTTGGATGGAAAATATGATACCGTGTGCACATTGATCCAAATGATGCCCAATTACAAAGATCTCAAGCCAGCGGAAGTCATTGGAAGAATTGTTGCTCATGAGATGTCACTCAAGGATAAGGAGGAACTTCACAACAAGTCAAGTGGTGCTTACAAAGCCTCATGTGAATCCCCCACATCATCAAGTGAGAAACAAACCTTCAATGAAGAATTGAGCTTAATGGTGAAGAACTTCAACAAATTCTACAAGAATAGAAGCAAAGAGAGAAGCTCCAAGTCAAGGTCCTACAATAACAAAAGATCTTCTAGTCGTGGAGCGTAATTGCTACAATTGTGGAAGACCGGACACTATTCCAATGAGTGTACGACACCCTACAAAAGAAGAGAAGAATCACCTAAGAGGAGAAGTAGAAGAGAAGAATCACCACCAAGAGAGAGAAGGAGTAGAGATGATCGTTATGAACAAAGAACATCCTGGAGAAGCAAGGATTCGGAAAGGAAGGACAAGTCATCAAGGAGCTACACAAAACAAAGACATCAAGCTCATGTTGGTGAATGGGTATCCGGCTCCGACTCCGATAATCACTCCGAGAGAAGCTATCACTCCGACTCGAATATACTCAAGATGAAGGTGTTGCGGTCTAGCACTTGTGTCAACCAACTCCTAGGACATATTTGATTCACCAAATGAAGGAATTGGAAGATGCTTCATGGCCAAAGGTCCAAAGGTATCACACCCGAGTATGTTGATTTCAATAGTGATGAAGATGACTTGTTAGGTGATGATGATTTACTTGTTGACAACTCTAGTGATGAATACTATGATGAAACGTCAATTAATCATGCTAATCAAGATAAAACGAATGACAATGATAAGGAGAAGATTGAGCTTCTAACTAAAGAACTAAACACTCTTAAGTTAGCTCATGAAACTATCTTAGAAGATCATCAAGAACTTTCAAGGACTCATGAGAAGTTACGCTTTGAAAAGCTCAACCTTGAGCAAGAGCATGAGTTCTTAAGGGCAATCAATGATGATCTTCGTAAGAAAAGTTCTTCTTACATTGCCAAGAGTTTACTCTTATCTACTTACATGCCTCAAGTCAAGTCTAGTAAAAAGAACAAGAAGGATTCTTCCTCTAGTAGTAACAATAATCATGCTAAATCCAATGTTGTTGCTTCTAGTAGTTCTCTTGATTCCACTAATGATTCTCTTAGCCAAGTTACACTTGAGCAAGAAAATAGCTTATTGAAGGGAATTATAGAGAAAGGTGTTTACAAGAGCCTTGCGGGAGAAAGCAATTTGAGGAAATTGTATGCATAAGCAAGGAAGGCACCGGAAGAATCAAGGTGTTGGTTTTGAACGAAAGTTCAATGCCAATGGAGTTGAGTGGGAAGAAGATCAATACCCCAAGACGAAGTTTGTTCCTCAACAAGAGAAGTATGATCCTACTTCCTTCAAGGGGACACAAGCCCAAGATGATCTTCCACCACAAGACCACAAGCAAAAAGGCAAGGACAAGATTCAAGAAGAGATTGATGCATTTGAAGAAGCTCCAAAGGCCTTGGTCAAGTGGGTTCCCAAGACTACATCAAGCTCTACTTCATCAAGTACGACTACAACTCCAAGGATTCCCATCAAGATGATGTGGGTCCC
Source organism: Aegilops bicornis (assembly GCA_021605145.1). NCBI lineage: Eukaryota > Viridiplantae > Streptophyta > Magnoliopsida > Poales > Poaceae > Aegilops > Aegilops bicornis. The sequence goes on from JAHIAL010000020.1 coordinate 2,314,477, forward strand.
GAAGAAGAAGAACTAGAGAGTTCTTGAGGGTGACTCCGCCAACATATTTCACTCATATCATTTTGGCAATAACTAGTGCAATCAACTTCCACATCTTGCACTAGTTCAAGGAGTCACAAACCCTCTTGTTGGTAAGACAAGGGACAAGGTAACCTAATGCTCTCATAGACATCATCTTGTGTGTGCATCACTCTATGTCTATGGATATCCTTGTTTGTTCCTTGTGGGACTAACCCGTGTAGGTATTGAAAGTGCAACTCACTCCAAAGGATTGCTCCAAATGATCTACATCAACATTGAGCATCCACATCTTCAACACCTACATGAAGTCATCATCGACAAAACCCAAGGTTAGTTCATCCCTCTAAGGGGGGATCTCACATCTAGGGGGAGCTTTACTCTAAGAATTGAGCTAAAGCAACTCTAATGGTGTGAACACAACAATGCATTATGTAAAAGTGGTAATCCCACTTGAGCTTAAACGATGAGTATGAACTATGATCAAATGTTCTCATTTGACTCCTAAGTCAATATGCTCATATATAGATGACCTAGTCATCGCCAATTGCTTGATAGATGCTAGAATTGGTTGTGCATGCTTCGCCACATATTTCATTTGCCATTTTACTGTGTGAGCATGTTGGTCGCATATTTTACTCATTCGAGGACATCCACTTGTTGTTTTGATTGATTGGTTTCTTTTTCTTTTGCCAAGTGGATGGACAAGAATGCCTAAGAACCTTCTCTAGCTATCTACGCTCTTCTATCTCAAACTCTATTCATGCTACATCACAAAATTTGATCAAGTCAGATTCAAACCACTCTATGTGAGGAGTACTCGGAGTCCCCAATTCTTCATAGACTTAAACTTCCAAAACTTCTTTGTGCACTTCGGTCTGACCGATTCTTCCATTTTGGTCATACCGAGATCACTAAGTCGATCTAGGTTTTCAATCTCGGTGCAACCGATTTGAACTTTTCGGTCACACCAAGTTGTCAGAATCGCTTGCAGTTATGCATCTTAGTGCCACCGAGTTGTTCCACTTTCGGTCACACCGGCTGTGGTCGGGCTATATATACCCACGGGCAAAACTTTGGAAATTTTCTCCGAACTCTTACGCCTCAAGCTCAGCCGCTCTTGCCTCCAGGTCTCCTCGGATCGTCCTCCTCGTTGCCGGTGCCTCCCGCCGCTGGTCTCCGCCGCCGTCAACGGAATCATCCCCACCGTTTCCGCCAGAAGCGAGTTCATCGCCGAACTAGGGTATGAACTCGATCATCGTATACCCCTATCTCGATTCCTAGCACATTGTGTTCGCCATGAATCTTGCCACGATTGAAACTATCTTATCCAGTCAAAACACTCCGTAGATTAGAGATGAATTGAAAATTTAGGGTTAGGTTTCTGCCGAAACCATCTCGGACCAACCGAGTTGTAGAACTCGATACCACCGATTCGGCTAAGGCCATTGCACATGTAATTCTCGATCCGACCGAGAATTGCAAATCAGTGTGACCGAGTTTAGGACTTTGTGAAACCCTAGCAGTCTCGGTGCCACCGAACTGTGACTTGGTCTGACCGAGTTCACTAGTTTAGGTTCCAAAAGCTGCTTCGGTATCACCGAGTTTACTAATCGGTAGATCCGGAATGCTTTCTGTGGAAAACTAAAACTAAGTTTTTGACTCATTCTTTTGCAAAAACCTCAGATTTTGTGATGCTCATCCACTCTATCTCATCTATATCTACTCACGTGGTCTCATTGTCGTTGTTTGCAATATGTCCGTCAAAGTGACAGTCAGAACAAGTCAGAGGAGCAGGTTCACATGAGTGAGGGCACTAGTCCCTCTAGCAGCTATGATGAGGGTAGCAGGAGCACACCAAGCAACCTACCCAAAGCTGCCACCAGGGCCAGAAAGAAGAGAACCTCAGAATCTGAGGATGAAGACTATGTGGCTATTGAGGATGAGGCCATTTACAAGAAGAAGGTGCTCAAGAAGGAGTATGGCACAGCTGCCACTAAGCCCCGGTATGAAGACCAAAGCACCTGCCAAAAGGATTCCCATGTCTAAAGCCGTAGCCTCCACTCAAGCATCTTTGGAAGCTGAACCCAAAGAGGTCACGCAGAAGGGAAGAAGAGGAAGGAAAGGGTCAAGAAGACCATGGCAGTGGTTGTTGGAAAGCCTTCCATGATGGAAGAGGAAGAGGAAGAGGTTGTCGCACCAGCACCTAAAGCTCGAAGCTTATGGGTGATGCCATCAGTCGTGGGCTGCTTCATCAAAGCCCAAAGAAGCACCCAAGGCTGCCTCCAAGCCCAAGAATGCACCCAAGAGGAGTACCAGGAACATCCCAAATCTTTGAGAAGAACAAGGCCCCAAAGGCTCTAAACTGCTTTGAAGAAGAAGATGATGAGTCACATGTCTTGAGAAAATTGAAGCCTAAAATTCCAGATCATAATGATGCCCATCATGTAGCTGAGAACATGAAAATCAGAAAGGATTCAGGATTGAGACTATGGAGAGAGTCTGATCCATATGCTACCAGGAGGAGAACTGCGGTAGACTACAGGTTCCACACAAAGGAACAACAGGATTTCTATGAGACAGTGCTACTGCACAAAAAGCCCATAGTGTGTGACATGAGATGGGTGAACTGGGAATACATCAAGGAGCTTCAAGAACACCATCCTGGTGTGTATGACAGCTTCAGTGCTTGTGGAGTGGCAGACTTTGTTGGACAGAAGCTCACAAAGTGGAATGACGAGCTAATAATGCAATTCTACTCCACATCACACTTCTATCCAGATGTAAGGTGATAGTATGGATGTCTGAAGGTACTAGGTACCAATCATAAATTGAAGAAGGGGCTAATCTGATCAATGCACCTAAGGAGAAAGAGGATGACTTGGATGTCTATGCCAAGAAGAAGATGGATCACAACTCTATGGCACATATGTACAAGGAGATCCCAGATGTCGCAATTGAAACACACAAGTTTGGATCAAGACATTACCTTCCGTCAGACTACCAACCATCAACTGGATCCTCGGGCACACTCTTTTGTCAAGTCAGGTGATCACAACATGATCGAGGCCATGCAATAAGTCTGCTACACTTATATGATGTGCCACAAAAGTTCAAGGTCATGAGTCTTATAGTTGAAACTATCAAAAGGAAAGCTGCTGACAAAAAGAGAAGTTGTGGGTATGCCCCACAGATCCAGGAGCTGATTAACTCCAAGATGGGCACTGGCACATACTTGTTGGACAAGGATCATATGCCTATCTATCCAGATTTTGAGGACAACCAAGTGGTTATGGATGAAGATGAACCATCTTCTGTGCAAGCTCAAGCAAAGAAGGAGAAGGCAAGGTCTGAGAAGGCTGCCAAGATGCCAACAATGGAAGAGGCATCTCAGTATTTCTTGAAGAGCAAACAGGATCAGCTTGGCTACTTGATTGCACCCACTCTGAGGATTGAGAAGGGGCTGGCCACCTTGACTCGAAACCAGGAGAGCACAGAGAGGATCATGGAGCGAGTTCGATGACTTGGATGTGAAGGTAATCGAGATCCAAGATGTTGTTGAGCAACTCCAGATGATATGCAGGAGAGGAAGGGCAAGACAACCACTGAGGCATTTGCCAGAGTGCCTAGAGCTCAGAGGTCACCAGCGGTGCGATGTGATCACGAGCCACTTCATCTGCACTGCCTACAGCTTCAAAGTGCCACCAAAGACTCCACTCCACCAGCTCCAGCTACATCAACTGATGCCTTCGTCCTTGGAGTTCTATCTACACCACCACCTGAAGATGAAGCCCGAGAGACGATTTAGTGCTATGCATTTTCTATGAACTTTTTGGTAACTTGTTGCCAAAGGGGGAGAAAAATGTATAGATCATAGGCTTCGAGAGAGAGCGTTGCCTTTTATTCTCTCTTGCTTTGGTGGTTGAACTTTATTTGCTTGATTGAGATACCTTCATGCATGTGATACTTGGATGATCATGTGTTTGATCATATGCTACATTAATGCTTGTTGGATGACATTATACTTTTATCTCTATATGATCATTCACTTTGCTTGGTGATGAGTGCATGTATTCTATTGTTATCATTTTGAGCGCTCCACCAAGATGTATGTGACATGGAAGAGTAACCCATGAGCCTAACTCATTGTGCATTTGCAGTCCAAAGCAAATCTTAAACTATGCACAAATTTAGGGGGAGCTCTTGCTTATCACATACTTCTCAAAGCGACAATGTTTTTCACTCTTATTATAATTTGTCGAAGCTTCGATCTATATGTTGTCATCAATTACCAAAAAGGGGAGATTGAAAGTGCAACTATCCCTAGGTGGTTTTGGTAATTCCTAACAACATATAGCTCATTGAGCTAACATTATTCCAAGATAAATATTTCAGGAAAAGCTCAATGAATGGCATGGCATGGATGAGAAAAGTGGACCCCTCAAAATACTAAGGATAAAAGGATTGGCTCAAGCTCAAAGCTCAAGACTCTACATTTTATATTTTAGTGATCCAAGATCACATTGAGTCTATAGGAAAAGCCAATACTATCTAGGAGGGATGAGGTGTTGCTTAATGAGGTTCTTGCTTCATAGTGCTTAGTGATATGCTCCAAAACCTTCAACTACTTTCCCACATCCACATATGACCTAACCAAAAGTCAAACTCGGCCCCACCGATTCTTTCTATCCGGCGCCACCGAGTTCAGATGTCATAGCCAATCGCCACAAACCCTAGGCAAATCGGTCTCACCGATAGGGATCTCGGTCTCACCGAGATGGGATTGTAATCTCATTGTTTCCTTCAGAACGCTTTGGTCCTACCGAGATGAGCGATCGGTCCCACCGAGATTGCAATGTAAACTCTCTGTTTCCTTTTTGTAACATTTCGGTCTCACCGAAATGAGCTTAATCAGTCCCACCGAAGTTTACTCGACCAACTCTCCGGTTAGCTTATTACCAAAATCGGTCCCACCGAAGTTTGTGTAATCGGTCTCACCGAGATTACGTTATGCCTAACCCTAACCATATCGGTCCTACCAAGTTGCATGTCGGTCCCACGAAAATCCTAACAGTCACTAGATTTGCTGAATTGGTCCGACCGAAGTTTATCAATTCGGTCCCACCGAAGTTTGACAAGTTGTGTGTAACGGTTAGATTTTGTGTGGAGGCTATATATACCCCTCCACCCACTCTTCATTCGTGGGAAAGCCATCGTAATCTAACCTACACTTCCAATACACATTTTCTGAGAGAGAACCACCTACTCATGTGTTGAGGCCAAGATATTCCATTCCTACCATATGAATCTTGATCTCTAGCCTTCCCCAAGTTGCTTTCCACTCAAATATTCTTTCAACCAAATCCAAATCCTGTGAGAGAGAGTTGAGTGTTGGGAGACTATCATTTGAAGCACAAGAGCAAGGAGTTCATCATCAACACACCATTTGTTACTTCTTGGAGAGTGGTGTCTCCTAGATTGGCTAGGTGTCACTTGGGAGCCTCCGACAAGATTGTGGAGTTGATCCAAGGAGTTTGTAAGGGCAAGGAGATCGCCTACTTCATGAAGATGTACCGCTAGTGAGGCAAGTCCTTCGTGGGCGACGGCCATGATGGGATAGACAAGGTTGCTTCTTCGTGGACCCTTCGTGGGTGGAGCCCGCCGTGGACTCACGCAACCGTTACCCTTCGTGGGTTGAAGTCTCCATCAACGTGGATGTACGATAGCACCACCTATCGGAACCACGACAAAAACATCTGTGTCTCCAATTGTGTTTGAATTCTCCAAACCCTTCCCTTTACATTCTTGCAAGTTGCATGCTTTACTTTCCGCTTGTCATATACTCTTTGCATGCTTGCTTGAATTGAGTGAAGATTGCTTGACTTGTGCTAAGTTAGCTAAAATCTGCCAAAGACTAAAATTGGGAAAAGGATAAGTTCTTATTTGGTCAAGTAGTGTAATCATCCCCCCTCTAGACATACTTTCGATCCTACACTCATGTTCTACTTCGTGTGCGAGGCCTTCCTCCGCGTCCGGCCCCACTTCGGCCTGTGGCTGAAGACCTTCAATGTTAAAGCGAAGGTGGTGGGCGGCCAACAAGCGGAATGCGGAGGCGCCATGGTGGGAAAAATGCCCAACGTCACATGGCTTGAGGGCTCCTATGTGGAGACCATAAAGGTGTGGCAATCGGGGTGGTTCTACATCACCGAGCCGCGCGACACCACCTGGGTGGCGGCCCCAATTCGATCCGGAATCCCCACGCGGCTCACCTCCACGGAAAGAGAAGGGCCTGTCCTGGGTCCATCGGTAGAGCCGACGGACTTCGTAAATGCATCCTAACATGATAAGCAAGAAACTCAAGCTTGTCAACGTGGTCCGTGTCATGCTCTTCCGCCGGATCCTCCCGTGTCAACGACGAGCATTCAATTTGTGGGAGTTCGACTGGCCAAGCACCGCACGCTGCAAGAGCTCTTCGGCATGACGCACAAGGACGTCTGGAGGGTGCTGTTCAAGGGCGCCGAGGTACCTCCTCCCCTTACCGAGGACCGCGGACTTAGCGCGAAGCGCCCTGCGAATCCGGTAAGTCTTTTATAAGATGTTTATTTTCCCCAATTTGATCATGTGCGGGATCTAAGCCTCCATGCCTTTAACAGGACTGGGTGGAGACATCGGAGCAGATTGACTGTCCAGCCCCCCTGCCCGAAGATCCAGCCGACGTTCTCCTAACGGAGATGCTGACTCCGGCACCTTATGAGGTGCCGGAGAAGAAGACCAAGAAGAAGACCACGGGGACCCGAAAGGGTCTCCGGTGTCAGGTGATATCGGACTCATCGTCCGGTAACTCCGAGACGCACTCCTCTCGTGAAAACGAGGAGGAGGAAGAGGAAGGCTCCCCCCCCCAGCCGGGGGAGATAAGAAAAGGAAGGCCGCCCCAACCGGGGAGGCCGAAGGGTCCAAGAAGGGAAGGACTCTCCTTCCGGACTGTTCCACGACCGCCGCTTATAGCGAAGACGAGTGGTTGCCCAGGGACAAGCCCCTGGCGAAGTCGTAAGTATTCGGACACCAGAGTGATTCATGGTATGCTTTTATTGCACTGCTTCTCCTTACGCTGAACATGATTATGCGGTCCTTCCCGAGCCCGCATCGACGTATCTTCGTCGGACGGTTCTTTGGACCTGTCGGATATGAGTAGCGATACACTTCCGACCACCTCCACCCCTTGCCCTACGGACAATGCCAGGTGTTGTCTCAGAAGGCACCAAGCCGAGGGGAGGTAGTCCTGGAGGTGCCTCGAGGCGACCTTCCGGACCCCTGGCGCAAAGGGAGCAAGACTCCCACGGGCTCCAAGTTCGGCCCTCGGCCCGAACAACATCGTGCGGAACCTCCTGTGGTTCCGGACTCCGATAGGCGACCCCCTGTTAAGAGGGGCAAGCCGCCCGTGCTGGTGACCTCTGTCCATCCAGAGGCACCTTGCTGGAAGCGCTTTGCAGCGCTTCCATCAACGAAGAGCACCGCACTATCATGAGTGCGGTGATCGAGAAGGTTCAGTCCGCCAAAAGCGGACTAACTGAAGCTTGTGCCAGCCTCCTAACAGGCTTTCAGGTAAGTAATTAGATTGTAGGAAAATAGTACCGCATAGACAGTAGCCCCTGATGCTCTGTTTGGCGTTCGCAAAGAAAAGCCGAATAGAGGATCGAATAATAATCACACGAGTTTAATCATAATATGTCTATGTGAATATGCGAGCTTCATCTTTGCGCCGCCGCATTACGGAGGTCGCCTTTGATCAAGCAGGACCTTGAGCGGTCCGAGGAAGAGCTCGGTCTTGCCAAGAGGCAGCTCGAGGAGAGCAAAGGTAAGCAATAGCTTGTCTATATGAAAAAAGATTTGGTTGCAGAATAATAGGATCATCATGAATGTGCCAGGGGCCACGACCGAAGTGGCGACCCTGAAGGCGTTGTCCGAGGCTGAGAACAAAGCGGCCCAGGAGCGCACCGAGCGAGAAAGACAAGAGGCCCGAGTAGGCGAGGTGCAGCAAGAGCTCCAGGCTCTCGTCAAGAAGCACGAGGCCTTGGAGCTTGACTCTAAGACGCGAGAGTCCGAAGCTTGCAAAAGCGCCGACAGTACAAACATGCCAAGGCCGAAGCCCAAAAGGCCCTCCAGGAAATTGAGGCGGTTAAGAAGATAGCAGCGGGTAAGGCATTCATTATGCAAAGCAAGCACGTGAAAGAAAATTTCTTTTTACTTACCCGAGTTTGGAGCTCTCCAGGAGCGTTCGCAGATCTACCCCACAGTGTGTCTGATGCCGCAGAGTTCTACCGGGCCGAGGAGGGGAGCTCGACGGAGAAGTTGCTCTGGTCTCAGTATACTGGGACCGAACACCGGATACCCTTGAGAGACCAGCTGAAGCAATTGGTCGAGCTTCACAAGGCCATGAACAGGCCATGAAGGGTCTCATAGCCCGCTGTTGCTCTGGCGAGTCCTCGTCGAACAGCTACTTCAAACCGTGAGGCGGCTTGTGGATGCCTTGCAATACCGAAGTCATAAAGCGTCCGTCTGCATCAAAGGTGCACGCAGGGCTTTCGCCCGTCTTGAAAGTGCACCGGGCAAAGATGGACGCCGAGAAGTCAGTGAAGGAGGGGCCGCTTGTGGCAAGGAGCATTGCCACCCCGAAATGTATTATGATGGTGTCCTGAAGGGTGCCCGCCTTGTGGCGGAGGAGTGTACCAAAGATGTAATTTTTGAATGAACTTGCTCATGTGATCCTGTAATATGAAAACTAGTTCATTTGCGCTATGCAACGCTTTGGAATTTAAAATATTACCTTCAGGCGGCCGTTTATCAAATCCGAGAGTTGGCGGTCATTCTTCGCCCCCATGCAACTAATCTTTGGGGTGTTCAAGATAAATCTGAGCACTCTTTTTCCCATTTTTGGGTCCTTCGAGGAGGTGCTCAACGAACGAACCGTGCAATCGGACTATAATGCTTTATCACTCTCACTTAGCCATAGAAGTTTACAATTTTAAATTTTGGCGAAGCCCCTAGTATTCGGATGGCCGAATTTGGGGCGCTATATACGCTAAGTCGGACAAGGCCGACTCCTCGCCCGAAGCGGCAAAAGTCTTTAAGGACTTGAGACCTCTCGAACAGCGACCAGCTCTCGCCTCATCATGACAACGGTTTGGCTTTCTCTCGAGGTGCTCGTCCGGAAGAACCGGGACACAATCGCAGTAGTTCTCCTGTGCTACCTTAGCTGATATAGCGGAACGTAAGGTACCCAAACATGGGAGCCGGGCAAACCCAACTATTGACCCAAGACATGATTCGGAGCTGATGCATATAATGCTATAAGTTCGGGGTGCCGCACTGTCGAAAGTGTTCGGACTTCTCGCGCCGTATTATGAGGTATACGAAAGCCCCTGGCGTACTTGTCACACCCTGATTTTCATGGCACAACACTTAAGATTATAAATCATGATAAAATGTGGTTTGACAAAAACTTTTGAATGTCTTGGACTTTGCATTGATTTGGATTTTGTCTGTTGTTTGCAAGTGCTCTAAAAATCAAATAATTCCTTCAACTCCTATACTTCATCTCCTTGCTCCAAACTCTTGAACCAATGATCATGCCATGTGTATAGGACATAAAAATAATTTCTTACAAAAATAATTTGGCCAAATAGTATTTTCAAAAATATAGTTTTCCAAAAACCCCTGAATTGAGATTTGCACTGCAAGTACTTAATTAAGGGCACTAAAAATCTTTCCAAAACTATATTTGACTCCTATTAGGTATAGGACTACCAAATACCACAAAAAAAAATTTAATTCCTATTTTATTTAAAGGCTTTTTCTTTAGGCCAGAAATGGTCTTTAATAGGTTAAAATTATTTAAAAGCTTCAAAAATATTTTAGAAAAATCAGGGAAACTCAGTGGACATATATTTTCCATATATAATAGTTTCAACACATGGTAATGTTCAAAATATTGGTCAAATCCCTCAAAAACCCTTTTTGGATATTTCAAGCTTTTGAAATATTTACGAAGGAAATATTCTCCAAAAATTCCAAGAAAATTCTAGCATGTCACATATGGCATGTTTGATGATCTTAACAAGTATCATGTAATGGAGAATAGTATAACCCCATGAAATCCCCTCAAAACCATTTCTGTCCATTTTCAAGTTTGAGCAACTTTACATTGCCAAACATGTCCAAATGTTCTCATACCTTGTGAACATGTTCAAATGGTCTAATCATTTATCTAGACCAAATGGCACAATTTTTAGAAAATGTTATATTGATCAAAGTGCCCCAAAACCCTTCGTGTCCAGAACCAAATTTGAACAACTCTACATTGGCAACTTTCTCCTTTTGATCTCAAATTTTGTGGACATGTTCAGAACCTTAAATGATGACACTACACCAAGAGTGGTGAATCAAGGAGAATAGATTTGCATGGCTAAATCTTGGAAAGTCCATTTCTGTTGATTTCTAGGGTTTGCAAAAGTTGCATTGGCAACTTTGCCCAAATGGACTAAATCTTGGTGGAACCACTTGTTTTCTCATGCCATTTGATCCTGTCAAGCCTTATGACAAGAGGAGTTCATCTTCTTGCCCAAATCAACAACAAACACCTTCTGCCATTTTTCTAAAAACACCAATTTGACCACTTCCACTAATCTCCATGAGTCCTCCTTTACCATCACCCTCCTAGTTCCCCTCTACCTCGTGGTGCTTCCCACACGAGAGGCAATGATTAAGGGGGGCAGAGACCCATTTTTCTACTCTGGACAACCACTTTTTCCTCCCTTTCTCATCTCTCTCTCTCTCACGCCTGGCAAGTTCCAGAGCATCCAAAGCCTCCACCCCTCTTGTTTATTCCCCCTTCAGCCGCCAGACACAAGTGGGCGCACGGGTGCGCGCAAAAAGCCAGTCTGCCGGGCCAAAGTCGCTGGGCCTGGAGGCGAGGCGAGCAGCGACTGCTGACGCCCGCTCCCCGACCACCTCGGGCCTCCCCTTGTGCAGTCGAGGTGCCTCGGCGTCCGCAACACGCCACCATGCTGGCCCCTCGCCTCTCCCTCTCTCTCACCTCCTCAAGGCGCGTGCCCGAGTCACTTTGGCTCGACCAATGCTCGCGCAGCTCCTGTGGCCGCGTGCAGCTCGCCCCGCTCCCTCTCTCTCTTCCTGGCGCCCTACTCCACGCCCACGAGCGGCGCGGACAACCCCGAGCCTCCTCCCGTGGCCACTACGGCCATCTCCATGGGTGCCCATAGGCCACGTCCACGGTGAGCCGTGGCCTCGCCATAAAAGGCCGCCCCTGACCTCCCTCTGGAGCTCCTTTGCTCTCTCTCTCTCTCTCTCCCGTGTACCCCCTGGACCAACCTGCACCTCCTCTCGTGCCCTCCTGCTCCCTCCATGGCCGGAGTGCCGCCGTCGGTCTCCGCCCAAATTCCCGCAAACCGAAGCCTCCCCTCCCCTCCTTTGGACACCAATGGAGCCACCGCACGCCGGCGAGGCTCCTCCGCCCTTTACCTCTTCCTCTAGCGCCCCGCAACCCCAGAACCCCTCTCGCCTGACGCCACCGTCTGCAGCGGGCGAAGACCTGCTCCCATCCGGTGATGCAGGCACCCGTGGTGGGGTCTCCCAGGTTCGTCTCTCTCCGCTGAGCACGCCGGTGGCCAGACCTCCGAAAACGGTGGCCGGTAGCGCCAACGGCCGCCGAAAGCACTTGCTCGCATCTCCCGCTGCGCCACAGGAGGTAGTGGGCGAACCCAGCAGTGGGCCCCGCCTATCGGCCGGCCAAGGGGCGAGGGGCCAGCGATGGGTGGGCCACGCCGCCATGCAAGTGGAGGCGGCATAGGCCGCATGTCGCGTTTTGCCTGTGGAGGCGCACTCATGTGAAGGCGCCATCGGTGTGGCCCCCAGACGTGGCCACAGGTGGCAAAACCCGGCCCAAGATGCTGCGGCGCTATGCTGCACCCAGTGCACAGCATAGGTATAACCGCCCCTTCCTTTGTCTTTTTCTTTTTCCAGAAACTTGTAAAATCTCCCAAATATTCATATTACCTCCAAATTTGATGATTCAAATTTCTAGTGACTCCATAAATCATGCTCTACCTGTTGGTGCAACATGCACATTTTTCCGTAAAACTTTCCTTCACACAAATTAAATAAAATCCCATTTTCATTTCTCAGAATGAACTTTAGAAAATCACAGGAGCCCATTTTGATCCAAATTCCATGATTCAAATTCCTAGATGTTTATAAATTCAAAACTTAGTTTTTGAACATTTTTACTAATACTTTGTGTACCACCTCAAATAATGGTCTATTTCTTCATGTATAGCCAACTTTGCAAATTCATAGAGAAATCATTTGAACTCCAAATCCAGTGAAACCAGCTCCTAGGTGCTTCAAAAATCATTCTTTGTTAAATGGGTGCCTTTGCTCATTTTTCAAAAATATATTTCTGTACACTTCTTGCAAATCCATAAACCCCTTGATGCCATCATATCAAAATATTTAGAAATATCCACTGACCCAATTCCAATGAAACCAGTTTGGTTATTTTTCATATAACCAGAGATGTCCAAGAAAAGTCAAATTAATATTTTTAGAGCACTTTTATTTTCTGCCTCGTTGTGTTGCTTATTGTGATTGTTTCCGACGTTAGTTGACGAAGTAGACGGAGTACTTGGAGAAGGACCAGAAGATTTCAAGACTCTGGTGAACCAGGCAAGCAGCCCTTTGACCATGATGAACCATTTTACATCATAATAGCATTTTCGTTGCTTCACTGAGCGCATGATATACCTTGAATGGCAACCTTGCTAGGCTTGCCTCCGTTGCATACTCCATTGATACTTGCATTGTTCGTGACTCTACCCTTGCTAGAGTTGTGTTGGTGGGTTGTAGAAATATGCTATAGTAGATGGCTACGCAAAGTGGGTCAGGGTCATGCATGGAAAGAAACAAGTGTGGTTTGACATACTTGCAAACAGCCCCAGTGGGTGCCACTGATGCCCCTGGGTGATGATGATGAAGTAGGTCACTACTTGGTGGAGAAGTAAAGTACCGAGGTTTGATAAAAGTGTTGTTTACAGAGACAGATTAGATTTAAGATTTGTCGACTGTCCCAACCTTACATGCGCAACCACTCTACCCTTATATGGGAAAGGGCATTATTGATTACCTAGGTCGATACTAGCTTGGAGCCCGCATTACTAGTGACGGAGAGTTGTTGGTGCGCCTCTCGGGGACGGGTCGTGCAAGGTAGAAGCGGCCATGACTGTTTTCACAGGGCACCGGACACACCGTTGGTACCCTGTGCCAGTGGTATGTGATAAATATGGGAGCGAGGCTCCACAATTTTTAAGATGTGAAATGTTGGGCACGGGGGTTACTACCAATCGAATGGACTCCATGTTAGTGTCTTCTAGGGAAAGATAGTGATCGGGTGCTTACCCCAGGTACGTGAGGTACCGCGGGTCGTGGATGACACGAAAGTTCCTCGGATCTTGTGGGTAAAGTGTGCAACCTCTGCAGTGTAAAACTATTCGAATAGCCATGTCCAGGGTCAAGGACAGTTGGGTGGTGCTGCTTAGACTACGTTCATATGTTTCTGACAAACAACACAGATTGGTAATATTGTTGATATGATTCATGAGGTAGTCACGATGAGTTGAGTATGAGGTGTTCATAACTCTTTCTCGAGGTTGAAGTCTGTAACCTCCTGATACTTGTTGCGCATTTATTCATGTCCTTGGTAAATGTTGATCATGCTTGCATGAGAAAAACTAGATTTCAAAATTGCCAATTAAGCGATGAGAGCTTTGCATAATTATTTTGTTATCACTCTTGGGTTGCTTAAGTAGTACATTCAAAGTACTCATTGGCTTGCCACTGGTTATTTTATTGGCCGTGCATGAAAGAACAAGATATATTGAAGAGTTCCTTGGTGACGATCGTGCGAAGCTAGGACGCTTTCCTAGTCAGAATGCCTGTAGGGTTAAGGCAGATGGCATGGGTCCAAGTTATTGACGAAGATTTCTGCTGCAATGTTATACTCCAGACTTGACCAAAATGGTCATAAGATATGTAAGACGGTATGTATGGATGTAAGACTCTTGTTATTCAGCTTCGTGTGTTCAAAGTGAGCATTGATGTCCGGGATCATCAGACACGTGCATTCGGTGATCACGACTTATGAGTCGGGGTCCCCACAGAGCTGGTATCAGAGCCAGGTTGACTGTAGGAAGCCTTAGTTAGCATGGTCGTTAGTTAGGGTAAAACTATTTTCAAAACTATTACTAATTTTTGAAAACTATCTATACTTCTCTTCCTTTCTCAGTTTTTCGAAAACTAAGATATACTTTCCTCTTCCCTTCAAAATTTTAAATTGTCGCTAGAATCCTTATCATCTTGACCACGGGATTCCTTGTAATCCTCGTGGATAATCTAGAAGGAAGACGCCTTGCCGGACACTCACCCACCTCTTCGAACACAAGATTGGCAACACCACAGCAAGACGATGCCAGCAAGGTACGCCCTCAAGGAATGAGGACATGAAGACCTAGAGGATGGTGACACCTTTGAAATTGCCCTGTGATTATGCAACCTTGGCCTATGATGACCAGGCATAGGATATGCAAGATCATGATATACATCACTAGTAGAGCAACCTGTCCTTATCATTGTTGCATCGGCAACCACCGTGGATGAGAACCTAGCCATTTGGTCCGCCTCACTATAGTGAGCAGGAAAACGGTTCTCTTCATCCCCGCTCTCGGTGGCAATCTTGGCAACAGTGTGTCCGGCATATTGGACCTCTACTATGCGTTGTTAGTGTCATTACATAAAGGATTGCCTACCTGGTACACTCGACGCCTTAGAAGGCAAGAGGGATCGTCATGATTAAGAAGACAAGAGGAGACCAAGTCAATGCCAGCTACGAGGAGCCACCTTCACCCCATCACTTCAACAGGCAAGAAGTCGTTGAAGACTCTTCAGGCTCAACCTGGATCGTTTCATCGAACAACTACAAGAGACGTAGCGACACCTGAAGAAAACCCAGAAGACTGCATGAGGCACGGAGCAAAGCACGACTACTAAATCCGAGAACCCCTAGGGTAGGATGAGTCGTGTACCCCCTATGCGCAGTCGAGTCCGTATGATGGTTCGAATAGAACCATGATTGTGTGTTGCTTGTTTTTATTTGTTTGTGTTTTGATATCACGCTTCTTTTTGCCCTAGGCAACTAGTACGCTGACTATATCACCCGCCTTATTTTATTGTTTGTGTTTGGCCCTTTCGCACTCCGCTCGCTTGCACTGGCACTATAGAACCCCCTTTTGGGCATCCCCCTCCCCTATGTTAATTTTCCCTCTCATCTCTCTCCTCAACTGAATGCCTGCAAGACAAGATACAAGGGTTCTACTTTGGAACCAACTAGCACTGAGGACTTTTGCTACAACCTCCTCGACCAAGTGCAACCCCGCAGAGTTATGCTTAATCCTCCAGACTAGAAACCCATTCCTAGACCCTTCGAGACTTCACGAGATACTCCAACACGAACCCTTAATCATGTGCTTAATAACCATGCACAAAAATGGGTTCATTATGGAACTAGTGGACATAGTGAACGAGCACATTATCATCCTAAGATAGTACCAGAACTGGCGATGCCATAGGGTAGACCAAATTGAGGATATATGAACAGAGGACAAATGACTTGATGAGTTTATATCAGTGACCTTGAGGAGTTATGGAGACTTTGGTAGATCATGAGGCTTCCATGTTGGCAGATGAACTTGGTGGGATCGCTTATTAGAATAGCGTAACTTTCAAAGGCCCCTGAGTAAAATGGATTTAATAGGACAATTATGATCGCAAGCTGAAATTCTTGGAAGTATAAGGATTTGACTTAGCTGTGGGATATTGATAGGAGATAGTTGATATTACGATAATGACTTGGGGAAAGTGTGGAAATCCTCGTTGGACACAAGATTTGGATTTAAATAGGTGATCCTAGTTGAGTATAGATGCCGAGTAAGTCTACATGGTTCGGAGTAAATTGGAATTAGACCGATAATCTTGATCGTGATACCATGTTTCTCGGTGGACAATAAACTAGGAGATTGGATTAATTGTCGGAGTTGATATAAACTTGACGTTGGAGGTTACTTGACCATGATAATGGAAATTGGTGGACTGACTATAGTAGAGATAGCCTTTTCAAGTATTTGGAGATTATAAGGACTTTAGAAGATCATGTGGAACACCATAAACATTGGATTTGTAGAATTAATGGATTGTGTAGTGATTGATGGAAGTTAATGGGCTGCTGGAGTTGATTCATAGGAAGGAAACAAGATCTTGGAGTAGCTTGCGACGTGTTTCCTTAGGATAGAGATGCTTTATCTTAGGCCTTGGAAGGATAGGCCGAGCACTTGGATTGCCATGATTAATTCAAGCTTAGCAGCTTATGCTCTACCCATGGATTTGTTACATAGGGATAACCATACACATGAGTTTGGGGATAGTTGACACGTATGATTATGTTAGACCTCCTCGCGGAAGCCATGAGGATATAAATAGTATGAATGATGATTGGAGTTGACCTATACGGGATGATTCTTTCGGTAATATGATGTGATTTGTTTGGAAGACTAGATAGAATGATTGGCATCTCAGAAACTATACTCAAGGATAAGATGATAAACGTTCACTCGCACCCTAGAATCCTTGAAACCCTTAAGCCCTACCAAGCCACATCATGGTCAGATCATGACCCTGGGCCTTGACTCTAGGTCGGGAAGACCTTGGCCAATACTCAACCGTGGCCACCACCAATGCCTCAGCCCACTTTACGTACCCCATATACTTCCTGGAGTACTTGGGCAAGTTAGGTCTCATCTATATTGGATGACATACTTGTCTACCCGAAGACGGAAGAAGAATCGTTCAGCTGGTTAAGGAACATCTGAAGACCGCCATGTCAAGGAGGAAGAACTATGTCAACCACCATCGTCAAGAAGTGAACTTCCGCGTTGAAGACCGTGCATATCTACAAACCACTCCTCTCTAAGGAACCAAGCATTTCCATGACAAGGGAACCCACACCAAGATTCATCGGCCCTCTTCGAGATCACTCCAAGATTTAACAACCCCCTCTGAGATCACTACAAGACGAAGAGCAGATGGCTACTAGCTAGAGTTACCACCTGATTTACCTGATGTGCACAACGTTTTCCATGCATCACAACCCTAGAAGTGTTTCCAACTTCCTGATAAGCCCGATCTCTACAAGGACATCGATCACCAAGCCATCGACCTCCGGCCCAACCTGACCTATGCAAGAAACCCCTTAGCAACCTAGATCAAGAAGAACGTCATACACAAAGCCACACCATCAAATACTTCAGGGTTCAAGGGAGCACCACACGGAAGCAGAAGCAACATGAGGACTTGAAGACTACCCCAGACCCAAGTTTCCATACTCATTTCCGCGCCTAGTCTGGGAATCTCGGGGACGAGATTCTTGTAAGGGGGGTAGGTCTATCACACCCTGACTTTCATGGCACAACACTTAAGATTATAAATCATGATAAAATGTGGTTTGACAAAAACTTTTGAGTGTCTTGGACTTTGCACTGATTTGGATTTTGTCTGTTGTTTGCAAGTGCTCTAAAAATCAAATAAATCCTTCAACTCCTATACTTCATCTCCTTGCTCCAAACTCTTGAACCAATGATCATGCCATGTGTATAGGACATAAAAATAATTTCTTACAAAAATAATTTGGCCAAATAGTATTTTCAAAAATATAGTTTTCCAAAAACCCCTGAATTGAGATTTGCACTGCAAGTACTTAATTAAGGGCAGTAGAAATCTTTCCAAAACTGTATTTGACTCCTATTAGGTATAGGACTACCAAAGACCACAAAAATATAATTTTAAAAGTTATTTTCCTATTTTATTTAAAGGCTTTTTCTTTAGGCCAGAAATGGTCTTTAATAGGTTAAAATTATTTAAAAGATTCAAAAATATTTTAGAAAAATCAAGGAAACTCAGTGGAGATATATTTCCATATATAAGAGTTACAACACATGGTCATGTTCAAAATATTGGTCAAATCCCTCAAAAACCCTTTCTGGATATTTCAAGCTTTTGAAATATTTACAAAGGAAATATTCTCCAAAAATTCCAAGAAAATTCTAGCATGTCACATATGACATGTTTGATGATCTTGACAAGTATCATGTCATGGAGAATAGTATAACCCCATGAAATCCCCTCAAAACCATTTCTATCCATTTTGAAGTTTGAGCAACTTTACATTGCCAAACATGTCCAAATGTTCTCAAACCTTGTGAACATGCTCAAATGGTCTACTAATTCATCTAGACCAAATGGCACAAGTTGGAGAAAATGTTATATTGATCAAAGTGCCCAAAAACCCTTCGTGTTCAGAACCAAATTTGAACAACTCTACATTGGCAACTTTCTCCTTTTAATCTCAACTTTTGTGGACATGTTCAGGACCTCAAATGATGAGACTACACTAAGTGGTGCATCAAGGAGAATAGATTTGCATGGCTAAATCTTGGAAAGTACATTTCTGTTGATTTCTAGGGTTTACAAAAGTTGCATTGGCAACTTTGCCTAAATGGATTAAATCTTGGTGGAACCACTTGTTTTCTCATGCCATTTGGCCCTGTCAAGCCTTATGACAAGAGGAGTTCATCTTCTTGCCCAAATCAACAACAAACACCTTCTGCCATTTTTCTAAAGACACCAATTTGGCCACTTCCACTAATCTCCATGAGTCCTCCTTTTTACCATCACCCCTCCTAGTTCCCCTCTACCTCTGGTGTGCTTCCCTGCCTGAGAGGCAATGATTAAGGGGGGCAGAGACCCATTTTTCTTCTCTGGACAGCCACTTTTTCCTCCCTTTCTCATCTCTCTCTCTCTCATGCCTGGCAAGTTCCAGAGCATCCAAAGCCTCCACCCCTCTTGTTTATTCCCCCTTTAGCCGCCAGACACAAGTGGGCGCGCGGGTGCATGCAAAAAGCCGCAGGTGTCGGCCAAAGTCGCGCTCTGGAGCGCGAGGCAGAGCAGGCGACCGTTGACGCCGCTTCCCCCGACTGCCTCGGGCCTCCCCCTCGCGCCAGTCGAGGTGCCTCAACGTCCGCAACACGCCACCGTGCTGGCCCCCTCGTCTCTCCCTCTCTCTCACCTCCTACGGCGCGTGCCCAGAGCCGCCCGGCTCGGCCAATGCTCGCGCAGCTCCTGTGGCCGCGTGCAGCTCGCCCCGCTCCCTCTCTCTCTTCTTGGCACCCTACTCCACGCCCACGAGCGCAGCGGACAACCCCGAGCCTCCTCCCGTGGCCACCACGGCTATTTCCGCGGGTGCCCATAGGCCGCGTCGACGGTGAGCCGTGGCCTCGCCATATAAGGCCGCCCCTGACCTCCCTCTGGAGCTCCTTTGCTCTCTCTCTCTCTTCCGTGTACCCCCTGGACCAACCTGCACCTCCTCTCGTGCCCTCCTGCTCCATCCATGGCCGGAGTGCCGCCATCGGTCTCCGCCCAAATTCCCGCAAACCGAAGCCTCCCCTCCCCTCCTTTGGACACCAATGGAGCCTCCGCACGCCGGCGAGGCTCCTTCGCCCTTTACCTCTTCCTCTAGCGCCCCGCAACCCCAGAACCCCTCTTGCCCGATGCCACCGTCCGCCGCGGGCGAAGCCCTGCTCCCATCCGGTGACACAGGCACCCGTGGTGGGGTCTCCTGTGTTCGCTCTCTCCACGAAAGCACGCCGGTGGCCGGACCTCCAGCAGTGGCAGTGGCGCCAGCCGCCGTCGAGCACTTGCTCTGTCTCCCGTCGCGCCCGCGCGGGAAGTAGCAGACGAACCAGCAGCTGGGCCCCGCCTGTCGGCCAGCCAGTGGGCAGGGGCCACTGACGGGTGGGCCACACATTGCCCGCTTAAGTGGAGGCGGCATAGGCCGTATGCCGTTTTTGCCACAGGGAGGCGCACTCCTGTGAAGGCGCCATCGGCGTGGCCCCAAAGACGCAGCGTGGGCCGTGCAATTGGTCGACCCAAGATGTTCAAGGCGCTTATGCTGCACTCCAAAGGCACAAAGATAGGTATAACCCTCCTTCCTTTGTCTTTTTCTTTTCCGTAAACTTGTAAAATCTCCCAAATATTCATATTACCTCCAAATTTGATGATTCAAATTTCTAGTGACTCTATAAATCTAGCTCTACCTGTTGGTGCAACATGCACATTTTTCCAGAAAACTTTCCTTCACACAAATTAAATAAAATCCCATTTTTCATTTCTGTAATGAACTTTAGAAAATCACAGGGAGCCCATTTTTTATCCAAATTCCATGATTCAAATTCCTAGATGTTTATAAATTCAAAACTTAGTTTTTGAACATTTTTACTAATACGTTCTGTACCACCTCAAATAATGGTCTATTTAGCCAACTTTGCAAATTCATAGAGAAATCATTTGAACTCCAAATCCAGTGAAACCAGCTCCTAGGTGCTTCAAAAATCATTCTTTGTTAAATGGGTGCCTTTGCTCATTTTTCAAAAATATATTTCCGTACACTTCTTGCAAATCCATAAACCCCTTGATGCCATCATATCAAAATGTTTAGAAATATCCACTGACCCAATTCCAATGAAACCAGTCTGGTTATTTTTCATATAACCAGAGATGTCCTAGAAAAGTCAAATTAATATTTTTAGAGCACTTTTATTTTCTACCTTGTTGTGTTGCTTATTGTGATTGTTTCCGATGTTAGTTGACGAAGTAGACGGAGTACTTGGAGAAGGACCAAAAGATTTCAAGACTCTGGTGAACCAGGCAAGCAGCCCTTTGACCATGATGAACCATTTTACATCATAATAGCATTTTCGTTGCTTCACCGAAACATGATATACCTTGAATGGCAACCTTGCTAGGCTTGCCTCCGTTGCATACTCCATTGATACTTGCATTGTTCGTGACTCTACCCTTGCTAGAGTTGTGTTGGTGAGTTGTAGAAATATGCTATAGTAGATGGCTACGCAAAGTGGGTCAGGGTCATGCATGGAAAGAAACAAGTGTGGTTTGACATACTTGCAAACAACCCCAGTGGGTGCCACTGATGCCCCTGGGAGATGATGATGAACTAGGTCACTACTTGGTGGAGAAGTAGGGTACCGAGGTTTGATAAAAGTGTTGTTTACAGAGACGGATTAGATTTAAGATTTGTCGACTGTCCCAACCTTACATGCGCAACCACTCTACCCTTATATGGGAAAGGGCATTATTGATTACCTAGGTCGATACTAGCTTGGAGCCCGCATTACTAGTGACGGGAGAGTTGTTGGTGCGCTCTCTCGGGACGGGGTCGTGCTGTAGGGCGGCCATGACTGTTTTCACGTGGCACGGACACACCGTTGGTACCCGTGCGGTGGTATGTGATAAATATGGGAGCGAGTCTCCAAAATTTTTAAGATGTGAAATGTTGGGCACGGGGGTTACTACCAATCGAGTGGACTCCATGTTAGTGTCGTCTAGGGACAGATTGTGATCGGGTGCTTACCCCGGGTACGTGAGGTACCGCGGGTTGTGGATGACACGGAAGTTCCCCGGATCTTGTGGGTAAAGTGTGCAACCTCTGCAGAGTGTAAAACTATATGAATAGCCATGTCCACGGTCAAGGACAGTTGGGTGGTGCTACTTAGACTACGTCCATATGTTTCTGACAAACAACACAGATTGGTAATATTGTTGACGTGATTCGTGAGGAAGTCACGATGAGTTGAGTATGAGTTTTTCATAACTCTTTCTCGAGGTTGAAGTCTGTAACCTCCCGATACTTGTTGCAGACGCATTCATGTCCTTGGTAAATGTTGATCATGCTTGCATGAGAAAAACTAGATTTCCGCAAAATGCCAATTAAGAAATAGAGCTTTGCATAATTATTTTGTTATCACTCTTGGGTTGCTTGCGAGTACATTCAAAGTACTCATTGGCTTGCCACTGGTTATTTTATTAGCCAGGCAGGAAAGAACAAGATATATTGAAGAGTTCCTTGGTGACGATCGTATGAAGCTAGGACGCTTTCCCAAATGTCGGAAGTGCCTGTTGGGTTAAGGCAGATGGCATGGGTCCATGTTATTGACGAAGATTTCCGCTACAATGTTATACTCAAGAATTGACCATAATGGTCATAATTTATGTAATACGGTATGTATGGATGTAAGACTCTTGTTATTCAGCTTCTGTGTGTTCAGTGAGCATTGATCTCTGGGATCACTGTACACGTGCATTCCGTGATCACGACTTATGAGTCGGGGTCCGCACAGTACTAGCCGTACTAGAATGTACGGGTGCTGATTGTTGTAAATAAACATATATGAAAAGGAATATAAAATGCAATAATAGACTAATGTTGTGCATTTATCTAAGGAATACGGCGAAGCGTACTGATACAAGTAGTGCAATAAGCAAAAAATAGGACTATTTGACATGTCCTATCCAAGGGCGAGCTGCGGACTGGTATTTAAAGCGGGTGTTTTGCTCGTTATCAGAGACCACCTGGGGATTCCATTGTACGACGTAGCTTCCTGCCTCCTTGGTTGTTAGTATTATGTGTCCGCAATCGCTTTGCCGGATAGGGCTTCAGAGAGTAAGGTCCTGAAGAGAGAAAATGAGAAAGGTATTCAGCCCCTAGGCGGTTGAGCCTCACTATGGGACGTGCCATGGTCGTGCCCCGCCTATGCCCATGGTATTTTCAATGCGTAATTGTGTACGCTACGCACGGATTTCGCCGCTTGACTAGGACTAGGGCGGGGCGAATTGCTAGGCTAGCTCAATGTGCCAGCGATCCTGTTGCAGGTTACTCGGACTAAGCAGCCGGTGTCCGGGCTTTATCGCCGAATTGGTGGATTGCCTTAAGAGGCTGCTTTGAAGCTTCACTGCGAGGGCCGCAGTGTGCTCCTCCGCGTAGCGTAGCGCCTGTATTTCCATTGACTGTTATGAACCCCTAGGTCCCCGCATCTTGAGCTTGAGGTATGCGTAGTGCGGTACCGCATTGAATTTTGCAATGCGGTTAACCCGAAAGGCGTGATAGCCATCGGAACGGGACGATATCGAAGATTAACTCCTCGCTTCGGAAGTTGTCCCGGAGATCGGAAGACCACTTCCAGTGTGATTGAGCCCGTGCAATGGGCCTCTACACCTGGATGACGATTTAAAGGTCGCTTTTGTGGGTTTGATCCTCGAGGGTCTATACCCATTTTGGCATCGTATCCCGGATAGAGCAGGTTCAGTCACGCCGCCATCCATAAGGACTCGAGTGAGGTGAAATCCGTCAATGATGGGGTCTAAGACCAATGCGGCAGATCCGCCATGACGGATACTAGTCGGGTAGTCCCTGCGATCGAAGGTGATTGAACAAGAGGACCATGGGTTTGAACTTTGGGGTGACGGGCTCCATCGCATAGACGTCCCTTAGTGCACGCTTCCGTTCCCTCTCGGGGATGTGGGTTGCGTATATCATGTTCACCGTCCTCACTTGTGGGGGGAATCTCTTCTGTCCTCCCGTGTTCGGCGGCCGGAGCTCCTCCTCGTTATTCTATGTAGCCCCTTATCCTTGTTTTCGGCGTTCAACTTGCCGGCCTGCTTGAACACCCAGCATTCTCTGTTGGTGTGATTGGCTGGCTTATCGGGGGTGCCGTGAATTTGACATGAGCGATCGAGTATGTGGTCCAAACTGGACAGGCCCGGAGTACTTCTTTTGAATGGCTTTTTCCGCTGACCGGATCTAGGGCCTCTGAATCTAGCATTGACCGTCAGATTCTTGTTATCACCGTTGTTGTGGCGCTTGTGCATTGCGACTTGGTCCGCCGTTAGCATCTTTAGTATCCGGTGCGGATTTCTTGATGTATTGTTGCTACGAGCCAGCCAGCTAGCTATCCTCGCCGCAAAAGCGGGTCATGAGTGTCGTGAGGGCTGCCATAGATTTCGGCTTCTCCCGGCCGAGGTGCCGGGCAAGCCACTCGTCACGGATGTTATGCTTAAATGCTGCTAAGGCCTCAAGATCCTGACAATGACAATTTGGTTCTTCTTAGTTAGGAACCGCGTCCGCACTGCTCGGCCGATTCCCCTGGCTGCAGAGTTATATGGCTCAAGTCGTCAGCATCCGGTGGTCGCACATAAGTGCCCTGGAAGTTGTCAAGGAATGCCTCTTCCAAATCCTCCCAACTGCCAATGGAGTCTGCTGGCAAGCTATTCAGCCAATGCCGAGCTGGTCCTTTGAGTTTTAGTGGGAGGTACTTGATGGCATGTAGATCATCACCGCGAGCCATGTGGATATGGAGGAGGAAATCCTCAATCCATACTGCGGGATCTGTTGTACCATCGTATGATTCGATATTTACGGTTTAAAACCCTCCGGAATTTGTGATCCATAACTTCATCGGTGAAGCATAGGGGTTGTCTTGGCGCCTGGTATGTAGAGCTATGTCACGACGCAGTTCATATGAGTCTTGTCTGTAGATTCGGCCCGGCCGGATTTACCTTTAGTGTATCCGTGCGTGATCGCCATCGTCTCCGCTGCGTTAGTGCGCGCCCACGACCCGTATATTGATCTTGCATGTTTGCCCCTGCTTTCCAATTCATCTCGCAGTCCCGCGTGTTGCCCGGGCCTTGGTATTTTTGTTTGAGTGGCGGCTGGGTGCAGGCTGAACTTCAGCTGAAACGCCTCTCTATCTCGCCACGCGGTGGCAGTCAGCCGCCATCGTCACGCTGGTGAAGTAGGTTACACCGCTTCCTCCTCGAGTAGCGACCGCATCTTGGGTAAATCTTGGAGGCGTTCGAGTTCAGATTCCTCGACGCAAGGACTTCGTCCATCCGTCATGCTAGCAAATCTTGATCAGCTCAAAGCTGTTGTTGCTTTTCTTGGGGCTATTTGCGTGGCAATAAGCCGCGCTTAAAGCGCTCCCGCTCGACGGGATCCTCGTGCATGATAAATTCTTATTCGCCGAGGCTCACCGCTCTTGGAGAGAGGCATGTAATTGTCATCCTCCGTTTCTCCATCTGCTTACTGTTCTAGAGGGCTAGCTTGTTCATCCTCCTGCTCTAAATCTGGGCCGGAGGATTGTCATCGCCTTCGCACTATCCAGAGTGTTATTGTCTCTTGTGCCGGTATCATTGCTTTTTCTATGGCGGGACTTAGAGCGGCGCCGCTGACGTCGGTGCCTGGGTTGCTTCTTGGAGGGGTCATCCTCCGCTGTCTTGTCACCATTGCCTTCTTTGGGGGTATCCACCATATATATATCGTATGATGAGGTGGCGGTCCAGCGCCCTGTAGGCGGTGGTTCCTGTTCGTCTCCTGCATCGTCGTCCATACCGTCGATGTCTTCGGAGTCGAAGTCGAGCATGTCGGGTAAATCATCGACGGTGGCTACTAAGTGGGTGGTGGGTGGGCAGCGAATTTCTTCGTCGTCCGCATCCCACTCTAGCCGGACATAGTTCGGCCAAGGTTCTCCTGACAAGGAGAGAGACCTTAATGAATTTAGCACGTCGCCGAAAGGCCATATACGCCGAGGTGAACTCCATGATCGGCGCCCAATCGGATTCGATAGGCACGCAGTAGCGGTGACTCGAGTCCGTGGTCGGAGATGAATCCAGTGGTTCGGCATCACGGCTCTTGTGAGGGGTAAGGTCAGTATCCGTCCCTATCGCCGCTGAGAGTACGGCATCCATGGCGGGGTCTATCCACCCGTCCTTGGATGGCGTAGTTTGCTCCAGATTGAAGGCCAGAGCGGTTGCCGGTGTGATCTCCCGAACACTGTCCGACGGCAGAGCTATATCATGCTCGTCGTGATCGTGCGGCGCACCTGGCATGGGCTCGAATCTGTCGAAGATCAAGTCTCCGCGGATGTTGGCAGTGTAATTCAAGTTGCCAAACCTGACCTTGTGGCCAGGGGCGTAGCTCTCGATCTGCTCCAGATGGCCAAGCGAGTTAACCTGTAGAGCAAAGCCGCCGAATACGAAGATCTGTCCGGGGAGGAAAACCTCGCCCTGGACCGCATTGTTATAGATGATCAAAGGAGCCATCAGCCCTTATGGTGACGACATAGTGGAACTCTCAATGAAAGCACCAATGTCGGTGTCAAAACCGGCAAATCTCGGGTAGGGGGTCCCGAACTGTGCGTCCAAGGCGGATGGTAACAGGAGGCGGGGGACACGATGTTTACCCAGGTTCGGGCCCACTCGATGGAGGTAATACCCTACTTCCTGGTTGATTGATCTTGATGATATGAGTATTACAAGAGTTGATCTACCACGAGATCGCAGAGGCTAAACCCTAGAGGCTAGCCTATGGTATGATTGTTGTTGTCCTACGAACTAAACCCTCTGGTTTATATAGACACCGAAGGGGGCTAGGGTTACATAGAGTCGGTTACAAGGGAGGAGATCTACATATACGTATTGCCAAGCTTGCCCTCCACGCCAAGGAGAGTCCCATCCCGGACACGGACGTAAGTCTTCAATCTTGTATCTTCATAGTCCAATAGTCCGCCAAAGGATATAGTCCGGTTGTCCGGATACCCCCTAATCCAGGACTCCCTCACTGACGTTGAAGGTAATGTTACTGTCTACAAAGCTCGACTTGTTGCGAAAGGTTTTCGACAAGTTCAAGGAGTTGACTACGATGAGACCTTCTCACCCATAGCAATGCTTAAGTCTGTCCGAATCATGTTAGCAATTGCCGCATTTTATGATTATGAGATTTGGCAAATGGATGTCAAAACTGCATTCCTGAATGGATTTCTGGAAGAAGAGTTGTATATGATGCAACCAGAAGGTTTTATCGATCCAAAGGATGCTAACAAAGTGTGCAAGCTCCAGCGATCCATTTATGGACTGGTGCAAGCCTCTCGGAGTTGGAATAAACATTTTGATAGTGTGATCAAAGCATATGGTTTTATATAGACTTTTGGAGAAGCCTGTATTTACAAGAAAGTGAGTGGGAGCTCTGTAGCATTTCTAATATTATATGTGGATGACATATTGTTGATTGGAAATGATACAATATTTCTGGATAGCATAAAAGGATACTTGAATACGAATTTTTCAATGAAAGACCTCGGTGAAGCTGCTTATATATTGGGCATCAAGATCTATAGAGATAGATCAAGATGCTTAATTGGACTAAAGCACATACCTTGATAAGATTTTGAAGAAGTTCAAAATGGACCACCAAAGAAAAGGGTTCTTGCCCATGTTACAAGGTGTGAAGTTGAGTGAGACTCAATGTCCCACCACTACGTAAGATAGAGAGAAAATGAAAGTCATTCCCTATGCTTGACCATAGGTTCTATCATGTATGCAATGTAGTTTACTGCACCTGATGTGTGCCTTGCTATAAGTATAGTAGGGAGGTACCAAAGTAATCTAGGAGTGGATCACTTTGGACAAATGATCAAGAACATCCTGAAATACTTGAAAAGGACTAAGGATATGTTTCTCGTTTATGGAGGTGACAAAGAGCTCGTCGTAAATGGTTACGTCGACGCAAGCTTTGACACTGATCCAAATGACTCTAAGTCACAAACCGGATACGTGTTTATATTGAACGGTGGAGCTGTCAGCTGGTGCAATTCTAAGCAAAGCGTCGTGGCGGGATCTACGTGTGAAGCGGAGTACATAGCTGCTTCGGAAGCAGGAAATGAAGGAGTCTGGATGAAGGAGTTCATATCCTATCTAGGTGTAATACCTAGTGCATCGGGTCCAATGAAAATCTTTTGTGACAATACTGGAGCAATTGCCTTGGCGAAGGAATCCAGATTTCACAAGAGAACCAAGCACATCAAGAGACGCTTCAATTCCATCCACGATCTAGTCAAGGAAGGAGACATAGAGATTTGCAAGATACATACGGATCTGAATGTTGCACACCCATTGACTAAGCCTCTCTCATGAGCAAAACATGATCAACACCAAGACTCCGTGGGTGTTAGAATCATTATAATGTAATCTAGATTATTGACTCTAGTGCAAGTGGGAGACTGAAGGAAATATGCCCTAGAGGCAATAATAAAGTTGTTATTTATATTTCCTTATATCATGATAAATGTTTATTATTCATGCTAGAATTGTATTAACTGGAAACTTAATACATGTGTGAATAGATAGACAAACAGAGTGTCCCTAGTATGCCTCTACTTGACTAGCTCGTTAATCAAAGATGGTTAAGTTTCCTAGCCATAGACATGTGTTGTCATTTGATGAACGGGATCACATCATTAGAGAATTATGTGATGAACAAGACCCATCCGTTAGCTTAGCACTATGATTGTTTAGTTTATTGCTATTGCTTTCTTCATGACTTATACATGTTCCCATGACTATGAGATTATGCAACTCCCAAATACCGGAGGAACACTTTGTGTGCTATCAAACGTCACAATGTAACTGGCTGACTATAAAGATGCTCTACAGGTGTCTCCGATGGTGTTTGTTGAGTTGGCATAGATCGAGATTAGGATTTTTCACTCCGTGTATCGGAGAGGTATCTCTGGGCCCTCTCGGTAATGCACATCACTATAAGCCTTGCAAGCAATGTGACTAATGAGTTAGTTATGGGATGATGCGTTACGAAAGGAGTAAAGAGACTTGCCGGTAACGAGATTGAACTAGGTATGATGATACCGACGATCGCATCTCGGGCAAGTAACATACCGATGACAAAGGGAAGAACGTATGTTATTATGCGGTTTGACCGATAAAGATCTTCTTAGAATATGTAGGAGCAAATATGAGCATCCAGGTTCTGCCATTCGTTATTGA
The DNA here is from genome assembly GCA_021605145.1 of Aegilops bicornis. NCBI lineage: Eukaryota > Viridiplantae > Streptophyta > Magnoliopsida > Poales > Poaceae > Aegilops > Aegilops bicornis. Next base: position 2,343,355 of record JAHIAL010000020.1, read on the forward strand.
CCGGAGATGTGTCTCGGTCATGTCTACATAGTTCTCGAACCCGTAGGGTCCGCACGCTTAACATTCGATGACGATTTGTATTATTAGTTTATGTGATTTGATGACCAAAGGTTTCTTAGAGTCTCGGATAAGATCACGGACATGACGAGGAGTTGCAAAATGGTCGAGACATAAAGATTGATATATTGGACGATGTTATTCGGACACCGGATGAGTTCCGAGAGGTACCGGATAATTATCGCAGTGCCGGAGGGTTATCGGAACCCCCAGGGGAACTAATGGGCCTTCATGGGCCTTAGTGGGAAGAGAGGAAGGGCCACAAGGGGCTGGCCGCGCGCCCCCCCTTTGGGTCTGATGTCTACTACACAACCTTCTTCTTGTGGGCCTGCAAGTGCAGAGGTTTGTAGGACAGTAGCAAATTTCCCTCAAGTGGATGACCTAAGGTTTATCAATCCATGGGAGGCGTAGGATGAAGATGGTCTCTCTCAAGCAACCCTGCAACCAAATAAAAAAGAGTCTCTTGTGTCCCCAAAACACCCAATACAATGGGAAATTGTATAGGTGCACTAGTTCACAAGAGATGGTGATACAAGTGCAATATGGATGGTAGATATAGGTTTTTGTAATCTGAAAATATAAAAACAGCAAGGTAACTAATGATAAAAGTGAGCGTAAACGGTATTGCAATGCGTTGAAACAAGGCCTAGGGTTCATACTTTCACTAGTGCAAGTTCTCTCAACAATAATAACATAATTGGATCATATAACTATCCCTCAACATGCAACAAAGAGTCACTCCAAAGTCACTAATAGCAGAGAAAAACAAAGAGATTATGGTAGGGTACGAGACCATCTCAAAGTTATTCTTTCCGATCGATCCATTCAAGAGTTCGTACTAGAATAACACCTTAAGACACAAATCAACCAAAACCCTAATGTCACCTAGATACTCCAATGTTACCTCAAGCATCCGTGGGTATGATTATACGATATGCATCACACAATCTCAGATTCATCTATTCAACCAACACAAAGAACTTCAAAGAGTGCCCCAAAGTTTCTACCAAAGAGTCAAGACGAAAACGTGTGCCAACCCCTATGCATAAGTTCACAATGTTACGGAACCCGCAAGTTGATCACCAAAACATACATCAAGTAGATCACGTGATATCCCATTGTCACCACAGATAAGCACATGCAAGACATACATCAAGTGTTCTCAAATCCTTAAAGACTCAATCCGATAAGATAACTTCAAAGGAAAACTCAATCCATTACAAGAGAGTAGAGGGGAGAAACATCATAAGATCCAACTATAATAGCAAAGCTCGCGGTACATCAAGATCGTGCCAAATCAAGAACACGAGAGAGAGAGAACAAACACATAGCTACTGGTACATACCCTCAGCCCCGAGGGTAGATTGATTTTAGGTGGCTACAGAGGCTTGCAGTGGCGGAACTCCCGATCAAGGTTATGTTCTGGGGGTTTCTGTATATATAAGAGCTTTTGGCATCGGGAACAAGTCAGGGGGATCTCCGGGCTGTCCATGAGGTAGGGGGGCGCTCCTAGGGGGGTGGGCATGCCTCCCACCCTCGTGGGCAGCCCATGATTCTTCTGGCCCAACTCTTTTACTCCATGGCCTTCTTCTTGTCCAAAAATAAGCTCCGTCAAGTTTCAGGTCAATTGGACTCCGTTTGGTTTTCCTTTTCTGCGATACTCAAGAACAAGAAAAAAAACAGAAACTGGCACTAGGCTCTAGGTTAATAGGTTAGTCCCAAAAATCATATAAAATAGCATATAAATGCATATAAAACATCCTAGAAGGATAATATAATAGCACTAATACTTCATAAATTATAGATACGTTGGAGACGTATCAGCATCCCCAAGCTTAATTATTGTTCATCCTCAAGTAGGTAAATGATAAAAGAAATAATTTATGAAGTGTGAATGCTAAGCAGTGCACAAGTTTGATCAATGATAATTTCAATCACCTTTTCTAGCATCATTATATGTCATAACAGTAGCTCATATCATAAAGCTTCTCATGATCAAGTAACAAGCTATTCACATGTTAAAGTATAGATCATAAACTTTCTTGAAAACTAACAAACAGTTCTCACTCATCAAACAATTGCAATTCATCTTATTTTCAGGAAGGGTCTATGTAAGAGCTTTGATTTAGCAAATCCCACATACTCAACTATCATATAGTCTTCCATGATTGCTACCACTCAAAGCATATTTTTAGAACAAATAGCATCCATCGAACACAGAGAAAGATAGGGGCTTAATGATTCGCCTCCCAACTTATTTATCATATAGATAGTTGTCAACAATAATAATTCATGATCAAATATATTTGAATGGCCATATATGCTTAGATCTTTCTGCACCACATGATGCTTGCCAACTAAAAAGTAGGTTGGAATGAGAAGGAATACTACTGACTCTTGCATAAAAGTACAGGATAGGCCCTTCAGCAGAGGGAAGCGAGGATTTGCGGTGGTGCGGAGCTCGAAGCTAAAAGAGAGATGAAAATAATTTTGAGAGGTATGCTTTCATTGTCAACATAACGACCAAGAGGTCCCAATATCTTCCATACTAGATACATTATAGGCAGTTCCCAAATAGAAAGGTAAAGATTTTACTTCCCCTCCACCAACAATCACACTCCACGGCTTGTCCGAAACAACGGGTGCCGTCCAACTATCAACAATCACAGGGAGTTTTGTTTAAATTATTTAAATTTGTTTTCGATCTTTTGATCATAGGACTGGGCATCCCAGTTACCAGCCATTTTCTTGTGAATGATGAGCGGAGTCCACTCATCGTGAGAATAACCAACCTAGCATGGAAGATACTGACAGCCCGTAGTCTCTATGTGAGTGATTCGGGCATACAAAACAGATTATTATTTGAAGGTTTAGAGTTTGGCACATGCAAATTTACTTGGAACGGCAGGTAAATACCGCATATAGGTAGATATGGTGGACACTCATGGAATGAACTTGGTTCAAGGAATTTGGATGCACAAGCAGTATTCCTGCTAGTACTGAGATATTTTGGCTAGCAAAGGATTCTAAATAGCAAGCACCACATGTTAGAGGATCCATAACAATATAACTTGTATACAAATATACCCAAGCATAACTCATTATGTTGTCTTCCTTGTCCAACTTCAACTAATTTGCTCAGGTTTGAAAATAATTAATGGGGCCCACAATCATAGAAGATGTCCAAGATAGTATATTTATATGTGAAATCTCTCTTCCTTCAATATTCTTTCATGAATTGTTCAAGTGACCAATACAATGTTTGCTAACCTTCAAAAAATTTACCACCTCTACTTCTTATATGTGAAGGCATTACTCCCCATGGGCAAGACATATAAAAAATATATAATTCAGATTTATGACATTCAAATCATTCAACCATTTACTCATAGGATATAAGTGAAGCACACGAGTAAATGACAAACTACTCCAAAAAGATATAAGTGAAGATCAATGAGGAGTTAAATAATTATGTATCTATGTGAAGACTCTCTCTCATTTAAGAATTTCAGATCTTGGTATTTTATTCATACAGCAAGCAAAACAAAAGAAAATAAAATGACGCTTTAAGCAAAACACATATCATGTGGTGAATAAAAATATAGCTCCAAGTAAAGTTACCGATGAACGAAGACGATAGAGGGGATGCCATCCAGGGCATCCCCAAGCTTAGGCTTTTGGTTGTCTTTGAATATTACCTTGGGGTGCCTTGGGCATCCCCAAGCTTAGGCTCTTGCCACTCCTTATTCCATAGTCCATCGAATCTTTACCCAAAACTTGAAAACTTCACAACACAAAACTTAACAGAAACCTCGTAAGCTCAGATTAGTATAAAAAAATCACCACTTAGGTACTGTTGTGAACTCATTCTAAATTCATATTGGTGTAATATCTACTGTATTCCAACTTTTCTATGGTTCATACCCTCCGATACTACTCATAGATTCATCAAAATAACCAAACAACACATAGAAAACAGAATCTGTCAAAAACAGAACAGTCTGTAGTAATCTGTATCAAACGTATACTTCTGGAACTCCAAAAATTCTGAAATAAATTGGTGGGCCTGAGGAATTTGTCTATTAATCTTCTTCAAAAATAATAAACTTAAAAGCACTCTTCTGTAAAAAATGACAGCTAAACTCGTGAGCGCAAAGTTTCTGTTTTTTACAGCAAGATCACATTAACTTCCACCCAAGTCTTCCCAAAGGTTCTACTTGGTACTTTATTGAAACAAAAGCTATAAAACATGATTACTACAGTATCTTAATCATGTGAACTGATACATCCATTTTGCATCATGCTTTTATATCGATATTTATTGCATTATGGGCTGTTATTACACGTTATGTCACAATACTTATGCCTATTCTCTCTTATTTTACAAGGTTTACATGAAGAGGGAGAATGCCGGCAGCTGGGATTCTGGGTTGGAAAAGGAGCAAATATTAGAGACCTATTCTGCACAGCTCCAAAAGTCCTGAAACTTCAAGGAATTTATTTTTGGAATTAAAAAAAAATACTGAGCGAAGAAACTACTGAAGGGGCCACACCACAGCCATGAGGGTGAGGCGCGCCCTACCCCTGGCGCGCCCCTGCCTCGTGGCCCTGGCAGCCTCCGATGCCCATCTTCTACTATATGAAGTCATTTACCCTGGAAAAAATCATAAGCAAGCTTTAGGGAAGAAACTCCATACGCCACGAGGTGGAACCAATCTAGAGCTCGGCAGCTGTTACTGGGAAACTTCCCTCAGGGAGGAAATCATCGCCATCGTCATCACCAACGATCCTCTCATCGGAGGAGGGTCAATCTCCATCAACATCTTCACCAGCACCATCTCATCTGAAACCCTATTTCATCTCTTGTATCCAATCTTTGTCCCAAAGCCTCAGATTGGTACATGTGGGTTGCTAGTAGTGTTGACTACTCCTTGTAGTTGATGCTAGTTGGTTTATTTGGTGGAAGATCATATGTTCAGATCCATTATGCATATTAATACCCCTCTGATTATGAACATGAATATTATTTGTGAGTAGTTACGTTTGTTCCTGAGGACATGGGAGAAGTCTTTGCTATTAGTAGTCATGTGAATTTGGTATTCGTTCGATATTTTGATGAGATGTATGATGTCTTTCCTCTAGTGGTGTTATGTGAACGTCGAATACATGACACTTCACCATTGTTTGGGCCTAGAGGAAGGCATTGGGAAGTAATAAGTAGATGATGGGTTGCTAGAGTGACAGAAGCTTAAACCCTAGTTTATGCGTTGGTTCGTAAGGGGCTGATTTAGATCCATATGCTTCATGCTATGGTTATGTTTACCTTAATACTTCTTTTGTAGTTGCGGATGCTTGCAATAGGATTTAATAATAAGTGGGATGCTTGTCCAAGTAAGGGCTGCACCCAAGCACCGGTTGATACGTCTCCGTCGTATCTACTTTTCCAAACACTTTTGCCCTTGTTTTTGACTCTAACTTGCATGATTTGAACGGAACTAACCCTTGGTAATCGATTTGTTTTAGCAGAAGTTTCCATGGTTTTATTTATGTGCAGAAACAAAAGTTCTCGGAATGACACGAAACTCCACGGAACATATTTTTGGAAAATATCAAAAATCTTTGGAAGAAGAATCCACGTCGAGGGCCCATACCCCTGTCCACGAGGGTGGGGCGCGCCACCTCGTGGGCCCCTGACGCTCCATAGACCTCAACTCCAACTCCATATATTCACTTTCGGGAGAAAAAAAATCAAAGAGAAGGATTCATCGCGTTTTACGATACTGAGCATGCCGCTTAAGCCCTAAAACCTCCTTGAGGGCTGATCTGGAGTCCGCTTTGGGGCTCAGGAGAGGGGGATTCATCGCCGTCGTCATCATCAACCATCCTCCATCACCAATTTCATGATTCTCACCGCCGTCGTGAGTAATTCCATCGTGAGGCTTCTTTGGACGGTGATGGGTTGGATGAGATCTATCATGTAATCGAGTTAGTTTTGTTAGGGTATGATCCCTAGTATCCACTATGTTACGAGATTGATGTTGCTATGACTTTGCTATGCTTAATGCTTGTCACTAGGGCCCGAAAAGTGCCATGATTTCAGATCTGAACCTATTATGTTTTCATGAATATATGTGAGTTCTTGATCCTATCTTGCAAGTCTATAGTCACCTACTACGTGTTATGATCCGGCAACCCGAAGTGACAATAATCGGGACCACACCCGGTGATGACCGTAGTTTGAGGAGTTCATGTATTCACTATGTGTTAATGCTTTGTTTTGGTACTCTATTAAAAGGAGGCCTTAATATCCCTTAGTTTCTGCTAGGACCCCGCTGCCACGGGAGGGTAGTACAAAAGATGTCATGCAAGTTCTTTTTCATAAGCACGTATGACTATATTCGGAATACATGCCTACATTACATTGATGAATTGGAGCTAGTTCCGTGTCACCCTATGTTATGATTGTTACATGATGAACCGCATCCTGCATAATTCTCCATCACCGATCCAATGCCTACGAGCTTTTCACATATTGTTCTTCGCTTATTTACTTTTCCGTTGCTACTGTTACAATCACTACAAAACCCAAAAATATTACTTTTGCTACCATTACCACTACTATCATATTACTTTGCTACTAAATACTTTGCTGCAGATACTAAGTTATCCAGGTGTGGTTGAATTGACAACTCAACTGCTAATACTTGAGAATATTCTTTGGCTCCCCTTGTGTCGAATCAATAAATTTGGGTAAAATACTCTACTCTCGAAAACTGTTGCGATCCTCTATACTTGTGGTTTATCACCGGTCCACCCACATATCAAATTATCAAAGTAACGAACGCGAATCATATGAGCGTGATGAAAACTAGCTTGACGATAATTCCCATGTGTCCTCGGGAGCGCTTTTATCTATATAAGAGTTTGTCCAGGCTTGTCCTTTGCTACAAAAAGGATTGGGCCATCTTGCTGCACTTTATTTACACTTGTTACTTGTTACCCATTACAAATTACCTTATCACAAAACTATACATTGCAGATAATTTCAAAGCTTGCAGAGAATACCCTTCTGAAAACCGCTTATCATTTCCTTCTGCTCCTCGTTGGGTTCGACACTCTTACTTATCGAAAGGACTACGATAGATTCCCTATACTTGTGGGTCATCAAGACTCTTTTCTGGCGCCGTTGCCGGGGAGTGAAGCGCCTTTGGTAGGTGGAATTTGGTAAGGAAAAATTTATATAGTGTGCGGAAATTTACTGTCACTTGCTACTATGGAAAGTAACCCTCTGAGGGGCTTGTTCGGGGTATCTTCAACCCGACTGGTAGAGAAAATAGATGCTCCTCAACCTACTGAACCTACTGAAAATGTTTACTTTGAAATTCCTTCGGGTATGATAGAAAAACTGCTAGCTAATCCTTTTGCAGGAGATGGAACATTGCATCCTGATTTACACCTAATCTATGTGGATGAAGTTTGTGGATTATTTAAGCTAGCAGGTATGCCCGATGATGTTATCAAGAAGAAGGTCTTCCCTTTATCCTTGAAGGGAGAGGCATTGACATGGTATAGGCTAAGTGATGATATGGGATCATGGGACTACAAATGATTGAAATTGGAATTTCACCAGAAGTTTTATCCTATGCATCTTGTTCATCGTGATCGTAATTATATATATAATTTTTGGCCTCGCGAAGGAGAAAGCATCGCTCAAGCTTGGGGGAGGCTAATTCAATGTTATATTCATGCCCCAATCATGAGCTCTCAAGAGAAATGATTATTCAAAAAATTTATGCTCGACTCTCTCTCAATAATCGCTCCATGCTCGATACTTCTTGTACTGGCTCTTTTATGATGAAGACTATTGAATTCAAGTGGGATTTATTGGAAAGAATTAAACGCAACTCTAAAGATTGGGACCTCGACGAAGGTAAAGAGTCAGGTATAACACCTAAGTTTGATTGTGTTAAATCTTTTGTGGATACCGATGCTTTCCGTGAATTTAGCACTAAATATGGACTTGACTATGAGATAGTAGCTTCTTTCTGTGAATCCTTTGCTACTCATGTTGATCTCCCTAAGGAGAAGTGGTTTAAATATAATCCTCCCATTGAAGTAAAAGTAGTTGCACCTATTAAAGTTGAAGAAAAGACTATCACTTATAATGATCCTATTGTTCCTACTGCTTATGTCGAGAAACCACATTTCCCTATTAGAATAAAGGATCATGCTAAAGCTTCAACTATAGTCAACAAAAGTAATATTAGGACACACAAACCTCCTGAACAAGTTAAAGTTGAACCTAATATTGCTATGGTTAAAGATCTCTTGGCTGATAATATTGATGGGCATGTTATTTACTTCTGTGAAGAGATTGCTAGAATTGCTAAACCTGGTGCTAAAGATAAACATAGACTTGTGGTAGGCATGCCCATTATTTCTATTAAAATAGGAGATACTTGTTATCATGGCTTGTGTGATATGGGTGCTAGTGCTAGTGCAATACCTCATACCTTATACAAAGAAATTATGCTGATATTGCACTGTGAGATAGAAGATATCGATGTTACCATTAAGCTTGCCAATAGAGATACTATTTCACCGATTGGGATTGTTAGAGATGTTGAAGTCTTGTGTGGGAAGGTTAAATATGTAGCACAAAAGCAACACGATCGAAGAGGCAAGGCCTCCTGCCTGGGACCTCCTAACTACTCCTGGTCGTCGGCGGTCTCCACGTAGTAGCATCCGTCGGCGGTGGCATCTGGCTCCAGGGATCCACCATCTGGTTGCATCAACCAGAAAGAAGAAAGAAGGGAGAAAAGGGGTAGCAAAGCAACTATGAGTACTCATCCAAAGTACTCGCAAGCATCAGATCTATACTAAGTATGCATTGGTATCAAATGGAAGGTTTGTATATGTAATTTGAAGCTGCGGAGAATGCCGTAATAGGGGAAGAACTAGCCTATCGAAGACTAGCATCTTCACGCAGCTCCGAGCATCTTGCAGCATGTAGAAGAGTAAAGAATAGCAGTTTATAATTAACTAGCATGTTGTAACATTAACGCCCAGAGATCCTTCCTCGACTCCCTGCGAGAAAGCCACATATCTCAAGTATCCATTTGTAGTTGTATCGATCGATATAAGTCTGAGCGTCCATTACCGTGGACACGGTATTCAATATATCTTCACTGTGAGGCACACGTTACCCAACACGCCGATCACTCTGGCGGACACGCCTTTCTAGGGTCAATGCCCGCCCTCGGAAGATCAACACGTCGCAGCCCTACCTAGGCTCAGCAGAGAGGTCCCGCGGTCTACATCCTAAGCACTCCGAGTGCAGGCCCATCGCCTGTTGCACTCGGGTCGTTGTGTGTGCAGGTGGATACCAAAGACCATCCGTGTAGTGGATGGCACGATCCAATCGTGCCACAATGCTGAACCGACATCCGACAAAGCCTTGGTGATACCACGGCGCCGAGGCCCATATCTATTCTCGCGTGGTGGTTAGTGCGTAAAGGCTAGAGGCCAACTCGTAACAAATACCCAAACCATAGTGTATTATTAGCTTGCGAGACGAAAGAGACTCATGATCGAAAGTGACCCCGTCGCCCCGTCTCGTGGACTTACGACAAGGGCTCAGAATGCCCGGCCGTGCCACGTCATTATCTTGCGTGTGCTCTCCGGGCCCGCCCGACTTCCACCATGGTCTCAAGTAAAGCCAAGGTAACCGTGTGTCCAAACATCAAGGGGAAAACCCGAGGAATCACCCACGGAGGATTCCACTCAATGTAATCATCAAGGTGAACGTAAGAGGGACCACCCTCGAGGTTCACACTTGAGGTGTTGAACGGCCCGAGCCGTGTCGGGAATGGTGAAAGAGGAAATCACCTCGATGACCACGATCGAATAGCTACACTACGTAGTTATCGCCGAGTGCGTTATGAGGATCACCCTCGGCACTCGATAGTAGTTCTGCAGTCGAGCAACAAAAGGCGTGATGTGATGTGAGGTGTCGGGCTCTGGTCGTCGATCACGTCGATCGAGGCGTCGAGGATGAAGCAGGGGCAACAAGGACAAGTGTGGGTCACTGATGGATCACTAACCAACCTATACTAAGCAGTTTAGGATAAGCAGATAAGGTACAATAGCAGGTACAAAAGCAGGCTATGCATAAGAATAGGAGCAATCAATAATAGTAGAAAAATCTAATGCAAGCATGAGAGTATAGAATGGGCGATATCGGGATGATCAAAGGGGGGGCTTGTCTGGTTGGTCAGACTAGAAGGAGAGTCGTCGTCGACGTAGTCGATCACAGTGGCATCAGCAGCGGTCTCGGGGTCTACCGGAGAAGAAGAGGGGGATGAAACAGTAAATACACGCAAACATAAGCATAACAAGACAATAAGCGGGGCCAGAGGTGTTCTAACGCAGCGCTAGGCGATACTGTCGAAGGGGGGAAACATCCGGGAAAGTTTTCTCGGTTCCGGACGTCTGTCAGACAAATGAACCGGTGGGAAAAGGTTCGATGTTTGCTATGTTAGTGATGTGTGGCGGGTGAACGGACCACGTGTTCAGATTTGTCTCGTCGTTCTGAGCAACTTTCATGTAGAAAACTTTTTCATCCAAGATACGAATTATTTTAAATTAATGTTTCAAAGTTTTACTGAATTTCTAAATTACTGGATTTAATTTTATTCAAAAAACATTTAAATAATAAAAGCTATGGGTACACAGAAGTGTACCCAGGATTAAGCACATGTGGCCGACAGATGGGGCCAGGGGGGCCAGTTGACCAAGTCAACAAAGACTAGTCAACTAGTGAATAGTAGGAGTGGGTCCACATGTCAATGACTGTTCTAACTAACTACAGATTTAACTAACTAATATAGTTTATTAGTTTAATTAAGATTAATTAATTAAGTTAATTAAGTGTTTAACTAACTAATTAATTATTTTTATTAATATATATTTTTTAACATTTTTTTTAAATAAACAGTATGGGGTTCACTGGCAAGCCCATCTCGCCACCGGAGCGGGCTATCACACGGGAGTGGGGCGCCCTGTGCGTGCCAGCTTGTGAGGGCGCGAGGTCGGCCGGTGCCAGCGGCGCGGCAAGCGGCGACAGCCATCGGCAGCCGGAGGCGTCTGTGGGACGGAAGCGTGGGCCGCAGTGGCGCTAAGCAGCGGGAGGCGAGGAGAAGCGCGGTGGCGGACTGGCCCCGGCGAGACCATGGTCGAGGCCAGCGATGGGCTAAGCGGTGCAGGCGTAGGCGGCGAAGCCGTGGGCGTCTTGTCGCCGTGGCAACAGCCATGATCTGAGAGCAGGCGGGCGGACGGGCAAGGCGCGGTGGCCCGCGCGTCTGACGGCCAAGCAAGCGAGCTACGGTCATCTGTAGCTGAAAGGGACGACGCCGGTGACGAGGAACAAAGGGGATGTAGGAGGGAGGCGGAGCTCACGGGGCCGTAGGGGTTTGGCAAGGGGGCTTGGGGTGGAAGACGAGGACGACGCGTCGGAGGCGGGGAGGCAGTCCGACGGGGAGGAGATGAGGAGGTCCGGTGGGGAGGTCCGGCGATGTTAAGGTGGTGAAGGCGTCGGTCCGGATGACGGGCAGGCCAGCGGCGAGCGTCGAGGCGGCGCAGGTTCGGGCGAGCCCGTGCGGGAGGAGACGGAGAGGGTCAAGCGCCCGATGAGGTGACGAAGCGACGGCGAGGTGGTGAGGCTCGTTGCCCGATCTCGATCCAGGATCGGGTGAGGAGGGAGTGGGGAACGAGGAGGACTGGGGGGGTCGTGCGGGGTTAGGGTTCTGAGGAGGGAGTGGCCTAATAGGCCAGGAGGGCGCGAGGGAGCGGGCCAGCCTGCTGGGCCTGTCTCTGTGGCCTTAGGCCCAGGGGCAGGGGGGTTCCCTTTTCCTTTTGCTTTTTTTAATAGGAAAATGCTATGCAATATTTGAGCTGCCAAAAGGAGTTCTGTAAAATTGTGGGACTTGGCCAAATAAATACATTACAATATTTTGCACCCGCCACAAAAAGTTTGGGAGGAGTTTGAATTGATTTGGATTTTTCACAAATGGAAAAGCATTTAAAAATGCTGATTTGGAACTGCTTTAATTCCTGTGGAAATTAGCTATCTCAAATGATATTGAATCACTCATGACATTTAGTTAGTGAATATTTGCAACCAAGCGAACATTTTTGTTTCTTGTTTGGAGAAATAATTTATTTGACTTTATTTTAAAATTGAATTTGAATTGGTTACGAATCCAAGTGAGATTAGCAATGCGATATGTTGATGACTTGGCATCATTAGTAAGGGATTACTGTAGCTTGATTATCCGGGTGTTACAAATCTCCTCCACTACAAGAAATCTCGTCCCGAGATTTAAGTGGTGAAGTAAGGGGGGAAGACTCGAGAAAGACGGAGCTCATCACAAGATAGGTACCTGAGGGCTATCTCACTGAACGTGGCATAGAGGCATCTCTCGAGTTGAAATTTAATAAAGTCATCAAGAGCAAGATAAGAAGGTTCAACCGGGTAGGCAATCTTTCGTTGCTTGAAACAGAGGGTGAAAGGGGTTCAGGGCAATGGGAATAAGTATTGCGCCTGATATCAGAATAGATCACTAGGAATGTGGCTCGTGATTTACATACGAACCCAAGTGCGAGGAACAATTTTGGAAAGCAGGGATGTACAGGAGAGTCAGGTTTCGGTCCTGTGGAACTATGGGTTATGGGCCCACCATGTGGGTTAAAAGCAGGAAGGGTGCTAACATTTGCACGGTCATGATAGCAAGGCAGGTCGAGGAGGACAACCTCGAGTTATGTTGGCAACAACGTTGGTACCAAGGGCGAGGAACGAAGAGAACCATTTTCCTGCTCGTTAAGACGAGGCAGACCAATAGGCAAAGTTCTCGTCCATCGGTGGCTACCTGAATGTCATCAACAATAGTAACAAGGTCTTCCTAACAGAGTTTGTACATCGAAGTGTTTAAATAAGCAGGGAATTATCACTGCTCAGATAAGATAGGTTACAAGAAAGATTAAACAAAATAATGGAAAGGCAAGCATAGACTCGAATCAGTTATCGGTGTTCTGGGTGTGTAACAACTTAGAACCCGTGGAAAATTGGAATCGGTGAGAAATAACAGTTGATGAAGAACTCATAAGAGGTTATGTAGTTCTGTGATAATCTCGAGATACCAGAGGGTAATTCTCGAGGGTATAGCAGAACATAGGTTGGACGGGTGAAATGATCTACAGAAGACAAGTACTTCCACTTGTCCGAGAAATGGGATCAAAGAAGAATAATATGGTCGGAACCACGGTTGCAAAGGATCAATTATAGATACAAGATGAACTTATCACAAGGGAAAAATTATTATAACAAGAAGCTTCCATGATAGGATCTACATCGTGTCCATGGGCATGAACACAAAAAGTTCAAGGTCGACTCCCACTTCTCTAATGCATAACCTTTCATTCACTTGTCAATTTCGACAAAGCCGTAGTGTTCAGATTTTATCTAGCATAACACTTAGTAGAGTATGACCCGTAGAAGTTTCCGGGTTCACACAGATTGTGGAAGGCATAGGTTCAACCCATCGGGGCATCTTAGGAACACATACCACAAAGTTTAGGAATAAATAACTCAAGCTCGGAAGCAGAGCATGGTTGACAAAAGCAGGGGATACAATTTACCAAAGGTATTATGTATCCGAGGAAAAGCTCGCAAGGTTACCGAATATGAAGGATGCTGTCGGATAAAATACACCAAGAATTTGGTGGTCCACGAGGGATCTTATGTGAGCAACGGTACTCAATCAGAAGAAGGAAGAATGCAAGGAGGTCATATTATAGAAGCAACTGACTAATTCAGAGTTCAAATGCAAATGAATTATGATTTCCAAATCAAGGGATCAGAAGCAAACACTCTGATCAAGAATGGATAAGTTGAATAGACTTAGGCACAACCGATGGCAATCTGATTGGCCGAGAACCAGCTCATGTTCAAGAAGACGTTTGAGCCGGAAAGATAATTTATAAGGATCAACTGATGATTGCAACACAAACATATCAAATCGAAAGACTCAAGATGATAATGACAAAGGATGTCAATGGATACTGCTAGGCATATGGAATTAACCAGAGTGTAGGCAGGTAAGACCTTCTACATCAATAGGCGATAGAGGTCATCGAAAGCTCAGATTGTATTCAAAAGTATCTTATGAAGCATAAGAATAAATGGGGATGAATGGATACTCGATAAGAGCGAGTAATTCTCCGTAGGGGTATTCATGCGGCAAGGACTGCAGGGCAGTAAGGATAAAGGATCCTCGAAACATCGAAGAGTATTTCAGGACATCTTGTAATAACAAGAGCAACTGGAGATGAAGGTAAGAACAACAACGTAGGTAGTTACGCATAAGGATTATCAGTGGCAGGGATCGCAATGGTGAAGGGTACAAGAGAGTCGGTAAAACATCGGGGAGTATCTTCAGAATTTTCTGGTGCACCAAGCAATCATCTGGAGTGAGGGGCTCTCCGGGAGAAAGTATTTATGAGATCCTAGAGTTAAGAGTTAACAAAATCATTTAACCCGAATAGAAGAGAGATCAGAGTCCCAGAGCATAGGCGAGGGGTAAAAGATCCTAATACCACCCAATGGCGACGTGGGCCCGTAAGCCACACAGCCATGTTAGCAAAATCAGTTTTTCAAAGACTAGACTCAACTTCGGCCTAGGAGTTGGAAAGGGGATCTCTGGTGCAATCGGCTCGATACCAACTCCTGTGGACGCCCGACTCATTGCCACACTAATCATACACGCAAATGTGTACGATCAAGATCAGGGACTCACGAGAAGATATCACAACACAACTCTAGACACAAATAAAATAATACAAGCTTTATATTACAAGCCAGGGGCCTCGAGGGCTCGAATACAAAAGATCGATACACAAGAGTCGGTGAAAAGCAATATCTGATCTGAGACATAAGTTAAACAAGGATGCCTTAAGAAGGCTAGCACAAAAGCAACACGATCGAAGAGGCAAGGCCTCGCACGGGACCTCCTAACTACTCACGGTCGTCAGTCGGTCTCCACGTAGTAGCATCCGTCAGCGGTGGCATCTGGCTCCAGGGATCCACCATTTGGTTGCATCAACCAGAAAGAAGAAAGAAGGGGGAAAGGGGGTAGCAAAGCAACCGTGAGTACTCATCCAAAGTACTACTTAAGCATCGATCTATACTAAGTATGCATTGGTATCAAATGGAAGGTTTGTATATGTGGACCGAACCGAGAATGCCGAATAGGGGGAAGACCTAGCCTATCGAAGACTAGCATCTTCACGCAGCTCCGAGCATCTTGCGGCATGTAGAAGAGTAAAGAATAGCAGTTTATAATTAACAAGCATGTCGTAACATTAATGCCCAGAGATCCTTCCTCGACTCCTGCGACAAAGCAATCTCGAGCCACATATCTCAAGTATCCATTTGTAGTTGTATAAGATCGTGATATAAGTCTGAACGTCCATTACCGTGGACACGGTATTCGAATATATAACTTCCCTGCAGGGGTGCACCACGTTACCCAACACGCTCGATCACTCTGGCCGGACACACCTTTCTGGGGTCAATGCCCGCCCTCGGAAGATCAACACGTCGCAGCCCTACCTAGGCTCAGCAGAGAGGTCCCCGCCGGTCTACATCCTAAGCACTCCGGGGTCTGGGCCCATCGCCCGTTGCACTCCGGGTCGTTGTGTGCAGGGTGGATACCAGCACCATCCGTGTAGTGGATGGCACGATCCGACCGTGCCACAATGCTGAACTGGACATCTGACAAAGCTTCGGCTGATACCACGACGTCGAGGCCCATATCTATTCTCGCGTGGTGGTTAGTGCGTAAAGGCCAGAGGCCAACTCAGAACAAATACCCAAACCATAGTGTATTATTAGCTTGCGGAGACGAGCAGAGACTCACGATCGAAAGTGACCCCGTCACCTCGTCTCGTGGACTTACGACAAGGGCTCAGAATGCCCGGCCGTGCCATGTCATTATCTTGCGGGTGCTCTCCGGGCCCGCCCTACTTCCACCAAGGTCTCAAGTAAAGCCAAGGTAACCGTGTGTCCAAACATCAAGGGGAAAACCCGAGGAATCACCCACGGAGGATTCCACTCAATGTAATCATCAAGGTGAACGTAAGAGGGACCACCCTCGAGGTTCACACTTGAGGTGTTGAACGACTGAGCCGTATCGGGAATGGTGAAAGAGGAAATCACCCTCGATGACCACGATCGAATAGCTACACTACAGAGTTATCATCAGGAGTGCGTTATGAGGGATCACCCTCGGCACTCGATAGTAGTTCTGCAGAGTCAAGCAACAAAAGGGGCGTGATGTGATGTGAGGTGTCGGGCTCTGGTCGTCGATCGAGGCGTCGATGATGAAGCAGGGGCAACAAGGACAAGTGGGGGTCACTGATGGATCACTAACCAACCTATACTAAGCAGTTTAGGATAAGCAGGTAAGGTACAACAGCAGGTACAAAAGCAGGCTATGCATCAGAATAGGAGCAATCAATAACAGTAGCAAAATCTAATGCAAGCATGAGAGTATAGAATGCGCGATATCGGGATGATCAAAGGGGGGGCTTGCCTGGTTGCTCAGACAAGAAGGAGAGTCATCGTCGACGTAGTCGATCACAGTGGCATCAGCAGCGGTCTCGGGGTCTACCGGAGAAGAAGAGGGGGATGAAATACTAAATACACACAAACATAAGCATAACAAGACAACAAGTGGGGCTAGAGGTGTTCGAACGCGGCGCTAGGCGATACTGGCGAAGGGGGGAAACATCCGGGAAAGTTTTCCCGGTTCCGGACGTCTGTCACACAGATGAACCGGAGGGGAAAGGTTGCATGTTTGCTATGTTAGGGATGTGTGGCGGGCGAACGGACCACATGTTTAGATTTGTCTCGTCGTTCTGAGCAACTTTCATGTAGAAAACTTTTTCATCCGAGATACGGATTATTTTAAATTAATGTTTTGAAGTTTTACTGAATTTCCAAATTACTGGATTTAATTTTATTCGAAAAACATTTAAATAATAAAAGCTATGGGTACACAGAAGTGTACCCAGCATTAAGCACATGTGGCCGACAGATGGGGCCAGGGGGGCCAGTTGACCAAGTCAACAGAGACTAGTCAACTAGTGAATAGTAGGAGTGGGTCCACATGTCATTGACTGTTCTAACTAACTACAGATTTAACTAACTAATATAGTTCATTAGGTTAATTAAGATTAATTAATTAAGTTAATTAAGTGTTTAACTAACTAATTAATTATTTTTATTAATATATATATTTTTAACATTTTTTAAATAAATGGGGGCGTAAGGCCCGGCAAGGCCCATCCGCCACCGAGCGGCTATAGGGCTACGGGAGCTGGCGCTCCCACAGCGCCCACCAGTGAGGGGCGCGAGGCTGGCCGGTGCCCCCGGCCCGGCAATGGCCGATAACCGGCAGCGGGCCCAGGCGGTCAGGACGGGAAGCGAGGGCGGTGGCGCTAAGCGTGACGGAGCGGGGAGGGCGCGGTGATGGGACCTGGCCCCGGTGAGACCATGGTCGAGGCCGGCAGTGGGATAGGCGGTGCAGGCGAGGGCGGCCGGAGCCGTGGGCGTCGTCGCAGCCGTGAGCGATGGCCGCGACGCAGAGGCCGGGCGGACGGGCAGCGTGGTGGCCGCCGTGCAGCGGTAACGGGCGAGCTACGGTCATCTGCTGCTGAAAGTGGGCAGCGTCGGTGATGTAAAAACAAGGAGAGAGGGAGGTGGCCGAGCTCACGGGGGCCGTAGGGGTTTTGCAGCGGGGCTCGGGGTGGAAGACGAGGACGACGCGTCGGAGGCGGGGAGGCAGTCCGACGAGGAGGAGATGAGGAGGTCCGTGGGGAGGTCCGGCGACGGTGAGGTGGCGAAGGCGTCGGGGTCCGACGACGGCGAAGGCGGCAGCGGCAGCGTCGAGGTAAGGCGAGTCAAGGCCAAGCGCCGTATGGAGGAAGACAGAGAGGCCGATGAGGTGACGAGGGGCGACGGCGAGGTGGTCGGGGCTCGCTGCCCCGATCTCGATCCAGACGGGATCGGGTGAGGGAGGGGGAGTGGGAACGAGGAGGAGTGGGGGCGGGGTCGTGCGGGGTTAGGGTTACGGGGAGGGAGTGGCCTAATAGGCCAGGAGGGCGCGAGGGAGCGGTCTAGCCTGCTGGGCCTGTCTCTGTGGCCTTAGGCCCAGGGGCAGGGGGTTCCCTTTTCCTTTTGCTTTTTTTTAACAGGAAAATGCTATGCAATATTTGAGCTGCCAAAAGGAGTTCTGTAAAATTGTGGGACTTGGCCAAATAAATACATTACAATATTTGGCACCCGCCACAAAAAGTTTGGGAGGAGTTTGAATTGATTTGGATTTTTCACAAATGGAAAAGCATTCAAAAATGCTGATTTGGAACTGCTTTAATTCCCAGGGGAAATTAGCTATCTCAAATGATGTTGAATCACTCATGACATCTAGTTAGTGAATATTCGCAACCCAGCGAACATTTTTGTTTTACTGTTTGGAGAAATAATTTATTTGACTTTATTTTAAAATTGATTTTGAATTGGTTTTGAATCCAAGTGAGATTAGCAATAGTAAGAGTGATGGCTTGGCATCATTAGTAAGGGATTACTGTAGCTTGATTATCCGGGTGTTACAAAAGATGAAATTATTGGTCTTGCTTCTATTGCCGTGCCTCCTAATGATCCTTTAGAACAATATTTGCTCGACCATGAAAATGATATGTTAATGAATGAAAGAAGGGAAATAGATGAAGTATTCTTTAATGAGGGACACAACTATCCTGTTGAAATCCTAGGGGATCCTCCTCCACCCAAGGGTGATCCCGTGTTTGAGCTTAAACCATTACCTGATACTCTTAAATATGCTTATCTTGATGAAAAGAAGATATATTATGTTATTGTTAGTGCTAAACTTTCAGAGCATGAAGAAGAGAAATTATTGAAAACTCTAAAGAAGCACCATGCTGCTATTGGATATACTCTTGATGATCTTAAGGGCATTAGTCCCACTCTATGTCAACATAAAATAAATTTGGAGAAAGACGCCAAACCAGTTATTGATCACCAACGACGGCTAAATCCTAAGATGAAAGAATTGGTAAGAAAGGAAATATTGAAGCTCCTTGAAGCAGGTATAATTTATCTTGTTGCTGATAGTCAGTGGGTAAGCCCTGTCCATTGTGTCCCTAAGAAAGGAGGTATTACTGTCGTTCCTAACGATAAAGATGAATTGATTTCGCAAAGAATTATTACAGGTTATAGGATGGTAATTGATTTCCGCAAATTAAATAAAGCCACTAAAAAAGATTTACCCTTTGCCTTTCATTGATCAAATGTTAGAACGATTATCCAAACATACACATTTTTGCTTTCTAGATGGTTACTCTGGTTTCTCTCAAATACCTGTGTCAGCTGATGATCAAGCAAAGACCACTTTTACTTGCCCTTTCGGTACTTTTGATTATAGACGTATGCCCTTTGGTTTATGTAATGCACCTGCTACCTTTCAAAGATGCATGATGGCTATATTCTCGACTTTGTGAAAAGATTTGTGAGGTTTTCATGGATGATTTCTCCATTTATGGATCCTCTTTTGATGATTGCTTGAGCAACCTTGATCGAAGTTTTCTTGAGATGTGAAGAAACTAACCTTTTCTTGAATTGGGAGAAGTGCCACTTTATGGTTAATGAAGGTATTGTCTTGGGGCATAAAATTTCTGAAAGAGGTATTAAAGTTGACAAAGCTAAAGTTGATGCTATTGAAAAGATGCCGTGTCCCAAGGACATCAAAGGTATAAGAAGTTTTCCGGGTCATGCCGGTTTTTATAGGAGGTTCATTAAGGACTTCTCAAAAATCTCTCGGCCTCTGACTAATCTATTACAAAAAGATATACCTTTTTTCTTTGATGATGATTGTGTAGAAGCATTTGAAATACTTAAGAAAACATTGATTTCTGCACCTATCGTTCAGACACCTGATTGGAATTTACCTTTTGAAATTATGTGTGATGCTAGTGATTATCACTGTGGGTGTTGTTCTAGGACAAAGAGTTGATAAGAAATTAAATGTTATTCAATATGCTAGTAAAACTCTAAACAAAGGCCCAGAGAAATTATGCTACCTACTGAAAAATAATTTTTGGCGATTGTTTTTGCTTGTGATAAGTTCAGACCTTATATTGTTGATTCTAAAGAAACTATTCACACTGATCATGCTGCTGTTAAATACCTTATGGAAAAGAAAGATGCAAAACCTAGACTTATTAGATGGGTTCTCTTGCTACAAGATTTTGATTTACATATTATTGATAGAAAGGGAGCCGAGAACCCGGTTGCAGACCACTTGTCTAGGTTAGAGAATGTTCTTGATGACCCACTACCTATTGATGATAGCTTTGCCGATGAACAATTAGCTGTCATAAATGCTTCTCGTACTGCTCCATGGTATGCTGATTATGCTAATTACATTGTTGCTAAATTTATGCCACCTAGTTTCACATACTAGCAAAAGAAAAAGTTTTTCTATGATTTGAGGCATTACTTTTGGGATGACCCACACCTTTATAAAGAAGGAGTAGATGGTATTATTAGGAGTTGTATACCTGAGCATGAACAGGAGCGCATCCTCACGCAAGTGTCACTCCGAGGCCTATGGAGGGCACCACGTGGAGATAGAACTGCACATAAGGTATTGCAATCCGGTTTTTATTGGCCTACTCTCTTTAAGGATGCCCGTAAGTTTGTTTTATCTTGTGATGAATGCCAAAGAATTGGTAATATTAGTAGACGTCAAGAAATGCCTATGAATTATTCACTCGTTATTGAACCATTTGATGTTTGGGGCTTTGATTACATGGGATCGTTTCCTTCCTCTAAGGGGTATACACATATTTTAGTTGCCGTTGATTACGTTACTAAGTGGGTAGAAGCTATTCCAACTAGTAGTGCTGATCATAACACCTCTATTAAGATGCTTAAAGAAGTTATTTTTCCGAGGTTTGGAGTCCCTAGATATTTAATGACTGATGGTGGTTCACATTTTATCATGGTGCTTTTTGTAAAATGCTTGCCAAGTATGATGTTAATCATAGAATTGCATCCCCTTATCACCCACAGTCTAGTGGTCAAGTAGACTTGAGTAATAGAGAGCTCAAGTTGATTTTGCAAAAGACTGTTATAGATCTAGAAAGAATTGGTCCAAGAAACTTGATGATGCATTATGGGCCTATAGAAATGCATATAAAAATCCTATGGGTATGTCTCCGTATAAAATGGTTTATGGAAAAGCATGTCACTTACCTCTCGAATTAGAACATAAGGCATATTGGGCCATTAAAGACCTCAATTATGATTTCAAACTTGCCGGTGAGAAGAGGTTATTTGACATTAGCTCACTAGATGAATGGAGAACCCAGGCTTATGAGAATGCCAAACTGTTTAAAGAAAAAGTTAAAAGGTGGCATGACAAAAGGATACAAAAGCGTGAGTTTAATGCAGGCGATTATGTGTTGCTATACAACTCTCGTATAAGATTTTTTGCAGGAAAACTTCTCTCTAAATGGGAAGGTCCTTACGTTATCGAGGAGGTCTATCGTTCCGATGCCATAAAAATCAACAACTTCGAAGGCACAAATCCGAAGGTGGTGAACGGTCAAAGAATCAAACATTATATCTCAGGTAATGTCAGAAATGTTGAAACTAATGTGATTGAAACCGTAACTCCGGAGGAATACATAGGGGACACTTTCCGGAACGTTTCAGACTCCGAAAAGGAATAGGTACATGGTACGGTAAGTAAACCGACTCCAAAATAGTTCTAATGGCAGTTTTTCTCTGTTTTGGAATATTTAAGAAAATAGGAAAATAAGATGTTGTCCGGGAAGGACTTGAGGCTTCCACGAGGGTGGGAGGCGCGCCCCCTACCTCGTGTGCTCTCCAGACTCCGTTTTCTTGCACGATACTTCTTTTGGTCGGCAAAAATTCATTATATAATCTCCCGAAGGTTTTGACCACTGTATCACGCAATTATCCTCTGTTCTTGTTACGAGTTGCTTCTTGTCAGGGTTTTCAAGGCCAGGCATCATGTCGTCCCCCTCGTCCAACAATGGTGAAAATGATGCTTGGCTAATGAAGATAGAGCTGAAGAGGGAAGAACCCATGGAGATCAACAAGGATGAAGGGATCAAGAAGGCCATGGAGGACCAAGTTCCGGCAGCAGAAGATATCCTTCAACTTGATCACAATCTTCTTACCCCAACTGAGATTGAAGCTTTCAAGATGATTGAGTTAGCTCGTATATGAAACAAGTATCTCACACGTGAAAATATTTTGTTGAAGGAGCATATCATCGCACTCGAGCGCATCATCCACAAATTGGAGGACCTCTTATGCTCGATGTGCGACTATCCATCAACAACTCCATCTCCTTTGCCAGCAAAAGAGATATAATCACATGGGTATGGGCACTCCCTTGTGGCAATCGCCAAGCTTGGGGAGGTGCCCGATATCGTGTCACCATCACACTCCTATCTTTACCGTTTTTCTTAGTTCGATCCTTTTGGTAATATCTTGATCTAGTAGAATAAAGTTTTAGTATGATTTAGCTTTGAGTTTTGAGTTTTGCTTTATGATCCCTCTATGTAATCGAGTCTGTGAGCTATATATAATAAAGATTAGTGTTGAGTCAAGGGCTTGATTATTTTGCTATGATCTTGAGGGAATTAAAGAAAGAATGAAAAGAAATAAAGAGATCATATTGGTCTTATGGAGAGTAATGACTTCACATATAAAGAGTATGATGAATAAAAGTTGTTGAGAGTTGACAAACATAGTTTTGGTCATCGTTGCAATTAATAAGAAGTAATAAAGAAAGAGAGGTTTCACATATAAATATACTATCTTGGATATCTTTTATGATTGTGAGCACTCATTAAAATATGACATGCTAAAGATTTGATGTTGGACAAGGAAGACAACGTAATGGGTTATGTTTTCTTATATCTGAAATAAAGTATATTGTCATGGATCATCCAACATGTTGAGCTTGCCTTTCCCTCTCATGCTAGCCAAATTCTTTGCACCAAGTAGAGATACTACTTGTGCTTCCGAATACCCTTAAAACCAGTTTTGCCATGAGTGTCCACCATACCTACCTATGGATTGAGTAAGATCCTTCAAGTAAGTTGTCATCGGTGCATGCAATAAAAGTTGCTCTCTAAATATGTATGATTTATTAGTGTGGAGAAAATAAGCTTTATACGATCTTGTGATGTGAAAGAAATAAAAGCGACGGACTGCATAATAAAGGTCCATATCACAAGTGGCAACATAAAGTGACGTTCTTTTGCATTGAGATTTCGTCCATCCAACCATGAAAGCGCATGACAACCTCTGCTTCCCTCTGCGAAGGGCCTATCTTTTACTTTTTTACCTTATGCAAGAGTCATGGTGATTTTCACCTCTCCTTTTTATATTTTATCCTTTGGCAAGCACATTGTGTTGGAAAGATCTGATATATATATATATATATATATATATATATATAAACATATATATATATATATATATATATAATTGGATGTAAGTTAGAATGAGCTATTATTGTTGACATTACCCTTGAGGTAAAATGGTTGGGAGGCGAAACTATAAGCCCCTATCTTTCTCTCTCGTGTCCGATTAAAACCCGTAACCACAAGTATTGCGTGAGTGTTAGCAATTGTGAAAGACTAAATGATAGTTGAGTATGTGGACTTGCTGAAAAGCTCTTATATTGACTCTTTACGATGTTATGATAAATTGCAATTGTTTCAGTGACTGAGATTATAGTTTGTCGGTTCTCAATGAAGTTCATGATTCATACTTTACATAGTGAATAAATTGTTACTTGAGTATAACAAATCATATGATAATATCCATATATGTTGCTGTTATAAGAATGATCATGATGCCCTCATGTCCGTATTTTATTTTATCGACACCTCTAACTCTAAACATGTAGACATATTTATCGTTATCGGCTTCTGCTTGAGGACAAGCGAGGTCTAAGCTTGGGGGAGTTGATACGTCCATTTTGCATCATGCTTTTATATCGATATTTATTGCATTATGGGCTGTTATTACACGTTATGTCACAATACTTATGCCTATTCTCTCTTACTTTACAAGGTTTGCATGAAGAGGGAGAATGCCAGCAGCTGGGATTCTGGGTTGGAAAAGGAACAAATATTAGAGACCTATTCTGCACAGCTCCAAAAGTCCTGAAACTTCACGGAAGTTATTTTTCGAATTAATAAAAAATACTGAGCGAAGAAACTACCAGAGGGGGGGGAGCACACCCTGTCCATGAGGGTGGGAGGCACGCCCTACCCCCTGGGTGTGCCCCTGTGACGCCCGGATAATCAAGCTACAGTAACCTCTGCTAGTGATGCCACGTCACCTCGATTACTGTTACTAATCTCTCGTTAGTTCTAAACCGGTCCAAAAATCTAATTCAAAATATGGCAAACAACAAAAGTTTTCAAACATCAAAACTAGAATGTTTGGTGTGTGCCAATTAATATTTAGGTGTTTAAGGTGAAGGTACCACACTTTTACAGGATGCCTAAATATTATAAAGAGAATTAAAACGGATAGGAAAATAAATAAAATAAAAGGAACAAAAACAGAAGAAAAAAACTAACAAAAATAAAAAAGAAAAACAAACCCCACCTCTACGCGGGCCTCGCCCAGCCTAGCCACTAGATAAGCCGGGCCCACCACGCCCCATAAACCCCACTCCACTGTGACCTAGCCACCGACACTCCCACTCATGCCCCCACTCTCCCCCTCCCGATCCGATCTGGATCGGGATCGATCCCGTCGCCCCTGACGCCCTTCGCCGTCCACCTCCGCCCGAAACGCCGCTCGACGCCGGAGCCACCTCGCCGGACTGCTTCCTCTCCGCCGCGTCGTCTCTGACATCCTCCCCGCGCCCCACTGCCCCGGACCCTAGACCCGACATGAGCCCCGACCTCTCCTTCGCGCCGACCTTCCCCGCGCCCAGACGACGCTTCGCCTCGCTCCGTACGCCCAGCCGCCTCCCTGCGAATCGCTGCCATCGCTCCCGTCGGCCTGCACAAGCCTTGAGCATCGCGCCCCCTGCTCTCTGCTGACCTCGCCAGCCTCGCCACCGCCCCCACGCCCGCACGCACCCCTTCGCGCTACCGCCACGACCTCCATTCCTCGCCCACGCCAAGACGACTGGACGTGCCCGCGCCTGCGGACTTCGCTTCAGCTCCGCCACGCCGCTGCCCTGCCCCGTGCGTCCCGCCGCGCCTCATGCTATCGGCACGTACCTACCAGCAGAAGCATCGCTGCAGGCTTAGGCGTCTGCGACCGCTGCTCGCGCCGCCACCCGCAGTGGCCTCGTGCGTCGCATGCTTCGTGCCACCGCGCCCTCGGGCTCCCCTACCACGGCCCCTGCCGCTTGCCACGCCGCTCGCACGTGCCGCACCACTGCCAAGGTCTCACCTCCTCGCACGCCGCGCCCGCCGAGTCGCCGCGCCTATACCGCTGCGTCACCACTGCATCGCTCGCCCCCCCTTGCCCACGCCTGCCCAGCTCGCTGGCGACGCCTGTGGTCATTGTTGCTGCGACGCGCCAGCGCTTCTCGCTGACTCCGGCCAAGACTTGCGCCGGCCAGCTCGGGTTGCCTCACACCTGAAGCGCCCGCTAAAACCCCGAGGGACAATGACAAGGGGGCCCCACTTAACGTTTTTATAAAAAATAATAATAAATAAATAAAAATGAATTAATAAAATTAATTAATTAATTAATTAACTAATGAATTAATTAAGTTAATTAATCATGTTTAGTTAATCTAATTAACTAGTTAGTTTAATTAAACAGTAATTAGTTTAGCTAAATCCTAATTATCCTAAAACAGAGTATGACAGGTGGGTCCCGCATGTCAGTTTGACCCAGTCAACGCCCTGTTGACTGCTGACGTCATGATGGCGTCAGCATACACTATTCTGGATAATGTTAAATTGAATTTAATTAAATAAATTCTAAAAATGATTTAAAACTTTAGAAAATCATATAAAATAAACTGTAGCTCAGATGAAAATACTTTCTACATGAAAGTTGCTCAGAACGACGAGATGAATCCGGATATGCAGCCCGTTCGTCCGCCACACACCCCTAGCATATCGAACACGCAACTTTCCCCCTCTGGTACATCTGTGGGAAAACGCGAAACACCGGGGATACTTTCCAGGATGTTCCCCCCTTCGCCGGTATCACCTCTTACCGCGTTAGGGCACACCTAACACCGCTGTTTGCTTTGTCATGCATCATTATGCATCTGTTTGCATTGTATTCATTGTTTCTTCCCCCTCTTTTCTCCGGTAGACTACGAGACCGACGCTGCTGCTGGTGCCCCGACCGACGATGGTATTGACGACCCCTCCTTCTTGCCAGAGCAACCAGGCAAGCCCCTTGATCACCGTGATATCGCCTATTCTTCTCTCTCATCGCTTGCATTAGAGTAGTGTAGCATGTTATCGCTTCCGTTAATCCTATCCCCGATGCATAGCCTTTGTCCTTGCTACCATCATTGTTACCTTTACACGCAATCCTACATGCTTAGTATAGGATGCTAGTATTCCATCATTGGCCCTACATTCTTGTCTGTCTGCCATGCTATACTATCGGGCCGTGATCACTGGGACGTGATCACGGGTATATACTATATACTTTATACATGATACATGTGGTGACTAAAGTCGGGTCGACTCGTGGAGCACCCGCGAGTGATTCACGGATTGGGGGCTGAAAGGACCTTTGTACCGACGGCCCTCTATGCGGATCTTTGTGGCGGAGCGACAAGGCAGGTTGAGACCACCTAGGAGAGAGGTGGGCCTGGCCCTGGTCGGCGTCCGCGGTTACTTCTAAATAACACGCTTAACGAGATCTTGGTATTTGATCTCAGTCTGGCTGCCTATACGCACTAACCAACTACGCCGGAACAGTTATGGGCACTCGACGTCGTGGTGTCAGCCGAAGCCTTCGCGATGTCAGCGACTGAGCGGCGCGCACCGGGTTGGACCGCGTAACGCAACTTCCTTTGAAATGGAGGTTGCTAGGTCTGCTCTCCAGCCGCGTACGCAACATGCAGGTGTGCAATGGGCGATGCGCCTGCACCCTACAGCGCATAGGATTTAGACCGGGCGGTCAATTCTCTCCGCCGTGCCTAGGTGGGGCTGCGGCGTGTTGATCTTCCGAGGCGGGCATGACCTGTGAAAGAGTGTCCGCCAAATGGGATCGAGCGTGTTGGGTTATGTGGTGCACCCTCAGGGAAGTTTATCTATTCGAATAGCCGTGTCCCTCGGTAAAGGGACGACCCGGAGTTGTACCTTGACCTTATGACAACTAGAACCGGATACTTAATAAAACACACCCTTCCAAGTGCCGGATACAACTAGGTGATCGCTCTCTCACGGGTCCATTTAGGAGAGGATCGTGGTAGGATTATGCTATGTGATGATACTTGGTGAACTTACCATCTACTCTCTTCTACGTGTCATGAGATGGAGGCTGCCGAGCGTAGTCTTCGACGAGATTAGCTATCCCCTCTTATTCGGCATTATGCGCTCACCACCAATCGCCCCTTTACACATATACCCATGCATATGTAGTGTAGATCCTTGCTTGCAGTACTTTGGATGAGTACTCACGGTTGCTTTTCTCCCTCTTTTCCCCCTTTCCATTCTACCCGTTGTCGCAACTAGATGTCGGAGCCCAGAGCGACGCCACCGTCGACAACGACTCCTACTACAATCAAGGTGCCTACTACTATGTGCAAAGTCACGACGACAACCAGGAGTAGTTTAGGAGGATCCCTGTGCAGGAGGCCTCGCGCTTCTTTCTCGATCTCAGAGATCCCGCTTTGTGCTAGCCTTCTTAAGGCAGACTTGTTTAACTTATGTATGTACTCAGATATTATTGCTTCCGCTGACTCGTCTATGATCGAGCACTTGTATTCGAGCCCTCAAGGCCCCTGGCATGTATTATGATTAGTGTACGATTTTTATTTTAGAGTTGTGTTGTGATATCTTCCCGTGAGTCCCTGATCTTGATCGTACACGTTTGCGTGTATGATTAGTGTACGATTGAATCAGGGGCGTCACAGCCCCCTGCCTCGTGGCCCCCTGGGCCCCCTGGCAGGCCTTCGATGCCCATCTTCTGCTATATGAAGTCATTTACTCTGGAAAAAAATCAGAAGCAAGCTTTCGGAAAGAAACTCCGCTGCCACGAGGCGGAACCTTGGCGGAACCAATCTAGGGCTCCGGCAGAGCTGTTCTGCCGGGGAAACTTCCCTCCGGGAGGGGAAATCATCACCATCGTCATCACCAACGATCCTCTCATCGGCGGAGGGTCAATCTCCATCAACATCTTCACCAGCACCATCTCATCTCAAACCCTAGTTCATCTCTTGTATCCAATCTTTGTCCCAAAGCCTCTGATTGGTACCTGTGGGTTGCTAGTAGTGTTGATTACCCCTTGTAGTTGATGCTAGTTGGTTTATTTGGTGGAAGATCATCTGTTCAGATCCATTATGCATATTAATACCCCTCTGATTATGAACATGAATATGATTTGTGAGTAGTTACGTTTGTTCCTGAGGACATGGGAGAAGTCTTGCTATTAGTAGTCATGTGAATTTGGTATTCGTTTGATATTTTGATGAGATGTATGTTGTCTTTCCTCTAGTGGTGTTATGTGAACGTCGACTACATGACACTTCACCATAGTTTGGGCCTAGAGGAAGGCATTGGGAAGTAATAAGAAGATGATGGGTTGCTAGAGTGACAGAAGCTTAAACCCTAGTTTATGCGTTGCTTCGTAAGGGGCTGATTTGGATCCATATGTTTCATGCCATGGTTAGGTTTACCTTAATACTTATTTTGTAGTTGCAGATGCTTGCAAAAGGAGTTAATCATAAGTGGGATGCTTGTCCAAGTAAGGACAGCACCCAAGCACCGGTCCACCCACATATCAAATTATCAAAGTAACGAACGCGAATCATATGAGCGTGATGAAAACTAGCTTGACGATAATTCCCATGTGTCCTCGGGAGCGCTTTTCTCTATATAAGAGTTTGTCCAGGCTTGTCCTTTGCTACAAAAAGGATTGGGCCATCTTACTGCACTTTATTTACACTTGTTACTTGTTACTCGTTGTTACCTCTTAAGCACCGCGTTGGATTTCCTTGAAGAGGAAAGGTGATGTAGCACAGTAGCGTAAGTATTTCCCTCAGTTTTTGAGAACCAAGGTATCAATCCAGTAGGAGGCTACACGCGAGTACCTCGTACCTGCACAAAGCAAATAACTCCTCGCAACCAACGCGATAAGGGTTGTCAATCCTTCACGGTCACTTACGAGTGAGATCTAATAGATATGATAGGATAATATTTTTGGTATTTTTGTGATAGAGATGCAAAGTAAAATAAAAGCAAAGTAAAAAGCAAAGCAAATAATAAAGTGTAGGAAGATTGATATGATGAATATAGACCCCGGGGCCATAGATTTCACTAGTGGCTTCTCTCATGAGCATAAGTATTTTACGGTGGGTGAACGAATTATCATTGAGCAATTGGCAATTGAGCATAGTTATGAGAGTATCTAGGTATGATCATGTATATAGGCATCACGTCTCGAGACAACTAGACCGACTCTCGCCTCGCATCTACTACTATTACTCCACTCATCGACCACTACCCAAAGATGCATCTAGAGTATTAAGTTCAAGAAAACAAGAGTAACGCCTTAAGCAAGATGACATGATGTAGAGGGATAAATTCATGCGGTATGATAAAAACCCCATCTTGTTATCCTCGATGGCAACAATACAATACGTGCCTTCTTTGCTGCCGCCATCACATCGAAAGGACACCGCAAGATTGAACCCAAAGCTAAGCACTTCTCCCATTGCAAGAAAAACCAATCTAGTAGGCCAAACCAAACTGATAATTCGAAGAGACTTGCAAAGATATCCAATCATACATAAAAGAATTCAGAGAAGATTCAAATATCGTTCATATATAATCTTGATCATAAACCCACAATTCATCGGTCTCAACAAACACACCGCAAAAAGAAGATTACATCGAATAGATCTCCACGAGAGAGGGGGAGATCATTGTATTGAGATCCAAAAAGAGAAAGAAGCCATCTAGCTAATAACTATGGACCCGAAGGTCTCGAGGTAAACTACTCACACTTCACCTGGAGAGGCTATGGTGATGATGTAGAAGCCCTCCGTGATGGATGCCCCCTCCGTGAAGCTCCTAACAGCCCCAAGATGGGATCTCGTGGAGTGCATAAGGTTGCGGTGGTGGAATTAGGTTTTGGGCTTCGTATCTGATCGTTTGGGAGTACGTAGGTATATATAGGAGGAAGGAGTACGTCGGTGGAGCAACGTGGAGTCCACGAGGGTGGAGGGCGCACCCTGGGGGGGTGGGCACGCCCCCCTACCTCGTGCCCTCCTCGAAGCTTCCTTGACTTAGGGTCCAAGTCTCCTGGATCATGTTCGGTGAGAAAATCACGTTCCCGAAGGTTTAATTCCGTTGGGACTCCGTTTGATATTCCGTTTCTTCGAAACTCTAAATAGGCAAAAAACAGCAATTCTGGGCTGGGCCTCCGGTTAATAGGTTAGTCCCAAAAATAATATAAAAGTGGATAATAAAGCCCAATATGGTCCAAAACAGTAGATAATATAGCATGGAGCAATCAAAATTATAGATACGTTGGAGACGTATCAGGCATTCCCAAGCTTAATTCCTGCTCGTCCTCGAGTAGGTAAATGATAAAAAGATAATTTTTTATGCGGAGTGCTACTTGGCATAATTTCAATGTAATTCTTCTTAATCGTGGTATGAATATTCAGATCCGAAAGATTCAAGACAAAAGTTTAATATTGACATAAAAATAATAATACTTCAAGCATACTAACAAAGCAATCATGTCTTCTCAAAATAACATGGCCAAAGAAAGTTATCCCTACAAAATCATATAGTCTGGCTATGCTCTATCTTCACCACACAAAGTAGTTAAATCATGCACAACCCCGATGACAAGCCAAGCAATTGTTTCATACTTTTGACATTCTCAAAAAATTTAGATCTTCACGCAATACATGAGCGTGAGCCATGGATATAGCACTATATGTGGAATAGAATGGTGGTTGTGGAGAAGACAAAAAGGGAGAAGATAGTCTCACATCAACTAGGCATATCAACGGGATATGGAGATGCCCATCAATAGATATCAATGTCAGTGAGTAGGGATTGCCATGCAACGGATGCACTAGAGCTATAAGTATATGAAAGCTCAACAAAAGAAACTAAGTGGGTGTGCATCCAACTCGCTTGCTCACGAAGACCTAGGGCATTTTGAGGAAGCCCATCATTGGAATATACAAGCCAAGTTCTATAATAAAAATTCCCACTAGTATATGAAAGTGACAAAATGAGATATTCTCTATCATGAAGATCGTGGTGCTACTTTGAAGCACAAGTGTGGTAAAAGGATAGTAACATTGTCCCTTCTCTCTCTTTCTCTCATTTTTTGGGCCTTTTCTCTCTTTTTTTATGCCCTCTATTTTTTAGTCCGGAGTCTCATCCCGACTTGTGGGGGAATCATATTCTCCATCATCCTTTCCTCACTTGGGACAATGCTCTAATAATGATGATCATCACAGTTTTATTTTCTTACAACTCAACAATTACAACTCGATACTTAGAACAAAATATGACTCTATATGAATGCCTCCCAAGTGTGTACCAGGATATGCAATGAATCAAGAGTGACATGTATGAAAGAATTATGAATGGTGGCTTTGCCACAAATACGATATCAACTACATGATAATGCTAAGCAATATGACAATGATGGAGCGTGTCATAATAAACGGAACGGTGGAAAGTTGCATGGCAATATATCTCGGAATGGCTATGGAAATGCCATGATAGGTAGGTATGGTGGCTGTTTTGAGGAAGGTATATGGTGGGTGTATGATACCGGCGAAAAGTGCGCTGTATTAGAGAGGCTAGCAATGGTGGGAGGAAGAAAAGTGCGTATAATCCATGGAATCAACATTAGTCATGAAGAACTCATATACTTATTGCAAAAATCTACAAGTTATCAAAGCAAAGTATTACGCGCATGCTCCTAGGGGGATATATTGGTAGGAAAATACCATCGCTTGTCCCCGACCGCCACTCATAAGGAAGACAATCAATAAATAAGTCATGTCTCACTTCATTACATAACGGTTCACCATACATGCATGCTACGGAATCACAAACTTTAACACAAGTATTTCTCAAATTCACAACTAATCATCTAGCATGACTCTAATATCACCATCTTCATATCTCAAAACAATTATCAAACATCAAACTTTTCTTAGTATTCAACGCACTCAAAAGAAAGTTTTACAAATCTTGAATACCAAGCATATTAGGATTTTTGAGAAAATTACCATGCTATTTAAGATTCTCAAAATAATCTAAGTGAAGCATGAGAGATCAATAGTTTCTATAAAACAAATCCACCACCGTGCTCTAAAAGATATAAGTGAAGTACTAGAGCAAAACTATATAGCTCAAAAGATATAAGTGAAGCACATAGAGTATTCTAACAAATTCCAAATTATGTATGGCTCTGTCAAAAGGTGTGTACAGCAAGGATGATTGTGGTAAACTAAAAAGCAAAGACTCAAATCATACAAGACGCTCCAAGCAAAACACATATCATGTGGTGAATAAAAATATAGCTCCAAGTAAAGTTACCGATGGAAGTAGATTTAAAGAGGGGTGCCTTCCGGCATCCCCAAGCTTTGACTTTTGGTGTCCTTAGATTATACTGGGGGTGCCATGGGCATCCCCAAGCTTAGGCTCTTGCCACTCCTTGTTCCATAATCCATCAAAAGATTTCACCCAAAACTTGAAAACTTCACAACAAAAAACTCAATAGAAATCTCGTGAGCTCCATTAGCGAAAGAAAACATAATACCACCTCAAGGTACTGTAATGAACTCATTCTTTATTTATATTGGTGTTAAACCTACTGTATTCCAACTTCTCTATTGTTTATAAACTATTTTACTAGCCATAGATTCATCAAAATAAGCAAACAACACACGAAAAACAGAATCTGTCAAAAACAGAACAGTCTGTAGTAATCTGTAACTAACGCAAACTTATGGACCTCCAAAAAATCAGCCAAAATAGGAAGACCTAGAAATTGTTTTTATTGATTAGCAGCAATTGGAATCACTATTTTATCACGTTCTGGTGATTTTTAACAATTGTTTTCGTGAACAGAAAGTTTCTGGAAATTACAGCAAGATCAAATAACTATCATCCAAGAAGATCCTATAGGTTTAACTTGGCACAAACACTAATTAAAACATAAAAACACATCTAACCAGAGGCTAGATCAAAGATTTATTACTAAACATAAGCAAAAAACAAAAAAACTAAAAATAAAATTGGGTTGCCTCCCAACAAGCGCTATCGTTTAACTCCCCTAGCTAGGCATAAAAGCAAGGATAGATCTAGGTATTGCCATCTTTGGTAGGCAATCCATAAGTGGCTCTCATGATAGATTCATATGGTAATTTTATTTTCTTCCTAGGGAAGTGTTCCATGTGTTTCTTTAATGGAAATTGGAATCTAATATTCCCTTCCTTCATACCAATAATTGCACCAATCGTTCTAAGGAAAGGTCTACCAAGAATAATAGGACAAGAAGGATTGCAATCTATATCAAGAACGATAAAATCTACGGGCACATAATTCCTATTTGCAACAATAAGAACATCATTAATTATTCCCATAGGTTTCTTAATAGTGGAACTCCATAAGGTGCAAGTTTAGAGAGCAATCATCAAAATCGCGGAAATCTAGCAAATCACACAAAGTTTTGGGAATAGTGGAAACACTAGCACCCAAATCACATAAAGCATAAAATTCATGATCCTTAATCTTAATTTTAATAGTTGGTTCCCACTCATCATAAAGTTTTCTAGGGATAGAGACTTCCAACTCAAGTTTTTCTTCATGAGATTGCATCAAGGCATCAATGATATGTTTAGTAAACACTTTATTTTGACTATAAGCATGAGGAGACTTTAGCACAGATTGCAACAAGGAAATAAAATCAATTAAAGGGCAATTTTCATAATTAAATTCTTTGAAATCCAAAATAGTGGGTTTAGCAACATCTAGGGTTTTGATTTCTTCAATCCCACTTTTATCAAATTTAGCATCAAGATCTAAAAACTCCGAATTTTTGGAATGCCTTCTAGGTAAAGGTGGATCATATTCAATCCCATAATTATCAAGATTCATATTGCAAAACAAGGATTTAATTGGGGACACATCAATAACTTTAAGATCTTCATCTTTATTTTCATAGGAACTAGAAGAACGAGCTTTAATAAAGGCATCTTTCGTAGCACGCATCTTAGCGGTTCTTTCTTTGCTCTCATCAATGGAAATTCTCATGGCTCTTAGAGACTCATTGATATCATGCTTAGGAGGAATAGATCTAAGCTTTAAAGAATCAACATCAAGAGAAATTCTATCAACGCTTCTAGCCAATTCATCAACCTTAAGCAATTTCTCTTCAAGCAAAGCATTAAAATTCTTTTGAGAATTCATAAACTCTTTAACACTAGTCTCAAATTCAGAGGGCATCTTATTAAAATTTCCATAAGAGTTGTTGTAGGAATTTCCATAATTATTAGAGGAATTACTAGGTTAAGGCCTAGGATTAAAGTTCCCTCTATACGCATTGTTACCAAAATTATTCCTACCAAAAAAATTCACATCCATAGATTCATTATTATTCTCAATCAAAGTAGACAAAGGCATATCATTAGGATCAAGAAACACTCTTAGTAGCAAATAATTTCATAAGTTCATCCATCTTTCCACTCAAAACATTAATTTCTTCTATCGCATGCACTTTTTTTATTAGTAGATCTTTCAAAGGTGCCATTCAGAATAATTAACCATAATATCATCTAGGAGTTTAGTAGCTTCTCCTAAAGTGATTTCCATAAAAGTGCCTCCCGGCTAATCTAAAAGATTTCTAGAAGCAAAATTCAATCCGACATAAATTTTTTGTATAATCATCCACAGATTCAAACCATGGGTAGGGCAATTACGTATCACGAATCTCACTGCACTGACGATAGTAAACTCCTTCTCGTTGTACCGAGATGGAGGTAAGATTTGAACCACCAGGTACAGCATCACATTTGACACCTGAGGAAGGTACAACCCAACTATGAGGTCATGCTCTCCCAAGCTTGTGCAACATGTTCATGATCAAGTTGCTTAAAATTCATAATATCGTTTCTAAGAGAGATGAACTTAGCAGGAGGAAAATACTTAGAGATAAAAGCATCTTTGCACTTATTCCAAGAATCAATACTATTTTTAGGCAAAGACGAAAACCAAGCTTTAGCACGATCTCTAAGCGAAAAATGAAATAGCTTCAATTTAACAATATCATTATCAACATCCTTTATATTTTGCATATCACACAAATCCACGAAGCTATTTAGATGAGTAGCGGCATCTTCACTAGGAAGGCCGGCGAATTGATCTTTCCTAACAAGATTCAACAAAGCAGTATTGATTTCACAAGATTCAGTGTTGGTAAGAGGAGCAATCGGAGTGCTAAGGAAATCATTATTGTTGGTATTGGTAAAGTCACACAATTTGGTATTATCTTCAGCCATCGTGACAAACTAGCAACCCAACACACGAGCAAACAAAAGGGAAGCGAAAATGAAGCAAACGGAAAGAGAGGGCGAATAAAACGGCAAGGGTGAAGTGGGGGGAGAGGAAAACGAGAGGCAAATGGCAAATAATGTAATGCGGGAGATAAGGGATTCTGATGGGTACTTGGTATGTTGACTTTTATGAGACTCCTGGCAACGGCGCCGTAAATTCTTCTTGCTACCTCTTGAGCATCAAGCGTTGGATTTCCTTGAAGAGGAAAGGTGATATAGCACAAGAGCGTAAGTATTTCCCTCAGTTTTGAGAACCAAGGTATCAATCCAAGAGGAGGCTACGCCATGAAGTCCCTCGTGACCGCACAAAGCAAATAACTCCTCGCAGCCAACGCGATAAGGGGTTGTCAATCCCTTCACGGTCACTTGCGAGAGTGAGATCTAACAGATATGATAGGATAATATTTTTGGTATTTTTGTGATAGAGATGCAAAGTAAAATAAAAGCAAAGCAAATAATAAAGTGTAGGAAGATTGATATGATGAATATAGACCCGGGGTCATAGATAGTGGCTTCTCTCATGAGCATAAGTATTTTACTTGGGTGAGCAATTCTTTGTTGAGCAATTGATGAGAGTTGAGCATAGTTATGAGAGTATCTAGGTATGATCATGTATATAGGCATCACGTCCGATACAAGTAGATCGACTCACCTGCATCTACTACTATTACTCCACTCATCGACCGCTATCCAAAGATGCATCTAGAGTATTAAGTTCAAGAAAAGCAGTAACGCCTTAAGCAAGATGACATGATGTAGAGGGATAAATTCATGCAATATGATAAAAACCCCATCTTGTTATCCTCGATGGCAACAATACAATACGTGCCTTCTTGCCGCCGCCATCACACCGGGAAAGGACACCGCAAGATTGAACCCAAAGCTAAGCACTTCTCCCATTGCAAGAAAAACCAATCTAGTAGGCCAAACCAAACTGATAATTCAAGAGACTTGCAAAGATAACCAATCATACATAAAAGAATTCAGAGAAGATTCAAATATTGTTCATAGATAATCTTGATCATAAACCCACAATTCATCGGTCTCAACAAACACACCGCAAAAAGAAGATTACATCGAATAGATCTCCACGACAGGGGGAGAACATTGTATTGAGATCCAAAAGAGAGAAGAAGCCATCTAGCTACTAACTATGGACCCGAAGGTCCGAGGTAAACTACTCACACTTCATCTGGAGAGGCTATGATGATGATGTAGAAGCCCTCCATGATGGATGCGCCCTCGTGAGCTCCTAACAGCCCCAAGATGGGATCTCGTGGGTACAGAAGGTTGCGGCCGGTGGAATTAGGTTTTGGCTCCGTGATCCGATCGCTTGGGGGTACGAGGGTATATATAGGAGGAAGGAGTACGCCATCGAGCAACGTGGGGCCCACGAGGTGGAGGGCGCGCTACAGGGTGGCGCGCCCTACCTCGTGCCCTCCTCGAAGCTTCCTTGACTTAGGGTCCAAGTCTCCTGGATCACATTCGTGAGAAAATCACGTTCCCGAAGGTTTCATTCCGTTTGGACTCTGTTTGATATTCCGCTTTCTTGAAACTCCAAATAGGCAAAAAACAAGAATTCGGGCTGGGCCTCCGGTTAATAGGTTAGTCCCAAAATAATATAAAAGTGGATAATAAAGCCCAATAATGTCCAAAACAGTAGATAATATAGCATGGAGCAATCAAAATTATAGATACGTTGGAGACGTATCACCACGTTACAAATTACCTTATCACAAAACTATCTCTACGATAATTTCAGTGCTTGCAGAGAATACCTTGCTGAAAACTGCTTATCATTTCCTTCTGCTCCTCGTTGGGTTCGACACTCTTACTTATCGAGAGGACTACAATAGATCCCCTATACTTGTGGGTCATCATGAACACACAAAAACATTAGGGGGTAAATATTGGGTTGTCTCCCAACAAGCGCTAACGTTTAACGCCCCTAGCTAGGCATGATGATTTCAATGATGCTCACCTAAAAGATGAGAATTGAAACATAAAGAGAGCATCATGAAGAATATGACTAGCACATTTAAGTCTAACCCACTTCCTATGCATAGGGATTTTTTGAGAAAAGAACTTATGGGAATAATAATCAACTAGCATAGGAAGGCAAAACAAGCATAACTTCAAAACTTTAAGCACATAGAGAGGAAACTTGATATTATTGCAATTCTTACAAGCATATATTCCTCCCTCATAATAATTTTTCAGTAGCATCATGAATGAATTCAACAATATAACCAGCACCTAAAGCATTCTTTTCATGATCTACAAGCATAGAAAATTTACTACTCTCTACATAAGCAAAATTCTTCTCAATCGAATAGTGGGAGTATCATAAGAGACTCGAATACTATAAATTGTTTCCATGTTAAAAGAGTAGTGTTCAGAAAAAGGGTGATCATAATCATGACAAGTTTTATAAATATAATCATCACTGCTCTTTATAGCATAAGTATCATCACAATAATCATCATAAGTAGGAGGCATGCTATCATCATAATAAATTTGCTCATCAAAAATTGGGGGACTAAAAATATCCTCTTCATTAAACATGGCATCCCCAAGCTTGGGACAAACATTAATTGCAGCAAATAAATTCAAACATGTCATTCTCATCAAACATAGCATTGATAACCCACAATTGTAGGGCATCGCAACAGCTTTCGAGGGTAAAGTATTCAACCCAAATTTACTGATTCGACACAAGGGGAGCCAAAGAATATTCTCAAGTATTAGCATCTGAGTTGTCAATTCAGCCACACCTGGATAACTTAATATCTACAGCAAAGTATTTAGTAGCAAAGTAGTATGATAGTAGAGGTAACGGTAACAAAAGAGTAATGAAAGCAAAAGTAATATTTTTGGTATTTTATAATGATTTTAACAGTAGCAACATGAAAGTAAATAAGCGTAAACCAGTATATTGAAAGCTCGTAGGCATTGGATCGGTGATGGATAATTCTGCCGGATGCGGTTCATCATGTAACAGTCATAACATAGGGTGACACAGAACTAGCTCCAATTCATCAATGTAATGTAGGCATGTATTCCGAATATAGTCATACGTGCTTATGGAAAAGAACTTGCATGACATCTTTTGTCCTACCCTCCGTGGCAGCGGGTCCTAATGGAAACTAAGGGATATTAAGGCCTCCTTTTAATAGAGAACCCGAACAAAGCATTAGCACATAGTGAATACATGAACTCCTCAAACTATGGTCATCACCGAGAAGTATCCCGATTATTGTCACTTGAGGTTGTCGGATCATAACACATAATAGGTGACTATAGACTTGCAAGATAGGATCAAGAACTCACATATACTCATGAAAACATAATAGGTTCAGATCTGAAATCATGGCACTCGGGCCCTAGTGACAAGCATTAAGCATAACAAAGTCATAGCAACATCAATCTCAGAACATAGTGGATACTAGGGATCAAACCCTAACAAAACTAACTCGATTACATGATAAATCTCATCCAACCCATCACCGGCCCAAAGCAAGTTTCACGATGGAATTACTCACACACCAGTGAGCATCATGAAATTGGTGATGGAGGATGGTTGATGATGACGACGGCGATGAATCCCCTCTCCTGAGCCCCGAATCTGACTCTAGATCAGCCCTCCCAGGAGGTTTTAGGCCTTGGCGGCGGCTCCGTGATCGTAAAACGTGATGATTTCTTCTCTCTGATTTTTTCTCTCCAAAGCCAATATATAGAGTTGGAGTTGGCGCCGAAGGTCTCGAGTGGGGCCCACGAGGTAGGGGGGCGCTACTAGAGGGGGGGGCGCCCCACCCCTCGTGGAGGTGTGGGCCCCCGGTCTTCATCTTTGGCGAGGATTTTTATTATTTTTCTAAGATGTTCCGTGGAGTTTCGTGTCACTTCGAGAGCTTTTGTTTTCTCGCACATAAAACAACATCATGGCAATTTCACTGAAAACAACAGCGTTAGTCCGGGTTAGTTCCATTCAAATCATACAAGTTAGAGTCCAAAACAAGGGCAAAGTGTATGGAAAAGTAGATACGACGGAGACGTATCAACTCCCCCAAGCTTAAACCCTTGCTTGTCCTCAAGCAATTCAAATGACAAACCGAAAGAGAAAAGAAAAACTTTTACAAACTCGCTTTGCTCTTGTTGTTGTAAATATGTCAAGCCAGCATTCAAGTTGTGAGCAAAGATTATAACTAACCACATTTGCAATAATTCTCATGTCTCATGATTACACATATCAATGGCACAATCAACTAGCGAGCCATAATAATAAATCTCGGATGACAACACTTTCTCAAAACAATCATAATATGATATAACAGGATGGTATCTCGCTAGCCCTTTCTGAGACCGCAAAACATAAATGCAGAGAACCTTTAAAGACCAAGGACTGACTAGACATTGTAATTCATGGTAAAAGAGATCCAAATATACCCAATATAAATTAACAAAGAATGAACGCAAATGACAACAAGGCTCTCCAAATTAGTGCTTTTAATAAGAGGGTGATGACTCAACATAAAAGTAAATAGATAGGCCCTTCGCAGAGGGAAGGTGGATTTGTAGAGGTGCAGTTCGGTTTTGAAATAGAGATAAATAATATTTTGAGCGCATACTTTCATTGTCAACATAACAACTAAGAGATGGCGATATCTTCCATGCTACACACATTATAGGCGGTTCCCAAATAGAATAGTAAAGTTTATACTCCCCCTCCACCAACAAGCATCAATCCATGGCTTGCTCGAAACAACGAGTGCCTCCAACAATCAACAGGTCCCAGGGGGAGTTTTCTTTGCAATTATTTTGATTTAGTTTGCATAAAGCATGGGACTGGGCATCCCGGTGACCAGCCATTTTCTCGTGAGTGAGGAGCAGAGTCCACTCCTCTTGAAAATAACCCGCCTAACATGGAAGATAGGGGCAGCCCTAGTTGATACATGAGCTATTCGAGCATACAAAACAGAATGTTTATTTGAAGATTTAGAGTTTGGCACATACAAATTTACTTGGAGCGCGGTGTAGATACCGTATATAGGAAGGTATGGTGGACTCATATGGAATAACTTTGGGGTTTATGATTGGATGCACAAGCAAGATTCCCGCTTAGTACAAGTGAAGGCTAGCAAAAGACCGAAGCGACCAACTAGAGAGAGCGACAACACTCATGAACATGCACTAAAATTAATAAACATTGGATGCAAGCATGAGTAGGATATAATCCACCATGAACATAAATATCGTGAAGGCTATGTTGATTTGTTTCAACTACATGTGTGAACACGTGCCAAGTCAAGTCACTTAAATCATTCAAAGGACGATACCACCCCATCATACCGCATCACAACCATTTTAATAGCATGTTGGCACGCAAGGTAAACCATTATAACTCATAGCTAATCAAGCATGGCATAAGCAACTATGATCTCTAATTGTCATTGCAAACATGTTTATTCATAATAAGCTGAATCAGGAACGATTAACTCATCATATTTACAAAAACAAGAGAGGTCGAGTTCATACCAGCTTTTCCCATCTCAGTCACTCCATCATATATCATCATGATTGCCTTTCACTTGCACGACCGAACGATGTGAATAATAATAAGAATGCACGTGCATTGGACTAAGCTGGAATCTGCGAGCATTCAATAAACAGGAGAAGGCAAGGCAATATGGGCTCTTGGTTAAATCAACAATAATGCAAATAAGAGCCATTTCAACAATTTAATCATGGTCTTCTCCTATCGACCCCCAAAGAAAAGAAAAGAAATAAAACTATTTACACGGGAGAGCTCCCAACAAGCAAAAGAAGAACAGGAAATCTTTTTGGGTTTTCTTTTTAATTATTACTACTACAGCAGGAAAGGTAAACTAACTAAAAGCTACGCTAATTTTGTTGTTGTTTTCTTAAAGTTTAACAAACACACAAGAAGAAAGCAGGAAAAAGAAAATAAACTAGCATGGATATTACAGTGAAAGAGTATGAGCACCGACATCTAGCAATGAGTGTGTGTGAACATAAATGTAATGTCGGTGAGAAATACGTGCTCCCCCAAGCTTAGGCTTTTGGCCTAAGTTGGTTCATTGCTGTGGATGGCCCGGGCGGATACCCGTGAGGTGTAGCTGGGTCGTGATCACATGCAGCGGCTATCGCCTCGAGTCAGCAGCTGTGGCGCCGAGCCGCCTCCGCCTCCTCTCTCGTACTCATCTGCCTCCTCTCCGTAATAACATATCTTCCTTTTGTCCGAGAATCAAAGAAGGCAGGAGTGGAGAGTAATACGACAACATGCCGCTTGTTAAAGATTAGTCGATCTTGGGAGGTGATTCAGTCCTCTCGACAAACTGGTGGGAAACCATAGAATCAAAATCTAAATAAGTAGGGGGCAACTCCATATCACCCTCACGAATGTCTATCTCAAGAAAATTAGCTAAGCGGGTTGCATAAATTCCTCCAAAGAAATCTCTGTTATATCTATTATGATGCAACCTACGAGCTACAATGGCTCCCATATGATAAGATTGGTCTCCTAACACAAGCACTCCCGAGAATGCCGAGATCGAGGGACACACATGTG
Source organism: Aegilops bicornis (assembly GCA_021605145.1). Lineage (NCBI taxonomy): Eukaryota > Viridiplantae > Streptophyta > Magnoliopsida > Poales > Poaceae > Aegilops > Aegilops bicornis. Next base: position 2,385,940 of record JAHIAL010000020.1, read on the forward strand.
ACATGCTTCATCCTTAGCATTTATGCACCTACCGATGAAGAGAGCAAAATAATGTATAGTAGGAAAGTGAATGCTCCCTATAGTGGCTTATGCGTTATATCTCTAGATTCCCCACAGTTATACTAGCAAGAAAATCTCTAAATTCAGATTTACGGGATCAACAAAGATTACCCCATTGTGGGAGTTTGCAAGCAAAAGTAAAATCCTCTAAGTCCATGGTATAAGATTTATCATAAAGATCAAACATGATGAAGGGAATTACGCCAAGATGAAAACTCAAACCTCCTCACAAATGAACTAGTGAGATCATGATACTGTGGGCATTTGTGTGCCTCAAGTCCACAAGACCGGCGTTACGCAAATATGTGTTAAATTCTTCTTTGATTCCCCGCCGATCCATAAAATTTTCCAAGGCCATTCACAGGGCCTCACGGGAGCGTCCCTTGGGGGCTCCTCATCAGCATCACGCATTGCAAGCCTGGGGCCTTGCTTCCTTGAAGAACCACCTTGGAACATCTTCCTAAACATATTGTTTTCTCTGAAAAATTTCTGAAATTTTTAGTAACTTCAAACAAAAGTGAACCAACTTCAATAAAATTGATAGCAACTACTCCTACAAGTGTCTAAAGCTTATCATGCATTAAACCTACTTGGAACCATATAAAATTGACATGCAAGCTCAAGAACCTGGTCACCTATGCAGCACAAATTTGCAATGAATAAAGCACTAGAATAAAAACTAGTTGGACCAATGGAGGAGTCACATACCAAGGAACAATCCCCCCAAGCAGTTTTGTGAGAGGTGCTTTGAGCAAGGAGATCAAAAATCACAGCAACGGGGGCTGGAACTCGTGTTTGAGCCAGATATTCGTGTTTGTGGGAGGAAGAAGAAGAGGATGGGTGAAGGAATAAGTGGAGGGCCACCATGGGCCCACGAGGCAGGGGGCACGCCCTGGGGGGTATGGCGCGCCCTCCACCCTCGTGGCCAGGTGGCAGCTCCCTCATGTAATTTTTGCACTAAAATCCTCAAATATTCCCGAAAAATCATATTAAATTGGAATGGCATTCTCGAGGACTTTTATTTTCGGATATTTTTAAATTGCACGGATAAATCAGAAATGCATGTAAAATACTATTTTTACTTTATTTCAACTAAATAACAGAAAGTATAAAGCGGGTACATGTAAGGTTGTGCCTTCTAGTTTCATCCGTCTCATGATCATCAAAAGGAATCCACTAACAAGGTTGATCAGGTCTTGTTAACAAACTCATTCCGAATAACATGGAACCGGAGAAATTTCGAATAACACTATGTTACCTCAATGGGGATATGCACATCCCTATAATAAGAATATCATATTTCTTCTTAACAGTAGGAAGAGGAAATTCAAAACCCCCAAATATAATCGATGGAATTTTTCCAATAGAGTTGATGCTATAAACTTGAGGTTGTTTCCTCGGAAAGTGTACCGTATGCTCATTACCATTAACATGAAAAGTGACATTGCCTTTGTTGCAATCAATAACAGCCCCTGTAGTATTCAGAAAAGGTCTTCCAAGAATAATAGACATACTATCGTCCTCGGGAATATCAAGAATAACGAAGTCCGTTAAAATAGTAACGTTTGCAACCACAACGGGCACATCCTCACAAATACCGACATGTATAGCAGTTGATTTATCAGCCATTTGCAAAGATATTTCAGTAGGTGTCAACTTATTCAAATCAAGTCTACGGTATAAAGAGAGAGGCATAACACTAATACCGGCTCCAAGATCACATAAAGCAGCTTTAACATAATTTCTTTTAATGGAGCATGGTATAGTGGGTACTCCTGGATCTCCAAGTTTCTTTGGTATTCCACCCTTAAAAGAACAATTAGCAAGCATGGTGGAAATTTCAGCTTCCTAGGTATCTTTCTCTTATTGGTAATGATATCCTTCATATACTTAGCATAAGGATTTGTTTTGAGCACATCGCTTAATCGCATACATAAAAGAAAGGTCTAATAATTAAAGAAAAGCGCTCAAAATCATCATCATCCTTTTTCTTGGATGATTTGGGAGGAAAAGGCATGGGTTTCTGAACCCATGGTTCTCTTTCTTTACCATGTTTCCTAGCAACAAAGTCTCTCTTATCATAACGTTGATTCCTTGATTGTGGGTTATCAAGATCAACGGCAGGTTCAACTTCTACATCATTATCATTACTAGGTTGAGCATCATCATGAACATCATCATTATTATTTTCGCTAGGTTCGTTTTCATTACTGTGACTGTGTTTCAAAGATCGTAAATAGATATATCATTTGGATTCTCAGATGGTTCAGCAATAGGTTCACTAGAAGTTTGCAACGTTCTATCATTTTTCTTTTTCTTCCTTTTAGAAGAACTAGGCACATCAGTATTATTTCTTTGGGAATCTTGCTCAATTCTCTTAGGGTGGCCTTCAGGATACAAAGGTTCCTGAGTAATTCTACCAGTTCTAGTAGCCACTCTAACAGCATAATCATTTTTCTTACTATTCATTTCATTGAGCAAATCATTTTGAGCCTTAAGTACTTGTTCTAGTTGAGTGGTAACCATAGAAGCATGTTTTCTAATGAGTTTAAGTTCACCTCTAACATTAGCCATATAATCACCCAAGTGTTTAATCATATAGGTATTTTGTTTTAATTGTCTACCAAAATAAGCATTAAAGTCTTCTTGCTTAAACATAAAGTTATCAAACTCATCCAAGCATTGACTAGCAATTTTAGTAGGAGGGATATCACCTTCATCAAATCTATAGAGAGAATTTACCTTTACTACCTGTGTCGGGTTATCGAGATCAGGAGGTTCTTCAATAGGTAATGGATCAAGATCATATGTTTCTTCAACAAAGTGATAAATTAAGACCATGTATTTCTTCAATAGGAGGTAAATTCTTAACATCTTCAAATTTTTAATACCTTTTTCTTTCATAGATTTCTTTGCCTCTTGCATATCTTCGTGGATCGAGAAATAGAACACCTCTCTTCTTGAGTTGGTTTAGGAATAGGCTCAGAATTGGGTCGAGCTGGCTCAGAAGTGTCCAATTATTTTCATTTGTCAACATATTATTCAATATAATTTTAGCTTCATCCGTGTTCTTTCCACTGAAAAAGAGAACCAGACAACTATCCGTGTAATCTCTGGAAGCATCGGTTAGTCCATTATAAAAGATATCAAGTATTTCATTTTTCTTAAGAGGATGGTCAGCGAAGCATTAAGTAACTTGAGAAGCCTCCCCAAGCTTGTGGGAGACTCTCTTCTTCAATTTGCACAAAGTTGTATATTTCCTTTAAAGCAGCTTGTTTCTTATGAGCAGGAAATATTTAGCAGAGAAGTAATAAATCATATCCCGGGACTACGCACACAACCAGGATCTAGAGAATTAAACCATATCTTAGCATCACCCTTTAATGAGAACGGAAATATTTTAAGGATATAAAAGTAGCGAGATCTCTCATCATTAGTGAATAGCGTGGCTATATCATTTAATTTAGTAAGATGTGCCACAACAGTTTCAGATTCATAACCATGAAAAGGATCAGATTCAACCAAAGTAATTATATCAGGATCAACAGAGAATTCATAATCCTTATTGAGAACACAAATAGGTGAAGTAGCAAAAGCAGGGTCAGGTTTCATTCTATCTCTAAGAGATTCTTTACTCCATTTAACTAATAGCCTCTTAAGTTCGCTTTCTATCTTTGCGGGCAAAAATAGCTGCGAAGATTCCATATAAAAACATAACCCTCGTGAATAACAGCATATCTTCATCATCAATTTCATCAACATTATCGGTTTCAATAATTTCTTTCTCTCTAGCCCTAGAAATTTGTTCATCAAGAAATTCACCAAGGGGCACAGTAGTATCAAGCATAGAAGTAGTTTCATCATAAGTATCATGCATAGCGTATGGCATCATCAATAACATGCGACATATCGTAACTAATAGCGTAAGCAGGTTTAGGTGTCGCAAGCTTACTCATAACAGAAGGTGAATCAAGTGCAGAGCTAGATGGCAGTTCATTACCTCCCCTCGTAGTTGAGGGATAAATTTTTGTCTTAGCATCTTTCAAGTTGTTCATAGTGTCCAGCAAATATAAATCCCAAGTGACTCAAAGAATAGAGCTATGCTCCCCGGCAACAGCACCAGAAATTGGTCTTGATAACCCACAAGTGTAGGGGATGGCAACAGCTTTCGAGGGTAAAGTATTCAACCCAAATTTATTGATTCGACACAAGGGGAGCCAAAGAATATTCTCAAGTATTAGCATCTGAGTTGTCAATTCAGCCACACCTGGATAACTTAATATCTCGCAGAAAGTATTTAGTAGCAAAGTAGTATGATAGTAGTGGTAACGGTAACAAAAGAGTAATGAAAGCAAAAGTAATATTTTTGGTATTTTATAATGATTGTAACAAAGAGCAAATGTGAAAGTAAATAAGCCGTGAAACCAAAGATATGGAAAGCTCAGAGGCATTGGATCGGTGATGGATAATTATGCTTGGGATCATGTGTTCATCATGTAACAGTCATAACATAGGGTGACATGTAACTAGCTCCAATTTATCAATGTAATGTAGGCATGTATTCCGAATATAGTCATACGTGCTTATGGAAAAGAACTTGCATGACATCTTTTGTCCTACCCTCCCGTGGCAGCGAGGTCCTAATGGAAACTAAGGGATATTAAGGCCTCCTTTTAATAGAGAACCGGAACAAAGCATTAGCACATAGTGAATACATGAACTCCTCAAACTATGGTCATCACCGAGAAGTATCCCGAGTATTGTCACTTGGGGTTGTTTGATCATAACACATAATAGGTGACTATAGACTTGCAAGATAGGATCAAGAACTCACATATATTCATGAAAACATAATAGGTTCAGATATGAAATCATGGCACTTTCGGGCCCTAGTGACAAGCATTAAGCATAGCAAAGTCATAGCAACATCAATCTCGTAACATAGTGGATACTAGGGATCAAACCCTAACAAAACTAACTCGATTACATGATAAATCTCATCCAACCCATCACCGTCCGGCAAGCCTCACGATGGAATTACTCACGCACGGTGGTGAGCATCATGAAATTGGTGATGGAAGATGGTTGATGATGACGACGACGACGAATCCCTCTCCGAGCCCCGAACGGACTCGAGATCAGCCCTCCCGAGAGGTTTTAGGGCTTGGCGGCGTCTGCATCGTAAAACGCGATGATTTCTTCTCTGATTTTTTCTCTCTCAAAGCCAATATATAGAGTTGGAGTTGGCGTCGGAAGGTCTCTGTGGGGCCCACGAGGTAGGGGGCGCCCTAGAGGGGGGGCACTGTGGACAGGTGTGGGCCCCTGGTCTTCATCTTTGGCGAGGATTTTTATTATTTTTTCTAAGATGTTTCGTGGAGTTTCGTGTCATTCCGAGAACTTTTGTTTTCTCGCACATAAAACAACATCATGGCAATTCTCACGAAAACAGCCATCCCAAGTTAGTTCCATTCAAATCATACAAGTTAGAGTCCAAAACAAGGGTAAAAGTGTTTGGAAAAGTAGATACGAGGGAGACGTATCAAGCATCCCCAAGCTTGGGCCTTTCCATATCATAAGCATAATCACTCTCATCATTAATAATATGGATAGCACCAATAGTATAGCAATTATCATCGTCACAATGAGTAATAGGAGCAACATCATTTGGGAGGATACCTTTCTACCTTTGCTTCTCCGCCTTTTCTTTTTCTTCTTCACATCATGTGTGGGTTTAACCCTCTTTTTGAGCTCCTTATTAATGAGATTGGTTGAATAGAAAGCTCCTCCTCGTTACCGATTCATCATAAGAAATAATAGGAGGATAATGGAAGTCTCTTCCCTTTCATTAGTATTCTCGTCATCTTCTATTTGTTTTCTTTTCTTTATGTAATTGGCAATATAAGGATTTTCAATGCAATTCACCGCACAATACATAAAAATTTCTTCTAGATCAAAATCAAGAAATTTATCAAGATTAAATTTTGGAATACCCTCGCTTATAATGCTTTCATTTCTTCATACCCCAAAAGAAGACTAAGCTCTTTATGATGCTCAAGGGTAATCAAGTTATCACTATTTTTGGACATGATTTGATCATGAAACAAATAGCATTGTAGCTTTAAATGACCATGTTCATTGCAAAGTTCACAAGGATGGAGATAAATATTGAATCTATCAGCACAATCATCTAGCCTTTCTTGCAACCATTTAGTTTCCAAATACTTATGCCTCTTGCAAAATCTATCTTCCCTATTTGGTGTGTACTTGCAAGCTCTATGTATTCCACAAAAGTTGACATGCTTATAAGAGACATTTTCATCATGACTAGTGTAATCATCATTATTACTATGGATATTCAAAGAATTCATAATAACAACATTGCAGTCATGCTCATCATTCAAAGATTTAGTGCCAAACATTTTAATGCATTCTTCTTCTAACATTTTGGCACAATTATCGGAATCCTTATTTTCACGAAAGACATTAAAAAGATGAAGCATATGAGGCATCCTCAATTCCATTTTTTTGTAGTTTTCTTTTATAGACTAAACTAGTGATAAAACAAGAAACTAAAAGATTCGATTGCAAGATCTAAATATATACCTTCAAGCACTCACCTCCCCGACAACGGCGCCCAAGAAAGAGCTTGATGTCTACTACACAACCTTCTTCTTGTAGACGTTGTTGGGCCTCCAAGTGCAGAGGTTTGTAGGACAGTAGCAAATTTCCCTCAAGTGGATGACCTAAGGTTTATCAATCCGTGGGAGGCATAGGATGAAGATGGTCTCTCTCAAACAACCCCGCAACCAAATAACAAAGAGTCTCTTGTGTCCCCAACACACCCAATACAATGGTAAATTGTATAGGTGCACTAGTTCGCGAAGAGATGGTGATACAAGTGCAATATGGATGGTAGATATAGGTTTTTGTAATCTGAAAATATAAAAACAGCAAGGTAACTAATGATAAAAGTGAGCGTAAACGGTATTGCAATGCGTTGAAACAAGGCCTAGGGTTCATACTTTCACTAGTGCAAGTTCTCTCAACAATAATAACATAATTGGATCATATAACTATCCCTCAACATGGAACAAAGAGTCACTCCAAAGTCACCAATAGCGGAGAACAAATGAAGAGATTATGGTAGGGTACGAAACCACCTCAAAGTTATTCTTTCTGATCGATCTATTCAAGAGTTCGTACTAGAATAACACCTTAAGACACAAATCAACCAAAACCCTAATGTCACCTAGATACTCCAATGTCACCTCAAGTATCCGTGGGTATGATTATACGATATGCATCACACAATCTCAGATTCATCTATTCAACCAACACAAAGAACTTCAAAGAGTGCCCCAAAGTTTCTACCGGTGCATAAGTTCACAATATGGAACCCGCAAGTTGATCACCAAAACATACATCAAGTAGATCACGTGATATCCCATTGTCACCACAGATAAGCACATGCAAGACATACATCAAGTGTTCTCAAATCCTTAAAGACTCAATCCGATAAGATAACTTCAAAGGGAAAACTCAATCCATTACAAGAGAGTAGATGGGGAGAAACATCATAAGATCCAACTATAATAGCAAAGCTCGCGATACATCAAGATCATGCCAAATCAAGAACGCGCGAGAGAGAGAGAACAAACACATAGCTACTGGTACATACCCTCAAATTTCGAGGGTGAACTACTCCCTCCTCGCCATGGAGAGCGCCGATGAAGATGGCCACGGTGAGGGTTCCCCCCTCCGTAGGGGTGCCTAACGGGTCTAGATTGGTTTTCGATGGCTACAGAGGCTTGCGGCAGCGGAACTCCCGATCAAGGTTATGTTCTGGGGGTTTCTGTATATATAAGAGCTTTTGGCGTCAGGAAAAAGTCAGGGGGATCTCCGGGCTGTCCACGAGGTAGGGGGCCCGCCCAGGGGGGTGGGCGCGCCTCCCACCCTCGTGGGAAGCCCGGGACTCTTCTGGCCCAACTCTTTTACTCCATGGCCTTCTTTTGGTCCAAAAATAAGCTCCGTCAAGTTTGAGGTCAATTAGACTCCGCTTGGTTTTCCTTTTCTGCGATACTCAAAAACAAGGAAAAAACAGAAACCGGCACTGGTCTCTAGGTTAATAGGTTAGTCCCAAAAATCATATAAAATAGCATATAAATGCATATAAAACATCCTAGAAGGATAATATAATACCATGAATACTTCATAAATTATAGATACATTGGAGACGTATCAGGGTCTGAATTGGACTAGGGGAAGGGGGCGGAGCCCCCCTTTCCTTCCCTTCCCTCTCTCCCTTCCTTCTTCCCCCTCTTCCTTAGGTGGAAACCTACTAGGACTTGGAGTCCTAGTAGGATTCCCCTCTGGCCGCGCCCTAGGAGGGCCGGCTGGCCTCCCCTCCTCCTTTATATACAGGCGGGGGCACCCTAGAACACACAAGTTTCTCTTAACCGTGCGCAAAGGCCCTCCACGCTTACACACCTCGGTCATATCGTCAGAGTGCTTAGGCGAAGCCCTCGCACTGTAACTTCATCTTCACCATCGCCACGCCGTCAGGTCGATTTAAACTCTCCTTCGCCTCAACTGGATCAAGAGTTTGAGGGACGTCATCGAGCTGAACATGTGCTGATCGTGGAGGTGCCGTACGTTCGGTACTTGGATCGGTTGGATCGCGAAGACGTTCGACTACATCAACCGCGTTACTAAATCTCCCGCGTTCGGTCTAAGAGGGTACATAGACACACTCTCCCCGCTCGTTGCTATGCATCTCCTAGATAGATCTTGCGTGATCGTAGGTAAAAAATTTGAAATACTGCGTTCCCCAACAAGAGAGGGTCCTCCCGGAGCACGCGGGTTCCCGGTTGCCTGAAGGAAGCGGGTCCTCCCGGAGCACGTGGGGGCGAGGCGGCGGGCGGGGGAGGTGAGCGACGGGATGGGATGGTTGAAAGGTTTCCGTGTTTTAGCCCGCCCGCCGCTAGTGCTAGGCCGGTTATACTGTTACGCAGATTTGGGCCTCGCGCCCCTAGTCCTCATCATGCCAAAATTAGAACAACCCCACAAACAAAAACTCACTCCTCGCAAATACTCCATGCGCAATGCAACGCCAATCAAAAACCCGGTCGTCGCTACACGCGGCGATCGACCATATCTCGAAATCAAAAAAACCGGGGGATTTATTTTTGGATCTTACCCCAAGGTTCCTCTGGTATGGGCAGCATATCGACCCCTGGCCACCTCCTCGGTAGTTGCAGAACCCTGGCGGTGGAGGTTGCCCGCCATGAAGGTAGACCGGAGTTTGGTGTGGCTAGGGTTTAGGGTGGGCGGGGAGAAAGGAAGAAGAATCTGCAGAGGATTGCCCGCTCAGGGTGGAGAAGAAGAAAAGAAGGGCGTGCGTGGTTACTCTCTCTCTCTCTCTCTCATGGCACACGTAGAGTGCTGGTCACCGATGGATGGGTTGGGGTTTTTAGCTGTGTGGGGGTGACTAATTCACTGCAGTACAGATTAAAGGGCGGATTTTGAACTGGTTGGCGGAGTAGAGGCACATACCACGCTGCTACGTTTGCACAAAAGAAGAAGCCGTACTGTAGCATTTACCCAACTTTAACACCGTTTTGTCCAAGCCCTCTCAGTCTCTCCTTGCGCCGATCCACAAGAGAAAAGCATTTTTGGGCACGGGGCGATGTAAAACAATTATTTTTTATACGAAACTTTTATACTTATCTTAAACTAAGTGTACCATATTACAGTTATAATTAATATATTTTCTATTACTTAGCCACATAAAAAGTTTTCAAATAATATTTATATTTTTCATTGGTATGCAATTGTAATGTATGTCATTGAAAAATTTTAATTCTATAAATGAAAATTTATGATGTACCAAAAAAATTATTTATTGTTAAAACAATCTTTCATATTTATGTTTCTAATATAGCATAATTGATGTAGTGTATACACATTTGCATATATATGCGTGTGTTCATATATCTTTTAATATTATATTGAATATTATGATAGACATTTCTCAATTATAGACACACTAACAAATATTTTAATGATGGTTTCTATTATATATTAGGCAATCATATTAATGGAAACTTCTAGGGCATAGAAAATGTGGCTTGCAAGTTGGGTGTAGTAATACAATCGTTGAAGAACCTAAAATGTTATTGATTATACTTTTACGCATGATTTGATTACCTAACATGCTCGTCCAGATTCACTTGGTTTGATTTGGTGCAAATGAGATGCCTACACGTTTATCAAATTAAAGATTGTGCATTGATTTAAACATTGAAATCTAGTTATCATATTTTCATTATGATACTAAGACATGCATCGTAAAGAGAGACTAATGTATTTGAATTCAACTTTGCAAGTTGGATTGATTTGGCTATGTGTTGTATAATTTATCAGTATGTGGTGTGAACTTACGCTTCTGCAGATTGAGGCTCTATTTTATCCATTTAAAATTTACAGATGTAATGTATACTTGTATAGTTCTTACTAGTATAAGTTTTAGTTGGGCCCCATTGGGGCCTGGGGCGGTCGCCCCTTTTGCCCGGCCTATGGGCTGGCCCTGCCATCAGCCAACCCCTTAGACCTCTGGCGGTGTCAAAAGAAAAAGAAAAAACTAGCCCTCTTGCAGCGTACCTGGCGCGCTGCCCATTTACGTGAGAAGCCAAGTAAGGGCATCTCCAACTCAGTGCAGACTTTTGGTGCCCAAGATCGGTGATTTAAAAAAAATCAAAAAATATATATTTAAATGTTTCAAAAAAATCCAAAATATTTCCCATGGAAACTTATATGTGTTCCACATTATCGTGTAAAATTTCGTTTTAAAATGTTGTGATTTTTAGGCTATATAGAAAAACAAAAATTTGGCCCAACAACAAAAATAAAAGGCCCATTTCATAGATATGTATTTGTCTTTTTTTTTCTGTACACCACGTGTGTAAGTATAATGTTGTGAATTTTGCACGTACATAGCATACACTAGCCATCCCGCGCGGCGGCACGCCGCACTTGCTGATACTTATACGTGAGAAATTATGTGTATGACGATATTAAACTTTATCTATTAATCCATTAGGCGGTGAGACCGAAAGGATGGCCATACTGAATTGCCATTGTTTGGTGTGAGTCAGTCCAAGTGCTGAAAATAAACACTTTTTGGTGGCTTCGGAAGCATGATAGCTATAGTCATCAATAATGATGTTATAGTGGGTGCAAATGTATTCCAAATCGGACTACGCATCATTTTCGTCCACTGCATCGAGTGTCGTTGTCCCGGTGAATGCAGCTTGCTTACACCCAAGGTCTACGATCATGACATACCTTGTAAATCTTGATGCAAGTATGAAGTATCTTATAATGGTTTATTCTTCCAGTCATAGATCCTCAAGAATTATGAGCTAAAAGAACCTATAATGGGTGTTTTTTTCTTCAGATAATCATATATATTGCGCACATAGCTCACAATTATGAAAACAATAAGCCAAGCTAACAGAAAGAGCAAATAAACAAGCTTTCTAAAATGATCAGGTGGGGGAAAGGCTATTATGGAATAAAGGGAAAAATCATTGCATGCCTTTTCAAATAAATTCCTCAGTCTCTCTATGAGAGAAAAACCCAACGGTACTACATATACATAGGAGAAGAAATTTACTTCGCAAAGATAATGAAAATGACCAGCCTCGCACTTTATTGTACCAATTACTTTGACAACATATACTATAATGGATGAGGGTAGAATCCCCCTAATGTCCTATCAAATTTTACTTTTTTTGCGAAAAATAATTTTTTTACTTAGCTAGCGAAAAAATGATGATTCACTAACAAAGAGGAATAAAAGATAATATACCCTATCTGCTCATCCCCCCTCCCGCGACGCACCCGCGGGCGTCCGGGAGGCAACCCTAGCGCCGCCACCGCCACCCCTTCCTTCTCTCCCCCTCCCTCGCCACCGCCAGGGGGCACGAGCGGGCGAATCCCGGTCATCACCGGTGGCGGCGGGGCCCTTTAGTCTCCTTGCGTGGGAGGTGTGGCGCGGGCCGGATCTCGCTGGATGGGATGATGCGCTCGATGCCGGGCGTAGCGGTGCGGCGACGCTTCGGAGTGGGCCGGCGACGAAGGCGTGGCGTCAGGCGGCATGGTGGTAGTGCAGGTCGGCGGGGGTCGTCGGCGGAGGCTGCTTCACAGCAGCGTCTCGGTGCCACGTCTGGCGCTGCGGGTCGCGGGCGGCCCCTCTTGCGGCGGCCCTGGCAATGGGAGTCGCGTTGGTTGTAGGCGGACTGCGCGACTCGGATGCGGGCGAGCAACCATGGCCGCTTGGGTGTCATGGCTGTAGGTGGTTGGCGGACCGGGGATGCGGCGGAGGGGTGGAGCACCGGGGTTCATCACTTACCTAGTCAATGCACGGGTCGACGGTGGCGACGTCCGCGGACGTCGTGTTTCACCTTGCAGGCTCTGTCGTGGTGCTCGCACTTGATGTCTACTACGCAACCTTTTTCTTGTAGACGTTGTTGGGCCTCCAAGTGCAGAGGTTTGTAGGACAGTAGCAAATTTCTCTCAAGTGGATGACCTAAGGTTTATCAATCCGTGGAGGCATAGGATGAAGATGGTCTCTCTCAAACAACCCTACAACCAAATAACAAAGATTCTCTTGTGTCCCCAACACACCCAAAGACAATGGTAAATTGTATAGGTGCACTAGTCCGGCGAAGAGATGGTGATACAAGTGCAATATGGATAGTAGATATAGGTTTTTGTAATCTGAAAATATAAAAACAGCAAGGTAACTAATGATAAAAGTGAGCGAAAACGGTATTGCAATGCTTAGAAACAAGGCCTAGGGTTCATACTTTCACTAGTGCAAGTTCTCTCAACAATGATAACATAATTAGATCATATAACAATCCCTCAACATGCAACAAAGAGTCACTCCAAAGTCACTAATAGCGGAGAACAAACGAAGATATTATTGTAGGGTACGAAACCACCTCAAAGTTATTCTTTCTGATCGATCTATTGGGATATTCCTATAAGTTTCACAAACAGCCCTAGAGTTAGTACTAAAAAACACCTTAAGACACACATCAACCAAAACCCTAATGTCACCTAGATACTCCAATGTCACCACAAGTATCTGTGGGTTTGATTATATGATATGCATCACACAATCTCATATTCATCTATTCAAACCAACACAAAGAACATCAAAGAGTGCCCCAAAGTTTCTACCGGAGAGTCAAGATGAAAACGTGTGCCAACCCCTATGCATAAGTTCACAAGGTCACATAACCCGCAAGTTGATCACGAAAACATACATCAAGTATATCACGTGAATATCCCATTGTCACCATAGATAAGCACATGCAAGACATACATCAAGTGTCCTCAAATCCATAAAGACTCAATCCGATAAGATAAATTCAAAGGGAAAACTCAATCCATTACAAGAAGGTAGAGGGGAGAAACATTCATAAAATCCAACCATAATGGCAAAGCTCGCGGTACATCAAGATCGTGCCAAATCAAGAACACGAAAGAGAGAGACCAAACACATAGCTACTGGTACATACCCTCAGCCCCGAGGGTGAACTACTCCCTCCTCGTCATGGAGAGCGCCGGGATGATGAAGATGGCCACCGGTGATGATCTCCCCCTCCAGCAGGGTGCCGGAACAGGGTCCCGATTGGTTTTTGGTGGCTACGGAGGCCTGTGGCGGCGGAACTCCTGATCTAGGTTCCGTTCTGGAGGTTTGGGGGTATATAAGAGGTGTTGGCACCGAGAACAAGTCAGCGTGACCCACGAGGCAGACACAAGGTAGGGGGTGCACCCTAGGGGGGCATCTTCCACCCTTATGGTCGCCTCGGGACTCCTCTCCGATAACTTTTCGTTACAGTATTTTTTATATTTCCCAAAAATATTCTCCATGGATTTTCAGGTCAATTGGACTCCGTTTGATATTCCTTTTCTGCGAAGCTCAAAAATAAGGAAAAAACAGGAACTGGCACTGGGCTCTAGGTTAACAGGTTAGTCCCAAAAATCATATAAAATAGCATATAAATGCATATAAAACATCCAAGATTGATAATATAATAGCATGGAACAATAAAAAATTATAGATACGTTGGAGACGTATCACCACTCCTCCCGTCTCGCTCCGGGTGAAAACCTGATCTATGGATCGGACGATGGCGACGGTCCGTGGTCGGGCCCTTCTTGGAGGCATCGTCTTGGAGCCCTTTGGGCCGGTGTCTCTGTTGCACTTCTTCCCGGATGATCTCCCATCTTGATGGTGGTCTTAAATCGGCTTGGCTAAGCGGATCTTTTTGCTCATTTTGTTGATACTTGGTAGTCGTTGAGGTCGTGTGTCGGTGCCCGGCATTCTTGTACCTTGCCTTGGGGTGTGTGTGGCGTGCGTTTGTATCGGTTGCTTGGATGTAAGTGTTGGTGCTTTATATATAAAGCGGGGGAAACCCTTTTTCGGAAAAAGAGGAATAAAATCACTGTGTTGCTTGCCTGACAATTTGGTTCGTTGGTCAAAGCATTTGTCTCAACCACCAAGGATAAAAGTATCCACTCTAAAGTAATAGGTAGTTGTTAGAACTCATGATTTATAAGTATTCAAATAGTTCCTTCTACACTGTATTTAACTGTATAGCTAATCTGGAAGGTTCATATTGTTGTTCCTGTTGAATTTGTGGTTCCTAATTTTAAGACCCTAATGTTCTATTTGTCATTTGTTTTTGCTTTTGCCTGCATTTCATTAATAGTCGAGCATTCTAAACTGGCCATTTTTCGCTTACATTGTGCGTCGTCACCTCCACTTCATAGAGTTATGCATACTGGGGGAAGTCTGTAGCAGCTCAAGTCACGCCCCGGTGGCTCTCCTCTCTCCCTCACCCTCCCCCTCTCCGCTCTCTCCCCCCTCATCCTCCCCTCGTCCCCATGGCTCGCTGCGCCCCGCGCCTCCGCTCCTCTCGCCGCAGGTCCTCCCTCCTGCCGTCCCCCCTCCCTCGACACGCGCGGCACCTCTCTCTCGGCCCACTTCTGCATCAGGTGCTCGGAACACGGTCTGGGCCTTGTCGTCGGATAAGGCGGAGTCGGATCTCGAGTTGGAGGCCGGCTCTCCCCCCTCTCCCGTCCCCTGGTCCCTCCTCCGGCGGATCCGCTGTACGGCGCTGGCGGCTGCCAAGGTCCGTAAAAGGCCGGTGGTCGGGCCGACCGCGCCCCAGACGGAGGCGGATTGTTCGGGCTGGTCCAGTGGCGCGGCCGGGCGTAAGCGCCGAGGCGCTCTCCTTGCCGGGTCGCTTGGCCCCCTGGGTGTGCGGCTCCCTGGTCTGGTGGATCTGCTCCCTCCTCTTGCTCCCCGCCACCTCGCTTGGTGTGGCTGCGTCGGGCCAAGGCGTCGAGCTTGAGTTGGCTCCGCTGGTGGCTCTCCCCTTCCTAACCCTAGATTCGCCCGTTCTATGGGAGGCTTGTGGGCCCTCCGCCTGCCTCAGGTTGGCCGCTCTGGGCCGCTCGCTTTGGCTGGGCCTCCGGTGCTTTCGTCTTTTTCCGACTTTCCCCCTCTTTCTGTTTTGGGCCCTGGGCCTGGCACGGCTCTTGTGCCCTCCTCGAGGTATTTATGGATCCGCAAGGGCTCGCCCTCCCCCCTTTTCTAGGGTTTCCTGCTTCCCACTCTGACCTTCGCCGCTACCGCTTTTGCATTCCCTCCTTTCGTAGATCCCCTCCCCCTCCTCCTCTCTCCCTCCCCTTCGCGACTATTGTCGCCATGGATCGCTCGCGCGGATCGTCTAGCGAGGCGATCTCGGGCCAGAAGCGGAGGAGGGAGGATGCTGGTGTCGGTTCCACGATCTGGAGCTTGAGGCCTCTCCGCCCAAGCTTGAGGCCGAGCAGTGACTCGGCAGCGAGGGGCCCGTGAGTGCGATGCTTGGACGGAGGGGCCTGCTTGGCTCCAGGCGACGGGCGGGCTGAGGTGGCTGGCCCGTCCATGGCCGGATCTCGCTCGAGGCGCCTGGATCGGGTGGATCTGGCTGATCTCTGGGAGGCCGCGGTGGCTGCCGGTGGCCCCGGGTCTCGTGGGCCTGGCCCTCCTCCTCCTCCCGCTTGGCCCCGGATCCATGGCTCGTGGCGGCGTGCGTGGCCTCGCTGCCGTCGCTTCGTGGTCGCGCGATGGGCCGTGGGGCGGCGGTTACGGTGGCCCGAGGCGCCGGTTCCCGCCATCGGGCTGGCTCGCCTCTCTGGCGCTTTGGGGACGGCATCCTTCCCCTCCCTCCTCCCTCGCCCGCCTCTTCTCCCCGCCCTAGCCAACCACCTAACCCTAACCTCACTTGCTTTACCGCCACCAACCGGCATTTTCAATCGCATCATTTCAATCCTCTTCTCGCTTGATCTGCCGTCACGACGGCCATCTCGCTGTGAATCGCAAATAACCGCCGAACCCGCCTCTTTTGTGCACTATGGACATGGCCTTCCTGGTTGCTCCTTCTTTGCGCTTGACAGCGAGATCCCACCTATCTCTGTGGCCCCTGCTCTCTCAAATGCGGCCATTATCACGGTCAAAGATCACAAGATTTCCCCCCAAACCCTCCAGGACGAACTAAAGCTATGGGATGAAGGTGGCTGGGACTGGCAGATCAGGCAGCTATCTGATTTTGACTTCGTAGTGGTTTTCCCTTCCAAGAGCAGCCTCAAGATGATTTCCTCTTGCACGAGTTTCACTCTCCCGATTAACCAGTTGGTCGTCTCGGTCAAAGCTGCTGCTAATGGGGCGAAACCAGTTCCCCCCCTCTCTGAGATCTGGGTGTTGGTTGATGACATCCCTCCTTACCTCCGCTCCTTCGAGTTTGTCATGGCATTTGGAGTGCTCATTGGCAAACCAATCCTGGTGGATCAAGACTCCCTGGCTGTTCTTGGTCCTGTGCGTCTCAAAATCTGGGCTGTTGATCCCTCATGTGTCCATGGAACTGTTGATGTTTTCTCTGCTGCGGATGGATTCGCACTTGGTACATGTGGAGGGGCTGCTTCTCCCCACCCCTCCACCGCCTCCTCCTCCTCCAGCTGATCGCCATGCCGGTGAAGTCGACAATGATGGCAACTTGAGTGGGGGCACACACCCTCACTTCACTACCTCTCGAGTGGGATGGTATGGGTTCCGGAAGTCGCGAGCTTTTCAAGGAAAATGCCCCTAAGAACGGGAATGGTGGGAAGGATCGGATGGATGGTTCAAGTCCTGCTCGATTCCCGGTAGCTCCTCCGCTGTACCCCTATGTCAGGTGTCTGCTCCAACCGACCTCTCCGGCCGGGTTCCCCGTCGCTCTCTGGTATTGAAGATCTCCCTGCCTCCCCGCGTCGTGTGGCGACGATGCCCTCATCCAAGCGCAAATCCTCTGTTCGCAAATTCTCGGCTCGGAGTCGGGCCTCTTCGAGAACCAAACTCTCTGTGGCGGTGCGTGCATTGCCGCCTTGACGGTGATATAGGCGATGTGGCGGGGCAGTCCTCTCCGGCTGTGATGCGGTCCTCTCCGATTCGGTCCCCGCTCGTCTGGCTCGCAAGAGTGGTCGGATCCGTGATGTTGGAATGAGGGTGGTCGACAATGCTCCGGCTGCTTCACGGCTCGGGACCTTCCCGCCTGTGTACCCTCCTCCCCCTTCTCAAGTGATACATTCTACTCCCTCACCTACTAGGCTTGTTCTACCCTCTTTCTCTGATGAACACTTGTCTAAGGTATTCGCAGATGCAGGTATTGCTCTTGATCATAACTTTGGCTCTCCCTCCTCCCTGATTGCCCTCATTAGGGCCAACGAAGTGGCTCAGGCGGCTTTGGCTAAGGCTATGGAAGCCGTCGCAACGCCTCCTGCCCCTCCAGTTGTGGCTCTTTGGGGCTTGAATGAGGCGAGGCGGTGGTGGGCCCCCGGTGAAAAAGGGTGCTTCTAAACGGTCTAAATCCTGCTTAGCCCCTTGCAGGTCGAAGTTTGCGCATTAAAATCTCTCTTATAAATGAAAGCCCTCTTCTGAACATCGTGAGGTTTGGCGCTCGGGGACGCCGAGACCAAATTAAGGATATTGTCGGGGACAATATTGACTGATAGGGCTTGTTCGAAACTTTTAAATCTTCCTTCTCTCCTCATGAGCTTTCTTCTATCGCGGGGGCGGATCGTTTTGATTGGAACTTCCTTCCCTCCTCGGGTCATTATGGTGGCATGCTTTTAGGATCTAGACGGGATGTCTTTGATTTCGTCGCCAACCGACCACGGGATCTTTTGGGCCAAGACTGTGCTTTTTCATCGTCACTTCAACTCTTTACGGGAATTTATGGTTGTGTACGGCCCGATTCGACCACTCCCTTTCTCCCTTGTTTACGGACGAAATTTCTAATAAAGTGGAAGCATGTTCTCTTCCCTTGGTGATTGGTGGTGATTTTAATTTGCTTCGCTCTCCTGGACAAGAACACTAATAATTTTTCCTGGTCGTTGGCCAACGCTTTCAATGACTTCATCAGCTCCTGTGCTCTTCGTGAGATTCCTAGGGTGGGATCTAGGTACACCTGGACCAATCATCAACCTTCCCCTATTCGATCCGTCTTGGACCGTGTCCTTGTTTGCTCGAACTGGGATTCGCTTTTCCCGCTAGCTACGCTTAAATCTAAGGCCATTGTCGGCTCGGACCATGCTCCTCTTATTCTTGACGCTGGGACCCGCTCGACTCTTTCCCCCCCTAGGTTTCAGTTTGACGCTTCCTGGCTCCTTATTGAGGGTTTTTGCGATCTACTTAGCTCTAAAATTACTGCCATCCTGTCTGCTCCACATCGTTCCTTTGGACCCATGGATGACTGGCATAACCTTTCGGCCCTTGTTCGCAAATTTCTTGAGTTAGTCCCGGAATCGTTGACCCAGGAGCTCGGAGAGAAGGCCCTTCTCCTGGCCAAGATTGAGGCCCTTGATGCTCGGGCTGATGTCTCGGGCCTCTCCGATGATGCTTGGTCCCTTCGGTTTTCCCTTGAGCGCGATTTGATGCATCTGCACCGGCTTAATGAAATTTATTGGCGCCAGAGGCTCGCCCAATTAGCTTCTTAAAGGAGACTCCCCACTGCTACTTCTTTGCGATTGCAAATGGGAGACGGCCTTGAGATGTCTTATTGATAGCTCGATTATTGATGGGATTCAACCTCGACTGTGGCGTCATTCTTAACCATGTGGTCTCCTTCTTCTCTTCCCTTCTTTCTCGCCAAGCTCCCACTGTGGTTCAAAGCTATCTCCTAACTTTTGGACCCAGACTATTTGGTTTCTGCAGAGGAAAACGCGGATCCGATGATCCCTTATTCAAGAGGAGATCTATTCTGCTATTAAGAGGGCTAATCCTAATTCTGCGTCTGGCCCAGATGGGTTCTCTATCCCCTTCTTTAAAAAGTTCTGGCCCTTTCTTAAAAACCTGATCTGCGAAGTTATTCAAGGCTACTGCCTGGGGACAGTTGATATCTCCAGGCTTAATTATGCGGTTATTTCTCTGATCCCTAAGATTAAGGGCGCTGATTTGATTTCTCAGTTTAGACCTATCGCGCTCATCAATAATTTTGCCAAGTTTCCTGCCAAATGTTTGGCTACTCGCCTTACCCCGGTGGCCCACCGCACCCTCTCTCATACTCAGTCTGCTTTTATCAAGGGTCGCTTCATACTGGACGGAGTTCTCTGCCTCCACGAAATCGTCCATGACATTCACAAATCCGGGAACAAGGCAGTTATTCTCAAATTAGATTTTGAAAAGGCCTACGATTCGGTAAGCTGGGGCTTCCTGAGACAGGTCCTTTTAGCTAAAGGCTTTGACAGTGGCGTGGTGCATCGTATCATGCAGTTGGTCATGGGGGGCCACACTGCCATTAATGTTAATGGTCATATTAGTAACTTCTTCAAGAACTCTAGGGGCCTGCGGCAAGGCGACCCGGCCTCACCCATTCTCTTTAATTTCGTTGTGGACGCCCTCTCCAACATCCTTTCTAAAGCTGCGGAGGCCGGCCATATCTCTCCGGTTAGCTCCCACCTCATTCCAGAAGGTGTTACGCACCTGCAGTACGCTGATGACACTATCATCTTGGTGGAACTAAATGATCTATGCATCGGCCACCTCAAATTCCTTCTCCTTTGTTTCGAAGCTCTCTCGGGGCTTAAGATCAATTTTTCTAAAAGTGAAGTTATTGTCACTAGTGACTCCGAAGCTTTAAGGGTGGCTCGCCTACTAAATTGTTCTTTGGGTTCTTTTCCTATTAAGTATTTGGGAATGCCTATTACATCTGATAAACTTCATGCCAAGGACTTCGCCCCTGTGGTGACCAAGGTGGGTAATCGTGTTATGCCATGGAGAGGCAGATATAACACTCAAAGGGCAAGGTGGTCTTAATTAATGCTTGTCTCTCCTCCCTCCCTATGTTCATGATGGATTCTACCTCCTTTCAATGGGCACTCATGCTGGTTTTGACAAACATAGAGGGCCTTTTATTGAACGCGATCGATAACAAGCGCAAGTATCGCTTGGTCAAATGGGACCTCATCTCGCAAGCCCAAACGCCTTGGGGGCTGGGCATTATTAACACCCTTGTTATGAACAAATGTCTGATCATCAAATGGTGGTGGAAAATCATGACCATTCCCCAGGAAAAGCCTCTTTGGTTCAACATCTTAAAGGCGAAATGCTTCCCCTCTTGTAGCCCTATGTTTGCCCGCATTACTGGGCATCTCAGTTTAAGCGGGACCTTGTGAAACTCCGACCTATCTTCCAAGGCCTTGTCAAGTTTGTCGTTCAGAACGGTAAGTCTACCGTGTTACAGCTCGACCGGTGGAGCGGTCCTTCTCCACGGGCAAGACCTTCCCTGTTCTTTTCTCCTATTTTCCGAACCCCGAGATCTCTATCTTTGAGCTTGCGTCGAATAATTGGGACCTTCAATCGCGCCGTTCTCTCTCTCACGAAGAGTTGGAAGATTGGCGCTTGCTGCCCTCTTCCCTTCGCTCTCGGAGGAGGAAGACACAGTTGTGTGGCCCCACTCCCCTCGGCCCGCTTCTCGGTTAAATCTCTCTACAAAGAAGCTCATTGTGGGTCCCACCACCTCAAAGTTTAAGTGGATTTGAGAGCCTCAGATCCCCTAAGATTAAGGTTTTCCTCTGGCAAGCCTCTCGTGGGCGCTGTTCACGGGTGATCAAATTCAGAACGTAATGGTCCTGGCTCGATTGTTGTGCTCTTTGTGGTATGAGAGAAGATACACCTCACATTTTCTTTAATTGTGTCTTGGCTAAGTTGTTTTGGTGCTGCATCGAGATCACGGATGCATGTGACCCGGCTCCGACCTCCTTCACGACTTGCGCGCCTCAGCTAACTCTTTGGTTGGGGCCCGGAGGAGATTGTTTTGGGTTGGCTTTGTTGCCATGTGCTGGTCCTTGTGGGACGACAAGGAATAAATTTACTATTGAGCATGTTTTCCCTGCTAAGCCTGCTGATTGCTTATTTAAGACTTGTATATTTCTGCAGCAGTGGAGATTATTGACTAAGGAGGAGGACAGGGATGTTTTCGACGCCATGCTGGCTAAGATCCGCCATTCTGCTATTTCCATCTCTCTCCAAATTCAAGCGGGCTCAGAGGGCGTTGCTGCGTTGCTCGTTATCTGCTCTTCCTCCGGCCTGTGTGCCGTGTACTGGCCTGGGAGCCATGTACTTAGACTTTCCTCTTGATGTTCTCGGTTGATACCTTGTGATCGTGTGATGGTTGTTTGGGTCTATGTTAACTCTGCCTGGTGGCTTTATCTATAAAGTCGGGCTAAGGCCTATTATCTAAAAAAAGAGTTATGCATACTTGTCTTCTGATCATATCTGACAAACATTAGCAAGATTGAACTTAGATCTAAAATTTCTCTGGAATAGAAAATTCCCACCTGTAAAATGTGCCTTCATTGATGTTATATCTTATCTCATCAATTTGTCAAACATGTTAGTATTCCAGTAAAAAAACCTGTTAGTATTCTTCCACAAGTCATCTCACACCTGAATCAGAGAATCGACTAAGCCTGCATATTCTAAGGCTTGTTCTGCTTGTTTTGTGTGTGAAGTATAATCTTGCATTCGTGAACGGATAATAGTGGAAAACAAACACTAAGGAGAAAATCGGTATTATTTCATAAGGTGGAACCTTTTTTTACTCGGATGAGTTTTCCTGTGATTTTTTTTGTGTGAGATGTATTGAACCACCGCAAAACTAAATATCTACAGTTGGTTAAATCCAGAACCACTTCGGCAATCTGCTTAAACATCAACTACATCTCTATAACTTGCAATGGTTTCTTCACCACGGCACCAGAGCTTATGGATTTTACTGCCCATTCCCATTTTGTGCAGTTAAATTCATTTTGGTCTCCCGGCCATGATAGAGCAGTGTTTTAGAACGGTGAAACAAATTCTATCATGATAGAACAAAGTTTTAGAACAGTTGAACAAATTCTACATGAAAGCGCTAGCAACAAAATAATTGAAATAACCTATCAAGCTGAGTTAAGATATAAAGACCACCAATGTTTAAAGGATCTGAAATATCTACAGTGGGAAGTAACAAATTACACGGTCGATACAATAGTCATCACAAAGAAAGAGCACCAATATTTAAAGGAATTTCAAAGAATAGGTAAACGCACAACTACATCAAATTGCCTTTGTCAAACAAAAGGCCGGAGTTACACCTACTGTAACTATCCAACATAAATTCAACATCAATACAGCGTAGTTCATAATCCGTTAATAAGAGCACCGCTATACAGTCGATACCTTTTAGACGACACGCAGACTAAGTTTTGATCTAGCCATTCGTACTTGTGTTTCTAGAGCATCTGACGGTGCAGAGCTCTTATCGCGTGCACGTCGTTAATAATATCCCGATAAACTATGTTTCTGGTCTTGCTACTATCCACATGATGATCGTCCTCAATAAACAGTTTCAGCACCTGCCGCCTGACGTGACTTCACGCGTACGGGATGCAGGCATGCAGCAATATATACCTGACGCACACGGAGCTGCGATGGATCGGTCCATGATCTCGATCGATGGCGACCGATCTGATCACGAAAGATTTAGAGCGAGCCGGTGGTTGCAATGCATCATGCTTGCGCCATTGAGCATCGGAAGTGTCACAAACTGAGAGATGTGAACACAACTTTGCGAGCGACTGGTCGGATTCCTCGCGCACGACGGTGGCGCCTGTGCCGCCACCGCCACCGCTGCTGCCACGCCGGCGCCTAGGCTTGGCCCGCTTCATCGCCGCCACCTCCTAAGCGGCTGAGCTTGACGTTCCGCTTCGTCGCGAACTCTTTCAGCACCTCTGCTCGTACAACACAGATTAACGGAGAAGATTAGTTAAAGTGGGAATAGAATAGGAAAGACGATGCTAGCAAATACTCAGTCCAGAAAGTTGTTATGGATAAAGCTCCACTCAATCAGCCGCGCTAGTAGTCAGAAAATGGCATTCAAGCGGACGGCGGTAGGCACGAATCGCAGATTAATCCTCGTCGCGTCGCACCGTCCGCCGGCCAACAGAATACTACACGCGCAACAAGTTGACGCCCGAAAACATTTTTTGGTGCGGCGTCTCAAGTGTCAATGCAAACGATCGAAGGGCTTGGAGTTATCTCACGCGACGTACCTTCGAGGCTGACGAAGCAGTAGACGCGGCCGAGCTGGAGCGTATAGTCGGGGCCGAGCAGCTTGAGGTACTTCACGTCCGGGGCAGCCGCGCGCGGCCGCGCCATCCACGGATGACGCGGTGTACGGGCCGGTGATCACGGCTGCGACGTAGTGGCCCGGGTTGGGCCACCTACCCTGCCCTGAACGCTCGATAGGCGAGCTCTGTGCGACCGCTGCCCAGGTGCTGGATCATCGCTGCCGCCGCTGTTGGCCCAGTTCACGCCGTCGAGTACTTTCCGACAACTGAAGACGACCGACGATGAACGACGACGAAGTAACGAAGCTCACTGACGAACTCGACGAAGTGCTTTACGCCGAGACGCACCGCAGTACAAAGCTGGCCTCCTGCTAATCGATCCACTCTCGATCAATCTACGTGAAGCTGCCACAATCAACACCAAAATACACACACGCGCGTACACAGTGGCCAGCCGGCCGAAAACAAACGCACGCACGCGGGACTTGTTGATTGCTACAGGGGCGTATCGCTCCTGCTCTTTGTATTACTTTCACGATGCGTTACTGGTTACAAGGTGCGTGCGTACTTATATTAGCTAGCTAACCTGCTATCTAATACTAGTCCTACTCGGTTATTGTTTTGAGATCTACACGGACACCAACACGTACATGTATTGATCGGACAGGACACACGTGTACTTCGTGGTTTAACTCTAACAATCACCCCCTAAACACGACGTCGTCATGTCACAGCTCGACGCCGACCCAAGCCTTGGTTAGGATGTCCGCCAACTGATCATCCGTGCAACCGTAGTTGACCTTCGTCATCCCTTCTTCCACGCGATCCTTTATGTAAAGATACATCGTATCAATGTGCCTGCTCCTGTCATGCCGCACTAGATCCTCGCGTGAAAAAAGCGTAGACTCACTGTCAACGCGTTGAGCATCACTTGTTCTGGATCTCGATCCATGCGATCACCGTGTAGCTGTCCTAGCCACACACCTTGACACTCTGCTTCACTTGAAGTCGATGTCACCACTTTCTGCTTTCGTGATAGCCAGCTTACTACGCTTCCACCAAGGAAATATGCGACGTCCGAAGTACTCTTACGGTCATCAACAATTTCTTCCTTGTCACTACCACTATAGCCGAGTAGTTTCACCAACTCCTTCTTGCTCAGCTCAAGACGAGGTTCCATTGAAGCGACAATGCGATTGCAATCTTTATACTCTGACTTTCAAGTACCTTCCTTGCGTATGCCTCCCCGACATAGTGTGATCCTCCAGCTTTTGATGTACCTCTGTCCCGAGGTTGCAACTCAAAAGTCCTAGATCATCCATCATGAAAAGCTCCTTCATCTGTAGCTTGAAATTTGCAATCACCTCTTCATCTCGCTCCGAGAATCAATAGGTCGCCGTAGATGCCAACTAGTAGACGGTCCTTTCCTTGACCTCTCTTGTACATTGCATGCTCTAGTGGGGCTTTCTCAAATCCAAGAGAAATCATCGTCTGATCAAGTTTGATGTTCCATGCCCGAGAACCTTGCCGTAAACCGTACAAGACTTTGTGTAGCTTCAGTACCTTGTGTTCTTCTCCCTCTTTGATGAATCCCGGTGACTGATTCACATACACATCTCCTTCTAACTCGCCATTCAAAAACGTGGGTTTTACATCCATGTGATGTATCTTCCATGATTCCTGAACTGCGAGAGCGATGAGTAATCTCACCGATTCCATCCTTGCAACGGGAACGAACACTTCTTCGAAGTCCACACCATCCTCTTGCACGTACTCTTTGGCCACTAGCCTTGCATTGTGCTTCACGGACCCTTCGGCATCTTTCTTGATCATAAATTCCCACTTGAGATCCATGACTTTTTCATTGTTGGGAAGATCCACAAGCACCCATGCATTATTGTCGTGGATTGACCTCAACTCCTCTTCCATAGCGCGACGCCAATACTCCTTCGTGTTTGCATCCTCAAAATCCGCCGGCTCCTCGGCGCTTGTTAGACACTGCCACCCACTACTTTTCACCTTTACCGGGTCAAGCATCCGAAGAGTTTTCTCCGAATAGGGGTATAATACCGGCTTTAGTAGCATGGGTGTAGGTGACGTTGTCCTTTCCTCCTGTATTGTCGGCCACGAGGCGGCCTTGGTTGCCCAGCTCCTTGTACACTCGTGTTTACGACTCCACCTTTTGCTCCGCACTTTTCTTTGGCAAAGCAAAATAACCATCATACATGGCTTCTTCATGCGATGAAGAACCAAAAACACTAGCGTTGCCGGATCTCCACGTGTGCCACCGCATGGGCCTCCGCCTGCTGGATGTGCTACCAGTGTGCAGCACTGTGCATGGGCTGCATCCCACCGCACGTTTCCCTGCTGCAAGACAAAATCTGCCTTCAAGCCTTCCATGCGTAGCATATTGGCCACTACGGCCAAGATACAAGCTGTCGCCATCTTTACGCATGCGTCCGTTGAAACACTTGCACACGTGGCCGCTCTTGCTGCACGTGTGTCCAACTTTGCACTAGCTTCAACAATCGTTGCACTTATATATGTTGTTTCCTCGTGGACTTTCGGCTCCACGTACGCCTTTATTTTCTGTGGACACGTCGCACGAAGACTCCTTCTCCATGGCCGAGCACACGCAACAATTGCTGCATCCGCTCCAGCGAAGTTAGCACTTATGCCCGTAACATCGACATAACTTTCGGAATCACCCCCCGCGTCTGTGGCATCGACACGAGTTTCCGAACCATGATCTTGAGAGCAAACTTTTTCTTCACGGAGCGCGACAATTTCTTTAGCCGACACTTGAAGAACTGGATCCTCCTTGTCCACGAGTTCACACATCAACATCATGTCACTTTCATCTCCTTGCTGGACCATGAGCGCCTTCTCCTTCAGGGGATTCTTACACTCCGACTTGAAGTGCCCGAGCAGATTACAGTTGTGGCAACGGATCTTTCTCTTGTCGAACTTTTTCTTCCTTGGCTTCTCCGAATGTTCGTCGGTGTCCTTTGTGGGACGGCACTTTCCGCCGCTACGGACGCCTTTGTCGAATTGTTCTCTTTGGAAACCATTGCCAGCCACTGAGCACGCGTTAACATCAGGTACTCATCCTGTTTTGCATCGCCGTAACTCAACTTCATCCGCTCATCATGGGCCTTGAAGCGACCAACCAGATCATCCAAGGTGAGAGTCTTGAGATCAACACACTGCTCGATCGCTGATACAATCGGTATGTAGCGCGGTGGAGCGGCACGTAGGAAACGCCGGACCACGGAGATGTCCTCTAACTTCTCTCCGAGACCGCGAATCCCGTTCACCATGGAAGCAACCCTCGCTGCGAAGGCGTCCACCGTCTCGTCTTCTCCCATCCTCGATTCTCGTAACTCTTCAGCAAAGTTTGTAGTTCGCTTTCGCGCACACGCTGAAAAGTGCCCTAGATGCAATGTCTTGAGCGTATCCCACGCCTCCTTCGCTGATGTCTTCGAGATTAGATGATGCTGCACGCCCACCGGCATCACCGAGCAGATGGTGGCCGTGATAGCCCGGGCGCGATCCTTCCGATACAAGGCACCACCCTTCAAGTACTCGTCACCGCCGGGGTCGACGGCTTCCCAGAGCTCATTGGCCTCGAGCGCCCACTCCATCATGGTCGCCCACACCACGAAGTTCCCACGGTCGAATCGTGGATACTCCGATCTCACCGGAGCAGCAATTACTTTAGCCGCACCTGCATACTCCGCCCGGCTGCTTGGTCTTCTCGTCGTCCGACATGATCTCCCGTTACTAGAAGATCAACCTTGCTCTAGATACCAATTGTTGGCCCAGTCCACGCCGTCGAGTACTTTCCGACAATCGAAGACGCACCGACGATGAACGGCAGCATTTAAGTAACGAAGCTCACCGATTTAACTCGACGGCGTTTTACGCCGAGACGCACCGCAGCATAAAGCTGGCCTCCTCGCTAATCGATCCACTCTCGATCAATCTACGTGAAGCTGCCACAATCAACACCAAAATACACACATCGCCAGCATTACGCGGGCCAGCCGGCCGAAAACAAACGCACGCGCCGCGGGACTTGTTGATTGCTACAGGGCGATCGCTCCTGCTCTTTGTATTACTTTCACGATGCGTTACTTGGTTACAAGGTACGTGACGTATTTATATTAGCTAGCTAACCTGCTATCTAATACTAGTCCTACTCGGTTATTGTTTTGAGATCTACACGGACACTAACACGTACATGTACTGATCGGACAGGACACACGTGTACTTCGTGTTTAACTCTAACAGCCGCGTCCACCACCTAGCAGTTACCCATGTTTGCGCAAGACGCATAACGCCAACGCCTGCTCGTTAAATGGCCACCTTCCCTTTCTCAAGAACGGCTCTGCTATCGCGCCGCTACTCAATGCGGTAGCCACGGCTCGGTCTTCTCCTTCCGCCGCTCACGCCACATCGCCGTCAGTTCATGTCGGCAGAGGCCCCCACGGACCATCTCGACATCGGGCTCGCTAACCAGCCACAGCATGGCCGAAAACCCACCACCGGGCCCAGCTCTCCTCTAGGCGCCAGCCCTGTCATCCCTCTATGAGATCGAGATGGTAGCGCACCCATCCGCCGTATCTTACTCCATGCAACTTGCACCACACACATCTCTCTCTCTCTCTCTCTCTCTCTCTCTCTCTCTCTCTCTCTCTCTCTCTCTCTCTCTCTCTCGTGACCTCCCCGTCCCACACCCAGCTGCTCGAGCTTTTGTGCACGCAGCCGAGCCATCGCCAAGCGACCACCGGGACAGCCGATCAATGGTGGTAGATGACGGAGAGGGAAGATGGGAGTATCAGGGCTGCGGTGGGGAATAAACGCGACGCCATGGAGCCCTTTTATACGTGCGGACGGTGGTGGGGCAGTTTGTGGAATCCTCATGAGTCTTCTTCCAGAAAGAAAAACGATGGAGAAGGACGAACTGATCACACAACCGCCCAACTTAAACGGCGGACGGGGTGAAAAGTGACAAAATTGGCCCCTTTTCCAAAGTTTAACACAAAATAAACCCGATTTGAAATAATTTCATAAAATGGCCTTTTTGCATGACGCCCGGGCCCTGAGCGCCATGCTAGACATCATACCGCCCTGACTGAGGGTGCCATGTGGTCAGAGCTGAATGGGCAGGGACGGAGCCAGGATTTAGGCATGAGGAGGGCGAGACGCAACAAAAAAAAAGAATTGTATGGACATCTGGCAATATATGTTTGATAGATAGTAACATGGGTAAGAATTATCATCTATACAGGTTGGTCCTTGAGTGGGTTTGCATTGTCATTATGTGTGAGCTAGAAGCAATGAGCTTGAAAAATGACTTTTTATCATTCAACTGTTGCAACACTAAACAACGAGTAAAATTAGATTTCTAAATTACAGATTTACCTAACTAATAAACTAAACCATTCCTTGTAAGGTATTGTACTAGTTCAAATAGATTACTGGATTCCCGCAAAAAAGAAGGGAGTGTCTAACTGTCAGACGTGTGTTTTTCAAATTGGTTTAGGCTGTTTTTTTGTCCAGTCATATGTTGACACGTGTCATCATTTGTTTTCTCAGTCCAAAATTGAAAACAGAGAAACGACTGTTTTCCTTCCGCTTTTAGGTCGAATTCCACTCCCCGCCTCCCTTTTGGATCTTCTAACGGGCCGGATTTGCAAATGGCGTTAGCGTGCAAAAGAAAAGGGAACAAACCCAAAAACCGCTAGCATCCAAACGCACTCGCACATGACACAGCCTCGTGGGCTTTCACCAGGATAGGAAAAAGAAACTGTAGCTCACTTTCTTCTCCCCTTCCCCATCCAGTTCAAAAGAAAAACAAAATCCATTTCAAAAGAAAAATATAATACTGAACATAACTGAGAAAACTAGACGCAAAAATACAGTAGAAAAAGGATTTCGTACCATATTTTCCATGCAAAAAAAAAAAGATATCCACCTGTCGCGAGTCCTGTACAGAATGCCTGTGATAAAAAATGTAAAAAAAATATAGTTAAGTTACCAGATCGGAAAAGATGCACATATGCAATGAACTGCCCTTGAAGAATTTATCTCTGCAGTGAGGGAGCACCAGTCGCAGATTGAAAAACCGATGCAGAAGATGAGAAAAAGGCTAAATTTTACCTCTACAAGGAACACTGCGTGCATAAAACTTCGAACCTGACCAACAGGACAAAACATGAAAAATAGCAATGCAATGTGATTAAAACCCAATATAGCTGATCAAAAGGGCCATGCGATCGCATAAACAGATTAACATGCAGAAATGATACACACATCTTCAAAATACTGATTCATAAAAAAAGGAATAAGTTCGAGTAGCTTGAAGAAAAAGACATAATAAACCACACACACTGAATTACATGTTGTTCAATTGACACATCACCTATACAAAAAATGGATAACGAAAAGCGCATTTACGACCTCTCGACTAAACTGTAGCAACTCTTAGATCTTGTTGTTGATCATTATCATTTTGAACTCCTCGAATGCACTGTGCTCGAAGGGTGATCAGTACAACATTAGAAACACCGAGGTCTTTTGTAGACGTAAACTCCACCCACCCCTCCTTAATTCGATCCGCCGTCCTTACAAGTCTTGAAACTACCTTTTGGTGCAATCTGAAGACTGGAAACTACCACCAATGTTACTTTCTGTGACGCCAGTGGGTTACACGTATCACAAAAAAACACATCAAAAGAAAAGAGGAAAAAAAGCCAGTCGGTGGCCAACAAAAAAACCAAGGGCAGTTGTCAAAAACTAAAAAAGACTAAGCATATGAGAGCCGTACAAGAGAGAACTAGTTGCAAAAAGTTATCCACTGTTAGATCAGAAGAAAATTTGCAATTAAAAAAACAACTAAGTTTCCCGAATTGAAATACTGACCAAACATAAAAACTACACAATACTCATGATTGATCAAAAGTACAAATTGAATTCCTGATTACATGTTATAGAAAAATACAGAACATGATATAACTAAATAATACTTAAAAACTAATAAAACGCAAGTGACACATACCATGAAAAACTCTTTGATGTTCGCCTTAGTCAAACGGTGCACAAAAGGCACACCCAAGAAGCTGTTGTCGACAGGTTGAATGTCAAATAAATTTGATGATAGTAGACCCCCAAACTTGGTCAAACTTGGTGGGACCGAGGTCCATGTATCGCTAGATACACCTTCGCAACTGGATCGCTCAGATCAAAACAAACCAAGGCTCCTCGCTTAGATTGGCGTATTTAATCCCCCTCTTGCCACAAGACAAAGTTGCATTAGTTTATTATGTTGAACTCTAGCCTAGGTAACATCTCATGGGACAATCCGCGAACGTATAAAATAAATTTTTTAAATAATAACAACAAAACACAATGAGAGAGTTTGAAGTGAAAAAAAGTTTTACCACTGATCGCTCAAATTCTCTAGCAAGCCAAATCCTGAATGATATGGCACTTGCATTGCGATCTCCACAGTTGTCAGACAAGCAGATGTTGCATGCCATATGTAAAAAAAAACAGATGTTTGTGAGATCACATGTCTAAAAACCACAGTATGATACTGAAAGCGAACCTAAAACTGAAACACTAGCACCTACAAAAACAAAAGAACTAAAAACATGTACGATCCATTGAGCAATTAACATGTTATGATCCAAGTTAGCGTGCCGGCTTAATTTATATGACTTCAGAAAGCGTGCATAATTCAAAGACATAGACATGAGTGAAAAAAGTGAGCGAAATGAGCATTTCCCTACTTGTTTACCATGCTACTTATTTGTTTAAACACTACATCGATCAACCAAAAATCTACTTTCACAGGGATGAGAATAAACTAGTGACAGAAATAAGTACATTAAAAAATGATAGGACTGAGAAAGTAGATACCATGACTGAACCTAATTAACAAAATGGACAATCACTAATAACTGATAACATGATCAAAGATGAATGAGACACAAATAACTGATAAAATACAAAATAAAACTAAGAAGATTGAAGAACCAATCACTGGTAAATAAACAATGAAACTAAAGACTGGTTAAAAATAATAATTGATAAAATGCAAAATAAAATTAAGAAGACTGAAGAACTAACAACTGATAAATAAACAATGAAAGTAAAGATTGATTAGAAACAACTGAAGAACAGATGAGTAATAAAATGACTAAAAGAACTGAATATAACTGATGGCAAAATTTCCTAAACACAAAACTGAATATTACTAAAATACTGATAAATAAACAATGAAACTAAAGACTGATTAAAAAATAATAACTGATAAAATGCAAAAATAAAATTAAGAAGACTGAAGAACTAACAACTGATAAATAAACAATGAAACTAAAGATTGATTAGAAACAACTGAAGAACAGATGAGTAATAAAATGACTAAAAGAACTGAATATAACTGATGGCAAAATTTCCTAAACACAAAACTGAATATTACTAAAATACTGATAAATAAACAATGAAACTAAAATAAAACTGAAGAAGAGTGCAAACAAAGAAAGTTAGACTGAAGATAGAAAAGAACTAGCGATTGAGTGAGTGAAAGACCGAGGAAAGAATGACCAATGAAAAAAAAAGAGAACATGAACACTGAAATACTAAAGTAAAAATTACTGAAGAAGAGTGCGTACTAAGAAATTAACACTTAAGAAAGAAGAAATAGTGACTGAGCGGAATACTGAGGAAAGAATGACCAATTACAAGCGTACTGAAGCAAGAATAACAACTGCACTAAAGCAAGAATGATGAGGCACTCAACAAACAAACTGAGAGATGACAAGAACAAATTAATGAAAGAGAAGGGTGAATTGAGGTCCCAAACCGAAGGACATGAATAAAAGGTCGCAAAACTGAAGGACATAATAAGAACGATAAAATACTTGGATATTCTAGAGAAATGACAACACTGATTGGTGAACTATAAAGAACAATTCTAACATACAACACAAATGAAAGGAGTTAATAAATAATTGATTCTAAGGTCTGTTTCTGAGGTATTGAAAAGTGTACATCTGGACTGAAGATGACTAAAACTGAAAGTGAACAACATATTACACACACTACCGCAAAAGAAACACACTAGATGCTGGACTTTGCGAATCAAGCAACTTTGAGCCAGACAAAAAGAAACCCACTACCACAACTAATTCTACAGAGACTTGAAACTAAATAATCTAGTACCAAAACTAGCTCTTATCACTGAACTGAGTGGGGTGAGTACAGGAACATGAGCTGAAAATAATAACCAAGTATTCCTTCCTCGACGCTACATCAACAGAGCGCAAAAAAATGCCTCGGGAGTCATGACTGACCATTAGCAAAGATCCAGCAAAAAAAATAACCTGGGCGAATGCGGTTCATCTGAAAAATGACTGAGCAGAGAGGTTGCTGCAGAAATTAGCGAGCGACGATGCTAAACATGGACGACAGAGAGGACAAGGAGTTGAGTTCAGAGGATGGGGACAGAGGGAGATAGCTCCGCACATGTCTCCCCGGCCGGGCGGCGAAGCGGTGGTTCTGCCTCCGACGGCCACCACTCGCGCATGGTGCACCCGATGTGGGAGCTGCTGGCCCCTCTCCATCTCTTTCCCCGCCCGCTGCTTGCCCGCAGCTTCCTCCGTAGTCTCCACCCCTCCTCCCATTGCTTGCCCGCATCTCCTCTTCTTCTACCACCTCCCACTCTCCTTGAACTGCGCTGGCTCAACGATGAACCAACACGCCTCCTGTCAACCGGGTATGGTTCAAAACCCGGTACACCAAAAAACCGCAACCTGAACCGAAGGCGTGGACCAGACTGGCCAAACCCACTCACACGCATTAAGATTGGGGACACAGATCGAGCGGCCACAAAATCCGGCCTGAAGCCAAAACAAAAACAGACGACTGATTTTTAGTAAAACTGAAAAAGAAAGATTACTGGAGTATACAACAGTGATGTACCTCGATTCCTTGAAATTAATCTGTTCATGCATGACGCTGGTGAAGCAAACAATCAGTGTCTAGTCTCTCGCGGATTCAATTGCCCCTTGAGAGTGCCCTCTACCCTGGTTGTGCTTGTGCCACAATGGCGGAAGCAGCGACAGGCGAGAGTGCGAGAGTGCGAGAGGCGGCGCCGCCACGGGCGACGGCGCAAGGTCATACCAGACCTAGAAGCCACGAACGAAATTACGGGAAGATAGGAAATTAAAACTACTGGATCTCACGGCTGCGCGTAATCCTTTTTTCTGATGTGTATGTACAACTAGCGATCACTCGATGCTTTATGGGCTTTGGGATAGGAAGTTGCGATCCATTAAACAAACATATGCCTACAAATCTACAGCAGGTTACCTATACGTATAAACTACCAGTAGAAGAACGAAGTAACGAAACCTCGTAGGGGGGGCGAGGCGATGGGAGGTGTCTGACCCCTGCTCGCACCTCCCTGCCTCCGCCCCTATGAATGGGACGTCGGTCTGAGACGCATGACGCCTAGGTCAAGGCGCCATGGTCAATCGCATGACGCCCCAATGCAAGGCGCCATGCACGCGCTATGCGTCCGCCCGCGCAAAGTTAACACAGAGGCACACAAGCAGCGAACTGATTTCTTCTCAATCAAGAGCACATGCACGTATTGTCGTACGGGCAGCTTGCCGTGAACCTCCTGGCTTGAACTAGCTTGCCGTGGTGATTTCACTGAGTGTAGGGCACGTCATCGATCGAGTCTTCAGGTATATACGTGTCCATGCCGACCAATGTAGGTGTACTTGGGTGTATTATATATAGGTCCACCGGCGTGTGGGTATTTGAGTCGCGTACGACCCGGCCGAAACGTGTACACGCACCTTAGCTTCAGCAAGAGCTGATGATGCATGTGCTAGTACGTCGTGTTGCCTATCGGAATCAATGGCCGTCATCGTCCTCAACTATATGGAAGCCTTGCTTATGAGTTATGACGAACCTACAAAAGATGTAATTAAACATATAAACCCTCAAGAAGTGCTAGGCAGGACGAAGACAGCCACGTCGCCCCTAAATCGCTATGAACAGTGCTGCTGCCATTGCCTGTAAATTCAGTGCCTCGCCAAGGGCATTTTAGTAATTTCACGTACAAGCACGTACAGGTGTATAAAACTCACCCGCTGCAATGGAGAAACCCTAGCCGTCGCGCAGCCTCTCGTCTCCTTCTCCCCCTCCAGCTGCCGCCGCTAGCAGCTCTGCCTCCCCGCCTAGAAGCGGCAAGAGAAGAGCTGCTTCGCCTCCCCACCTCACCTCATCTTCCTCTCTTCCTGATCTACGCCGGCTAGGGGACCCCTCGGGGATGCCGCCCGTGCGGCAGGGACGTCCGCGGCGGCGTGGGCTGTGGACCAAGAGGTGGGGCCCGTGATGCGTTCCGTTCGAGGGGCCGGTTGGGCTGACACGGGATCTGAGCCACCGTTGATGGATTTCTCGCAGTTTGGCTCCTGTTGCTTTGGATCCTGTATGATCCCCATCTCTCTCTCTCTCTACGAGACTCAACCAGGCACTCACTCGCTCAATCTATTTGTGCGCGCGTGCGTGCGCAGTTTCACATCCCTGAACCCAAACCCTAAGACTTAGTTCTGAAATACTCAAACCATATTTACTGAAGTGTGTCAGTGTTGGTTTACTTGTGATACTTGCTCCATTGTTGTGTTTAATCATATTGTCCGATCTTAGCATATGCTATGCTCGCCAAGTTCAACTATCAATATCTAATTTCTCATCTGATTTTTACACCTTGATCTTCTGCAGTTTTTTTTTTCACTTTTCAAGGATGAGTATCTTTACTTTGAAAATGAACCGGTCATATTTCTATTGGAAATGAAGTGATGTTGCTTCCCAGGTAAATAACTGAATTCTCTTCTACTTTAGTAGATTCAGTAACTTTGCTTTAGAGTTGTTGTGTTTAACAGTAGCACTACCCTTGAGTAACTAGGCTGCAGCACTATGTAAATCTTAGTTCCACTAGATATCATAATCATAGTTCTTCTGTCTTGGTCTAATGATTTTATACACGCCAACAAGCAACCATGCGATATGTTCTTTACTTCTGCACCTAACAGCATGTTTTCCCACAAAAAGGTACACGTGCCGCGGCAATCATGTGTTTTATCATTTTAATCATTTGTGTGGAGTAGTATTAATGTTCTTGCCGTCATTGGTTGACAGAAATCCCTCTAAGAACTTTATCCTACATGCCGTATTTCTCTTTGTCTCTTTTTCCTTATTTCTGTTTCCTCAGTTTCTTCTAGCGTATTTTGATCTTTATTTTTAGTCAAAAGGATGAGAGATGGAGTTTGGGCCAACAATCTCTGAGAAGAGCTGCTGTGTGCCTTCCAAACATGTCTCTCTCGTGTGTATGTTCTGCATAATTTACCAGTAGCCTGCTTTAAAGTTCAGCTTCTTAATTGTATAGAACCCTTCAAACTGTTAATGTGCCGCTCCTGTAGGCTGATTAATTGACCTTGGGTTTCTTCTACATGGACAAGTTTTCTATCGCATACACACGTGCGTTGTTGTAATAGTAGAGCTCCCTCCGATCCATATTAATTGGCGCAGACTTACTACATATTTAGTAGTTTAATGGTAGTCATATTAGTTGAATGGAAATCAATTAATTTTATGCCGCTCGTGCGCTCAGCTGTCGGCCGGCCCCGATGGAGCCTTGCAGCGGCTGGGCGTGACCATGCTCTGCCTCCACTGGTGAGAGCCGTGAGGAGTCAGAGGGAGATTGAGTAGGAGGAAGATGATACACCCGGCAACACGACACATGCGTCTCCCAACGACGCTTGCAACGGGAGATCCGTGGGGGGGTGTCGGGAGGAGGCCCCCAGCGGCGTGCTCGCACACGCGTTCCACGACGACCACATCACCAGTGCCCTTACCATCCTCCTCCAAGCCCATGTCCTGTGGCTCCCCAAGGCCAAGCTATGTCAGGCAGCAGCAGCAAGGTGAGCCCCATCACTCTGCGTTTATTCTTCAGATCATGCAGCAGCAGCAAGGTGAGCCCCATCACTCTGCGTTTATTCTTCAGATCATGCAGCAGCAATGTGACTGAGGAATCGATGCTTTACATAATTGGTCAGTTAATTGATAATATATCTATAGAATAGCCAAGCAAAAAACATTGCGTTTCCTAGATGTTCCATACGATATTAAAGTTAGAACCAGGCTAATAGACAAACTGTATATCCGATTATGCTAGAAAAAGGAGAATAAAAAGTTTACTTTTATGATGGTAGGATGTCTTCCTTAGTTTTGTTTCCTATGTTCTCTCTCAAAAAATCTGGGATACACCATCAGTATCAACACCGGTAAAAAGAATCCAATCAAACATGATGTTTTTTCCTTGGCTATATGTTTATTTGAAGGAAACCATTCAATTCTCAGTGATCTTTCTTTATGCTCCTTATTGTCATTTTTCCTAATGCGCCTATAGAAGTGATTTATCAGGTGTTTTGGTATATTATCTTATAAGGGAATGCCAAAGTTTTTTGGATTGTGAATTCTCTAGTCAGAATCGGTTGTTTTTTCCCCTTGTGTTCATTTATTTCTCAGATTGCAGAACTGACGAGTGTAGACTAAGTTGATGATCTACATGTGTTGCTCCTCTCCCCTGATGTGTAGTGCAACTATAAATAGGGAGAGAATTGCGTGAGGAGAGCTCTCTTGCTACTGTTCTGAGCTCACTCTTTGACTAATCTAAATGCTCTCTCTGCTCACTGATCGATCAAGGAAGGCACTGAAATATCAACAAGGACCAGCACAAAAAGAAGGGAGAATAAATGGGACCAATTAAGTTACTTGTGTTTAAGAGTACACTACTTTTGACTTCGGAGTCACACTGGTGAATGGGGTGTCGCATGGTCTATGCTGGAGGTGTTCACATATAACAAGTTCACAATTTGTTCCATTGGTCAGTTGTATAATCTGTGGGCGTATTTAAGTTGAAGTATGCTCCTTTCTTGGTATTTGGAGACAAGATACTGGCAGTTTTTACGTTACCAGACTGTTTATTAGTTATCTGTAGTTCTGTAACACTCTCCATTGTCAATGGTAGTTCAGACTCTTTAGGAAGAATGGGTCTTGTATTTATATCATTCAATTGTGCAATAATCGATAGATAACAAAAGATAGATACTTAAGAAGTTTACAGATTTGAGTATGAAAGTTTCACCCCGGTGAGTGTGGTATTGAATCATAACTCTAATTGTGGTTTAGTTTATTCTAGGTTACCAGTACAGAGTACGAACACTTGTAGAGTTTAAATGGTAAAGTAGCAAAACAATATTTTGTACTTGGTTTATACTCTGTACTTCATAGCTTTATCATACCCAGTTGCTCCCTTCGCCATATTTTTTTTTCACGGGGCCAAATAATTTGGTACCCGAGCAATGGGCAATGTTAGCCTCTGTTTTCTATTTGCCTCTGTTTTTTCAATAATATAATCATGTAAGCCATGACGCATGTTTCTGCCATGATTTCCTTCGGTTGGATTTCATGGATTTAGGTGTTGAAAAATTATGGGCTGTGGATGATGCAGGATTAAGGACATGTACCTGCACTACAACGAGAGATCTGGGCTGCTTCTTTGTGGCTTCCAAACTTGAAATGTTTGTTTGGAAGTTATTTTAGTTTTTTTCGTGGATTCACAACTTCTCACATGTACCCTCCTCTTAGACCTTTAGATTCCCAAAGAAACTAAATGGAGATATGGTGGTATGGTCTCAATAGTACAACTTAAAGCCTTCCATGCTTTATATTTTCTCTGAAATTTGCTCTTTATGTTAGATCCGGTGAGAAAAGGCGGCTTCCAAGCAGAGGATGCGGGAGTGTTGGCCACATTTGGTCTTCGACTTGGGTGTCTAAATATTCTCACAATACTTGGCTCCCTCTCGCCCCTTGCGCCATTGGCGCAATGAGTCATCTAGTTAATTAATGAAAGCATCATGCAATCACCGCGTGCACGGGCGCGGTATCCTCGTGGCGGCATCCAGCCTAGACACCTCCCCTCTTGCTCTTCCTAATCCGCATCATGGGCCTGTTGTCCAAGATCCGATCGTGGTGGTGCTGTCCATGGAGGGCGTCAGGTGGCGACATTGCAGGGGAGGCGACGGCCCATGGAGAAAAGGACCGGGCATCGTGTGGGAAACCTAGCGGGCAGGAGAGAGAATGAGGCTTCCGGAGATAAGTAGAGGAGTTGGGCTTTTTCTTCTCGGTTTGAATTGAAACGGCCCGGTGGCAAAATAAACTGATAAACCAGGGGTGGGGCTTACATTAAATAAAAATTAGTGGTGGTTTCTATTGGGGAAAGTAGTAATTCAAAAAAATTCCTACGATCACGCAAGATCTAACTAGGAGATGCATAGAAACGAGAGGGGAGAGTGTGTCCACGTACCCTCGTAGACCGAAAGCGGAAGCGTTTAGTAACGCGGTTGATGTAGTCGAACGTCTTCACGATCCAACCGATCCAAGTACCGAACGTACGGCACCTCCGTGTTCAGCACACGTTCAGCATGATGACGTCCTTGGAGCTCTTGATCCAGTTGAGGACGAGGGAGAGTTCTGTCAGCACGACGGCGTGGCGACGATGATAATGAAGTTACCGGCGCAGGGCTTCACCTAAGCACTACGACGATATGACCGAGGTGTTAAACTGTGGAGGGGGCACCGCACACGGCTAAGAGATTGTTTGTTGTGCCATTGGGGTGCCCCCTGGCCACGTATATAAAGGAGGGAGGGAGAGAGGCCGGCGGCCAGGAGGGGCGCGCCAAGGGGGGGGTCCTACTTGGACTCCTAGTCCAAGTAGGATTCGCACCCCCTTTCCTTTCTTCCACTGGAGGGAAAGGAAGGAGGGGAGAAGGAGAAGGAAGGAGGGGGCCGCACCCCCACCCCTTGTCCAATTCGGTTTCGATAGGGGGGAGGCGCGCGCCACCTCGTGGCCCTTCTTTCCTCTCTCCACTAAAGCTCACTAAGGCCCATTAACTTTTCCGGGGGGTTCCGGTAACCCCTCGGTACTCCGAAAAATGCCTAAATCACTCGGAACCATTCTAATGTCCGAATGCAACCTTCAAATATATGAATCTTTACCTCTCGGCCATTTCGAGACTCCTCGTCATGTCCGTGATCTCATCTGGGACTCCAAACAAACTTCGATCATCAAATCACATAACTCATAATACAAATCGTCATCGAACGTTAAGCGTGCGGACCCTACGGGTTCGAGAACTATGTAGACATGACCGAGACATATCTCCAGTCAATAACCAATAGCGTAACCTGGATGCTCATATTGGCTCCTACATATTTTTTGAAGATCTTTATCGGTCAAACCGCATAACAACATACGTTGTTCCCTTTGTCATCGGTATGTTACTTGCCCGAGATTCGATCGTCGGTATCATCATACCTACTTCAATCTCGTTACCGGCAAGTCTCTTTACTCGTTCCATAATGCATCATCCCGCAACTAACTCTTTAGTTACATTTCTTGCAAGGCTTATAGTGATGTGCATTACCGAGAGGGCCCAGAGATATCTCTCCGATACATGGAGTGACAAATCCTAATCTCGATATATGCCAACTCAACAAACACCATCGGAGACACCTGTAGAGCATCTTTATAATCACCCAGTTATGTTGTGACGTTTGATAGCACACAAAGTGTTCCTCCGGTATTCGGGAGTTGCATAATCTCATAGTCAGAGGAATATATATAAGTCATGAAGAAAGCAATAGCAATAAAACTAAAAGATTTATGCTAAGCTAACGGATGGGTCTTGTCCATCACATCATTCTCTAATGATGTGATCCCGTTGATCAAATGACAACACATGTCTATGGTTAGGAAACTTAACCATCTTTGATTAACGAGCTAGTCTAGTAGAGGCATACTAGGGACATTTAGTTTGTCTATGTATTCACACATGTACTAAGTTTCCGGTTAATACAATTCTAGCATGAATAATAAACATTTATCATAATATAAGGAAATATAAATAACAACTTTATTATTGCCTCTAGGGCATATTTCCTTGATCTCCCACTTGCACTAGAGTCAATAATCTGGATTACATAGTAATGATTCTAACACTCATGGAGTCTTGGTGCTGATCATGTTTTGCTCGTGGAAGAGGCTTAGTCAATGGGTCCGCAACATTCAGATCCGTATGTATCTTGCAAATCTCTATGTCTCCCTCCTTGACTATTTCGCAGATGGAATTGAAGCGTCTCTTGATGTGTTTGGTTCTCTTGTGAAATCTGGATTCCTTTGCCAAGGCAATTGCTCCAGTATTGTCACAAGAGATTTCCATTGGACCCGATGCACTAGGTATTACACCTAGATCAGATATGAACTCCTTCATCCAGACTCCTTCATTTGCTGCTTCCGAAGCAGCTATGCACTCCGCATCATCCGGATCAGTGTCAAAGCTTGCATCGACGTAACCATTTACGACAAGCTCTTTGTCACCTCCATAAACGAGAAACATATCCTTAGTTCTTTTCAGGTATTTTAGGATATTCTTGACCAGCCCAAAGGATCCACTCCTGGATTACTTTGGTACCTCCCTGCTAAACTTATAGCAAGGCACACATCAGGTCTGGTACACAGCATAGCATACATGATAGAACCTATGGCTGAGGCATAGGGAATGACTTTCATTTTCTCTCTATCTTATGCAGTGGTCGGGCATTGAGTCTCACTGAACTTCACACCTTGTAACACAGAAAGAACCCTTTCTTTGGTCGATCCATTTTGAACTTCTTCAAAACTTTATCAAGGTATGTGCTTTGTGAAAGTCCAATTAAGTGTCTTGATCTATCTCTATAGATCTTGATGCCCAATATATAAGCGGCTTCACCAAGGTCTTTCATTGAAAAATTCTTATTCAAGTATCCTTTTATGCTATCCGGAAATCTGTATCATTTCCAATCAACAATATGTCATCCACATATAATATTAGAAATGCTACTGAGCTCCCACTCACTTTCTTGTAAATACAAGCTTCTCCAAAAGTCTCAGATAAAACCATATGCTTTGATCACACTGTCAAAGCGTATTTTCCAACTCCGAGAGGCTTGCACCAGTCCATAAATGGATCGCTGGAGCTTGCACACTTTTTTAGCACCTTTAGGATCGACAAAACCTTCTAGTTGCATCATATACAACTCTTCTTTAAGATATCCATTGAGGAATGCAATTTTGACATCCATTTGCCAAATTTCATAATCATAAAATGCGGCAATTGCTAACATGATTCGGACAGACTTAAGCATCGCTACGGGTGAGAAAGTATCATCGTAGTCAACTCCTTGAACTTGTCGAAAACCTTTCGCAACAAGTCAAGCTTTGTGAACGATAACATTACCGTCGGCGTCGGTCTTCTTCTTGAAGATCCATTTATTCTCTATTGCTTGCCGATCATCGTGCAATTCAACCAAAGTCCACACTTTGTTCTCATACATGGATCCCATCTCAGATTTCATGGCCTCTAGCCATTTCGCGGAATCTAGGCTCATCATCGCTTCCTCATAGTTCGTAGGTTCGTCATGGTCAAGTAACATGACTTCAGGAACAGGATTACCGTACCACTAGGTTCAGTAGTAATTTCATCTGAAGTTTCAAGATCATCATCATTAGCTTCCTCACTAATTGGTGTAGGAATCACTGGAACTGGTTTCTGTGATGAACTACTTTCCAATTCGGGAGAAGGTACAATTACCTCATCAAGTTCTACTTTCCTCCCACTCACTTCTTTCGAGAGAGAAACTCCTTCTCTAGAAAGGATCCATTCTTAACAGCGAATATCTTGCCTTCGGATCTGTGATAGAAGGTGTACCCAGCAGTCTCCTTTGGGTATCCTATGAGCACGCATTTCTCCGATTTGGGTTCGAGCTTATCAGGTTGAAGCTTTTTCACATAAGCATCGCAGCCCCAGACTTTAAGAAACGACAGCTTAGGTTTCTTGCTAAACCATAGTTCATATAGTGTCGTCTCAACGGACTTAGATGGTGCCCTATTTAACGTGAATGCAGCCGTCTCTAAAGCATAACCCCAAAACAATAGCGGTAAATCAGTAAGAGACATCATAGATCGCACCATATCTAATAAAGTACGGTTACGACGTTCGGACACACCATTACGCTGTGGTGTTCCAGGTGGCGTGAGTTGGGAAACTATTCTACATTGTTTCAAACGAAGACCAAACTCATAACTCAAATATTCACCTCCACGATCAGATCGTAGAAACTTTATTTTCTTGTTACGATGATTTTCCACTTCACTCTGAAATTCTTTGAACTTTTCAAATGTTTTAGACTAATGTTTCATTAAGTAGATATACCCATATCTGCTCAAATCATCTGTGAAGGTCGAAAATAACGATACCCGCCACAGTCTCAACACTCATCGGACCGCATACATCGGTATGTATTATTTCCAATAAGTCGTTGGCTCGCTCCATTGTTTCAAGAACGTAGTCTTAGTCATCTTGCCCATGAGGCATGGTTCGCAACCATCAAGTGATTCATAATCAAGTGATTCCAAAAGCCCATCGGCATGGAGTTTCTTCATGCGCTTTGCACCAATATGACCTAAAGCAGCGATTACCACAAATAAGTTGCACTATCATTATTAACTTTGCATCTTTTGGCTTCAATATTATGAATATGTGTATCACTACAATCGAGATTCAACAAAAATAGACCACTCATTAAGGGTGCATGACCATAAAAGATATTACTCATATAAATAGAACAATCATTATTCTTTGATTTAAATGAATAACCGTCTCGCATCAAACAAGATCCAGATATAATGTTCATGCTCAACGCTGGCACCAAATAACAATTATTCAAGTCTAAAACTAATCCCGACGGTAGATGTAGAGGTAGCGTGCCGAGGGCGATTACATCGACTTTGGAACCATTTCCCACGCGCATCATCATCTTGTCCTTAGCCAATCTTCGCTTAATCCATAGCCCCTGTTTCGAGTTGCAAATATGAGCAACAAAACCAGTATCAAATACCCAGGCGCTACTACGAGCATTAGTAAGGTACACATCAATAACATGTATATCAAATATACCTTTCACTTTGCCATCCTTCTTATCCGCCAAATACATGTTGCAGTTCCGCTTCCAGTGACCAGTCCCTTTGCAGTAGAAGCACTCAGTCTCAGGCTTAGGTCCAGACTTGGGCTTCTTCACTTGAGCAGCAACTTGCATGCCATTCTCCTTGAAGTTCCCCTTCTTCCCTTTGCCCTTTTTCTTGAAACTAGTGGTCTTGTTAACCATCAACACTTGATGCTCCTTCTTGATTTCTACATCCGCAGCCTTTAGCATTGTGAAGAGCTCGGGAATAGTCTTCTCCATCCCTTGCATATTATAGTTCATCACGAAGCCTTTATAGCTTGGTGGCGTTGATTGAAGAACTACATCAATGACACTATCATCGTGAAGATTAACTCCCAGTGAGTCAAGTGGTTGTGGTACCCAGACATTCTGAGTATGTGTTCACTGACAGAACTATTCTCCTCCATCTTGCGACTATAGAACATGTTGGAGACTTCATATGTCTCAACTCAGGCATTTGCTTGAAATATTAACTTCAACTCCTGCAAATCTCATATGCTCCATGACGTTCAAAACGTCTTTGAAGTCCCGATTCTAAGCCGTAAAGCATGGCACACTGAACTATCGAGTAGTCATCAGCTTTGCTCTGCCAGACGTTCATAACATCCGGAGTTGCTCCTGCAGCGGGTCTTGCACCTAGCGGTGCTTCCAGGACGTAATTCTTCTGTGCAGCAATGAGGATAATCCTCAAGTTACGGACCCAGTCCGTGTAATTGCTACCATCATCTTTCAACTTAGCTTTCTCTAGGAACGCATTAAAATTCAAGGGAACAGTAGCACGGGCCATTGATCTACAACAACATAGGCATGCAAAATACTATCAGGTACTGATGTCTACTACGCAACTTTATTCTTGTAGACACGTGTTGGGCCTCAAAGCGCAGAGTTTTGTAGGAAGTAGCAATTTTCCTTCAAGCGGATGACCTAAGGTTT
Source organism: Aegilops bicornis (assembly GCA_021605145.1). NCBI lineage: Eukaryota > Viridiplantae > Streptophyta > Magnoliopsida > Poales > Poaceae > Aegilops > Aegilops bicornis. The sequence goes on from JAHIAL010000020.1 coordinate 2,430,823, forward strand.
ATCAATCCGTGAGAGGTGTAGGATGAAGGTGGTCTCTCTCAAACGACCCAGCAACCAAATACAAGAAATCTCTTGTGTCCCCAACACACCCAATACAATGGCAAATTGCATAGGTGCACTATTTCGGAAAAGAGATGGTGATAAAAGTGTAATATTGATGGTAGAAATATGTTTTTATAATCTGAATAAATAAAAGCAGCAAGGTAGTAATTAGTAAACGGGCACAAAAACGGTATTGCAATGCTTAAAAAGGAGGCCTAGGGTCCGTACTTTCGCTAGTGCAATCTCTCAACAATGCTAACATAGTTGGAACATATGATTATCCCTCAAAGTGTAATAAAGAATCACTCCCGAGTTCCTATTAGCGGAGAACAAAAGATAGGAATTCCTTGTAGGGCACGAAACTACCTCAAAGCTATTCTTTTCGTTCGATCTATTCAAGAGTTTGTACTAAAATAACACAAAGCTATTTTTTCCGTTCGATCTATCCTAGAGTTCGTACTAGAATAACACCAAAGCAAATTCATATTCATAATACAATCCACACAAAGAACTATAAAGAGACCCCAAAGTTTCCGTCGGAGAAAAACGTGCATCAACCCCTATGCATAGATTACCCCAATATCACCGCGGGAATTCGCAAGTTGAATGCCATAACACATATCAAGTGAATCGATAAGATACCCCAATTGTCACCTCAAGTATTCATATTGCAAGACATATATCATGTGTTCTCATCTCTGAATATTCGATCCAGCAAGACAAAACTTCAAAGGGTAAAGATTCAATCCATTATAACAAGAGTATAGAGGGTAGAAACATCATATGATCCGACTATATTAACAAAGCCCATGATAGAGATCACGAGAGAGAGAGAGAGAGATTAAACACATAGCTACCGGTACAAACCCTCAGCCCCGAGGGTGGACTACTCCCTCCACGATCAGATCGTAGAAACTTTATTTTCTTGTTACGATGATCTTCCACTTCACTCTGAAATTCTTTGAACTTTTCAAATGTTTCAGACTTATGTTTCATTAAGTAGATATACCCATATCTGCTCAAATCATCTGTGAAGGTCAGAAAATAATGATACCCGCCGCGAGCCTCAACACTCACCGCATACATCAGTATGTATTATTTCCAATAAGTCAGTGGCTCGCTCCATTGTTTCGGAGAACGAAGTCTTAGTCATCTTGCCCATGAGGCATGGTTCGCAAGCATCAAATGATTCATAATCAAGTGATTCCAAAAGCCCATCAGCATGGAGTTTCTTCATCGCTTTACATAATATGACCTAAGCAGCGATTGCCACAAATAAGTTGCACTATCATTATTAACTTTGCATCTTTTGGCTTCAATATTATGAATATGTGTATCACTAAAATCGAGATTCAACAAAAATAGACCACTCATTAAGGGTGCATGACCATAAAAGATATTACTCATATAAATAGAACAATCATTATTCTTTGATTTAAATGAATAACCATCTCGCATCAAACAAGATCCAGATATAATATTCTTGGTCAACGCTGGAACCAAATAACAATTATTCAAGTCTAAAACTAACCCCGACGGTAGATGTAGAGGTAGCGTGCCGAGGGCGATTACATCGACTTTGGAACCATTTCCCACGCGCATCATCATCTCGTCCTTAGCCAATCTTCGCTTAATCCGTAGCCCCTGTTTCGAGTTGCAAATATGAGCAACAAAACCAGTATCAAATACCCAAGCGCTACTACGAGCATTAGTAAGGTACACATCAATAACTTGTATATCAAATATACCTTTCACTTTGCCATCCTTCTTATCCGCCAAATACATGGGGCAGTTCCGCTTCCGATGACCGGTCCCTTTGCGGTAGAAGCACTCGGTCTCGAGGCTTAGGTCCGGACTTGGGCTTCTTCACTTGAGCGACAACTTGCATGCCATTCTCCTTGAAGTTCCCCTTCTTCCCTTTGCCCTTTTCTTGAAACTAGTGGTCTTGTTAACCATCAACACTTGATGCTCCTTCTTGATTTCTACCTCCATGACCTTTAGCATTGTGAAGAGCTCGGGAATAGTCTTCTCCATCCCTTGCATATTATAGTTCATCACGAAGCCTTTATAGCTTGGTGGCAGTGATTGAAGAACTCTATCAATGACACTATCATCAGGAAGATTAACTCCCAGCTGAGTCAAGTGGTTGTGGTACCCAGACATTCTGAGTATGTGTTCACTGACAGAACTATTCTCCTCCATCTTGTAGCTATAGAACCTATTGGAGACTTCATATCTATCAAATCGGGCATTTGCTTGAAATATTAACTTCAACTCCTGCAAATCTCATATGCTCCATGACGTTCAAAACGTCTTTGAAGTCCCGATTCTAAGCCGTAAAGCATGGCACACTGAACTATCGAGTAGTCATCAGATTTGCTCTGCCAAACGTTCATAACATCTCGAGTTGCTGCTGCAGCGGATCTTGCACCTGGCAGTGCTTCCAGGACGTTATTCTTCTGTGCAGCAATGAGGATAATCCTCAAGTTACGGACCCAGTCCGTGTAATTGCTACCATCATCTTTCAACTTAGCTTTCTCTAGGAACGCATAAAATTCAAGGAGCAGTAGCACGGGCCATTGATCTACAACAACATAGACATGCAAAATAGTATCAGTCTTGATGTCTACTACGCAACTTTATTCTTGTAGACACGTGTTGGGCCTCCAAGCGCAGTAGTTTTGTAGGACAAGAGCAATTTTCCTCAAGTGGATGACCTAAGGTTTATCAATCCGTGGAAGGTGTAGGATGAAGGTGGTCTCTATCAAACGACCTTGCAACCAAATACAAGAAATCTCTTGTGTCCCCAACACACCCAATACAATGGCAATTTGCATAGGTGCACTATTTCGGCAAAGAGATGGTGATAAAAGTGTAATATTGATGGTAGAAATATGTTTTTATAATCTGAATAAATAAAAACAGCAAGGTAGTAATTAGTAAACGGGCACAAAAACGGTATTGCAATGCTTAAAAAGGAAGCCTAGGGTCCGTACTTTCGCTAGTGCAATCTCCAACAATGCTAACATAGTTGGATCATATGATTATCCCTCAAAGTTTAATAAAGAATCACTCCCGCGTTCCTATTAGCGGAGAACAAAAGATAGGAATTGCTTGTAGGGCACGAAACTACCTCAAAACTATTTTTTCCATTCGATCTATTCAAGAGTTTGTACTAAAATAACACAAAGCTATTTTTTTCATTCGATCTATCCTAGAGTTCGTACTAGAATAACACCAAAGCAAATTCATATTCATAATACAATCCACACAAAGAACTATAAAGAGACCCCAAAGTTTCCGTCGGAGAAAAACGTGCATCAACCCCTATGCATAGATGCTACCTCTTGAGCACTGCGTTGGATTTCCCCGAAGAGGAGAGGATGATGCAGCAAAGTGACGTAAGTATTTCCCTCAGTTTTTGAGAACCAAGGTATTAATCCAGTAGGAGGCCACGCACAAGTCCCTCGTACCTGCACAAAACGATAGCTACTCGCAACCAACGCGATTAGGGGTTGTCAATCCCTTCACGGTCACTTACGATGGTGAGATCTGATAGAGATGATAAATAATATTTTTGGTATTTTTGATATAGAGATGCAAAGTGAAAAGTAAAAGGCAAAGTAAAAACAAAGCAAGTATTAAAGTGATGGAGATTGATATGATGAAAATAGACCCGAAACGATTCTGCATTTACTACTATTACTCCACTCATCGACCGCTATCCAGCATGCATCTAGAGTATTAAATTAAAAAAGCGAGTAGCATGTAAGCAAGATGACATGATGTAGAGGGATGAATTCATGCAATATGATAAAAAACCATCTTGTTATCCTCGATGGCAACAATACAATACGTGCCTTACTGCTTATACATCCTTTGAGGAAATGACACCGCAAGATTGAACCCAAAGCTAAGCACTTCTCCCATTGCAAGAACTACCAATCTAGTTGGCCAAACCAAAGCGGATAATTCAAGAGACTTGCAAAGATAACTCAATCATACATAAAAAGAATTCAGAGAAGATTCAAATATTATTCATAGATAAGCTGGATCATAAACCCACAATTCATCGGTCTCAACAAACACACATAAAAAGAAGATTACATCGAATAGATCTCCACAAGAGAGGGAAGAACATTGTATTGAGATCCAAAAAGAGAGAAGAAGCCATCTAGCTACTAACTATGGACCCGAAGGTCTGAGGTAAACTACTCACACTTCATCGGAGGGTTATGATGATGTAGAAGCCCTCCGTGATGGCCCCCTCTCGGCGGAGCTCCGAACAGGCCCCAAGATGGGATCTCGTGGATCTGAGAAAGTTGCGGCGGTGGAATTAGGTTTTTGGCTCCGTATTCGATCTGTTGGGGGTACGTAGGTATATATAGGAGGAAGGAGTACGTCGGTGGAGCAACAGGGGGCCCAGGAGGTAGGGGGCGCGCCCAGGGGGGGGCATCCTCGTGACCGCCTCTTTTGTTCCTTGGAGTAGGGTCCAAGTCTCCTGGATCACGTTCGGTGAGAAAATCACGTTCCCGAAGGTTTTATTCCGTTTGGACTCCGTTTGATATTCCGTTTCTTGAAACCTTTGAAATAGGCAAAAAAGCAATTACATTTGGGCCTCCGGTTAATAGGTTAGTCCCAAAAATAATATAAAAGTGGAAAATAAAGCCCAATATAGTCCTAAACAGTAGATAAAGTAGCATGGAGCAATCAAAATTATAGATACGTTGGAGGCGTATCGGGCATCCCAAGCTTAATTCTGCTCGTCCTCGAGTAGGTAAATGATAAAAAAGAATTTTTGATGCGGAGTGATACTTTGGCATAATTTCAATGTAAATCCTCTTAATTGTGGTATGAATATTCAGATCCGAAAGATTCAAGGCAAAAGTTCATATTGACATAAAAATTAATAATACTTCAAGCATACGAACTAAGCAATTATGTCTTCTCAAAATAACATGGCCAAAGAAAGTTATCCCTACAAAATCATATAGTCTGGCTATGCTCCATCTTCACCACACAAAATATTTAAATCATGCACAACCCCGATGACAAGCCAAGCAATTGTTTCATACTTTTGACATTTTCAAAACTTTTTCAATCTTCATGCAATACATGAGCGTGAACCATGGATATAGCACTATATGTGGAATGGAATGGTGGTTGTGGAGAAGACAAAAAGAGGGGAAGATAGTCTCACATCAACTAGGCGTATCAACGGGCTATGGAGATGCCCATCAATAGATATCAATGTGAGTGAGTAGGGATTGCCATGCAACGGATGCACTAGAGCTATAAGTATATGAAAGCTCAACAAAACAAACTAAGTGGGTGTGCATCCAACTCGCTTGCTCACGAAGACCTAGGGCATTTGAGGAAGCCCATCATTGGAATATACAAGCCAAGTTCTATAATGAAAAATTCCCACTAGTATATGAAAGTGACAAAATGAGAGACTCTCTATCATGAAGATCTTGGTGCTACTTTGAAGCACAAGTGTGGTAAAAGGATAGTAGCATTGTCCCTTCTCTCTTTTTCTCTCATTTTTTTATTTTTATTTGGGCCTTTCTCTTTTTTTATGGACTCTTTTTTTCTTTTCTTTTTTTTTATTTTTCGTCCGGAGTCTCATCCCGACTTGTTGGGGAATCATAGTCTCCATCATCCTTTCCTCACTTGGGACAATGCTCTAAAAATGATGATCATCACACTTTTATTTTTCTTACAACTCAACAATTACAACTCGATTCTTAGAACAAAATATGACTCTATATGAATGCCTCCGTGATTATGCAGGATATGCAATGAATCAAGAGTGACATGTATGAAAGAATTATGAGCGGTGGCTTTGCCACAAATACGATGTCAACTACATGATCATGCTAGCAATATGACAATGATGGAGCGTGTCATAATAAACGGAACGGTGAAAAGTTGCATGGCAATATATCTCGGAATGGCTATGGAAATGCCATGATAGGTAGGTATGGTGGCTGTTTTGAGGAAGGTATATGGTGGGTGTATGATACCGGCGAGAAGTGCGCGGTATTAGAGAGGCTAGCAATGGTGGAAGGATGGGAAAAAGTGCGTATAATCCATGGACTCAACATTAGTCATAAAGAAATCATATACTTATTGCAAAAATCTAGAAGTTATCAAAGCAAAGTATTATGCGCATGCTCCTAGGGGGATAGATTGGTAGGAAAAGACCATCGCTCGTCCCCGACCGCCACTCATAAGGAAGACAATCAATAAATAAATCATGCTCCGAGTTCATCACATAAAGGTTCACCATACGTGCATGCTACGGGAATCACAAACTTCAACACAAGTATTCTTTAAATTCACAACTACTCAACTAGCATGACTCTAATATCACCATCTTCATATCTCAAAACAACTATCAAGCATCAAACTTTTCTTAGTATTCAACGCACTCAAAAGAAAGTTTCACATATCTTGAATACCAAGTATATTAACATTAAGCAAATTACCATGCTATTAAAGACTCTCAAAAATAATTTAAGTGAAGCATGAGAGATCAATAGTTTCTTTAAAACAAATCCACCAACGTGCTCTAAAAGATCTAAGTGAAGCACTAGAGCAAAAATTATCACGCTCAAAAGATATAAGTGAAGCACTACGAGCAAAACTATCAAGCTCAAAAGATATAAGTGAAGCACATAGAGTATTCTATCAAATTCCAATTTATACATGGCTCTCTCAAAAGGTGTGTACAGCAAGGATGATTGTGGCAAACTAACAAACAAAGACGCAAATAATACAAGACGCTCCAAGCAAAACACATATCATGTGGTGAATAAAAATATAGCTCCAAGTAAATTACCGATGGAAGTAGACGAAAGAGGGGATGCCTTCCGGGGCATCCCCAAGCTTTGACTTTTTGGTGTCCTTGGATTATCTTGGGGTGCCATGGGCATCCCCAAGCTTAGGCTCTTGCCACTCCTTGTTCCATAATCCATCAAAAGAATTTACCCAAAACTTGAAAACTTCACAACACAAAACTCAACAGAAATCTCGTGAGCTCCGTTAGAGAAAGAAAACAAAAGACTACTTTAAGGTACTGTAATGAACTCATTCTTTATTTATATTTGTGTTAAAACTACTGTATTCCAACTTCTCTATGGATTGTAAACTATTTTACTAGCCATAGATTCATCAAAATAAGCAAACAATACACGAAAAACAGAATCTGTCAAAAACAGAACAGTCTGTAGTAATCTGTAACTAACGCAAACTTCTGGAACTCCAAAAACTCTACCAAAATTGGACGACCTAGACAATTTTTTTATTGATCAGCAGCAATTGGAATCAGTATTTTATCATGTTCTGGTGATTTTTAACAATTCGGGCACTGAGCTCAAAGTTTCTGGAAATTACAGCAAGATCAAATAACTATCATCCAAGAAGATCCAATAGGTCTAACTTGGCACAAACACTAATTAAAACATAAAACCACATCTAAACAAAAGCAAAAAAAACTAAAAATAAAATTGGTTTGCCTCCCAACAAGCGCTATCGTTTAACGCCCCTAGCTAGGCATAAAAGCAAGGATAGATCTAAGTATTGCCATCTTTGGTAGGCAATCCATAAGTGGCTCTCACGATAGATTCATATGGTAATTTTATTTTGTTTCTAGGAAAGTGTTCCATGCCCTTTTTAATGGAAATTTAAATCTAATATTCCCTTCCTTCATATCAATAATCGCAGCAATCGTTCTAAGGAAAGGTCTACCAAGAATAATAGGGCAAGAAGGATTGCAATCTATATCAAGAACGATAAAATCTACGGGCACATAATTCCTATTTGCAAAATAAGAACATCATTAATTCTTCCCATAGGCTTTTTAATAGTGGAATCCATAAGATGCAAATTTAGAGAGCAATCATCAAAGTCACAGAAATCTAGCAAATCACACAAAGTTTTGGGGATAGTAGAGACACTAGCACCCAAATCACACAAGGCATGAAACTCATAACCTTTAATTTTAATTTTAATAGTAGGTTCCCACTCATCATAGAGTTTTCTAGGGATAGAAACTTTCAACTCAAGTTTTTCTTCATAAGATTGCATCAAGGCATCAACAATGTGTTCGGTAAAGGCTTTGTTTTGACTATAAGCATGAGGAGAATTTAGCACGGATTGCAACAAGGAAATACAATCAATTAAAGAGCAATTTTCATAATTAAATTCCTTGAGATCCAAAATAGTGGGTTTAACATCATCTAGGTTTTATTTCCTTCAATCCCACATTTATCAATTTCATCATCAAGATCTAAAAACTCCGAATTCTTAGAACGCCTTCTAGGTAAAGGAAGATCATATTCAGTTTCATCAAGATTCATATTGCAAAACAAAGATTTAATGGGGGACACATCAATAACTTTTAGATCTTCATCTTGATTTTCATAGGAATTGGAAGAACACGCTTTAATAAAGGAATCTTTGGAAGCACGCATCCTAGCGGTTCTTTCTTTGCACTCATCAATGGAAATTCTCATAGCTTTGAGAGACTCATTGATATCATGCTTAGGAGGAATAGATCTAAGCTTTAAAGAATCATTTTCAAGAGAAATTCTATTAATGTTTCTAGCCAAATCATCAACTTTAAGCAATTTCTCTTCAAGCAAAGCATTAAAATTCTTTTGTGAATTCATAAACTCTTTAACACTATTCTCAAATTCAGAGGGCATCTTATTAAAATTTCCATAAGAGTTGTTGTAGGAATTTCCATAATTATTAGAAGGATTGCTAGGATAAGGCCTAGGATTAAAATTCCCTCTATATGCGTTGTTACCAAAATTATTCCTACCAACAAAATTCACATCCATAGATTCATTATTATTCTCAATCAAAGTAGACAAAGGCATATCATTAGGATCAGAAGAAACACTCTTAATAGAAAATAATTTCATAAGTTCATCCATCTTTTCACTCAAAACATTGATTTCTTCTATCGCATGCACTTTTTATTAGTAGATCTTTCGGTGTGCCATTGAGAATAATTAACCATAATATTATCTAGGAGTTTAGTAGCATCTCCTAAAGTGATTTCCATAAAGTGCCTCCCGTGGCCGAATCTAAAAGATTTCTAGAAGCAAAATTCAATCCGGCATAAATTTTTTGTATAATCATCCACAAATTCAAACCATGAGTAGGACAATTACGTATCATTAATTTCATTCTCTCCCAAGCTTGTGCAACATGTTCATGATCAAGTTGCTTAAAATTCATAATATCGTTCCTCAGAGAGCTGATCTTAGCGGGAGGAAAATACTTAGAGATAAAAGCATCTTTGCACTTGTTCCAAGAATCAATACTATTTTTAGGCAAAGACGAAAACCACACTTTTGCATGATCTCTAAGCGAAAAAGGAAATAGCTTCAACTTAACGACATTGTCGGTGTCAAAACCGGCGGATCTCGGGTAGGGGGTCCCAAACTGTGCGTCTAGGCGGATGGTAACAGGAGACAAGGGACACGATGTTTTTACCCAGGTTCGGGCCCTCTCGATGGAGGTAAAACACTACTCCTGCTTGATTAATATTGATGATATGGGTAGTACAAGAGTAGATCTACCACGAGATCAGAGAGGCTAAACCCTAGAAGCTAGCCTATGGTATGATTGTTGTTCGTCCTACGGACTAAAACCCTCCGGTTTATATAGACACCGGAGAGGGCTAGGGTTACACGGAGTCGGTTACAATGGGAGGAGATCTACATATCCGTATCGCCAAGCTTGCCTTCCACGCCAAGGAAAGTCCCATCCGGACACGGGACGAAGTCTTCAATCTTGTATCTTCATAGTCTAGGAGTCCGGCCAAAGGTTATAGTCCGGCTATCCGGACACCCCCTAATCCGGGACTCCCTCAGTAGCCCCGAACTAGGCTTCAATGACGATGAGTCCGGGCGTGCAGATTTGTCTTCGGCATTGCAAGGCGGTTCTTCTCAAATTTCGTGTACACTGTTGAATAGTGTCCGGCTCCTTGTGAATATTGCACTCCTTGGCTTCCGCGCCTAATAATGGCCATCTTCCACGTGTCAAGCGAATGCGAAAAGCCAGTGTTTTACATTTACCCCTAGCTGCACAAATGAGCTGTCTATTAAAGAGGCGAGGATTTAGATCTGAATCACACCATCCTCCCTTCGCGAGCATTCATCGGAGCGCATCCGATGTAGATCCATTCCATCATGGCGATGGGCGCAGCTCCTCCTCCGCCCTCCCAGCCCTCGGCACTGGAGATTGGGAGAGATGCTCCGTCGAGCACAGCCAGTGGTGACGCTCCAGCCAAGGGGTTCCTCCCCAGCCTACATGGTCCGGTTCGAGCCGGGCTTGCCACCTATAATGGTGGAGAGCAAGCGGAGGCGTCCCAATCCCTCCAAAGGAGAGCGGGTATGCCTTGTCCCTTATTTGATAAGAGGGCTCGGATTTCCAATTCATTCGTTTCTCCGGGGGCTCCTGGAGTTCTACGGCCTCCAGTTGCACAACCTTACGCCTGCCTCCACATTGCATATTGCGGGCTTCGTAGCCCTTTGCGAGCTGTTTTTGGGCATCGAGGCTCATTTCGCGCTGTGGAAGGAGCTGTTCTGCCTCGTGCCCCGTTCTCAGGAGGGGCTGATATATCAAGTGGGCGGAGCCGAACTAGGGCGTAATGCGGGACCGGATATCTATCCGGAACTCCAAAAGAAGGCGTCCAAGACTAGCCTTCGTAATGGTTTACATAGAAGACATCCCCTGCGGATCCTATTCGGATCGGCCTCCACAGAGTTCGATAATGCTCCTCTGAAGAAGCGCCTAGTCTGGCGTCCACGGAGCCCTCGAAGGAAAATGACAAGGGCGTCCTTTACCGATGAGCCGGATAAGATTGTTAGCTCATTCCGGACTCACCATGATTGAGGTCATGGCCACATGTATTATGCTTGAGGTGCAGCAGCCAAGATAGAGGCCACCCCATGTGGGATTTCAACGGGGAGGATGATGCCACCCGCTGCGGCCGTAAGGGGCCGGGATCGGTTGCCGCTCTGACGTAGATCTTGTCCGCATTGTACAAGGGAGAAGAGGAGGAATTTTTCCGTGTCAATCCATAGGGCGGATTTTCTATGTACAATCCCCCAAACTAGGTAAGCGGACACTTCTTTTTGCCCATCCGTTCCATATTCCCGTGGTTAAGTATCTCATCTTGTGATTCCGACACAGGAACTGTGCCAGGCCGTAAAGGATATAAACAGCCTTCCTCCACAACCCGAGGATCCGGGACGGTCCCTCGATCCGGCCTCCCAAGAGGATCCGGACATATCCGTGGAGCTGATCGATGGGTTATTTTACCAACTGAGCATCGGCAATGCCTTGGTGGCTATTACAGCCAATTATCCCGGACTGCTCCCCGCCTCACAGGTAACCGAGACCGAAGTCTCAATACTTCGAAGATGATCCGTCCATGCTTATTTTTGATCACCGCATACCAATGGTGTTTCGCAGGGGAGGATCTCGAGGCGGAATGACGAGCCTGCGGCGACTAGCCAACAAGGGACCGTGAGGGCGGGCAGGCTAAAAAGACACGCAGTTCGGGTCGAGGCACCGACGCAACAGTAAGGCGCGCCGCCTTATTCCAAGGTATTATTCTTGCGATGCATACTAACGCCCGTGCTTTTTTTAGGAAAAAGAGGGCTCGTCGGACTATATCCGGAGAGGTTGCCAATCGCACCTGCACCAGTCCGGAAGCAGGGGTGAACACGAGGCGTGCGTCCGGCGCTCCACCGATAGAGGATGCGGACAGACTGTCCGCCACCAATTCCGAGGGGAGAGTGCCATGAATCACTGGCGCCCACGGACAGGTTCTTCATAGCGCTTGTTTCTCCCAAGAGGCATTGGATGCCTTCAACTCGGGAGATGCGTGCCTCCGTGCCGCTCAAAATGGTCTAGCCAGAGCCACGGGCGGTAGTGTGAAAGACATACTGGGTGAGAAAATTTGATGGTTATATATGTCAGTAGCCTCCGAGACTTGAAAGCAGTTAGAATAACTGATTTAAGGATCATTTGTTATCTGAGGATCTTACGTAAAAGAATACCCAACTGTCCCAGAGGCTGGAAGAGTGCAAAGCCCACCTTAAGGCCGCACTAGCATGGCGGCAATGGAGGCCAAGGAGACCCCCTCGGGTAATATATGCTTGAAAGATAAGTATGTTGTGAAGTGCGGCATGTGTGCAAATCGACAATAACATTGCGCAGATGGCGAGTAGATCCGGACAAGCAACAACTCTTGCGCCGTTAAAGGCCGGTGAGAGCGTGCTTCTGAAGGTGAGGCGGAGAAGAATAATCTCCAAGATGCCAACACCCAGGTGGGCGAGGAACTAAAGGATGTTCGTGCCCAACCGCTTCTGACTCCGTTAAGGAGAATCGGTGACAGACGCGGCATGTTTAGTGAGTGCTTGAGCGAACTTTTGAAAAGAGTTCGGCGAGGAAGTCGACTACGAGTTATGTCTGTAGGTATGCTCACGTGTCGCCCCTGCAGAGGAAATGCCGGTTCTCTGGTGACCTTCTTCCCGAAGCTTACAACTGCACGAGCAGAGTTCGGCCGGTGATGAAAAGCGTCGCCCAGGCCTTGTGGCTATCTGTCTCCATGCCCCAAGGCCTTGGAGAGCTTGTAGAGAGGCTTAAGGGGAGCGCGCGGCGCTCCGATTATGGAAGATATCGGCCTGCCCGTCAAAGGCGCCAGGAGGCACAGGCCATGGTGAAGACGCGGTACACGAAGGTGACCCAAACCACATGGCCGAGGTCGGACCTGTGGGGCCCGATGGGAAGGAGATCCCTGTGAGCTTAGTGTACGGCCGTAGAGTTGGCATTAAATATTCCCAACAGGATGTAAACTAGACAGCCAGTTGGATGGTATTGAAGAGGAATATTCCGATCAAATTGACTATGTAATTTAAGATGACATGTAAAAATGCCTTCTAGCCGGATTGTAGATCGTTTGTCATGGCGGACCTTTTCGCTTCAACCTCGGGACCCGATAGTCCGGAGTGTGTCCGAATACCCTCTCGGTTATGTAAGAACCGGGGCATGCGTGGAGACCAAGCGTAAGGGTCATTAGTGCTTGAGCAGACAAGTTCCCAACTAGTTATGTTATATTACATGGTTAGTAAGAAACATCTTCCGGGAGAATAGTTCCGTTAGGGGTTCCTTTCTCAGGAGGCATGCCCTGAAGTGCATGTCCGGACTGCGAAAAGCAAAAGCATCTGGGGGTGGATAAATAAACAAGTGAGAAATCATATTTAGTTCACCGACCGAATATTCCCTTAAGAACGCTAGCTTCGGCTTCACCCGGTCCCGAGGTACACATCCGGCTGACCCGGCAGTAACAATAATCGCAGAGGTGCTCCCTTTACCGCCTAGCCGAACAATCGGGAACGTAGGGGTAAGCACAGGAGCCAGGCGACCCAGCTTGGCCAAAACTTAAGTCATATCGATGCATATAATTGTGAATAAAAGGTACATGCAGAAGTGTGACACATGTGTTCGGCATGAAGCCCGTATAAATAAGCTTCTGTTAAATAAGCCCCCAGGTATAATGAGCGCGGTTAGCGCGTCAATTGTGTGTGAAGAAGGCGCGAACGAGCCCTTAAAGGCTGTAAGAGAAAAGGAGGGAGAAGGAGAGAAATAAAAGACAGCTAATGTGTAAAAAATAGACAGAGGAAGGAGACGAACACGAGTCCCGGCTAGGCCTAGAATCTTCGGAGACGGGCTGCGTTCCATGGGTTCGGGTCGAGTCGGTTATCCGATGCATCTGGCAAGCAGTGCAGCTCCACCGGTCAGGACTTGGTCAATAATAAAGGGACCTTCCCATTTGGGCTTGAGTTTGTCCTTTTCTTGTCCGGCGCGTAGAACTAACTTGCCAACATTGTAAGTTTTGGCCGTGCTTCTCTACTTTGGTATCTTGAAACCGGCGGATCTCGGGTAGGGGGTCCCGAATCATGCGTCTAGGCGGATGGTAACAGGAGACAAGGGACACGATGTTTTTACCCAGGTTCGGGCCCTCTTGATGGAGGTAAAACCCTACTCCTGCTTGATTAATATTGATGATATGGGTAGTACAAGAGTAGATCTACCACGAGATCAGACAGGCTAAACCCTAGAAGCTAGCCTATGGTATGATTGTTGTCATTCCTACGGACTAAAACCCTCCGGTTTATATAGACACCGTAGAGGGCTAGGGTTACACAGAGTCGGTTACAATGGGAGGAGATCTACATATCCGTATCGCCAAGCTTGCCTTCCACGCCAAGGAAAGTCCCATCCGGACATGGGACGAAGTCTTCAATCTTGTATCTTCATAGTCCAGGAGTCCGGCCAAAGATTATAGTCCGGCTATCCGGATACCCCCTAATCCAGGACTCCCTCAGACATCATTATCGACATCTTTTTTCTTTTGCATATCACATAAATCAATGAAGCTATACAGATGAGTAGCGGCATCTTCACTAGGAAGGACGGCGAATTGATCTTTCATAACAAGATTCAACAAAGCAGTATTGATTTCACAAGATTCAGTATTGGCAAGAGGAGCAATCGGAGTGCTAAGGAAATCATTATTATTGGTATTGGTGAAGTCACACAATTTGGTAGTATCTTGAGCCATCACGACAAACAAGCAATCCAACACACGAGCAAACAAAAGGCAAGCGAGAAAAAGGCGAACGGAAAAGAGAGGAGGAGATTGGGAAAGAGACGGCGAATAAAACGGCAAGGGTGAAGTGGGGGAGAGGAAAATGAGAGGCAAATGGAAAATAATGTAATGCGAGAGATAGGGATTGTGATGGGTACTTGGTATGTTGACTTTTACATGAGACTCCCGACAACGGCGCCAGAAATTCTTCTTGCTACCTCTTGAGCACTGCGTTGGATTTCCTGAAGAGGAGAGGATGATGCAGCAAAGTAACGTAAGTATTCCCTCGCTTTTGAGAACCAAGGTATCAATCCAGTAGGAGGCCACGCACAAGTCCCTCGTGCACTGCACAAAACGATAGCTACTCGCAACCAACGCGATTATTAGGGGTTGTCAATCTCTTCACGGTCACTTACGAGGGTGAGATCTGATAGAGATGATAAATAATATTTTTGGTATTTTTGATATAGAGATGCAAAGTGAAAAGTAAAAGGCAAAGTAAAAACAAAGCAAGTATTAAAGTGATGGAGATTGATATGATGAAAATAGACCCGGGGGCCATAGGTTTCACTAGTGGCTTCTCTCAAGAGCATAAGTATTCTACGGTGGGTGAACAAATTACTATTGAGCAATTGATAGAATTGAGCATAGTTATGAGGATATCTAGGTATGATCATGTATATAGGCATCACGTCCGAGACAAGTAAACCGAAACGATTCTGCATTTACTACTATTACTCCACTCATCGACCGCTATCTAGCATGCATCTAGAGTATTAAGTTAAAAACAGAGTAACGCCTTAAGCAAGATGACATGATGTAGATGGATAAATTCATGCAATATGATCAAAACCCCATCTTGTTATCCTCGATGGCAACAATACAATACGTGCCTTGCTGCCCCTTCTCACATCCTTTGGGAAAGGACACCGCAAGATTGAACCCAAAGCTAAGCACTTCTCCCATTGCAAGAACTACCAATCTAGTTGGCCAAACCAAACGGATAATTCAAGAGACTTGCAAAGATAACTCAATCATACATAAAAGAATTCAGAGAAGATTCAAATATTATTCATAGATAAGCTGGATCATAAACCCACAATTCATCGGTCTCCAACAAACACACCGCAAAAAGAAGATTACATCGAATAGATCTCCACAAGAGAGGGGAGAACATTGTATTGAGATCCAACAAGAGAGAAGAAGCCATCTAGCTACTAACTATGGACCCGATGATCTGAGGTAAAATACTCACACTTCATCGGAGGGGCTATGATGATGTAGAAGCCCTCCGTGATGACGGCCCTCTCCGGCGGAGCTCCGGAACAGGACCCAAGATGGGATCTCGTGGGTACAGAAAGTTGCGGCAGTGGAATTAGGTTTTGGCTCCGTATTCAATCTGCCGAGAGTGCGTAGGTATATATAGGAGGAAGGAGTACGTCGGTGGAGCAACAGGGGGCCCACGAGGTAGGGGGGCGCGCGCCCCACCCTCGTGACCGCCTCTTTTGTTCCTTGGAGTAGGGTCCAAGTCTCCTGGATCACGTTCGGTGAGAAAATCACGTTCCCGAAGGTTTCATTCCGTTTGGACTCCGTTTGATATTCCGCTTCTTGAAACACCGAAATAGGCAAAAACAGCAATTACAGGCTGGGCCTCCGGTTAATAGGTTAGTCCCAAAAATAGTATAAAAGTGGAAAATAAAGCCCAATATAGTCCTAAACAGTAGATAAAGTAGCATGGAGCAATCAAAAATTATACATACGTTGGAGACGTATCAATAGATTACCCCAATATCACCGCAGGAATCCGCAAGTTGAATGCCATAACACATATCAAGTGAATCGATAAGATACCCCAATTTTCGCCTCAAGTATTCATATTGCAAGACATATATCATGTGTTCTCATCTCTGAATATTCGATCCGACAAGACAAAACTTCAAAGGATAAAGATTCAATCCATCATAACAAGAGTATAGAGGGTAGAAACATCATATGATCCGACTATATTAACAAAGCCCATGATAGAGATCACGAGAGAGAGAGATTAAACACATAGCTACTGGTACAAACCCTCAGCCCCGAGGGTGGACTACTCCCTCCACGATCAGATCGTAGAAACTTTATTTTCTTGTTATGATGATTTTCCACTTCACTCTGAAATTCTTTGAACTTTTCAAATGTTTCAGACTTATGTTTCATTAAGTAGATATACCCATATATGCTCAAATCATCTGTGAAGGTCAGAAAATAACGATACCCGCCACGAGCCTCAAAACTCATCGGACCGCATACATCAGTATGTATTATTTCCAATAAGTTAGTGACTCGCTCCATTGTTTCGGAGAACGGAGTCTTAGTCATCTTGCCCATGAGGCATGGTTCGCAAGCATCAAGTGATTCAAAATCAAGTGATTCCAAAAGCCCATCAACATGGAGTTTCTTCATGCGCTTTACACCAATATGACCTAAACGACAGTGCCATAAATAAGTTGCACTATCATTATTAACTTTGCATCTTTTGGCTTCAATATTATGAATATGTGTATCACTACAATCGAGATTCAACAAAAATAGACCACTCATTACGGGTGCATGACCATAAAAGATATTACTCATATAAATAGAATAATCATTATTCTCTGATTTAAATGAATAACCGTCTTGCATCAAACAAGATCCAGATATAATATTCATGCTCAACGCTGGCACCAAATAACAATTATTCAAGTCTAAAACTAATCCCGACGGTAGATGTAGAGGTAGCGTGCCGAGGGCGATTACATCGACTTTGGAACCATTTCCCACGCGCATCATCATCTCGTCCTTAGCCAATCTTAAGCAATCCGTAGCCCTGCTTTGAGTTGCAAATATGAGCAACAAAACCAAGATCAAATACCCAGCGCTACTATGAGCATTAGTAAGGTACACATCAATAACATGTATATCAAATATACCTTTCACTTTGCCATCCTTCTTATCCGCCAAATACATGTTGCGCTCCGCTTCCAAAGGACCGGTCCCTTTGCAGTAGAAGCACTCAGTCTCAGGCTTAGGTCCAGACTTGGGCTTCTTCACTTGAGCAACAACTTGCATGCCATTCTCCTTGAAGTTCCCCTTCTTCCCTTTGCCCTTTTTCAAACTAGTGGTCTTGTTAACCATGAACACTTGATGCTCCTTCTTGATTTCTACCTCCGCAGCCTTTAGCATTGTGAAGAGCTCGGGAATAGTCTTCTCCATCCCTTGCATATTATAGTTCATCACGAAGCCTTTATAGCTTGGTGGCAGTGATTGAAGAACTCTGTCAATGACACTATCATCAGGAAGATTAACTCCCAGCTGAGTCAAGTGGTTGTGGTACCCAGACATTCTGAGTATGTGTTCACTGACAGAACTATTCTCCTCCATCTTGCAGCTATAGATCCAGTTGGATACTTCATATCTATCAACTCGGGCATTTGCTTGAAATATTAACTTCAACTCCTGCAAATCTCATATGCTCCATGACGTTCAAAACGTCTTTGAAGTCCCGATTCTAAGCCTTAAAGCATGGCGCACTGAACTATCGAGTAGTCATCAGATTTGCTCTGCTAGACGTTCATAACATCTGGAGTTGCTCTGCGTGGGTCTTGCACCGCGGTGCTTTCGGGGACGTTATTCTTACGTGCAGCAATGAGGATAATCCTCCAAATTCTGGACCCGATCCGTGTAATTTCTACCATCATCTTTCAACTTAGCTTTCTCTAGGAACACATAAAATTCAAGGGAACGGTAGCACGGGCCATTGATCTACAACAACATAGACATGCAAAATACTATCAGGTACTGATGTCTACTACGCAACTTTATTCTTGTAGACACGTGTTGGGCCTCCAAGCGCAGAGTTTTGTAGGACAGTAGCAATTTTCCCTCAAGTGGATGACCTAAGGTTTATCAATCCGTGGGAGGTGTAGGATGAAGGTGGTCTCTCTCAAACGACCCTGCAACCAAATACAAGAAATCTCTTGTGTCCCCAACACACCCAATACAATGGCAATTTGCATAGGTGCACTATTTCGGCAAAGAGATGGTGATAAAAGTGTAATATTGATGGTAGAAATATGTTTTTTATAATCTGAGTAAATAAAAACAGCAAGGTAGTAATTAGTAAACGGGCACAAAAGCGGTATTGCAATGCTTAAAAAGGATGCCTAGGGTCCATACTTTCGCTAGTGTAATCTCTCAACAATGCTAACATAGTTGGATCATATGATTATCCCTCAAAGTGTAATAAAGAATCACTCCCGAGTTCCTATTAGCGGAGAACAAAAGATAGGAATTGCTTGTAGGGCACGAAACTACCTCAAAACTATTTTTTCCATTCGATCTATTCAAGAGTTTGTACTAAAATAACACAAAGCTATTTTTTCTGTTCGATCTATCCTAGAGTTCGTACTAGAATAACACCAAAGCAAATTCATATTCATAATACAATCCACACAAAGAACTATAAAGAGACCCCAAAGTTTCCGTCGGAGAAAAATGTGCATCAACCCATATGCATAGATTACCCCAATATCACCATGAGATCCATAAGTTGAATGCCATAACACATATCAAGTGAATCGATAAGATACCCCAATTGTCACCTCAAGTATTCATATTGCAAGATATATATCATGTGTTCTCATCTCTGAATATTCGATCCGACAAGACAAAACTTCAAAGGGTAAAGATTCAATCCATCATAACAAGAGTATAGAGGGTAGAAACATCATATGATCCGACTATATTAACAAAGCCCATGATAGAGATCACGAGAGAGAGAGAGATATATTAAACACATAGCTACTGGTACAAACCCTCAGCCCCGAGGATGGACTACTCCCTCCTCATCGTGGTGGCCATCGGGATGATGAAGATGACCACCGGAGATGATTCCCCCCCTCCGGCAGGGTGCCGGAGTGGGTCTAGATTGCTTTTCGGTAGCTACGGAGCCATGCGGCGGTGGAACTTCTGATCTAGGTTAACCCCGATGGGTTTCGGAATATTTGGGGATTTATAGTGCAAAGAGGGGGTGCGGGAGGCCACCGAGGTGGGCATAACCCACTGGCGCTGAGGGGCTCGACAGCTACGGTGGGTTGTGCCCCCCTCGGGGCACCCCCCAGGTGCTGCTCTGGCCCAATGGATTGCTTCTGGTCCATAAAGAATCCCCGTGGAGTTTCGTTGCATTTGGTCTCCGTTTGATATTGATTTCCTGCGATGTATAAAACAAGCAAAAAAACGGCAACTAGCACTGGGCACCGGGTCAATAGGTTAGTCCCAAAAAATGATATAAAGTTGCTATAAAATGATTGTGAAACACCCAAGAATGATAAAATAACAGCATGAATACTTCATAAATTATAGATACGTTGGAGACATATCAGCATCCCCAAGCTTAATTCCTACTTGTCCTCGAGTAGGTAAATGATAAAGGAAATAGTTTGTGAAGTGTGAATGCTAGCAAAGTGCATAAGTTTGATCAATGATAATTTCAATCACTTTTCCTAGCATCATAACAGCAATACTTTCTTATAAAACTTCTCATGTTATAGTAGCAACCAATTCACATGTTTAGGTTCAAACAATGAATTCTCTTGAAACTCAACAACCTATGTTCTGAGTCACCAAGCAATTACAATTCAACTTATTCAACAGAGTTTAAGTAAGAGCTCCACATACTCAACTATCATATAGTCTTCTATGATTGCTAACACTCACCGCATACACACAATAAAGACCAACAAGCATAAAGATAAGATAGCAGGAGTGGCACAAAATCCACGCAAAGCAAACGAGAGCGACCAAAGTTCAACTGGAGAACACAGAAAAGTTCAGACAAGTTCAAAACGAGACACACACTGCGCAACCACCCATGCAACTCCGAAGTCCTATCACACACTCTCCCCTTTGGCATCGTGGACACCAAAAGGAAGAGAGCGAAGCTATCGCCCTGTGCTCAGTTGTCCTCCTCTGACTCCTTGGTAGCATCTGGATCTTCATCATTTTCAGAATCTTCACCATCATCAGAAACTTAATCATCGTCCCGATCTGAGTCTTCCATGATATCATCAGCAGCAGGAACGATGGTGGAGGGCTGAGGAGGGGCTTCATCATTAGTCCAGGTGCTATGGGAAGATATCCAACGCTCCTCCAGTGTGATGCTCTTCTCAGAACCACTCGGAACCGACATGCTGAGGTGCCTCATCATGGCAATTTGACGACGCCGCGCGAGCTTCTCTTTGACATGTGCCTCATACATCCTCTTCTGGATGTCAGACTAAAGGCAGAAAGTCTTCTTCACCTTGGCAGCGAGCTTGTCCACCCACGAGGGCTTGGCCCCTGGTTCCAACTCAAAATCCTCATCATCAGAAGTGGCATAGACATCCTCAGGAGCATCAGCAGGGAAACGTGGCTCGGCGTGCTTCTTCTTCTTAAGGAGCTTGACTTCATGAGTGGTAAGATTGTCAGGCGAGGTGAGGGGCTCTCCAGGACGGCGAACTGCCCACACGGAGTTCAGAAGGCACATGACAAACGGAGCATAAATGGGGACCTTCCTATAGATGACCATGTTGTACATCTCGTGCCACAGCCAGTTGGACACATCAAACGTCTCCCCAGATCCCACCTTGGTCTTCATAGCAACCATCAAGTTAACAAGATAGCCATGGATTTCATCTTGATTCCCCACTTTGGGCAGAAGCACATTGCAAAAAACACGATGCATGATGTCATAGACCTTCACCAAATCCTTAGATTCACCAATAATACCACGGCCCCGAATGTACAGAGGGGCAAGCTTCTCCTTAGGCATGGGCTCGGGATGATCATGGGGGCGAATGCCACCCCTTCCTTCCAGACCGGTATCATCGTACCCAATAGCATTGCAGAAGGTCCTCCAGGGAACGTGAAAAAGCTCATCACGACACATGAAAGTGAGGGTGCGCGCGTCATCTTCTCCAAAGTGAACGGTGGCATAGAACTGATGGATGAGTTGAACATCAAAGTCACAGGAGACGGACATGAGCTTGACAAGATCAAACTCCTCACAGAGAGCCAAAGCCTCACCAAAATACTCCAGGTTGTTCCGCCAATGATCAAGATCGATGGTCCACTGCTTGGCATATCTGTTCTTGTTGTGCTCAAAGAGTTCATGAACAATTCGTACTTGCATCTCATTCAAACTGAGCGGTGGTCCAACGAGGAGCAACGGAACCACATACGGATTCTTTCTTGCGCCGGAAGGCTTCCCAATCCTTGGCTTTCCAACGGTGGAGTGGCATTACCACACGTTGCTTGATAGCGAGACTTTTCACGGCGAGTGGGCTTGGTGGGGATCACAACTTCCTCTTCGAATCAGCCGGGCGCTGGAGCCCTTCAACCCTCTTCTTGGTCTTGCGAGGAGCAGGCGAGAGCTGGAGCCACCGAACACAAACATGAAGGGACACACGAAAACCAACAAGAATGAGAGGAAAGCATACGAGAAATGCAACACCCTAGAAACCGTAATGCAGTCTTTGTGAGGTGCGTATATTCCGGTTGAACCGGATCTCCCACTCTAGAACTGCCCCACCGGTTGTATACCGCCCATCTGAAGTAGAACCGCCGACAACACTACCAGGAAGTTAGATCTGATCAAGACGTGCAAATCACCGAAGCAATATTCGGAGTTCTAGGTACTGCACAGACACAAGAAGGACAACGATCTCTCCCAACCAAAGAACGAACACTAAACTAGGAGGGTAAAGTAATGCCCTAAAACAAGATGAAAACCTAGAACAAAGAACAAAGAACAAGGGCATTACCACCATCCATGGGAGAAGACCGGAAGGCTTCCACGGAGAGCCCTCGGGTCCGAAGCGCGGGGCGCACTCCGGGGCGGGGCAGAGGTGACCGGCGGCTAGGGCAAGGAGGAGACGAACGAGAACGAAAGGGAAAAAGAAAAACCTTTCGCCCGTCCGGATATAAATAGGCCCATAGTCAGCGTGGTGGTAGAACCGCTCCTAGGACCCGGTTGTACACCGTCGTGTCTTGACAGGTTGTAGTGGGCGGTACTTCCGTTTCTGAAGGGCACCGAAGTACCGCCGGAGACAACCAGTAGAACCGGATGGAGATGCCCATGAAAATGGGCGGTATAACCTTAAGCACCAAGCAACCTAGCTGGGCCGCACAACCAGGTATCGCCAGTAGAACCGCCCGTGACACCAGTTGTACCGCCCGACCACCAAAGCCTGCACCAAAGGAAGAGAACAAGACAAACGGGACAACAAATAAGAGAAACCAAACACGAAGAACAGGGAAAAGAACGAAGGGAAAACAAAAGCAACCGCACACAAGCAAAGCGAGCTCAGTGCTCTCTCTTAAGAGAGGGCGATGGCCGAAGCCACCTATGTTTGAGTCAAATGGTATGGCACCGCAAAGAATTATCCTTGGGCCATGAACAAGACTCGTCTTTGAAGCACAAGTACCATCAAAATGGCTGATGTGAAAGAGGTGATTGATTTATGCATGATGGGAGGAGGGAGAGCTCATTGAGAGAACAACACTCCCCCTATGTCCATGCCTACACCTAAACTAGACAACAAGTTGAGTGTGGTGGGGGGTGCATGGGTTCAAGTCACATTGCTCAAATCAATGATATTTAGCTCATGCCTTAACTTTCAAGGAAATCTTGCTTCATCCAAGGGCTTCGTGAAAATATCTGCAAGGTTATCATAAGTGTTGACATACTTGAGCTCGATCTCCCCTCGCCTAATGTGATCCCGGATGAAGTCATACCGAATCTCAATGTGCTTTGTCTTGAAGTGTTGTACCGGGTTGAGGGAAATCTTGATGGCACTTTCATTGTCGCACCAAAGAGGCACTTTGTCACAAATGACACCGTACTCCTTTAGAGTTTGCCTCATCCATAGGAGTTGAGCACAACAACTACCGGCCGCCACATACTCCGCTTCGGTGGACGAGAGAAACACACAACTTTGCTTCTTGGAAGACCAACTTACCAAAGAGCAACCAAGAAATTGGCACCCTCCGAAGTGGACTTCCTATCCACTTTGTCCCCGCCCAATCGGAATCTGTGAAACCTTCAAGCTTGAAATTTGCTCCTCTTGGGTACCATAAGCCAAAGTTTGGGGTATGAGCCAAATATCGAAGATTCGCTTGACCGCCACATAATGGCTTTCCTTGATGCGGCTTGAAACCGTGCACACATTCCCACACTCAACATGATATCCGGTCTAGATGCACAAAGGTAAAGCAAGGAGCCAATCATGGAGCGATATACCTTTTGATCCACCGCTTACCATTGGGATCAATGTCAAGTTGGCACTTGGTAGGCATTGGTGTAGTAGCCGCTTGACATCACTTCTAGCTTGAATCTTTTGAGCATGTCTTGAGTGTATTTGGCTTGGTTGATGAAGGTACCTTCTCTTCTTTGTTTGATATCGAAACCAAGGAAGAACTTCAGCTCTCCCATAGAAGACATCTTGAACTTGGAGGTCATGAGAGCGGCAAATGTTCAAGAGGATGACGTTGTCCTTCTTGGCATTGCCACCCTTGGCACGGTTCTTCTTCTTCTTGGAAGCATCCTCTCCCTCCCTCACAAAAGTTTGCTTGAGAGGAGGAGGTTGCTTGGTCTTGTCACTCTCCTTCTTGCTCTTGGGCTTGGGCGCGAACCCAATGCCCTCCTTGGCCACAACTTCCTTTTGATTATTCAAAAGATCGTTAAGATTCTTCTCACCTTGTATGCATGTGACAAGGCCCTTTTCAAGTTGCTCCTTCAACTTAGCATTCTCCTCAACAAGATGCACATGCTCACAACAAGGGTTAGTAGCATTTGCATTATCAATCAATATCATATGAGGAAAGGTGGCTCTCTCCTTGGTTAGCATCACTTGGAGTTGTTCATGAGACTCTTTGAGACTAGCATGTGCACCCTTCAAGACTTTGTGAGCCTTGTAGAGAGTGTCAAAGTCCTCATTGAGTCTAGCAAGATCAACTCCAAGCTTTGCCTTCTCGGAGTTAAGCACACGAGCCACAACAAGAGCATGATCAAGGTCTTTCTTTAATTTAGCATGATCATCGTTGTATGACTCCTCAAGAGCCAAACGAAGACCACGCTCTTCCTCAAGAGCATTGGAAAGATCCGAATCTCATCGGCATAGTCCGCGACTATGCCCTTCCATCTTAGAGATGGTTTCTTCATGAGCCTCGATCATGACATTGGCTTCACCAAGTTGTTCCAAGAGACCAACGAATTGCTTCTTGGATTTGCCCTTGAGTTTACCCATAAATATCTCAAACTCATTCTCCTCCACATTAGTCCCGTCATGTTCATCAATGCAATCCTTCAAAGAAGAATGATTGATGATGGTAGTTTTGATATTGGGGGTTACCTTGTTGGTGGATTTAGCCATGAGGCACTTGGCGGTGATGCTTTCATTGGGTGAATCGAAGAGAGACACCCGAGGAGTCGATGCAATGGCAACGGAGGCCATGGCCACCGACTCACCATCTTCATCATCATCATCATCCTCATTGTATCTTGAACCACCAAAGCTTTGTGAGGAGCCTTCTTGGTGAAGTTGCTCTTGTTGGGGAAAGACTTGGCCTTGTCCTTATGGATGAGCTTGCCACCATTGTCTTCCCTCTTCTCATATGGGCACTCCGTAACAAAATGACTCACATTGCCACAATTGAAACAAGTCCTCACTCGTTGCTTGCCCCTAGAGCCACTTGAGTTGCTCTTGTTGAAGTTGGGCCTCGAGTTCTTCTTGCTCCAAAATTGCCTTGAAGCAAGGGCCATGTGTTCATGATACTCATACTTTGTATCTTCGAGGTTGAACTCTTCTTCTTCCTCCTCTCCATCTTCTTCAACACAAATCTTGGCCTTCAAGGCTAGGTTGGGCTTCTTTGCTCTTTGGGAGCGAAGCAATCGCATTGTCGGCGGTCTTTCCAATATGCTCATAGCCACAAACTCATCCAACACATCACTTGAGGACAGGGTGTGGAAGTCCGGCCGTTGACGGATGACGGAGGACATGGCTTTGTGGTAGGGCATCATTGCCTTGAGGAATTTGCGCTTGATCCAGCTTGTCATCCGTGTCCTTATTTCCATGATCCCAGGGAGACTGCAAGCTTAGTTACTCTCCGATAGAGCTCACGAGGTTCTTCTTCTTCTTTCATTGCAAACTCATCGGCTTCATCTTGGACCATTTCATAATTGGAACGTTGAATGCTTGCGCTTCCTCGATAAAGGGAAACCACCTTGAGCCAAGAATCTTTGGCAAGGGTGTAAGGCCGGAGATGAGGAAGGTCTTCGGGAAGGATTGCTTCTTGGATGATGAAGAGAGCATTCTCATTGAATTGATGGTCCACGACTTCTCTTGGAGAAAAGTTGCTCGAGTCATGCGGATAGAAACCTTCTTCAATGATTCTCCAAAGGTTAGTGTTCACATGATTTAAATGACGCTTAAAACGATAGACCCAAGAATCAAAATCCTCCTTTTTATCAACCTTAGGTGGTGGACCGGCATGATTCAAATGAGTGGATGGAATCGGTCCACCATAAACGGGAGGAGGTTGCACATGGGCAAAGATGCCGGTGCCATTCTTACCACTAGACGAGGAGGCTTTTCTCACTAGTAGCTTCCCCCTTATCGGAGTTAGCATCCGCTCCTGTGTTGGTGGGATCACCCACTTTTACGGGTGTGGTGGAAAGTTTAAGCCCTTCTAGGAATTCCTTAAACATGTCCTTGACCTCGGTCGTCATGGAGGTTTTCAATGTGTCCAACGCCACATTGAATTCCTCACGAGAGATCGAGGTACCCCCATCTCCGTAGATGATATCGGATTCAAGACTGGAGTGCTCCCCACGTCATCTACGACGTCAACTGCATACTCTTCTGACGGTAAAGTCCTTAAAAAGAGACGAGGCTCTGATACCAATTGAAAGGATCGATATGGTTGACTAGAGGGGGGGTGAATAGGCAACTAACAATTTTTAAGCTTTTCTTTACCAAATTAAACTTTGCAACAAAATAGGTTGTCTAGATGTGCAACTAAGTGAGCAACCTATATGATGCGATAACAACTAGCACATAAGCAAGCAATGGATGTAACACAAGTAGGCTTGCAAAAGTAAAGGCACCAATTAACCAAGAGTGGAGCCGTGGAGACGAGGATGTGTTACCAAGTTCCTTCCTTTTAAGGAAGTACGTCTCCGTTAGAGTGGTGTGGAGGCACAATGCTCAAGAAGAAGCCACTAGGGCCACCGTATTCTCCTCACGCCCTCACACAATGCGAGATGCCGTGAATCCAGTATTGGTGCCCTTGAAGGCAGCAGCCGGACCTTTAAAAACAAGGTTGGGGCAATCTCCACAACAATTGGAGGCTCCCAACGAAACCACAAAACTTCACCACAATGGAATATGGCCTCGAGGTGACCTCAACCGTCTAGGGTGCTCAAGCACCCAAGAGTAACAAAATCCACACTAGAAAGTATGGGGGAACTAAATATCCTTTGGTGGAAGTGTAGATCTAGGTCTCCTCCTTCAAACCCTAGCAAATCAACAAGTTTGAGTGGCTAGAGAGAGAGATCGGGCAAGAGAGCTTGAGAGCATCAATGGAGGAGTGAGAGAGGTAAAAGGTGGGCGTGGTAGGTGGAAGAACCACCTTATATACCAGCTCTCATAAATCCAACCATATCGTGCATTTTTCAGATCTTCAGCGGTACAACCGCTCCTTGTCCCGGGTACAACCGAGACTCCACGATGTAGCTGCAGAACCCTACCAAAGCGGTACAACCGACCATCGGGTGGTAGAACCGGTTATTAGCAAATAACCGGACCAACTGGCCACCACCGCCTCAGCCTACCGCATCAAAACAGAATCCTGACCGGTACATGAGCGGTGCACGGCCGGAACAACCGCCTGGCCTTGAGCGCTTGAGCGGCTAAGGTATGAGCGGAAGAACTGCTCGAACCTCCGGTTGTACTGGTTGAAAAGGAACAACCAGATTAAACCGGGCCACCACCGCCCAGCCACCGACGCAATGTAACCTGTAGCCGGTACATGGGCGGTGCCAGGCCGGAACAACCGCTGCTGTTCTTTGTAGAGACAAGTGGCGGTACCACCGCTCGGAGGCAGCGGTACCACCGCTCGACAAAGGCTAAGAAGCATCAAGAGCCAGCGGTACAACCGCTCGGATGAGCAGTACAACCGCTGGGAAAACACAACAAGGATTAGATAAAGATGGTGGCACACTCTCGACAAAAGAGGGGTGAAGGAGGTGTACGTGAATGGAATCCCCTATACTCCCCAAAGTGGATTCCCTCTTGATAGTACGGGATCCCTACGACCAAAGAGATAAAAAGCGTAGAGGATTCCGTCTTCAAACGATTCCTTCGAGAGAGAACCACCAACCGACGAAAGCCTAATCATTGAGACCCTGAAACATTTAGCACAGGATTAGACCAACAAAGGGTTGTCATCATCATCCAAAACATAAGGTAGGGAAATGCCCTTTCAGTAACGTAAGTATTTCCCTCAGTTTTTGAGAACCAAGGTATCAATCCAGTAGGACGCCACGCACAAGTCCCTCGTACCTACACAACGATAGCTACTACGCAACCAACGCGATTAGGGGTTGTCAATCCCTTCACGGTCACTTACGAGGGTGAGATCTGATAGAGATGATAAATAATATTTTTGGTATTTTGATATAGAGATGCAAAGTGAAAAGTAAAAGGCAAAGTAAAAACAAAGCAAGTATTAAAGTGATGGAGATTGATATGATGAAAATAGACCCGGGG
The DNA here is from genome assembly GCA_021605145.1 of Aegilops bicornis. Taxonomy (NCBI): domain Eukaryota; kingdom Viridiplantae; phylum Streptophyta; class Magnoliopsida; order Poales; family Poaceae; genus Aegilops; species Aegilops bicornis. Next base: position 2,459,374 of record JAHIAL010000020.1, read on the forward strand.
CCATAGGTTTCACTAGTGGCTTCTCTCAAGAGCATAAGTATTCTACGGTGGGTGAACAAATTACTGTTGAGCAATTGATAGAATTGAGCATAGTTATGAGGATATCTAGGTATGATCATGTATATAGGCATCACGTCCGAGACAAGTAAATCGAAACGATTCTGCATTTACTACTATTACTCCACTCATCGACCGCTGTCCAAAGATGCATCTAGAGTATTAAGTTAAAACAGAGTAACGCCTTAAGCAAGATGACATGATGTAGATGGATAAATTCATGCAATATGATAAAAACCCCATCTTGTTATCCTCGATGGCAACAATACAATACGTGCCTTGCTGCCCTTCATCCATCGGGAAAGGACACCGCAAGATTGAACCCAAAGCTAAGCACTTCTCCCATTGCAAGAACTACCAATCTAGTTGGCCAAACCAAACGGATAATTCAAGAGACTTGCAAAGATAACTCAATCATACATAAAAGAATTCAGAGAAGATTCAAATATTATTCATAGATAAGCTGGATCATAAACCCACAATTCATCGATCTCAACAAACACACCGCAAAAAGAAGATTACATCGAATAGATCTCCACAAGAGAGGGGGAGAACATTGTATTGAGATCCAAAAAGAGAGAAGAAGCCATCTAGCTACTAACTATGGACCCGATGATCTGAGGTAAAATACTCACACTTCATCGGAGGGGCTATGATGATGTAGAAGCCCTCCGTGATGACGGCCCTCTCCAGCGGAGCTCCGGAACAGGCCCCAAGATGGGATCTCGTGGGTACAGAAAGTTGCGGCGGTCGAATTAGGTTTTTGGCTCCGTATTCAATCTGTCGGGGGTACGTAGGTATATATAGGAGGAAGGAGTACGTCGGTGGAGCAACAGGGGGCCCACGAGGTAGGGTGGCGCGCCTGTAGGGGCTGGCCCCCACCCTCGTGACCGCCTCTTTTGTTCCTTGGAGTAGGGTCCAAGTCTCCTGGATCACGTTCGGTGAGAAAATCACGTTCCTGAAGGTTTTATTCCATTTGGACTCCGTTGATATTCCGTTTCTTCGAAACACTAAAATAGGCAAAAAAAACAGCAATTTCGGGGCCTCCGGTTAATAGGTTAGTCCCAAAAATAATATAAAAGTGGAAAATAAAGCCCAATATAGTCCTAAACAGTAGATAAAGTAGCATGGAGCAATCAAAAATTATAGATACGTTGGAGACGTATCAATAGATTACCCCAATATCACCGCAGGAATCCGCAAGTTGAATGCCATACCACATATCAAGTGAATCGATAAGATACCCCAATTGTCGCCTCAAGTATTCATATTGCAAGACATATATCATGTGTTCTCATCTCTGAATATTCGATCCTACAAGACAAAACTTCAAAGGGTAAAGATTCAATCCATCATAACAAGAGTATAGAGGGTAGAAACATCATATGATCCGACTATATTAACAAAGCCCATGATAGAGATCACGAGAGAGAGATTAAACACATAGCTACTGGTACAAACCCTCAGCCCCGAGGGTGGACTACTCCCTCCACGATCAGATCGTAGAAACTTTATTTTCTTGTTACGATGATTTTCCACTTCACTCTGAAATTCTTTGAACTTTTCAAATGTTTCAGACTTATGTTTCATTAAGTAGATATACCCATATATGCTCAAATCATCTGTGAAGGTCTGAAAATAACGATATTCGCATACGAGCCTCAACACTCATCGGACCGCATACATCAAGATGTATTATTTCCAATAAGTCGCTGGCTCGCTCCATTGTTTCTGAGAACGGAGTCTTAGTCATCTTGCCCATGAGGCATGGTTCGCAAGCATCAAGTGATTCATAATCAAGTGATTCCAAAAGCCCATCGATGGAGTTTCTTCATGCGCTTTACACCAATATGACCTAAACGACAGTGCCACAAATAAGTTGCACTATCATTATTAACTTTGCATCTTTTGGCTTCAATATTATGAATATGTGTATCTGAAAGTGCTAGTTATTGACTAGAGGGGGGGGTGAATAGGCGATTTTTATGAACGTCTTCAAAACGTGGAAGTTTCGAAGGCAATCAACAGTAATAGCCCAATTGATATGCAGCGGAAGATAAACTACAACAAGCAAGCCATAATCAAGTATGCAATAGCATTAACGTTTGAAGATTAATAGCAGCTAGGTAGTAGGATGAGGATGGAAGATAGTACGAAGCCAATCAACAATAGTAGTCAATCAATGAATCCAATCAGATAAGACAGATAAGCAATGACTTCACGAAGACAAACTCAAAGTAAAGGAGAGAAGAGATAGAACCAGTTGCTTGTTGAGGACACAGGATTTGTTGGACCAGTTCGATTCTTTGTGACAACTGTGACGTCTGATTAGGGAGGCTGAGATTCAACTCGAGAAGACCGTGACTTCACCTTATTCCCTTGAGCTAAGGTCACTTAGTCCTCACCTAATCACTCCGTAAGTCTTCAAGGTAGACTTCCAAACCTTCACAGACTCCGCTCACCCGGCAATCCACAATGACTCTTGGATGCTCAGAATCTAGACGCCTAACCGGCCGGAGGATACACAGTCCTCAAGTGTAATAAGTCTTCGTGTCACATACAGTAAAGACTTCAAGATGATGCCTAACACTCTTTGGCTCTGGGTGTTTGGGCTTTGTCCTCGCAAGGATTTCTCTCTCAAATGCTTCGAGGTGGGTTGCTCTCAAACGACAAAAGCCGTATCTTAACTCTGAGCAGCCACCAATTTATGGTGTAGGGGGTGGGCTATTTATAGCCACTAGGCAACTCGACCTGATTTGTCCAAAATGACCCTGGGTCACTAAGGAACTGACACGTGTTCCAACGGTCAGATTTCAAACACACACGACAACTTTACTTGGGCTACAAGCAAAGCTGACTCATCCAACTCTGGATAAGATTTGCTCTCATTGTCTTCGCTCAAGACATAGGATTTGGGTTGAGCATCACTTCACCACTCGACTTAGTTCACTTGGACCCCGCTTAACAAGATGCAATTGGTTCCTATGACTCAACAAAGAAGAAAGGAAACGCATTTAAACTACACAGTCTTCGCTCCATTGTCTTCACGTAATGTCTTCTCATGTCATAGTCTTCAATATGAATATCTTCTCATACCACCATTGTCTTCAATGTCTTCATACATTTTTAGGGTCATCTCCTAGAGGTAAACCAAATCAATGAGGGACACTACCAAGTTATCCTGCAATTCTTACAAACGCATTAGTCCCTCAACCAACTTTGTCGTCAATACTCCAAAACCAACTAGGGGTGGCACTAGATGCACTTACAATCTCCCCCTTTTTGGTGATTGATGACAAACTGGTTGAAGTTTTCAACGGGGACAAAGTATGTGAAATTGTACGGATAGGAATTGTCTTCATAAGTAGCAAGGGCTCCCCTGAAGATGTGCATATTAATAATTTGCTTTTGGATTGCAAATGCACATGGCAGGTTGTACTTATGGAGATCCACTTCAACTTATGAAGATAATTCATCATGCATGAAACGATATAACAAGTAGAATGACATGCATAATGAAAAATGGGCGTCTGCAGGATGATCTAAGTGCGGAAGTTATCATCGCATTAGAGTAAAGCAAACACGTAGGCAGTAGCATTTACCATCAAGTTTAGGTGTTACAACTCAAAGAACCAAATGTGTCAAAACGCAAGAGTTGTAAACACATGACAAAATATAATGCAACCGCCCATATGAACTCCGCTTGAAGACTATCAACTCATACGCTTCTCCCCTTTGTCGTTGATGACCAAAAGGTTTGAAGACATAGAGCATCTACTCGTCTTCTTGATGAGTAGGTGAAAGCTGACAAGGTTGTAAATGCGTTGGGTGGCGGTGCAGATGAGCTTGGAGTAGGGGTTCTTGGCGCTGTCAAAGAAGGTATTGTGGCTTTGGAAGCCATTAGCATTGAAGGACCCGGGGGAGTTGGCAGTACCTGGAAACCTTGGCAACCTGGGCTTTGGCTTCTGCACTTGAGGCCTATGCTCAATATGATAGTCAAATTGTGGTCCCGAGGCGAGGGTGGAGGCACCAGAACGGGCCATCAGACAAAGAGTGAGTCGACTATGACCGTATGCTTGCTCAATTGTGTGAGGCCTTGGAGGCGGAACAGAGCAGGGCAACATCGAGGCAAAATGTACGACAAAAAGTGCCTGGAGCAGTTGTCATATTGGTTTGATGCAAAGCATCCTCATTGGCTTCGGGTGCAGCATCCTCATTGACTTCAGGTTCAGTAGCCACATTTGCTTCAGGCACAGTTTGTGTAGGCTCCACATTAGCATCAACCATGACTACGTCACTGGCTGTATTGACGTTGGTGGTGGCAGCCTCAACATTTTCAGCCTCCTCTTGACGAACAGGAGGGTCGGGCACAAACATGTTCTGATCATGAACTGCTTCTTCTTCAATTACTGGGGCGGTTGGTACACACACTTCTTCTTGATTATCTTCGGTGATGTAGCTGGAATGTCTTCAAAGAAGACATGTGCTTGACTCGAGACATTCACGCTTGGAGCAGGTTACGGCAGACTTGCCGTGCAACAGTGAACGTTGCACTACTCCTTCGAACGCCTCGGCGGAGGGACTTGTGCCTTTGTCCTCTGCGAAGCCTGCGAAGAGCTGGCTTCACTCTAGGAGATGGAGTTGGCTGAGCCTGAAAGTCTTCATCCTCTTCTTGCACGTTGGGGGTAGCTTGTTGTTGTTGTAGGGGAGTACTGGGGGAGTCTTGTTCTTGCGGGCGATCAGCCCATGAATCATCCTGTGCAATTGGCGTCAGAGGACGACCAATGCTGATGAGTTTGTCGTTGCATTTAACAAAAGCGATGATACCACATTGTATTCGATCTGAGGAAGAACTTCATCATCTTCAACATTGTCGTGATGACCAATGTCTTCAGCAGCGGTGGGTTCAGCTGCTGGTATATCTTCAGCTTCAGGAGCCTCTGTGGAAGCAGGCTCATGCACAGTCATGTGAAGTTCTTGAGTTGCAGAATCAGGATGAATCACTGAGATGGGTTCAACAAAAAGGGGCTCTGTGGGAGCAGCCCGATTCTTCTTGGTCTTGGCGCTTCTTCTTGGAGGGAGCGGCATCGAGGCTTCGTATTCTTCCTCTTTTATGGCTTCAAATTTCTCGCAGCCCTTGTTTTCTTCTCGCTACAAGCGGTTGTGGTGACCTTGGGCTTCGAGCTAGTCATGCTACTTGGGAAGATAATGCGGGGAGCTTCTTGGCTTGAGGGCGCAGGCTGATCAGGAGGAAGCTTCTTCTTTTTCTTTGCTGCCATCCTGGGGTCAATGCCAGGACGGCCAAGTGACTTGCGCTTCTCAGCCTCATTGTAGGCAAGCACACACTTATCAGCCAAACTCTTCATGCGCTCAGTGAGCCTTGAGCTTCTTGACGCTTCTTCAGAAAAGCTTCTTTAAGCTCATGCAGCATGACCTTGAAGTTTCTGACGTCTTGAACACTGAGCTTGGCCATATGCTTCTTGAATTGAGCCTTCTCATAATCAATCTTGTGCTTGAGCTCAACGATTACATTGGCGAGAGCCAGCCGTGGCTAATGGCACCATTGAAAGAGACGCCGAGGCCAATGGGAAGCTGTAAATCTTCAAAGCTGACATTTGGGGTGTCGAACCACTCATCAATGAAGTTGTGGATGATGGCCACATCAAAGAGAGGCAAATTGCTGAAGATTTCTGCTTCTTCCTTGCTCTTTATCAGTTGTTCAAGAGCATCATCTGCAAGATCTTCATCACTTGATAGATCAATGGGTTCTTCACGCAGAATAGCAAAGAAGAAATGAGCTTGATCAGTACGCCTGACAAGTTGCTTTTGCTTCTCCGTTCTCTTGGAGATACGGGATTGATCTTCAGACTGCACACTGGCTTCAGGAGGTGCAGTGGCCAATGGCTTCACACGAGAAGCTTTTGGAGGTGCGGCTGATGATGAAGCCTTAACCTTCTTTGGCTTCTTCGGCCTTGGAGTAGGAGCCATGAACTTCAAGCAGATCTTTGGATGTTCCTCCTCTGCGCTGTCTGCCACCTTTCCTTGCTGATTTTTCTGAAGCCATGAACTTCAAGCTGAATGGCTTCAATACGTTCAGAGGCTTCAGAGATTTACGCTTGCTGGTCAAGCAGGAACTGGCTTCAGGAGAATAAATATGATGCTGTAAGTATTCTGCAAACGAATGCAGACTATGAGACCCTAGGGATTCTCCCACGGACATGTACCTGTGACAGCATTAGAGATGCGAGGGAAGGGGAAGAGGTCATATGCATTCTCAGAAGATTTTGAAGATAAATCAGTTTGAAGACATTGACCTCATGATGCGAAGACATTCACTTATATGGGGTGAGTTGGTTCCAGATTTGTACCAACTGCGAATAAGTACAAGTGAGGAATCAAACTAGATAGGAAATCTAAGTGAATAGACTAGGCATTAAGAGATGCGAATAGAGTAGATCTAACATTTAGTAGGCGTAAACCACTTTCGCAAAAACAGGATGAATCTTGAAGATAAAAAAGGTGGTAAAAAATAGAGTTATAATTACCGCACGAAGAACTGCTATATGGGAAGAATAGGAGACCGAGCAGTTCGGTCCATCGTGCCCTAACTTGGCGACGGACGACACCTACGGCGACGGCGGAGAGGACGATGTCCGCGGCCGGCGTGAGGACGGCGTCGGAGAAGTCACGGAAGCTAAGCGCTTCATCGCCGACGTCGTCGCGAGCTAGCGGTGGCGCTAGGGTTTTGACGGAGGTGGAGAGGTGGAAGAAAGATTTCTTTACCGCAGGGGACACATATTTATAAGCAGGTGTGCGGCACAACGCAATTACGCAGGTGCCCCTGTCTGTTCACATCCGTGGGGTACGTGGCAAGCATGCAACACATTTAGAGTTGTCCCATGTTCCCACGCCCGCCAAATATGTCGGATGTTCGTTCCGGCTTCTCCGGATATCGACAATAAAGATGATTCATTTAAATAGGACTTGATGTTTTGTCTCTGCGTCTTCTGCTGACAAGGATGCAGAGAAGACATTTGACAGTTTCAATAGAATGCATATGATTTGGACAGATAGAGTTTGAGATAGTAAGCACGTAGAGATTAGGGTCCGATCACATTCACTTAGTTCAAAAGATTCAACAGTGAAGACATAGCTATAAGTGAATGCTGTAGAGGACAAAACACTAGTGTATATATATAGGCAATCAAACCATCATAACACGGAAAATCACGAAGATAAATTGAAACTGACGACAAACCAAATTCGAAGTCTTTGCAAAAATAACGCCATGAGTGAAACACTTCAAGCAGAGAAATTTGGTGGTGGCGTTACCCACCGTATAGGAAGTATTAGACCCAGACACGGCGCACAATTATCGTGGCGCTCCGAAGTCAAATTCCATGTTAATGTATTCACACTCAGAGTGTAAATCTTCATTGATTGAAGATATACATTACTTTGTGTGTTGCACATCTAAGTCATCAACATGCATAAGTGTTAGGATGTGTGCACGATCACAGGACATTCGAGGATTCCAAGATATTTAGCTCACACCGTAATTTGCAAAACCTTTTCTCGTCTAAGGGCTTTGTGAAGATATCTCGCCAGCTTGCTCTTCGTGTTGTTGACGTGCATGATATCTATATCTTTCTTCATAACATGATCTCTGAGAAAGTGATGACGTATTTCAATGTGCTTTGTCTTCGAATGTTGGACTGGATTGTTGGCAATCTTGATGGCACTTTCGTTGTCGCAGAAGAGAGGGACTTGCTTCAGATCGATGCCATAGTCCTTGAGAGTTTGCTTCATCCACAGAAGCTGAGCACAACAAGATCCAGAAGAATGTATTCAGATTCAGCAGTTGAGAGTGACACACGCTTCTGCTTCTTTGAAGACCAACGAGACAAGTGATCGATCGAGAAAATGACATGTGCTGATGTAGACTTGCGATCCACTTTGTCACCAGCATAATCAAGATCCCAGAATCCAACCAGATCAAACCTTGAGCCCTTTGGATACCATAATCCTAGTGTTGGGGTGTAAGCCAAATATCGAAGAACTCGCTTCACAGCTAAGTGATGCGATTCCTTTGGTGCCGCTTGGAATCAAGCACACATGCAAACACTAAGCATAATATCTGGCCTAGATGCACATAAATAAAGCAAAGAACCAATCATGGAGCGGTATACCTTTTGATCGAACTCTTTACCATTGTCGTCGGGACCAAGATGATGTTTGGTACGGCATTGGCGTCGATGTAACCTTTTGCAATCTTGCATGCCGAACTTCTTCAGGCAATCTTTGAGATATTTTTCTTGAGATATGAAGACGCCATTTCGTTGTTGACGAATTTGAAGACCAAGGAAGAACTTCAGCTCTCCCATCATGGACATTTGATATTGCTCTTGCATCATGTACCCAAACTCATCACTGTACTTCTGGTTGGTGCAGCCGAAGATTATGTCATCCACATATATTTGGCACACAAACAGTTCACCATCATATGTCTTCGTGAAGAGTGTGGGATCTAGTGATCCAGGTTTGAAGCATTTGCTCTTCAAAAAGTCTTTGATTGTATCATACCAGGCACGAGGAGCTTGTTTGAGGCCATACAATGCTTTGTTGAGTTTGTACACCATATCAGGATGTTTTGGATCTTCAAAGCCAGGTGGTTGTGCAACATACACTTCTTCTTCAATCTTGCCATTGAGAAATGCACTCTTTACATCCATTTGATATAGCAATATGTTGTGATGATTAGCATAGGCTAGCAGTATGCGAATAGCTTCAAGCCTAGCAACAGGAGCAAATGTTTCATCGAAGTCAATTCCTTCAACTTGAGTGTATCCTTGAGCCATAAGACGAGCTTTGTTTCCCATTTACCTTGACCATGCTCATCTTGCTTGTTTTGATATATCCACTTTGTTCCAATAATGTTATGCTTATGTAGGGTCGTGTCGGTTGACAAGTTCCCAAACATTATTCAGCTTGAACTGCTGAAGTTCTTCTTGCATGGCTTGAATCCATTCAGGTTCCATAAAAGCTTCAAAGAACTTTCTTGGGTTACGATATTGACACAAATGAAAAATGCCCACAGAAATTTGCTAGTCTGTGGTTGCTCTTGAGCGAGTGAGCGGACCAGTGCATTGATGCTATCAATTATCTTCTCGATTTGTACTTCATTTGCAACCCATGGATGAACCGGGACGAAGATTCTGCTCTGGCCGATCATTGTCATCATTTAGAGAATTGTCTTCGATGCGAGCATTGTCTTCAAAGTTGATTTGGTGCAGTAGATGATAAGTTCCTCTTCAGTCAGGCTTGTGAGGGCATGATCTCACCAGTTCCCATCAACTTGATAGATTCACAGGAAGGGGCTTCAACAAGTGTACTTGGCAGAATTTCTCTTTGTGAACCATTGGTTTCATCAAATCGCACATCCACTGTTTCAACAATTTTGTAGTGGAAGAGGTTGAAGACTCTGTAAGAGTGCGAATCCTTTCCATAGCCAAGCATGAAGCCTTCGTGAGCTTTGGGTTCAAATTTTGACTTGTGATGGGGATCCTTGATCCAACATCTAGCACCAAAGACTCTGAAGTAGCTGACATTTGGCTTCTTGCCAGTAAGGAGCTCATATGAGGTTTTGCCCAGAAGCTTATGGATGTAGACACGGTTGATGATGTGACAAAATTTGTATCAGTGGCTTCAGCCAAAACTTTCTTGGTGTCTTGTACTCGTCAAGCATTGTTCGAGCCATCTCGATGAGGGTTCTGCTTCTTGCGCTCTACAATGCCATTTTGCCGAGGTGTGTATGGAGCAGAAAATTCATGAGTGATTCCCATTGTATCCAGATAAAGATCAAGCCCGGGCGTTCTTGAATTCGATCAATTATCACTTGACATGCTTGATCTTGACGCCATAATTGTTCATTGCTCGATTGGCGAATCGTCTCAAGACATCTTGTACTTCGGCCTTTGTAGAGAATTATGTGCACCCATGTGTATCTTGAGTAATCATCAACAATGACGAAGCCATAGAGACACGCCGTTGTTGTGAGGGTGGAGTAGTGGGTAGGTCCAAATAAGTCCATGTGAAGCAGCTCGAAGGGTTGAGATGTTGTCATGATTGTCTTGAGGGATGCTTGGCCCTTGTCATCTTTCCAAATTTTCGCAGCACCACAGATGATCTTTCTTGAACTTGACACCTTCGATGCCTATGACATGCTTCTTCTTGACGAGAGTGTGCAAGTTCCTCATGCCTGCATGCCCCAGCCTTCGATGCCAGAGCCAGCATTCTGAAGCTTTTGCAAGAAGACATACGGCAAGCTGTGGACCTGCTGAGAAATCTACCATGTATAGATCACCTTTCCTATACCCTTCAAAGACTAGGGACTTGTTAGATTCCATTAGTACAAGGCATTGATATTTTCCAAATATCACAATCATGTTTAAATCACAAAGCATTGAGACAGACATTAAGTTGAATCCAAGGGATTCAACAAGCATCACTTTATCCATGTGTTGATCCTTTGAGATTGTAACTCTACCTAGACCCAATACTTTGCCTTTACCATTGTCAGCAAATGTGATTTGACTCTTGTCGGATGGACGTAAGGTTGAGTCCATGAGAAGACTTTGATCGCCAGTCATATGATTTGTGCATCCGCTGTCAATAATCCATTCTGAAGCTTTTGGTGTACCCTACAAAGGTGCGATTAGAGGGATAGGCTTCACAATGTATGTTGTGAAGCATAAGCATTTGATGCACACACGGATTATCACAAGATAGATGAAGGTTAGCACACAAAGATGACAGTAAGCGATTCATATGTGGAATACATAGTGAGTCATTTTATCATGCGTCCCGTTGTGTTTTAGGTCCTCAAAGCAATTATATCGGACGCCATTGATTGCTGGTCGGAGACCATATTCGCAAAAGAGAGTTAGTTCTTCTTCACCACCCACATCTTCGTGGGTGGCTTAGAAGCAATGAGTCTAAGTGCAAGCATCTCGAGAATTTCGGCTTTGGAGCCCTAGCAAATAGCCTTGCAGGAGATGAATGATACTCATATGAATAAGCGTAAAAGTTCTTAGTATTATGAACGAAGCGGTTTGAAGACACACACTCATATCCATAAGTTTGAGTATGATTTCCACCGCAAAACATTGACGTTAGGGTGACTCGGGTGAGTCCTGTTTCCGTATGAAGCCTTTGGATCATGTGAAGCCTTTGGTCTGGGGTCTGTCTTCTTCACAGGTGGTGTCATGATGACATTCACTGGAAGATTATCAAGACAACTTTTGGGAACCAGATCTTCTTCATTGGCGGTCCGTTCTGCGCTTAGTACCAATAAACCTCGCAAACACTTCACCATTCTGATTTTTGAACAGTTTATAGTTTGCATCAAAGGATTCATCAATAATAATAGGATTAGCACAGGTAAATCCGCATAAAGTGGATGGATCCATCAAGGTTCCTTTGCAAGAACCCATGTGGTTTTGGGATACCGCCAAAGCTTCCGAGGGAACCATCAAGATTCATTTTCCTCTCGAACCCAACACCCTCTTTCCTAGGGTTTCGGTTCAGACCGCTTTTGAGGACATCGCAGAGAGTCTGATGTCCCTTCAAACTTTTGTACATCCCTGTTTCAAGAAATGTCTTCAACCTAGCATTTTCATCAGCAATACTAGTGGTATCCTCCGCAGAGGGGTTAGTAACCACATCAATAGTTGAAGACAATGAAACAGCAGCAGCAGTGGAACATTCAGCAACAGATGTAGCGTTATCACGCTCAATGCATTTTAGACATGGTGGTTCAAATCCTTCCTGAGCGGGACTGATCTGTTGAGCGCGAAGTGACACATTTTCCTTTTGAAGATCTTCGTGAGCCGCTTTCAATTTCTCATGATCTTGCTTCCTTTGAAGATAATCATAGGAGAGCTTTTCATTAGAGATTGTGAGCATCTCATGAAGATTTTCAAGTTCTTGATACTTAGCATGAAGATTTTTTATGTCTTCAACTAAGGACTGTACGTATGCGTGTCATTTGACGTCATTCAATGTCATCGCTTTTGTCTAACAGTTTTGAGTATATTCCATAGCCTTCTCGTTGTTCAAGAGTAATTTTAGCAAGTGTTTTGTAGCTGGGTTTAGATTCACAATCGAGTCATCTTCACTTGATGTTTGAAAGTAAGCATCACATGATTTTACCTTGGCACCGCGTGCCATGAAGCAAGAGGGTGGGAGCAGGATTGTCCTTGTCATCATCAGCGTTGGTGGGTGTCATTGTCTTCAAGTGTTGAAGATGGACTTGGCAACATAGGCGGTGGCGAGCTGCACTTGCAACGCCGGAGTCGGATTCACTTCCAGATTCCTCCTCAGCCCCTTCGTAGCTGCACTCCTCCTCTGAATCCATTTCCTTGCCAACAAAAGCACGAGCCTTGCCAGATGAGCTCTTCTTCTGAGATGAAGACCTTGATGAGGACTTGGAAGAAGACTTCGAAGATTTCTTCTTCTTCTTGTCTTCAGAGTCATAATCCTTGCTCTTCTTCTTCTTCTTCTTCTTATTTTCCCATTGAGGACATTCAGAGATGTAATGACCAGGTTTCTTGCATTTGTGGCAGGTTCTCTTCTTGTTGTCATGAGTGGAAGCTTCATCATTTCTTGAGCTGGATCGTGAAGACTTTCTGAAGCCCTTCTTCTTGGTGAATTTCTGGAACTTCTTCACAAGCATGGCAAGTTCCTTTCCAATGTCTTCGTGGATCGCCGTAACCGCAATGATTCTTCTTCTTCAGATGAGGAAACAGCTCTTGCCTTCAAAGCACGAGTTCGCCATAGTTGGGGCCATAAATATCTCTTTTCTCGTAAAGTCGGAACTCATGTGTGTTGAGCCTCTCAAGTATATCAGACGGATTGAGTGACTTGAAGTCAGGACATTCTTGTATCATGAGGGCAAGGGTGTCAAAGGAGGTGTCAAGTGATCTCAGCAGAGTTTTGACAATTTCATGCTTGGTGATCTCAGTGGCGCCAAGAGCCTGAAGCTCATTTGTGATGTCGGTGAGGCGATCAAACGTGAGCTGGACATTTTCATTGTCGTTTCTCTTGAAGCGATTGAAGAGATTGAGAAGAACACTGATCCTCTGGTCTCTCTATGTAGAGACGCCTTCATTGACCTTGGACAGCCAGTCCCAGACTAGCTTTGACGTTTCCAGAGCACTCACACGGCCATACTGTCCTTTGGTCAGATGACCACAGATGATGTTCTTTGCAGTCGAGTCCAGTTGAATGAACTTCTTGACATCAGTGGGGGTGACACCTTCACCAGTTTTGGGAACGCCTGCTCTTGAAGACATACCGTAGGTCGACATCAATGGCTTCAAGATGCATGCGCATCTTATCTTCCAAAGAGGGATATTACATTCCATCGAACACGGACAAGCAGCGGAGACTTTGATTATCCATGCAAATGTATATAGCTAAACTCCAGGTGGTTAAACCGAATCACACAGAACAAGGGAGTACCTTGCTCTGATACCAATTGAAAGTGCTAGTTATCGACTAGAGGGGGGGGGGGTGAATAGGCGATTTTTATGAAAGTCTTCAAAACGTGGAAGTTTCGAAGACAATCAACAGTAATAGCCTAATTGATATGCAGCGGAAGATAAACTACAACAAGCAAGCCATAATCAAGTATGCAATAGCATTAACGCTTGAAGATTAATAGCAGCTAGGTAGTAGGATCGTGGATGGAAGATAGTACAAAGCCAATCAACAATAGTAGTCAATCAATGAAGCCAATCAGATAAGACAGATAAGCAATGACTTCACGAAGACAAACTCAAAGTAAAGGAGAGAAGAGATAGAACCAGTTGCTTGTTGAGGACACAGGATTTGTTGGACCAGTTCCAGTTGCTGTGACAACTGTACGTCTGGTTAGGGAGGCTGAGATTCAACTCAGAAGACCGTGTCTTCACCTTATTCCCCTTGAGCTAAGGTCACTTAGTCCTCGCCCAATCATTCTGGTAAGTCTTCAAGGTAGACTTCCAAACCTTCACAGACTCCGTTCACCCGGCAATCCACAATGACTCTTGGATGCTCAGAACGAGACGCCTAACCGGCTGGAGGATACACAGTCCTCAAGTGTAATAAGTCTTCAGGTCACACAGACAGAAAGACTTCAGTGATGCCTAACACTCTTTGGCTCTGGGTGTTTGGGCTTTGTCCTCGCAAGGATTTCTCTCTCTCAAATGCTTCGAGGTGGGTTGCTCTCAAACGACAAAAGCCGTATCTTAACTCTGAGCAGCCACCAATTTATGGTGTAGGGGGTGGGCTATTTATAGCCACTAGGCAACCCGACCTGATTTGTCCAAAATGACCCCTGGTCACTAAGGAACCGACACGTGTTCCAACGGTCGATTTCAAACACACACGGCAACTTTACTTGGGCTACAAGCAAAGCTGACTCATCCAACTCTGGATAAGATTTGCTCTCATTGTCTTCGCTCGAAGACATAGGATTTGGGTTGAGCATCACTTCACCACTCGACTTAGTTCACTTGGACCCCACTTAACAAGACGGTGGTTCCTATGACTCAACAAAGAAGAAAGGAAACGATTTAAACCACACAGCCTTCAAGGCTCCATTGTCTTCACGTAATGTCTTCTCATGTCATAGTCTTCAATATGAATATCTTCTCATACCACCATTGTCTTCAATGTCTTCATACATTTTTAGGGGTCATCTCTGGTAGGTAAACCGAATCAATGAGGGACACTACCTGCATTATCCTGCAATTCTTACAAACGCATTAGTCCCTCAACCAACTTTGTCGTCAATACTCCAAAACCAACTAGGGGTGGCACTATATGCACTTACAGTATCACTACAATCGAGATTCAACAAAAATAGACCACTCATTAAGGGTGCATGACCATAAAAGATATTACTCATATAAATAGAACAATCATTATTCTCTGATTTAAATGAATAACCGTCTCGCATCAAACAAGATCCAGATATAATATTCATGCTCAACGCTGGCACCAAATAACAATTATTCAAGTCTAAAACTAATCCCAACCAGTAGATGTAGAGGTAGCGTTTAGGGCGATTACATCGACTTTGGAACCATTTCCCACGCCGCATCATCATCTCGCCCCTTAGCCAATCTTCGCTTAATCCAGTAGCCCTGCTTTGAAAGTTGCAAATATGAGCAACAAAACCAGTATCAAATACCCAGGCGCTACTACGAGCATTAGTAAGGTACACATCAATAACATGTATATCAAATATACCTTTCACTTTGCCATCCTTCTTATCCGCCAAATACATGTTGCAGTTCCGCTTCCAAATGAATCACCCCTTTACAAGTTAGAAGCACTCGGTCTCGTGCTTAGGTCCAGACTTGGCTGCTTCACTTGAGCAAAGAACTTGCATGCCATTCTCCTTGAAGTTCCCCTTCTTCCCTTTGCCCTTTTTCTTGAAACTAGTGGTCTTGTTAACCATCAACACTTGATGCTCCTTCTTGATTTCTACCTCCGCAGCCTTTAGCATTGGGAAGAGCTCGGGAATAGTCTTCTCCATCCCTTGCATATTATAGTTCATCACGAAGCCTTTATAGCTTGGTGGCATTGATTGAAGAACTCTGTCAATGACACTATCATCAGGAAGATTAACTCCCAGCTGAGTCAAGTGGTTGTGGTACCCAGACATTCTGAGTATGTGTTCACTGACAGAACTATTCTCCTCCATCTTGCAGCTATAGATCCTGTTGGAGACTTCATATCTATCAACTCGGGAATTTGCTTGAAATATTAACTTCAACTCCTGCAAATCTCATATGCTCCATGACGTTCAAAACGTCTTTGAAGTCCCGATTCTAAGCCTTAAAGCATGGCGCACTGAACTATCGAGTAGTCATCAGATTTGCTCTGCGAGACGTTCATAACATCTGGAGTTGCTCCTGCAGCGGGTCTTGCACCTGGCGGTGCTTTCAGGACGTTATTCTTCTGTGCAGCAATGAGGATAATCCTCAAGTTACGGACCCAGTCCGTGTAATTGCTACCATCATCTTTCAACTTAGCTTTCTCTAGGAACGCATAAAATTCAAGGGAACGGTAGCACGGGCCATTGATCTACAACAACATAGACATGCAAAATAGTATCAGGTACTGATGTCTACTACGCAACTTTATTCTTGTAGACACGTGTTGGGCCTCCAAGCGCAGAGAGTTTTGTAGGACAAGAGTAATTTTCCCTCAAGTGGATGACCTAAGGTTTATCAATCCATGGGAGGTGTAGGATGAAGGTGGTCTCTCTCAAATGACCCTGCAACCAAATACAAGAAATCTCTTGTGTCCCCAACACACCCAATACAATGGCAATTTGCATAGGTGCACTATTTCGACAAAGAGTTGGTGATAAAAGTGTAATATTGATGGTAGAAATATGTTTTTATAATCTGAATAAATAAAAACAGCAAGGTAGTAATTAGTAAACGGGCACAAAAACGGTATTGCAATGCTTAAAAAGGAGGCCTAGGGTCCGTACTTTCGCTAGTGCAATCTCTCAACAATGCTAACATAGTTGGATCATATGATTATCCCTCAAAGTGTAATAAAGAATCACTCCCGAGTTCCTATTAGCGGAGAACAAAAGATAGGAATTGCTTGTAGGGCACGAAACTACCTCAAAGCTATTCTTTCCATTCGATCTATTCAAGAGTTTGTACTAAAATAACACAAAGCTATTTTTCTGTTTGATCTATCCTAGAGTTCGTACTAGAATAACACCAAAGCAAATTCATATTCATAATACAATCCACACAAAGAACTATAAAGAGACCCCAAAGTTTCCGTCGGAGAAAAATGTGCATCAACCCATATGCATAGATTACCCCAATATCACCGCGGGAATCCGCAAGTTGAATGCCATAACACATATCAAGTGAATCGATAAGATACCCCAATTGTCACCTCAAGTATTCATATTGCAAGATATATATCATGTGTTCTCATCTCTGAATATTTGATCCGACAAGACAAAACTTCAAAGGGTAAAGATTCAATCCATCATAACAAGAGTAAGAGGGTAGAAACATCATATGATCCGACTATATTAACAAAGCCCAAGATAGAGATCACGAGAGAGAGAGAGAGGGAGAGAGAGAGAGAGAGAGAGAGAGAGATTAAACACATAGCTACCGGTACAAAACCCTCAGCCCCGAGGATGGACTACTCCTCCTCATCGTGGTGGCCATCGGGATGATGAAGATGACCACCGAGATGATTCTCTCCCTCAGGTGCCGAGTGGGTCTAGATTGCTTTTCGGTAGCTACGGAGCCATGCGGCGGTGGAACTTCTGATCTAGGTTAACCCCGATGGGTTTCGGAATATTTGGGGATTTATAGTGCAAAGAGGGGGTGCGGGAGGCCACCGAGGTGGGCATAACCCACCTGGGCGCGCCAGGGGGTCCCGACGCTACTGGTGGGTTGTGCCTTCGGGCAGCCCCCTGTGTGCCGCTCGCCCAATGGATTGCTTCTGGTCCGTGAAGAATCCTCGTGGAGTTTCACATGCGTTTGTTCTCCGCTTGATATTGATTTCTGCGATGTATAAAACAAGCAAAAAAACGGCAACTAGCACTGGGCACCGGGTCAATAGGTTAGTCCCAACAAATGATATAAAGTTGCTATAAAATGATTGTGAAACACCCAAGAATGATAAAATAACAGCATGAATACTTCATAAATTATAGATACGTTGGAGACGTATCAGCATCCCCAAGCTTAATTCCTACTTGTCCTCGAGTAGGTAAATGATAAAGGAAATAATTTGTGAAGTGTGAATGCTAGCAAAGTGCATAAGTTTGATCAATGATAATTTCAATCACTTCTCCTAGCATCATAACAGCAATACTTTCTTATAAAACTTCTCATGTTATAGTAGCAACCAATTCACATGTTTAGGTTCAAACAATGAATTCTCTTGAAACTCAACAACCTATGTTCAGAGTCACCAAGCAATTACAATTCAACTTATTCAACGGAGTTTAAGTAAGAGCTCCACATACTCAACTATCATATAGCCTTCTATGATTGCTAACACTCACTGCATACACATGAGCAAAACGTTTCAACCAGACACATAGAAAGATAGGGGCTTATTGTTTTGCCTCCCAACGTATTCACCTCAAGGGTGATGTCAACAACAATAACTCATGCCACCCATATTCAACTGGACATATGTGCCTAGATCTTTCCTCACCACATGATGCTTGCCAAAGGAGAACAATAAAAAGGATAGAGAGAAAAACTTTGACTCTTTGCATAAAAGTAAATATTGAAAAGTAAAAGATAGTCCCTTCGCAGAGGGAAGTAGAGGTTGCCATGCGCTTATTTGTTTGTATGATCAACCCCTTAGTGCAAAGAATGTCACGTTATATTGCCCCTTATGATAGCAACCTTTATTATGCAGTCTGTCGCTTTTATTCTTTGCCATCACAAGTTCGCATAACGCCAATTTTCTCTTACACTAAATGATCTAGCACTTTTTAGAAGCAATTTTTATTGCCTTATTGCACCGATGACAACTTACTTGAAGGATCTTGCTCAATCCTTAGGTAAGTATGGTGGACTCTTGAAAATAAGATTTGGGTTTAAGGGTTTTTGGATGCACAAGTAGTATCTCTACTTGGTGAGAAATTTTTGGCTAGCAAAGATGGGGGGCAAGCACCACATGTTGAACGATCTATGACAATATAACTTCTATGTGAATATGAACAAACACAAATCATTATGTTGTCTTCCTTGTCCAACGCCAACAATTTTGGCATATAATATATTGATGGGGGCTCACAATCACAAAAGATTTCCAGGATAGTGTATGTGCATGTGAAAGTTCTCTTCCTTATACTAATTATTCGTGAATTGCTTGTATGACCAAAATTGTGATTGTCAAGCCTAAAAAGATTTCACTTTCTAAACCCAATGTGAAGCCACCACTGCTACCTCTTGAGCATGCGTTGGTTTTCCCTTTAAGAGGAAAGGGTGATTGTCGGTGTCAAAACCGGCGGATCTCGGTAGGGGGTCCCAACTGCGTAAGGCCTAGGCGGATGGTAACAGGAGACAAGGGACACGATGTTTTTACCTGTGTTCGGGCCCTCTCGATGGAGGTAAAACCCTACTCTGCTTGATTAATATTGATGATATGGGTAGTACAAGAGTAGATCTACCACGAGATCGTAGAGGCTAAACCCTAGAAGCTAGCCTATGGTATGATTGTTGTTCGCCCCACGGATTAAAACCCTCCGGTTTATATAGACACCGGAGAGGGCTAGGGTTAAGCAGCGAGTCGGTTACAATGGAAGGAGATCTACATATCCAGATCACCAAGCTTGCCTTCCACGCCAAGGAAAGTCCCATCCGGACACGGGACGAAGTCTTCAATCTTGTATCTTCATAGTCCAGGAGTCCGCCAAAGGTCATAGTCCGCCATCCGGACACCCCTAATCCAGACTCCTCGAGTCTCCCTAAACCAAAGCTTCAATGACGATGAGTCCGGGCAAGCAGTTTGTCTTTGGCATTGTAAAGGCGGGTTCCTCCTCCTCGAATACTTCATAGAAGATTTTGAACACAAGGATAGTGTCCGGGCTCGCAAAACAATTTCCACATACTACCGTAGAGAGAACAATATTCACACAAATCTAATCACTGATGTATTTCGCAAAGATGTCATCACACCAATGCCAAGCCTTTATTCGAATCGCTTTTCATCATCACCTCAACAAGACTTAGCGAGGCGGTGGGCACGTCTTGTTGAAGCAGAGATCGTGTCCCCTTATTCCGGGATTCTCATCAATACGGATGTGGGCAACCCAACCGTGCCATTAATTTATGGCGCTTGGGAGATAAGCGAGTTTTACCAGGCTGGTGGGGGCGCATAGTTTCATTCTCGCCCATATAAGGGATAAGGATCCACCTTTTCCATCTACGCCTTCTTCCTCCTTTGCTTATCCATTTCAAGACTGAGCTCCAGTAGCCCTAAGTCCGCACATCTCACCTCGACCTTCTCCAGCCATGTCCCGAGCGGGAGGCAAGTGGATGGTTTCCTCCATCACGGAGGGACACATCAAGAAGCCGAGGAAGGCCGGATACTTGTCTAATGACATCGCGCACCGGCTTCCCCGGCTAAGGGGCAGCTCATCCCCACCACTGTGCCCCTATGAGAGGGTGGTGTTCCTCACCCACTTCCTCTGCGGACTAGGTTTTCCACTTCACCCATTTGTCCGGGGCTCATGTTCTACTACGGCCCTGATTTCCCACGATCTGGCCCTCAACTTCGTCCTCAACATCTCGGCGCTTTATCGTCATGTGCGAGGCTTTCCACTGCATCAAGCCCCACTACGGCTTATGGCTGAAGACCTTCTGTGTCAAGCCGAAGGTTGTGGGCGGCCAAAAAGCGGAGTGCGGAGGCGCCATGGTGGGCAAGATGCCCAACGTTACATGGCTCGAGGGCTCCTTCGTGGAGACCATAAAGGGGTGGCAATCGGGGAGGTTCTACATCACCGAGCCGCGTGACCCTAAATGGGCAGCGGCCCCCGAATTTCGATCTGGCTTCCCTACACGGCTCACCTCTTGGAAAGAGACGGGCTTGTCGTGGGGTAATTCGGAGGAGCTGTCCGGAATCCAAACCTGCGTCCAAAACCTGGTGAGCAAGAAGCTCAAACTCGTCAATGTAGTCCAGGTCATGCTCATCCGCCGGATCCTCCCGTACAACAACGAAGCTTTCAACTTGTGGGAGTTTGATCTTGCGCAGCACCAAACCTCGAGCAGGCTCTTCGACACTACGCATTTAAGATGCCCGGAAGGTGTCATTCAAGGGCGCCGAGGCTCCCGCATCCGTACCGAGGATCGCAGATTCAGTGCGCAGCATCAAGCCAACGCGGTAAGTTATTTTGCCCTTTATGGGGCACTTGTTTTCATAGTTTGACTCTATGCAGGATCTAAGCTCCCGTTCCTTTGACAGGAATGGCAGAAGAAGACCGGACAGATCGACTGTCCGACTCCTTTGCCCGAAGATCCAGCAAACGCCCACTTGACGGGGCTGCTGGCCCCGACACCTTACGTGGTGCCGGAGAAGAAGGCCAAGAAGCAGGCCACGGGAACTCGAAGAGTTCCCGACGCAGTGGTGTCGGACTCATCGTCCGATGACTCAAGGCGGACTCCTCCCGTGAAGACGCAGGAGGAGGAAGAGAGGTCTCTCTCCCGGTGGGAGAGAAGAAAAGGAAGGCCGCCCCAACTGGGGAGGCCGGAGGGCCCAAGAAGGGAAGGACCCTCCCTCCGGACTACTCCACCAACGCCGACGACGGCGAAGAAGAGTGGCCACCCATGGCCAAGCCCCTAGCGAAATCGTAAGTCTCCGGATACCAGAATAACTTATGGCGTTCCTTTGTTGCACAGTACCTTCTAACCTCGGATATAATCATGAAGTCCGCCCAAGGCCGGGCTCGACGCTTCGTCGAGCGGTTCCCTGGGTTAGTCGGATGTGAACAACACTTCACTTCCGACCGCCTCCTCTCCTGGCGCCGCGAACGACACTGAGGTGGCGTCCCAAAAGGGGCCAAGCCAGGAGGAGATGGTCCTGGAGGCGCCAGAAGGCGACCTCCCGGACTCCAGGCGAAAAGGGGATAAAACCCCTAAGGGCTCTAGGTCCGGCCCTAGGCCGGACACCGCACCGGAACCTTCAACGGTTCTGGCATCCGGTAGGCGGCCCCCTACTAAGAAGGGCAAGCCTATGACGCCGGTGACCTCCGTCCAACCGGAGGCACCGGATAATCTGCTGGAGGTGCTTAACGGCGCCTCCATCGACGAGGAGCACCGCACTATTATGAGTGCGGTGATCCGTATAGTTCACCACGCCAAGAGCGGGCTGACCAAGCTCGTGCCAGCCTCCTAACAGGCTTTGAGGTACGTATTTAAGATATGTAAAAATATTACCGCATAGACAGTAGCCCCTGATGCTCAGTTTGGTGTTCGGAAAGAAAAGCCGAACTGAGGATCAAAAAGATATACGCAGGAGTCTAACATAAGTGTGTTAATATGGGAATGCAGGTTGTGCTGCTGACCTCTCACCAAGACCGATCATGGAGGTCAATGTATTGAAGCAGCCTCGAGCGGTCCGAGACGAGCTCGGCCTTGCAAGAAGCAGCTCGAGGACAAGCAAGGTAAGTAATACCTTATGTAAGTATATATAAAAATGTGGTTGCAAAAAAGACAGGATCAATCGTGGGTATGCAGGGGCCACGAACGAGGTGGCGACCACAGGAAGGCGATGTCCAAGGCCGAAAACAATGCGGCCGTGGAGCGCACCGAGCGAGAGAAGCAGGAGGCGCGGGTGGTGGCGGTGCAGCAAGAGGCCTGTGCCTCGTGGAAAAACACGAGAGTTTGGAGCGTGACTCAAGACCCAGAGTCCGAGTCGCCTCGGCGCTTGAGAGCGCCTATCTGCCAAGGCCGAAGCCCAAAAAGCCCTCCAGAAATTGAGGCGATGAAGAAGATAGCGGCGGGTAAGGCTTTCTTTATGCAAAGCAAGCACGCGAAAGTGAATTACTTGTTACTTACCCGAGTCCGGAGCTCTCCAGGAGCATTCGCAGATCTTCCATGGAGTGTGTCCGACGCAGCCGCATTCTACCGAACCGAGGAGGGAAGCTCGACGGAGAAGGTGTTCTGGTCTCAGTATGCTGAGGCCGGACACTCGGTGCCCTTGAGCGACCAGCTGAAGCAGCTGGTCGAGCTCCATAAGGTGGCCGAACAGGCCATGAAGGGTCTCATGATCCGGGCCGTGGCCGGGAAGCCATGCTCGAAGCTACTTGGCCGGTAAGGCAGCTGGTGGATGCCTGTCCAAGGCTTGAAGTCATCAAGCGCTCCGTATGCATCGAAGGTGCCCGTAAGGCCCTTGCCCGTTCTAAAGTGCACTGGGGCAAGATGGACGCTGAGAAGCTTGTGACGGACGGAACACCGCTGGGCAAGGAGCATCGCAAGCCCGAGATGTATTATAAGGGCGTCCTGAAGGGTGCCCACCGTATCGGGATGAGTGCTCCAAAGATGTAATTTTTGAGTAAACTCGCATTTGTGATCCTGTACGCTGAAAACTTGTTTCATATGCGCTAAGGAACGCTTTTGACTTTAAAATCTTACCTTCTATGCGGCCGCTTATCAAAATTGAGAGATGGCGAGTCGTCGGCTTCGCCCCCATGTCACATGAGTGCTGGGGTGTTCGGATAAACTTGAGCCGCTTTTTCCCATTATTGGGTCCTTCGAGGAGGCGCTCAACACAACGGTAACAAGGCAATCAGACTATAATGCTTGAACACTCTCACTTAGCCATATAATTCTATAATTTTAAATTTCGGCGAAGCCCCTAGTATTCGGAAGACCGAGTTCGGGGCGCTATCCACGCCTAGGCCGGACAAAGCCGACTCCTCGCTTGTCACAGCCCTTGAATTGTTTGCAACTAGTGGCATTGCATCCATGCATCATGTTTAAATTCCATGAAATTTGAAATGGGGATTGATCAAACCCCTAGTACTGAAACAATGCAAATAGGTTCAACTTCAAAATATTTTCAAAGAACCCAAATTGGTTTGCAAAAATGTTCATGATTAATGGAAAAGGGTGAAAACTATATCCAGAGATGATGAATATTTTTCCAAGACATTTTTGGTATTTGAATTAACCCATATTGTATTTGAATTGGGGCACTTAAATTCTATAAATGATTTTAAATGCTCCAACATATTCTGAAAATAGCTAAGGGTCTCTGTAATATTTCAGTTAATGCCCAAAATTATTTTCAGGATTTATGAAATGATTTAGTTTCTAAAACTAAATCAAAACAAATTACAGAAAATAGCAAACAGAAAGAAATTAGAAAGGACACGGAGAGAGAGAGTTTACCTGTGCAGCCCACACAGGCCCACTTACTCGGCCCACCCCACCGAGCCGCCATCGCCTTCCACCTCGCGCCTGAAGGACGCGAGGCGTGTATTTCCACCTTGACGCCGGCAGCGCCTGGCCACCTCCTCGCTTGCCGCTTCCCTCGTCGCCTGGACCTTCCTTGCGACGCCCACGCGCCCCCTGTGCCCTCTCACTCTCTCCCGTGCCTTCTCCTCCTCCTCTCTCTCTCCTCTCGCACCTGAAGGCCGCCTGACGCCTTGCCGTTACGCCACCACGGCCACCGACCACCCCTCGCCCTGCCGATGAGTCCAGAGGCTCCGCCTCGACGTCCTCGACCTCCTCGCTGAGCTACGCAACGCCGGACGCCCTGAAGCCATGCCAGTGCCGCCGTTTCCGACCTCGGTTGCCGGAGATCCTCGTCGTCGTTTCGCCGGACCCCGTGCCTCCCCTGCCTCGCCAGAAGCACCAGATGAACCGCGGTGAGCCACTATTCCGTTTTCCCAGTGACCCGTTGCCTACCTTGCTCTCTAACCGCATCAGCCAGCGGAGCCGAACGCTCCCCGCCGCCGGTCATGGCGCCGCCGTAGCTAGAGCGCACCCACGACGCATTCGAGCCTACCCCCGTGCTCAGCGAGTCCGCAGGACTCCGTAGCAACCCGCAGCTCCTCCTCCCGTGCCCCAAAACGCTGTGTCCGAGCGCGTGCCAGATTCGCCGGCCGCGGACGTGCTCGCCGCCGTTGTTCCCGGCCGCCCAAAGACCAAACACCCCACCGTTGGATGCGCCAGACGCCAGCCACTCGTAGCACCCACCAAGACATCAAACCGTGGCCGGAGCAGCGTTCCGACGCTCTCCGCCTCTCCGGCCTCGCCGGGCGACTTCGCGCCGCAGGTTTGACCTCGACCATTGACTGGTGGGCTAGTTTGACCCCTGGTCATCGACGCGGCCCTGTGCCACTAACTAAAGTAGGTTAGTATTAGTTTAACGCTAACTAATATTAGTTAGTTAAACTAACTACTGACATGCAGGGCCCACAGGTCAGTTTGACCTGGACCAGCCCAGTTGACCTGCTGACATCAGGGTGATGTCATGTCGATTTAATAACCCATTTTCTGGATTTATTATTATTCAGGAAATTCCGGAAAATAGCTCAAACTTCTAAAATTCATAGAAATTCAACCGTAACTCCAAATGAGATAAATTATATATGAAAAATGATCAGAAAATCTAATATATCCATCTGTACCATTTTCATGCATGTTAGAACAACTTATAGCTGCTGTTTAGCACAAATCATATTAATGGCATTTAAACTCTCACCTATGAAGTTTGAATTTGAACCTAGGGTTCAAACCAACTCCATTTAACATGTTGCTAGTTGCATTAGCTCAAAGTAAAGCATATTGACATGTCATGGTCATGCATCATATTGTTGCATCGCATTGATTGTGTTCTTTCTTGTTTGCCGGTAATTGTCCCCTCTCGGTAGACGCTGTTCCGACGATGAGTTCGATGACACCGATGAAGACTCATTGTTATCTTCAGAAGTGCCAGGCAAGCAAAACCCCCTTGTTCATTCCGATACAATCCTACTCTCTCGCTCCTGCTCTCTTTTACTGCATTAGGACAACAACGATTCATACATTGCTACTTTGCTGCGGTAGCTGAACCCCTTTATCCTCGGCATGACCTATCATTCCACAGTAAATAGATGAAACCCACTAGCATGAGTAGGAGTTGTTTGAGCCCTGTTGTGCCTACTCATTCATGCTTGTTTGTCATGCCTGCTTGCTTCGAGTTGAGTCAGTCCGATTCATCGGGGATGAATTAGAGGTGTGTGAACATGTCCCTATCGTGTGAGCTAAGTGTGTGAACACGATTTGGTAAAGGTAGCGGTGAGAGGCCATGTAGGAGTACATGGTGGGTTGTCTCATTGAAGCCGTCCTCAGGAACTGAGTTCTGTGTTTGTGATCCATGAAACAGTTACTACCACGCATTGGGCCCGAAACCAATGGACCCTCTCGGCTTCTTAACCACCCTTGTTCTCTGTCCAGGAGTTGCAATTAGTTTCTGGTGTTTGTAGGATATGTGTTGGAGGCCGTGCATAGCGCTGACCCTAGGGGTGGGCTATGATGCGGTAGATACACCGTGGCACGGTGTACCGAATGCCCATTTGGTATCTCGGGAACCCTGCTCACATCGTTCGGGGCCAAGTAGTGGAAACCTCGGCGGACTCCTCATGATGGAACCTGAATAGGCGATAAACCTGGACTAGAGACTTGAGTGTATAGGTAGGCTGTGGCCGACACCCTCGCTGGGCTTCCGCTTGAAGGTTGCCGAGTACATGACGTGTAAACGGGGATAAGTGGTGAGAGCGTGTGTGAAGAAGTACACCCCTGCAGGGTTATAAATGATCTATTCGAATAGCCGCGTCCACGGTAAAGGACTTTTGGGTTGCCTATAACAGTTCATAGACAAGTGAAAGTGGATACTCTAAAATGCGCAAGATAAGCGTGAGTGCTATGGATGGCGTTCTCGTAGGGAGACGGGAGCGGATCCATAGTGGTGTATTGATATGGAGAATATGTGGACTGCAAAGCGCCACCTCGAAGAGTTACTTGTCAGTCGTAGTTCAGAATAGCCACCGAAGTCAAAGCTGGCTTGCCGCAGCTTAAACTCCACCACCCCTTTGTTGATAATGATGCATATGTAGTTAGTTCTGATGTAAGTCTTGCCGAGTACATTTGTACTCACGTTTGCTTATTTTATGTTTTGCAGAGAGACGTCAGTCTCGCTAGTAGTTCCGCGTGGACTTCGACGTTTAGCTTGTTACCTCAGCCACGATCTTGTGCCTCGGCAGAATCTGGTAGATAGTCAGGCTTCTAAGCCTTTTTCATTTGTAGATGTCTGTACTCAGACATGTTAAGCTTCCGCATGTGCTTTGACTTGTATGTTTCCGAGTGTTGGGTCATGAGACCCATGTTTGTAATATCTCGCTCCTTGGAGCCTAATGAATAAATACTTGAGTTGTAGAGTTATGTTGTGATGCCAAGTTGTATTTACACATATCGGTCATATTGTGTGTATGTTTGAAATGCTTGTATGTGTGGGATCCGACAATCTAGTTGTTTATTCTTGACAGCCTCTCTTATGGGGAAATGTAGTCTAGTGCCTCCTTGAGCCATAGTAGTCCGCTACAGCCCGGTTCACCGGAGTCCTGCTAGCCCAGCACTACTGCTCAGGACACTTGACTGGCCGGCATGTGTTTCACTTCGTTCCTGTGTTTGTCCCTTCGGGGAAATGTCACGCGGTGACATCCGGAGTCCTGCCTAGCCTGCTATAGCCCGGGTTCCCGGAGTCCTGTTAGCCCAGTGCTACAGCCCGGATTCACACGCTGCTGACCGACATGCTCGATGTGATTCATGTATGCCTGTCCCCATGGGTTAGTGCCGCTTTGGGTTCACGACTAGCCATGTCGGCCCGGGTTCTCCGTCATATGGATGCTAGCGACACTATCATATACGTGAGCCAAAAGGCTAAACGGTCCGGGCCATGGTAAGGCGACACCCGTGGGAATACCGTGCGTGAGGCTGCAAAGTGATATGAGGTGTTACCAGCTAGATCGATGTGACTTAGAATCGGGGTCCTGACATCGCTCTAAGCGGCATAAGTCTTTTGGGACTCGAAAACCTCTCGAACAGCGACCAGCTCTCGCCCTATCGTGACGGTCAGTTTTAGCTTTCTCCATCAGGTGCTCAGCCTCAACCGGGCACAATCTCGATGGTTCTCCCAAAGGCTACCTTAGCCGATATAACGGAACGTAAGGTACCAAAACATGGGAGCCGGGCAAACCCAATTATTGACCCAAGACATGATTCGGAGCCGATGCATATAATGCTATAAGTTCGGGGTGCCGCACTCATGAGAGTGTTCGGACTTCTCACACCATATTCTGGGGTGCGTAAGCCCCTGGTGTATTGGCCGTACCAAAGTGTACGGTTGCATAATGTCATAACTGAACATATTTTTTATCGAAACAGCTATGCAGACGATGCACTCCATGGACGACAGGTGCACGATTTTCATCTAGCCGTCTGCTGCACTTTGATAATATGCACGGACGCACGGATATGCCCTATCGTGCACAAATCGTCTGCTATGCGTCGTGTGCATAGCAGCGCTCTATTTTTATATATATAAAAAAGATAATGCAATAAGAGACAAAAGCTATGCATTGTTTATTTGAAAAGTCTGCGGTAAAAGCAGAACGATACAAATAGTGCGATAAGCAAGAGATGGGACTATTTAACATGTCCCCCCTCCAGGGGCGAGCTGCGGGGTTATATGTGAAACAAGTATACTGCTTCAAGTTATAGAGACCACTGGACACTGACATAGCTTACGCCTCCACCGGCTGTTGCATCGTGTGTTCGGGCGATTATCTTGCCGCGAGCCTTCCTGAAAGTGGAGTCCTGAAAGTAAGAAAGAAAGAAAAAAAGAATAACAAAATCAGGAGCCCCTTGTGCGGTTGAGCTGATTTTGGGCGCATGTGGTCGTGTCCCTCCCCTATGCCCATGGTATTTCCAGAGCGTAGTTATGTACGCCGCAGCATCGGGTTTCGCACTTTCGCTGGGCTGGGGTTAGGCCGCATTGCTACGCATGCTCGGAACGTACAAAGCGGTCTTGTTGTAGGTTACCCGGCGCCGCTTTGACGGTGTCCGGACGCTTAATGGCCGGATCGAGAATTGCCTTGACAGCTACTTTGTACTTCCGCCGCGAGGGCCGCCGTATGCTCCTCCGGCCCATAGAGAGCGTTCGTGTTTCCATTGACCGTAATGACTCCTCGAGGGCCCGCATCTTGAGCTTGAGGTATGCGTGAAGCGGCAATCGCATTGAACTTTGCAATGCGGTTCGTCCGGCAAAGGCGTGATAGCCATCGCAGAACGGGACTATGTCGAAGATTAACTCCTCGCTCGGAAATTATCCGGGATCCGAAGACCACATCAAGTGTAACCGAGCCTGCATAGCTGGCCTCTACACCTGGTATGACGCCTTTAAAGGTCGCCTTTGTGGGTTTAATCCTTGAGGGATCTATGCCCATTTTTTGCAATCAGATCCCGATAAAGCAGGTCTAAAGTCGCCGCCATCCATAAGGACTCTAGTGAGGTGAAATCCACAATGATTGGGTCTAAAACCAATGCGCGAATCCGCCATGGCGGATGCTAGTGAGGTGGTCCCTTCGATCAAAAGTGATCGGGCAGACGACCATGGGTTGAACTTTGGGGCGATCGCTCCAACGCATATACGCCCCTCGAGTGCACGCTTCGCCCCTTTTGGGTATGTGGGTTGCGATATCATGTTCACCGTCTGCACTTCAGCGGGCAAACCCTTCGCCCCTATTGTTCGGGCGGTCGGGCTCCTCCTCGCCATCGCTATGCAGCCCCTTGTCATTGTTTTCGGCGTTTAACTTGCTCGCCGCTTGAACACCCAACAATCCTCGCTGGTGTGGTTGGCCGGTTTTCGGGGTGCCGTGGTATCCGCACGAGCGATCGAGTAATCGGTCCAAATTGACGGGCCCGGAGTATTTCTTTTTGAATGGCTTTTTTCCACGACCGGTTTAGAGCCTCAATCCGCATTAATCGCCGCATCCTCGGCATTATCGCCGTTAATGCGGCGCTTTTGCTTGTTGCGACGCCGACCTGCCCATGCTGTCCTTGTTATCTGAATTACCAGGATCTTGGTCATGTTATTACTACGAAGCTAGCCAGTTGTCTTCTCCCGCCGCAAAGCGGGTCATGAGTGTCGTGGAGGGCTGCCATGGATTTTGGCTTTTCCTGTCCTAGGTGCCGGCAAGCCACTCATCACGGATGTTATGCTTGAAGGCTGCAAGGGCCTTCGCGTCCGGACGATCAACTATTTGATTTTTCTTCGTTAGGAACCGTGTCCGCATTGTCCGGTCGATTCCTCCGGGTCCGCCGGATTATGTGGCTTAGGTCATCGGGCGTCCTCGTGGTCGCATTATAGGTGCCCCGGAAGTTGTCGAGGAATGCGGCTTCCGTGTCCTCCCAACAACCAATTGATTATCTTGGCAAGCTGTTAAGCCAATGTCGAGCTGGTCCTTTAAGCTTGAGTGGGAGGTATTTGATGGCGTGTAGATCATCCTCGGGCCATGTGGATATGAAGGAGATAGTCCTCAATCCATACCGCAGGTCTCAAGCAGCGATCGTATGATTCGATGTTTACGGGTTTGAAACCCTCGATTTGATGATCCATTACTTCATCTATGAAGCATATTGGGTGTCTTGGCGCCTCAGATTGGGCTATATCACGACGTAGCTCAAATGAGCTTTGTCTGCTGTGTTCGCCCGGCCGATTTACCGTGATCCGCATGACGGTTATCGCCACGTTTCGTGGGCGCCCACGCCGATCCATAGATCGATCTTTGTTTGCCTTGCCCTGTCCTCCAATATATCTCGCAGTCCGCGATTTCGCGGCCTTGGTATTCTTTTGAGCGGCGCCGGGTGCGGCTTGAGTGGAGGGCCGAGAGGCCTCTCCGTCATGGCTACGAGGTGGCCGGGTCGGGCCAGATCATGCGCTGGTGATGTAGGTCTAGGTGCTTCCTCCTCTAATCGAGGTAGCAGCCTGTGTTTTGGGTAGCTCTTGGAGGGGCGTTCGAAGTTCAGATTTTCGCCGCAAGGACATCACCATCTGTCGGCTAGCAAGTCTTGGTCAGCTCTAAGTTGTTGCTGTTTTTCTTGAGGCTGCTCGCCGTGCCATGAGCCTGCGCTTGAAACGCTCTTGTTCGGACGGGATCCTCGTGCACGACAAATTCGCTGCCGTTGAGGCTTGCCTCGCCTTCGAGGGAGGCATGTAATTATCGCCCTCTACCTCTCTCGCTTGCCGCTTCTCTCATGAGGGCTGGCTTCTCCATCCTCCCGTACTGAATCCTCGCCGGAGGGGTTGTCTTCGGCACTGTCCGGTGTTATTGTCTCCGGTCTTTGGAATCGCCGCTTTTGCTGTGGCGGATTTAGAGCGGCGCCACGACGCCGGTGCTTAGGCTGTTTCTTGAGGGGTCATCCTCCGCCGTTCCGCCGCTGCTCCTTCTTTTGGGGTGTCCACCATGTATATGTCATATGACGAGGTGGCCTTCCGGTGCCTCAGAGGCGCTGGTTCTTGTTCGCTCTGCATCGTCGTCCATACCGCCGATGTCTTCGAGTCGAAGTCGAGCATGTCGGTTAAATCATCGGCCGGTGGCTACGAAGTGGGTGGTGGGTGGGCTTTCAATTTCTTTGTTGTCCGCGTCCCAACCTTGCCGACCATAGTCCGGCCAGGGCTCTCCTGATAAAGAGAGAGAGTTTAGTGAATTCAGAATGTCGCCGAAGGGTGAGTGCTGAAAAATGTCCGTGGCGGTGAACTCCATTATCGGCGCCCAATCGATTAGCAGGGGCGCGGAAGGTTCGGAGTCCGGAAAGGAGTCCGGCACCTCGGAGTCACGAGCTTCGCAAAGGACATGTATGGTGTTCGGCTCGATCGCCGTAGAGATTGCAGCCCCCGAGGCGGTGTCCAGCCACTCGATAGGCGCAGTCGGCTCCGAGCTAAGGGTCGGAGGCGGACATCGTGCGACCTCCGTGACACTGCTCGGCAGTGAGCTAGATCATGCCCATCATAGGAGTGCGCAGCGCTTGGTCAGGCTCGAACCCGTCAAGATCAAGTCTCCGCGGACGCTATCGTAGTTCAAACTTCCAAATCTGACCTGATGGCTGTGGGCATAGCTTTCAATCTGCTCCGGATGGCTGGCTTAATTGCCCGCAGCAAAGCCGCCGAATATGAAGATCTCATCCGGGAGAAAAGTCTCACCTGGACCGCGCGCCGTTGTTGATGATCGGAAGGAGCCATCTGGCCTAAAGGTTACGACACGTAGGAACTCAATGAAAGCACCAATGTCGGTGTCAAAACCGCGGATATCGGTTAGGGGTCCCGAATCGTAAGGCTCTAGGCGGATGGTAACAGGAGACAAGGGACACGATGTTTTTACCCAGGTTCGGGCCCTCTCAATGGAGGTAAAACCCTACTCCTGCTTGATTAATATTGATGATATGGGTAGCACAAGAGTAGATCTACCACGAGATCGTAGAGGCTAAACCCTAGAAGCTAGCCTATGGTATGATTGTTGTTCGTCTCTACGTACTAAAACCCTCTGGTTTATATAGACACCGGAGAGGGCTAGGGTTACACAAAGTCGGTTACAATGGAAGGAGATCTACATATCCGGATCGCCAAGCTTGCCTTCCACGCCAAGGAAAGTCCCATCCGGACACGGGACAAAGTCTTCAATCTTGTATCTTCATAGTCCAGGAGTCCGGCCAAAGGTCATAGTCCGGCCATCCGGACACCCCCTAATCCAGGACTCCCTTAGTGATGCAGCAAAGTAGCGTAAGTATTTCCCTCAGTTTTTGAGAACCAAGGTATCAATCCAGTAGGAGACTACACACAAATCGCCTAGTACCTGCACAAACAATCAAGAACCTTGCAACCAACGCGATAAAGGGGTTGTCAATCCCTTCACGGCCACTTTCAAAAGTGAGATTTGATAAAGAAAATAAGATAAATATTTTTGGTATTTTTGTTGTATAGATTAGAAAATAAAGATTGCAAAATAAACGACGACAGAAATAGCTAGTTGACGGGAAACTAATATGATGTAAAATAGTCCAGGGGGCCATAGGTTTCACTAGTGGCTTCTCTCAAGATAGCATATATTACGGTGGGTGAACAAATTACTGCCGAGCAATTGATAGAAAAGTGCACAGTTATGATGATATCTAAGGCAATGATCATGAATATAGGCATCACGTCTGTGTCAAGTAGACCAAACGATTCTCGCATCTACTACTATTACTCCACATATCGACCGCTATCCAAAGATGCATCTAGAGTATTAAGTTCATAAGAACAGAGTAACGCATTAGGCAAGATGACATGATGTAGAGGGATAAACTCAATCAATATGATATAAACCCCATCTTTTTATCCTCGATGGCAACAATACAATACGTGTCGTTTCCCTTTCTGTCACTGGGATCGTGCACCGCAAGATTGAACAGAAAATCTCACGAGCTCCGTTAGTGTAAGAAAACAAACCACCACTTTAAGGTACTGTAATGAACTCATTCTTTATTTATATTGGTGTCAAAACTACTGTATTCCAACTTCTTTATGGTTCATACCCCCCGATACTACTCATAGATTCATCAAAATAAGCAAACAACACACAATAAACAGAATCTGTCAAAAATAGAACAGTCTATAGCAATCTGTAACTTTCGAATACTTCTGTAACTCCAAAAATTCTGAGAAATTAGGAAGTCCTAAGAAATTTGTTTATTAATCTTCTGCAAAAAGAATCAACTGAAAAGCACGTTCCTGTGATTTATGAAAATTATTTTCGTGCTCACAAAAGTTTTTATTTTTCAGCAAGATCAAATTAACTATCACCGTAGGTTATCCTAAAGGTATTACTTGGCACAAACACTAATTAAAACACAAAAACACATCTAACCAGAGGCTAGATGAATTATTTATTACTAAACAGGAACAAAAAGCAAGGAACAAAATAAAATTGGGTTGCCTCCCAACAAGCGCTATCGCTTAACGCCCCTAGCTAGGCATTGAGATTTCGATGATGCTCACATGAAAGACAAGAATTGAAGCGCAAAGAGAGCATCATGAAACACGTGACAAACACATGTAAGTCTAACATACTTCCTATGCATAGGCATCTTATAGGCAAACAAATTAGCAAGGCAAGCAAGATCTAGCATATGCAAGGAATAAGAAAGAAACAATAACAATCTCAACATAACGAGAGGTAATTTAGTAACATGAAAATTTCCACAACCATATTTTCCTCCTCATAATAATTACACGTGGGATCATACTCAAATTCAACAATATATATATCACATAAAATTTTCTCTTCATGATCCACATGCATGCAAAGTTGACACTCTTCCGAAATAGTTGGATTATCATAAAATAAAGTCATGACCTCTCTGAACCCACATTTATCAAAAATTTCATAAGATTGAATATTCTCCAAATATGTGAGATCTAAAGTCGACACTCTTCCAAACCCACTTTCAATATTATTGCAAACACTATTATCAATCTCATATTCATCATGGGGCTTAAATAAATTTTCAAGATCATAAGAAGAATCACCCCAATCATGATCATTGCAACAAGTAGTAGACATAGCAAAACTAGCATCCCCAAGCTTAGGGTTTTGCATATCATTAAGACAATTGAGATTGATAGAATTTATAATAACATCATTGCAATCATGCTTTTCATCGAAGGAACTACCAAGTATGGGTGCAATAGCAACGATCTCATGTTTAACATAAGGAACTATAGCAAATTCATCTTCATAAATATTGGCATCATGGCCACAATAATAGCAAGCATCATGTTCATCAAGGGACATTTCAATCAAATCATCGGATTCATCATTATCTATAGATTCGTGCATATCATTATTTTCTTGCAAATCAACGGTCATTCTCTCTATAAATTCTTTGACGTAGACATTATGAGCATAGTTTTCATAGCAATATTTAAGTATGTCAAAATTTTCAGATTCGTAGAGAGTAATATCGTACTTTTAATCAAAGAAGCAACTTCATAAGCACCCTTAAAAGCAACAAATTCTTCAATTTGTTCGATATCATAGTAACTATAAACACCTTTTGCATAAGAAGATGAGATTTCATTTTCATTAAACTCACATAGGTAGGGAAGGTGTTTTTAGGTTCTTAGAGCAACAAGTAAAATCATAAATTTCACAAAGATTCCAAGCATAACACAGAATCTGCTTATTTGATCCCATAAGAGTCTCCCTTTTTCGCATAAACGATGACGCGATTTAAATGAGCATGCTCATCTAAAGATTTCCCATCAACTAGGCTAGTTGGGGTTTCAGCACGCGCATAAGGATCGAAGATGATCCAAGTAGAACACTTTAAGTGGATCCATATCAATAGATTTTTAGCAAGCAAGTATGCAAGCAAATAGAAGGCACGCGGAAACACAAATAGAAAGACATAAGGGAAGAAGGCGAAGAAAAGGCAAAGGTGAAGTGGGGGAGAGGAAAACGAGAGGCGAATGGCAAATATTGTAATGCGAGGGAGAAGGATTGTGATGGGTACTTGGTATGTCTTGACTTGAGCGTAGATCTCCCGACAGAACGGTGCCGTAAATCCTTCTTGCTACCTCTTGAGCATGCGTTGGTTTTCCCTTGAAGAGGAAAGGGTGATGCAAAGCAAAGTAGCGTAAGTATTTCCCTCACTTTCGAGAACCAAGGTATCAATCCAAAGAGGAGACTACACGCAAATCGCCTAGTACCTGCACAAACAATCAAGAACCTTGCAACCAACGTGATAAAGGGGTTGTCAATCCCTTCATGGCCACTTGCAAAAGTGAGATCTGATAAAGATAATAGGATAAATATTTTTGGTATTTTTGTTGTATAGATTGGAAAATAAAGATTGCAAAATAAACAGCGACAGAAATAGCTAGTTGACGGGAAACTAATATGATAGGGCACTAGTGCCTTCTCTCAAGATAGCATATATTACGGTGGGTGAACAAATTACTACTGAGCAATTGATAGAAAAGTGCATAGTTATGATGATATCTAAGGGATTGATCACGAATATAGGCATCACGTCCGTGTCAAGTAGGCCGAAACGATTCTGCATCTACGACTATTACTCCACACATCGACCGCTATGTAGCATGCATCTAGATATTAAGATCATAAGAATGGACTAATGCATTAGGCAAGAAGACATGATGTAGAGGGATAAACTCAAGCAATATGATACAAACCCCATCTTTTTATCCTCAATGGCAACAATACAATACATGCCGTTTCCCTTTCTATCACTGGGATCGAGCACCACAAGATTGAACCCAAAGCTAAGCACTTCTCCCATTGCAAGAAAGATCAATCTAGTAGGCCAAACTAAACCGATAATTCGAAGAGACTTGCAAATATATCAAATCATGCATATAAGAATTCAAAGAAGAACCAAATAATATTCATAGATAATCAAGTTCATAAACCCACAATTCATCGGATCTCAGCAAACACATCGCAAAAAAGTATTACATCGAATAGATCTCCAAGAACATTGAGGAGAACTTTGTATTGAGATCCAAAGAGAGAGAAGAAGTCATCTAGCTAATAACTATGGACCAAGGTCTCGCGGTAAACTACTCACACATCGCAGAGAGGCTATGGTGTTGATGTAGAATCCTCCGTGATCGAATCCCCTCCCGTGGAGCGCCGAAAAGGCCCCCAAGATGGGATCTCACGGCATGTAAGGTTACTTGCGGTGGAAAAGTGGTTTCGTGGCTCCTCTGGATGTTTTCAGGTATAAGAGTATATATAGGTGAAAGAAGTAGGTCGGTGGAGTTACGAGGGGCCCACGAGGTGGGAGCGCACCTACCCTCGGGCGCGCCCTCCGCCTCTTCGTGGCTGCCTCGTTGCTTCCTTGATTTCCACTCCAAGTCTCCTGGATTGCGTTTGTTCCAAAAAAGATCCTCGCGAAGGTTTCATTCCGTTTGATATTCCTTTTCTGTGAAACACTGAAATAGGCAAAAATCAGCAATTTGCACTGGGCCTTCGGTTAATAGGTTAGTCTCAAAAATAATATAAAAGAGCATAATAAAGCCCATTAAATATCCAAAACAGATAATATAATAGCATGGAACAATCAAAAATTATAGATACGTTGGAGACGTATCAACCACTAGGCATGATATAATTTCAACTTCATGACATTCAACTTATTCAACAATTTACTCACAGGATATAAATGAAGCGTAAGAGCAATTCCAAAGAAAAGAGCTTCGTTGACGGGATGTGAATGCCGCTTACTTAGCCTCCTTGGCAACTATTTGAGGACTCTATTTTATTTAAAAACTTTCAGATCTAAGTATTTTATTAAAACAGCAAGTAAAACAAAAATAAAATGACATTCCAAGGATAGCACAACTCATGTGAAGAAGCAAAAACTTAGGCTCAACCAATACTAACCGATAATTGTTGAAGAAGAAAGGTGGGATGCCTACCGGGGCATCTCCAAGCTTAGATGCTTGAGCCTTCTTGAAATATTGTCTTGGGATGCCTTGGGAATCCCCAAGCTTGAGCTTTTGTGTCTCCTTAATTCCTCTCATATCACGGTTTTCCTAAATCTCAAAAAGCTTCATCCACACAAAACTCAACAAGAACTCGTGAGATAAGTTAGTATAAACCATTGCAAAAACCTTATCATTCTCTACTGTAGAAAATCACTAAAATTATTATTCAACATTGCATGCTAAATGCCTCTGCATATTTAATACTCCTATCCTCAAATAGAATCATTAAACAACCAAACATATGCAAACAATGCAAATATAACAAAGAATCACCAAAACAGTTTAGTCTCAGAAGAATGCAAGAGTATCAATACTTGTTCAACTCCAAACATTATGAAATTTTACCACACTGTAGAAAATTTATTAGATCTCATTTGCAAAAAGTTTCAACATTTTATCACATTCTAACTTTTCTAGGGAATTTTTGCAACAGCGGTAAACTTCTGTTTTCAAACAGCAACATGTATACTTGCAAGATAAGCATGACAAAGGCTATCATTGCCACCTTTATTGAGATAAAAGATGCAAAACATTATTCTAAATAACAGCAAGAAAATCCTAACAAAATAAATTGATGCTCCAAGCAAAACTCATGTCATGTGACGAATGAAAACATAGCTCCAAGTGAGGTTACCGATAATGTTGGAGACGAAAGAGGGGATGCCTTCCGGGGGGCATCCCCAAGCTTAGTTGCTTGGATATTCCTTGGATATTAACTTGGGTGCCTTGGGAATCCCCAAGCTTAGGGTCATTTCACTCCTTATTCTCCTCATATCGATATCTCACCCAAAACTTGAAAACTTCAATCACACAAAACTTAACAGAACTTCGTGAGATAGGTTAGTATGATAAACAGCAAACCATTTCACTTTGGTACTGTCAAAGACAAGATTCATAATTGTTTCCACACAATGCCTACTGTAGCATATCATTTCCACTATTTATATTGAGCAATATAAGTCACAGAAACTACAAAACAAGCAAACTATGCATTGAAAACAGAATCTGTCAAAAACAGAACAGTATGTAGTAATCTATACTCAAACCATACTTCTCCTACTCCAAAAATTATGAAACAAATTGGGCCACGTGAGAAATTTGTATATTAAACTTCTTCAAAAATAACCAACTTAACAGCACTCCTCTGTTAAAAATGAGACCTATTTTCGTGAGCGCAAAAGTTTCTGCTTTTCAACAGGGTCAAATCAACTATCACCCAACATGATCCCAAAGGCTTTACTTGGCACTTTGTTGAAATAAAAGCTATAAAACATGATCAATACAGTAGCATAATCATGTTAACACACAAAAACAGTAGGTAAAAGTTTTGGGTTGTCTCCCAACAAGCGCTTTTCTTTAATGCCTTTTAAGCTAGGCATGATGATTTCAATGATGCTCACATAAAAGATAAGAATTGAAACACAAAGAGAACATCATGCATCATAAGTTCCTCTCTCATAATAATTTTCAGTAGCATAATGAATAGATTCATCAATATAACCATTACATAAAGCATTCTTTTCATGATCCACAAGCATAGAAAATTTGTTACTCTCTATGGCATACATGTCATCATAATAATCATCATAGAAAGCAACTTCATTGCCATAGTCAATTGAAAACTCTTCCAAAATAGTGGATGTATCACTAAATAAATTCATGACCTCTCCAAATCCACTTTCATCAATATTGTAATGAGATTCAACACCCTCCAAAATAGTGGGATCACTACTACCTAGAGTTGGCACTCTTCCAATCCCACTTTTATCAATGTAATCATCATAAATAGGAGGCATGCTATCAGCAAAATAAGTTTGATCAATCAAAGTAGGGGGACTAAAAAGATGATCTTCATTAAACATAGCATCCCCAAGCTTGGGACAAACATTAATTGCAGCAAATAAATTCTCAAACATGTCATCCTCATCAAACATAGCATCCCCAAGCTTGTGGCTTGGCATATCATAAGCATAATCACTCTCATTATTAATAGTATGAATAGCACCAACGGTATAACAATTGCTATCATCATAATTTCCCAAGTTGGTGCCAAAAAGATTTCCAATATTATAAGAAGTATCATTATCTTCCCAATCATAATCATCATAACAAGCAATAGGCATAACAAAATCATCATCAAGTGCAACATCTTCCACAATTATTTTTGATTCATTTTCATGAGGCACAATAATAATAGGAGCAACATTATTTGGGAGAGATACCTTTTTAACTCGCTTCTTTCTTCTTTTCTTCTTCTTCACCACATCATGTGTGGGTTCATTACATCTTTTCAAGCTTCTTATTGATGAGATTGGTTGGACAGGAAGCTCCTCCTTGTCACCTGATTCATCATAATAAACACTAGGAGGGTTTTGGGAAACATTTTCCCTTTCATTACTACTCTCTTCATATTCTATTTGTTCTCTTGACTTTAGATAGTTGGCAATATAAGGATTACCAATGCAATTTACCACACAAAACATATAAATTTCCTCTAGATCAAAATCAAAAAAATCTATTGAGATTAAATTTTTGAATACCCTCAGTTATACGTTTCATTTCTTCATACCCCAAAAGTAGACTAATCTCTTTATGATGCTCAAGGGTAATCAAGTTATCACAATTTTTGGACACTATTTGATCATGAAAGAATCTGCATTGAAGATTTAAATGACCACGTTCATTGCAAAGCTCACAAGGATGGCAGAAAAAAAATCATCTTTCAGCACAATCATCTAGCCTCTCTTGCAACTTTTTCGTTTCTAAATATTTATGCTTCTTGCAAAATCTATCTTCCCTTTTTGGTGTGCAAAGGCACTCCCAATTCACTCCGCAAAAAGTAACATGCTTATAAGAAACATTTTTGTCATGACTTATGCAATCATCATTAGCATTTTGGATATTCAAAGAATTCAAACCAACAAAATTGCAATCATGCTCATCATTCAAATATCTTGTACCAAGCATTTTATTGACTTCTTCTTCTAATAAGTGAGCACAATTTTCCGAACCATCATTTTCAAGAAAGATATTATAAAGATGATCAATAATACGATGCAACCTCAATGCCATTTTTTATGTAGTTTTATTTTATAGACCAAACTAGTGATAAACAAGAAACTAAAATATTCAATTGCAAGATCTAAAGATATACCTTCAAGCACTCACCTCCCCGGCAACGGCGCCTTAAAAAGAGCTTGATGTCTACTACGCAACTTTGTTCTTGTAGACACGTGTTGGGCCTCCAAGTGCAGAGTTTTGTAGGACAGTAGCAATTTTACCTCAAGTGGATGACCTAAGATTTATCAATCAGTGAGAGGTGTAGGATGAATATGGTCTTTCTCAAATGACCCTGCAACCAAATACAATAAATCTCTTGTGTCCCCAACACACCCAATACAATAGCAAATTGTATAGGTGCACTAGTTCGGCGAAGAGATGGTGATAAAAGTGTAATATTGATGGTAGAAATATGTTTTTATAATTTTAATAAATAAAAAGAGCAAGGTGGTAATTAGTAAACGGGCATAAAAATGGTATTGCACTGCTTGAAAAGGAGGCCTAGGGTCCGTACTTTCGCTAGTGCAATCTCTCAACAATGCTAACATAGTTGGATCATATGATTATCCCTCACTACTGCAAGATGCTGCTAACGCGACACTATGATCAGAGACCCTTTGACGAAACTGTGTGCGATGCCATAATCGCAAACGGTGGTGTAAAAAACCCGTCAAAAAAGGTGCAAAATGTTTGCGATGGCGGAGCCATCAAACACGGTTCAGATTTTAGTTGCGTGTGCGATGCAAGGCATATGGTTCAATTCAATTAACCGCTTATGGCGAGGAGGAACAAAAGAAACAGGAAGCCAGATGAAGGTGTAAAGCGATGTACAAAGATACGGTTCACTCGGATGAACTGTTGTGATTAGGCAACACAGAAGAAACGGTCAGCCAGATCAAAGATGTGTGCGATATACGCATGCGGTTCACTTTCGGATGAACTATTTATGCGTTGAGACATGAGAATGTAAACGGTTCAAATGAACAAGATGTGTGTGATACGAGGCAAACAGGCCTGTAATCGTAAACGCAGTGTGAAGACCGATAACAACACAGACGATTACTGCTAACAAGCCATGTGTGTTGTGAGCAAACGATTGCTGGTATACAATTATGAGTGATTGATGAAAACATCACCGACGGGTTCCATTGTTTAGTCCGTGTGTGATGTGATTTTCTTTGTCCGCACAACATCTACGCTCTGTCTACAGAGCATCAACATATATACTTAAAAAGACAGCATTGCATAACCAAATTAAGCATACAATTACACAAGTGACTACACACATAACATTTCCACACACCAAAGAAAGCAATTACATGCATACTAAAGTAGGAGAAATGAGGATCTAATCATCTACTTATTGTTGCGACGACGCTTGCCATTGCTCTGCTTCCGGCTGGATCCCTGGCCGTTTTGGGAAAGGAGGCACTTCCTCATGTCAACGATCCGCCTGTACATGTCGTAGCTCGTGTACGCCTCCTTGGCCGCGTACACAAAGTGAGCTTTGTTGAGTTTCTCCATCCAGGCCGAGTGCCGGGCACGCTTGTCCTTGTTGCACGAATCCTTCATGTCTCTGTAGTAGGGGTCGATGATGGCCTTGGCGAGGTGAGCTAGTGAGTCCTTCTCATGCTCCTTGCTGCCCCAGATCTTGTATTGGCCCTGGATGTCGACAAGATTATGGCAAGCGATGCCCGAATCCTCGAGCGCCTTTACATCGTTGGTGATGTCCACCGTAGCGAACATGTAGTGGGGGCCTTGTGGCCAGCAATAGTGGTGGATGAGGACGTGGTGGCACACGCACATCTGGGCGACGGCGACCTTGGGACGAGACCCGGCACGAGCGCGGGTGTACTCGAGGTCGAACCCGACCACCTTGTACTTCTCCTCGGCAAGCAACAGCTCCATGATGTGGATGGAGTGCTCCACCCAGACCGGGTCGTTGGTGTACACCACCGAGAGGTCCATGAACCTTCTATGGGTGTCCACCACGGCACGCCTGGTAAACTGCTGCTCGTTGTCGGCAGCCGCTCGGAGCGCCATTGGAGCCGCGCAGGATACCCTCTAAGAATTTCTTGTGGTGGGTGTGCTTCTTGCAACGGTGGGGCGCGATCGAAAGGTTGAAGAGACACAAGGTCACGTCTTGTCACGGCGTTCATAGCGGAGGATTCCAGTGCACGCTTGACAACACCGCACCGCACGCGTGGGCTCTAAGAGGCACCAAATATATCGTCGGTGAGCCTATTCCCGCGCTACCACGCTGTTTACCGTGCAGGCTTCCCGCCCGGCTAGTTTGGCCACGTTTCGGCTAGAAGAGGGACAAATCGTGGGCGTTTATTGGCAAAAAGCTTTGTAAAAATGAAGTGTGTGGAATGACTTCGGTCATAATTTTACCCTTGGGTGATGAGGTCAAAGTTACACAGAAGGGTGATGATGGACACTCGAGTGCGATAATTAATTCTCGCTGGTTTGCAATAACACGGTGGAAGAAACCAACTGTGTGCAATAATGTCGAAGATCGCAGTCGAGTTAGCTATACAGATCGTGTGCTGTGAGATCGACAAGGTAAACTGATTCGAGAATGGTTAATAAAATCTAAGACCATTGCATATTAAGGTCAAAATAGTGCTAGCAATATACGAGTCTCATACGATGCCATTTCAACGATTG
The DNA here is from genome assembly GCA_021605145.1 of Aegilops bicornis. Taxonomy (NCBI): domain Eukaryota; kingdom Viridiplantae; phylum Streptophyta; class Magnoliopsida; order Poales; family Poaceae; genus Aegilops; species Aegilops bicornis. The sequence goes on from JAHIAL010000020.1 coordinate 2,502,313, forward strand.
TACCACAAAAGCTCGAAATGTTACAAGGTTCAAATTCCAGAGTTATATGGCTCAAATTCGAAGATTACAAGGTTCAAACTGATATTAGAAATGAAATTCAGCTCATCAGCTGCAAACACTCGGGCTGATCCGCTGAACATGGATATCGGAGAGGTTCAAACTAATATCACCGCTTCTAAGTCTGGCTTCGAAACCTCACATTTTTTGCAAAAGGGCCAGCCACTCAGAAGTCATGTATGGGGTTGACACGATGACTTCCGATTCCTCTGTCATCTGAAGTTCCAAAATGAAATTCAGCATTTTTGGAGCCTAGTCCATTCTAAGCCAGCGCCCGGTACCGATCAACAAACCATTCATTTTTGCGAAATAAATGTAGGGCAAACCTCATTTCCTTCAGCACCCTTGCTCTGAGAACAAAGAACCTAGCGAATATAATCTCCCGTAAGGTCCCTCGGTAGGAGTTCAAAGTAATTTCTGAGAGATGCAGATCTAGGCATTCGACGTGATTGTTATGTTGTATCACATGATCCACCACTGGGCCTAATCTTATCTGCAAAAGAAGAAAATGTGTTAGTGCCTACATGCAGTTTTGAACATTACTACAGGCCTAGCTATTTGGTTTGCACAATTTGTAAAATGCACTAACATGCCATCTTCGATCGGACATGATTAACATGGGCATTTGATTACATTCTAGAAAAATGTAGCCTTCTTCACAAGAGGTTGGAGTGGATGAAAAGTTCCCTAAGAAAACTAGTACAGATGAATCTAAAGGAGAAATGCTTATTGATTGTAACCATATGGATAGAGCAACCAATATGGGGGGGGGGACATGTATGTACTAAAATCCTCCAAAAGGACCTTCAGAAATTGTAGTACATTGTCATTGTAAACTTGGAAAAAGGTGTCACAAATTGAACTCCCTTATGGTTAACATTTAACAGGAAAGGAACATCACCTCAATATATAGCTTCTCCAGGCACGGAAAGCATCTCAGGAAACTGACAACTTGCTCCAGGTTGGGATCGATAGATTCTACTGCCAAGACCTTCATTATGCGCAGTTTCGGGGTCAAGTTTGTCGGAATCATTTTCTGAATGAAAAATGAACAAACATCTTCAAAATTAGAAATAATGTTAATTTGTAGAAGGAGAGGTAGAAGGCGGCTGTTGTACCTGAACGAGTGTGGATCCAGTAACAAGTTCGGAGTATTTGTCAGACGAGTAGCCCACCACTGTCAATTTCAGCGCAGAAATGACATTGATTCTGGTTGGACCTTCTTGATCAACTACAAGTAATCTCTCAAGTGCAGGTGTGTCCTGGATGACCATACCATGGTACACATCTTGTGATGTCTTCCTGCCGCACCTGCAACACACATAAATAGTCCGGAGAGTCATGGAGGTGATGTGGAAGGTACTCAACCCTTGATCGCCTGAAGACGAAGGTACTCAAGTGCAGTATAGCCACGGAGTAGGCGCACCATGTCACCCTTTGAGAGGCAGACGACGACAAGCTCGAGTTGCTTCAGTCGTGGTAGAATAAGAGCGGGCGCGTCATTAAGGGGCGGGAAATGGCAGTTCCTGAACTTGGCGACGTGCAGTGTGGGCGCGAGGTGGACTGCGGACGTTGGCGTGACGCATATGCCCATCATCAAAGTGAGCTCCTCGAGCTGATCTAGGGTGGGAGATCGTAACCCGGTCGTCAAGCTTGGCTCGGTCCTTGCCGTTGGAACGGAACTTGCCCATTGTAAGGCCTTTGGTTGGGCCAAGGTGACTGCCGAGGATCTCAGAGAACGCATCCATGCTTTTGCGATAGCCATGGCAGAGCTCGTGGGTGTCGATGAGGTCGAGAGGGCTGGAGTTCCATAGGGGGCGCCACCGCTGGGAAAGGAGGGTTGTCCGGGCCCCATATTTGATTGGGAGGAGGCAGATGATGACTGAGGGAGTCCTGGATTAGGGGGTGTCCGCATGGCCGGACTATGACCTCTGGCCGGGCTCCTGGACTATGAAGATACAAGATTGAAGACTTCGTCCCGTGTCCGGATGGGACTTTCCTTGGCGTGGAAGGCAAGCTTGTCGATACGGATATGTAGATCTCCTTCCATTTTAACCTACTACGTGTAATCATATCCCTCTCCGGTGTCTATATAAACCGGAGGGTTTTAGTCAGTAGGACGAACAACAATCATACCATAGGCTAGCTTCTAGGGTTTAGCCTCTCTGATCTCGTGGTAGATCTACTCTTGTACTACCCATATCATCAATATTAATCAAGCAGGAGTAGGGTTTTACCTCCATCGAGAGGGCCCAACCTGGGTAAAACATCGTGTCCCTTGTCTCCTGTTACCATCCACCTAGACGCCTTGCGATTCGGGACCCCCTACCGAGATCCGCCGATTTTGACACCGACATTGGTGCTTTCATTGAGAGTTCCTCGTATGCGTCACCTTTAGGCCCGATGGCTCCTTCGATCATCAACAACCCCTGGTAGCGGTCCAGAAGCGAGACTTTTCTCCCGGGACAGATCTTCGTATTCGGCGGCTTTTGCGGGCCAATTCGCTTGGCCATCTGGAGCAGATTGAAAGCTACGCCCCTGGCCATCAGGTCAGATTTGGAAGTTTGAACTACACGGCCGACGTCCGCGGAGACTTGATCTTCGACGGGTTCAAGCCACAGCCAAGCGCGCCGCACTGTTACGATGGGCATGATCTAGCTCTGCCGCCCGAGCGGTGTCTCGGAGGTCGCACTCAAAGGTCCGGCTCGACCCTTAGCTTCCGAACCGATTGCGCTATCGAGGACGGGTGGCTGGACACCGCCTCGAGGGCTGCAATCTCTGGCGATTGAGCGAACACCATACCTGTCGCTTTGGCGAAGCTCAGTGACTCCGGTGCCGGACTCCTTTCGGACTCGAACCTTCCGCCACCGCTAATCGATTGGGCGCCGATAATGGAGTTCACACGCCATGACATTTTTTTTCAGCACTTCGCCTTCGCGACATTCTGAATTCACTAAAGTCTCTCTCTTTATCAGAGAGCCCTGGCGGACTATGGTCGGCAAGGTTGGGACGCAGACAACGAAGAAATTCAAAGCCCACCCACCACCCACTTCAGAGCCACCGCCGATGATTTAACCGACATGCTCGACTTGACTCTGAAGACATCGACGGTATGGACGACGATGCAGAGATTTAAGAAGAACCGATGCCCTACAGAGACCTTTGGAAGGCCACCTTGTCATATGACATATACATGGTGGACACCCCAAAAGAAGGGAACGGCGGAACAACGGAGGATGACCCTCCAAGAAACAGCGCCTAAGTGCGGCGTCGCGCCGCTCCTAAATCCCGCCACAAAGAAAACGGCGATTCCGGCACCGGAGACAATAACACCGGGACAAAGGTCAAGACAACCCTCCAAAGAGGATTCAAAGACAGAGGATGGAGAAGCCAGCCCTCATGAGACAAATGCCGGAGCATGTGAGAGGTAGAGGGCGATAATTACATGCCTCCCTCGAAGGCGAGGCAAGCCTCGGCGATGACGAATTTGTTGTGCACGAGGATCCCGTCGAACAAGAAGCGTTTCAAAGGCAGGCTCATGGCCACGGCGAAAGCAGCCTCAAGAAAAAACAACAACAGCTTACAGTGACCAAGACTTGCTAGCCGACAGATGGGTGATGTCCTTGCGGCCGAAAATCTGAACTCAAACGCCCCTCAAGAGCTACCCAAAACGCAGGCTGCAACCTCGATTAGAGGAGGAAGCACCTAGACCTACATCACCGGCGCATGATACGGCCCGACCCGGCCACCTCGTGGTCATGACGGAGAGGCCTCTCGGCCCTCCACTCAAGCCGCACCCGGCGCCGCTCAAAGAATACCAAAGGCACGGGAAATCGCCCGGACCTGCGAGATATATTGGAGGGCAGGGCAAGGCAAACAAGATCGATCTATGGATCGCGTGGGCGCCCCACGACACGTGACGATAACCGTCATGCCGGATATGGTAAATCCGGCCGGGCCGAACACAGCAGACAAAGCTCATTTGAGCTACGTCGTGATATAGCCCAATACAGAGGCGCCGCACACCCACTATGCTTCACAGATGAAGTAATGGATCATCAAATCCCCGAGGGTTTCAAACCCGTAAACATCGAATCATACGATGGCACAACAGACCCTGCGATATATATTGAGGACTATCTCCTTCATATCCACATGGCCCGCGGGGATGATCTACACGCCATCAAATACCTCCCACTCAAGCTTAAAGGACCAGCTCGGCATTGGCTTAACGGTTTGCCGGCGAGAATCAATTGGTTGTTGGGAGGACACCAAGCCGCATTCCTCGACAACTTCCGGGGCACCTATGTGCGACCACCGAGGCGCCCGATGACCAAAGCCACATAATCCAGCAGCCGGAGGAATCGGCCGAGCAATTCTAGACACGGTTCCTAACGAAGAAAAATCAAATAGTCGACTGTCCGGACGCAGAGGCCCTTGCAGCCTTCAAGCATAACATCCGTGACGGTGGCTTGCCCGACACCTAGGACAGGAAAAGACGAAATCCATGGCAGCCCTCCGACACTCATGACCCGCTTTTGCGCGGGAGAAGACAGCTGGCTAGCTCGTAGTAATAACATAACCAAGATCCCTGGTAATTCGGATACCAAGGACAGCATGGGCAGGTCGCGTCGCAACAAGCAAAAGCGCCGCATTAACAGTGATAATGCTGAGGATCTGGCCGATTAATGCCGGATTCGAAGGCTCTAAACCGGTCGTGGAAAAAGCCATTCAAAAGAAATACTCGGGCCCGTCCAATTTGGACCGAATACTTTCGATCGCTCGTGCGGATACACGGCACCCGAAAAAACCAGCCAACCACACCAGCGAGGGATTGTTGGGTGTTCAAGCGAGCGAGCAAGTTAAGCGCCGAAAATAATGACAAGGGGCTGCATAGCGATGACGCCGAGGAGCCCGGCCGCCAAACAATAGGGGACAGAAGGGTTTCCCCCACAAGTGCGGACGGTGAACATGATATACGCAACCCACATACCCAAAAAGGGAGGCGGGCGTGCACTTTCGAGGGCGTATATGCGTTGGAGCCGGTCGCCCCAAAGTTCAACGCATGGTCCTCCCTGCCCGATCACTTTTGATCGAAGGGACCACCCACTAGCATCCGCCATGGCGGATTCGCCGCGTGGTTTTAGACCCAATCATTGACGGATTTCACCTCACTAGAGTCCCTTACGGATGGCGGCAACAGGCTGAACACCTTTATCGAGGATACAGTCACGAAAAATGGGCATAGATCCCTCAAGGATTAAACCCACAAAAGCGACCTTTAAAAGCGTCATACCATGTGTAGAGGCCAACTGCATGCGAGGCTCGATTACACTTGAGGTGGTCTTCGGATCCCGGATAATTTCCGAGCGAGGAGTTAATCTTCGACATAGTCCCGTTCACGCGATGGCTATCACGCCTTTGCCGGACAAACCGCATTTGCAAAGTTCAATGCGGTGCCGCTTTCTGTATACCTCAAGCTCAAGATGCGGGCCCTCGAGGAGTCATTACGGTCAATGGAAACACCGAACGCTCTCTCCGGACGGAGGAGCATCTGGCGGCCCTCGCGGCGGAAATACAAAGCAACTGTCAAGGCAATTCTCGATCCGGCCATTAAATGTCCGGACACCGTCCTGTACCGGAGTAACCTACAACAAGACCGCCTGGCACGTTCCGAAACGCCAGCGTAGCAATGCGGCCCTAACCCCAAATTGCGAATTATGAACCGATCACTGCTGGCGTACATAACTACGCTCTGGAAATACCATGGGCATAGGGGAGGGACACGACCACGCAGACGCCCAAAATACGGCTCACCGCACAAGGGAGCTCCCGATTTTGTCATTCTTTTTCTTTCTTTCTTACTTTCAGACTCCACTTTCCGGAAGGCCTGCCGTGACATAATCGCCCGAACACATGATGCAACAGCCGGGGAGGCGGCTACGTCCTAAAGACTTATGCAGCTTAGAGCGAGGAGTCGGCTTTGTCCTGCCTAGGCTTGATAGCGCCCGAACTCGGTCTTCCGAGTACTAGGGGCTTCACGAAATTTAAAATTATAGAATTCTATGGCTAAGTGAGTGTTCAAGCATTATAGTCCGATTGCCATGTTCATTGTGTTGAGCGCCTCCCTCGAAGGACCCAATAATGGGAAAAGAAGCTCAAGTTTATCCCGAACACCCCCAGACTTTCGCGGCATGGGGGCAGAAGCCGACGACTCGCCATCTCTCAATTTTGATAAACGGCCGCACAGAAGGTAATATTTTAAATTCAAAAGCGTTTCTTAGCGCTAATGAAACAAGTTTTCAGTGTACAGGATCACAAATGCGAGTTTACTAAAAAATTACATCTTTGGAGCACTCATCCGCGATACGGCGGGCGCCCTTCAGGACGCCCTCATAATACATCTCGGGCTTGCGATGCTCCTTGCCCGGCGGTGGTCCATCCGTCACAAGCTTCTCAGCGTCCATCTTGCCCCAGTGCACTTTAGCACGGGCAAGGGCTCTGAGCACCTTCGATGCATCTGAGCGCTTGATGACTTCAAGCCTTGGGCGAGGCATCCACCAGCCGCCTTACCAGCCGAAGTAGCTTCGGGCATGGCTTCCCGGCCACAATGGATCATGCGAGACCCTTCATGGCCTGTTCGGCCACCTTATGGAGCTCGACCAGCTGCTTCACCGGTCGCTCAAAACACCAGTGTCCGGCCTCAGATATCTTGAGACGAACGCCTTCTCCGTCGAGCTTTCCTCCTCGGCTCGATAGAATGCGGCTCGTCGGACTCACTCAGGAAGATCTGCGAATGCTCTGGAGAGCTCGGACTCGGGTAAGTAACAAGTAATTCACTTTTGCGTGCTTGCTTTGCATAAAGAATGCCTTACCGCCCGCTATCTTCTTCATCGCCTCAATTTCTGGAGGGCTTTTAGGGCTTCGGCCTTGGCAGATTTAGGCGCTCTCAAGCGTCGTGAGGCTTCGGACTCTGAGTCTTGATTCACTCTCCAAACTCGTGTTTTTCCACGAGCACAGGAGCTCTTGCTGCACCGCCACCACCCGCGCCTCCCTGCTTCTCTTGCTCGGTGCGCTCCAGGGCCACATTGTTTTCGGCCTTGGACATCGCTTCCTTCAGGGTCGCCACCTCGTTCGTGGCCCCTGCATACCCACGTTGATCCTGTCATTTTATTTTTGCAACCACATTTCTTTATATATACTTACATAAGGTATTACTTACCTTCCTTGTCCTCGAGCTGCTTCTTGGCAAGGCCGAGCTCGTCCTCGGACCACTCGAGGCTCTGCTTCAATACATTGTCCTCCAGCGATCCCGGTCTGCGGTAGAGGTCAACGGCCTGACTGCATTCCCATATTGACACACTTATGTTAGACTCCTGCGTATATCTTTTTGATCCTCAGTTCGGCTTTTCTTTCCGAACACCAAACTGAGCATCAAGGGCTACTGTCTGTGCGGTAATATTTTTACATATCTTAAATACGTACCTCAAAGCCTGTTAGGAGGCTGGCACAGGCTTCGGTCAGCCCGCTCTTGGCGGACTGAACCTTCTGGATCACCGCACTCATAATAGTGCGGTGCTCCTCGTCGATGGAGGCGCCGTTAAGCACCTCCAGCAGTTTATCCGGTGCCTCAGGTTGGACGGAGGTCACGGCGTCGTAGGTTTGCCCTTCTTAGTAGGGGGCCGCCTGCCGGATGCCGGAACCGTTGAAGGTTCCGGTGCGGTCTCCGGCCTAGGGCCGGACTTAGAGCCCTTAGGGGTTTTATCCTTTACCGCTTTGAGTCCGGGAGGTCGCCTTGTGGCGCCCTAAAGGACCATCTCCTCCTAGCTTGGCCCTTTTGGGGCGCCACCTCGGCGTCGTCCCACGCGCGAGGAGAGGAGGCAATCGGAAGTGAAGTGCTCGTCACATCCGACGAACCGAGAACCGCTCGACGGTTGCCGAGCCCGACCTTTGGGCGGACTGCATGATTATATCCGGCGTCGAGAAGGTATTGTGCAACAAAGGAACGCCATGAGTTATCGGTATCCGAAGACTTACGATTTCGCCGAGGCTTGGCCCTGGGTGGCCCTCTTCTTCGCCGTCGTCGGCGTTGGTGGAGTAGTCCGGGAGGAGGTCCTTCCCTTCTTGGACCCTCCGGCCTCCCAGTTAGGCGGCCTTCCTTTTCTTCTCTCCCCCAGGGAGAGACCTCTCTTCCTCCTCCTCGTCTTCACGGGAGGAGTCCGCCTCAGTCATCGGACGATGAGTCCGACACCACTGGCGTCGGGAACTCTTTCGAAGTTCCCGTGGCCTGCTTCTTAACCTTCTTCTCCGGCACCACGTAAGGTGCGGGGCCAGCAACCCGTCAAGTGGGCGTCTGCTGGATCTTGAGGCAAAGGCCGGGACGATCGATCTGTCCGGTCTTCTTCTGCCATTCCTGTCAAAGGAACGAGAGCTTAGATCCCGCATAGAGTCAAACTATGAAAAACAAGTATCTCGTAAAGGGTAAAATAAGCTTACTACGCAGGCTTGTCATTTCGCGCGGAATCCGCGATCCTCGGTGATGGGAGGGGGAACCTCGGCGCCCTTGAATAGCACCTTCCAGGCATCTTCGTGCATTGTGTCAAAGAGCACGGTCGTAGTTTGGTGCTTTGGGCGGGTTGAACTCCCATAAGTTAAAAGGCCCGTCGTTGACACGGGAGGATCCGGCGGATGAGCATGACTGGACTACGTTAACGAAGTTCAACCTCTCTGTTCACCAGGTCTTGGACGTAGGATTGGAGTCCGGTCCGCTCTTCTGAATTACCCCACGACAGGCCCGTCTCTTTCCAGGAGGTGAGCCTTGTATGGAAGCTAGATCGGAATTCGAGGGCCGCTGCCCATTTAGGGTCACGCGGCTCGGTGATGTAGAACCACCCCGATTGCCACCCCTTTATGGTCTCCATGAAGGAGCCCTCGAGCCATGTAACGTTGGGCATCTTGCCCGCCATGGCGCCTCCGCCTCCAGCTTGTTGGCCGCCCACAACCTTGACTTGACATTGAAGGTCTTCAGCCATAAGCAGTGGGGCTTGATGCGGAGGAAAGCCTCGCACATGACGATAAACGCCGAGATGTTGAGGACGAAGTTCGGGGCCAGATCGTGGAAATCCAGGCTGTAGCAGAACATGAGCCCCCGGACAAATGGGTGAAGTGGAAAACCTAGTCCGCGGAGGAAGTGGGTGAGGAACACCACCCTCTCATGGGGCCTGGGGGTGGGGATGAGCTGCCCCTTGTCGGGAAGCTGGTGCGCGATGTCATTAGACAAGTATCCGGCCTTCCTCAGCTTCTTGATGTGTCCCTCCGTGACGGAGGAAACCATCCACTTGCCTCCCGCTCCGGACATGGCTGGAGAAGGTCGAGGTGAGATGTGCGGACTTAGGCGCTGGAGCTCGAAAAGGGAAAATGGATAAGCAAAGGAGGAAGAAGGCGTAGATGGAAAAGGTGGATCCTTATCCCTTATATGGGCGGACGAAACTATGCCCCCACCAGCCTGGTAAAACTCGCTTATCTCCCAAAGCGCCGTAAACTAATGGCACGGTTGGGTTACCCGTCCGTATTGATGAGAATCCCAGAATAAAGGGAACACGATCTACTGCTTCAACAAGGCGTACCAAGGAAACCGCCTCGCTAAGTCTTATTTGAGGTGGGACAAGAAAACGATTCGAATAAAGGCTTGGCCGTGGAGTGATGACACGTTGCGGAATACGTCAGCAGATTGGATTTGTGTAAGTATTATTCTCTCTACGGTGTTATGTGGAAATTATTTTGCAGAGCCGGACACTATCCTTGTGTTCAAAATCTTCTATGAAGTATTCGGAGGAGGAACCCGCTGTGACACTCCAAAAATTTTATTTGGTTTTCAACAAAAACCTTGTTGGATTTGAAGAAGGTCTTTTAAATCCTTCCAAAAACCTCTCTCTCAAAACTTTTCCCCTTGGCAAGGATCTTATTTTTGGTATCTTCTTCAACCCCCGTGTTTGATTATTAAAAACCTTTCTGATTGTTCCCTTCCCAATTTATTTTTTTTGGAATTTATTTTCTTTTAAAAGAAACCCTAGGAGTTTTGGGACTTCTCTTATATTGAAACCACCCATGGTTTTACCATGCCGCATGTGGTAAATCCTCCCAAAACCCCCTCCCTCCACTTTGGGGCAATCCAAACATTCTGTTCCAACTAGTCCAACCCATTTATGGATTTTATTTCATTTGTTTCATTCCCCAAAACAATCCTGTCAATTATTTTAAGCCTAGATGGTTTACAAAGGAGGTACCTAATTTCCTTTGAGTTTTGATCTCAAACCAACTCCTCTGGATAGTCCTTAGCACCCCCAACCTAGATCCATCAAGATCCACTCTTCCACTTTTCAAATTTTTCAAGTTTCAGCCACTGCAAGTTTGGACCAAATTCATCATTTTTGGTGAAATTCATATTTTTCTTTCTCAAAAAATTCCACCAAAATTCAGGCAGCCCCGGATGCTTTGAGAGGTCACCACACGAAAGATCAGCCCCAGATAAAATTTTCTCATGCTTGAATCATTTCATCAAACACTTGGCGGCCTTTGTTCTGTGCACATTCGGAAAAGTTCAGAGTTTCAGAGTCTTCTTCAGTGTCGTTTTTCGTCAGAGACTCGTCACCGATCGCCCGTGCACCCTGGCGCGTGGCGCACGGTCCCTTCTCCCTGACCAGAGCATCGCACGCCCGCTTGGATGGATGCAGGTGTCGGTGGTGGCGAAACATCGCCGGCGCGGCAACCTGCGATGTGGCGAAAGCCACCCGTGGCGTGCCAATGGAGCAAGACGCTTGTTACGCCGCTCGCACCGCCCAACGCTCCCTAGCCCTCCAGCATTGGCCTCATGCATGCCAAGCTTCACCGTAGCACCGTCGCCGTGGCGGAAAGCATAAAGGCGCGCCCTTCACGCCACCGGCAGACCCGCGCCGCCCCGTTCTGCCGAAGCCTCAAAGACGCCTAATCCAGCCAAGGTTAGGTGCTAAGCGAGCCCGTGGACCTCCACGTCGATGCTCAACCCCTAATCTCCCCGGACCAAGCAACTGCGCCCGCCGTAACCATCGCCGGAGATCCCCGTTCTCGGCCACCGCCTCGGATCGCCTATCAAAAGAGGTCCCAAGCTCGCTCTCGAGCACGCACCACCCCTACACCCCACCAAAGACTCTTGCCAGCCACTAGGGGACCTCGAGGAGGTCTCCTCCCCAACTCCGGCCGCCCGATCCGCCTCGGCCACCAGCTCGATCCACTCGGTGAGGCCATCCCGGCGCCCAAACCTCGTCGGTAGCCTCCTCGAGCACCCAGTGAGCTAAGCCAAGCTTCAATTTGACCTTCGCAGCCCTCCCGGCGAGATCCAACTCCACCCGAGCATGCCGTCCACGGAGCAAGGGCCGCCGTCGACGTGGTGCTCGCCGGCGACCACCACCACCACTCACCGACGCGGAAGGACACGCTGAGCACGTAGGTACCTCCCGATCCCCCTGCCTCGCCGTGGATCGCCGCCGGCGACCACCGCAGCTCTCGGGCGCCGACGAGCTCTGTTCTCCCCGTTTGAAAATTCAAACCTGACGGGTGGGACCCCCCGTCAGCCTCTCTTTTCTTTTTTTTAAAACGTTTTACGAAAATGTATTCGCTAATACGCTTTCAATGCTGAAGCGTTTTCTGGTCTTTTCTATTCAGCCCCCGAGAAGTTTATGTTTCATTACGTGAAAGGTCCACTGGATTAAAACCCTTATAACTTTTAAACAGAAAAGGATTTTTGATTGATTCTTTTTCTGTCCTCTTTAAAATTTTGTCTAGTTTTTTTATCAGATTTATTTGAAAATTAGTTGGAATACTTTTGTGCACCACACGGTATTTACGATAGTGCGTGTATTTCTGTATATCGTAGATACCGAAGGGGTGTAGAACATGAACTTCACCGAGCTAGGCTCTGACTACTCCGAACCAGGCAAGCATGTTTGAACCTTTGATATGATGAGTGTTCGTTGCATGTTTGCATTAGGTAGTTCCATGGCATGTTGATGAGCATTTCGACAAATGTTATATTATATGAAAGGTTGAGGCAAGTGAGTTTCGAAAATCCATATGTTGTTGGAATGAGTTTGCATGGCCATGTGATGGCATGAGAATGGGTAAGATGGCAGTGTTGTAGCATGCCAGTCTTATGCCAGACTATTTGACTCCAGTGTCAACGTGAATCAAGTCACATTTCCGTCCGTTTTCCCCTCCTGTACTACCACATGTTTTCCGAAAGGGATATGGCTTAGTAAGTTGCAAACCTCTTTCCTGGTACACACCAAATAGAGAGGCCGTGATGAGGGTTCCATGGCCCTGGATTAAAGCCTATCATCCGGTCAGGGGGCATGGGTGTTTCCGGTTGGGACCGAGAGGGGGGCACCCCTTAGAGCGCGCGTATATAAATTTGATCCCATGCTATTCGAGATTGTGATCTCCCCGTCTCAAAGTTTTTCTTAAACGCTGTCTAGGGTGATTCCTGGCAACGTGAGGTGGGATGGGTGTGTACTGGTTAGATGTGTTTCTTCCGAAATACCGTAAACGGAACTAGCCCTTCGTGACTACGGAAATCTGTTGGCTGTGGGCAATTTAGTACAAACTCTGCAGAATCAAAAATCCTTGAAATCATCCTATCCATGTCCAAGTAATGTGTTCAACTTACCTTGTCAAGTGTCAGTGACAAAACTCCGGTAAACCACATGAGTGTTAAGTCTGGTTAAATGTTTATTCATGTGGATGGACTGACCCGTTTATTATTATGTGTTGAATATTTTTCCAATGAGTATTATACCTCCGTGAATTCATCAGATATGAATAATGAAATTTACGCCCTTTCTGCGATGTCGCTCAGACGTCCGACTGTGGCACACTTGTTATTTACTTTAGATATAAGCCCTTTCTGCGATGTCGCTCAGACGTCAGTCAGTTGCACACTTGTTATTTACTTTTGATATAAGCCCTTTACGTGATGTCGCTCGAGACGTCCGGATCGTGGCACGCTTGTTATTTACTTTTGATATAAGCCCTTTCTTCGCGATGTCGCTCGGACGTCCGATCGCGGGCACGCTTGTTATTTACTTTTGATATAAGCCCTTTTCGCGATGTCGCTCGACGTCCGATCGTGGCACGCTTGTTATTTACTTTTGATATAAGCCCTTTCTGTGATGTCGCTCGGACGTCCATCAGGCACGCTTGTTATTTACTTTTGATATAAGCCCTTTCTGCGATGTCGCCGGACATCCGGATCGTAACTGCACGCTTGTTATTTTACTTTTGATATAAGCCCTTTCTGCGATGTCACCCAGACGTCCGACTGTGGCACGCTTGTTATTTTACTTTCGATATAAGCCCTTTCTGCGATGTCGCTCAGACGTCCGACTGTGGCACACCTATTATTTACTTTTCAATATAAGCCCTTTATGTGGGGTCGCTTAGACGCCCGACTGCGGCGTGATTATTTAATTGTTCACCCTTCGACGCGTTGCTCCAGACACCCGATCGGTTTTCTGTTGGTTGTTGGGTTTTCGTGAGGACTTACTGCTGGCTTCCTTTTTACTTATCATGTCATGCGAATGCTTATTAATTGAGTGTGCATTGATCTTTGCTCATAACGCATTCATGCATGCATTTGTTATATCTTATGTCCGAATTGTCTTGCGAGTACTTTCAAAGTACTCACCTGGCTTGTTGATTTGGCCAGATGTTGATGAAGGCGATCTCATGGAGGAAGAGTTCGATAGCGAGTCCGATGCCTAGAGGAGTCCCAGTCAGTCCCGTGCGACCCTGGTTTTGGTCACTGTATTATATCCGCTTTTGCTACCCGAATAAATTCATCGAGCCTCACCTCGACGCTCGATGAGCCGTCAGTCTAGGAGTTATATTATCCACTCCACTATGATTTTCAACCACCACTTTTATCTCGAGTCAGTAGTATGCCACCCCACACCATTGTGTCATATCCGCCATTATGTATAATTATTGGCGTACTTGTAATAAATTGTTGAGCACCCCCAGCTCGACCACAGTAATATATTCAATGCTATTGGCTTACTGTATCAAGATTTTGTCTACCAGTCAGGAGGACTTTCTTCATACTGGACTCAAAAGGTCGGTTTCACAATAAGCATTTTATTGGAAAACCGGTCGTGACACCCGCCTTGCAATGCCGAAGACAAACTGCGCGCCGGACTCGTCGTCATTGAAGCCTGGTTCAGGGGCTACTGAGGGAGTCCTGGATTAGGGGGTGTCCGGATGGCCGGACTCCTGGACTATGAAGATACAAGATTGAAGACTTCGTCCCGTGTCCGGATGGGACTTTCCTTGGCGTGGAAGGCAAGCTTGGCGATACGGATATGTAGATCTCCTTCCATTGTAAATCCGAATCTGTGTAACCCTAGCCCTCTCCGGTGTCTATATAAAGCTGGAGGGTTTTAGTCCGTGAGACGAACAACAATCATACCATAGGCTAGCTTCTAGGGTTTAGCCTCTCACGATCTCGTGGTAGATCTTCTCTTGTACTACCCATATCATCAATATTAATCAAGCAGAGTAGGGTTTTACCTCCATCGAGAGGCCCGAACACAGGTAAAAACATAGTGTCCCTTGTCTCCTGTTACCATCCGCCTAAACGCACAGTTCGGGACCCCCTACCCGAGATCCGCCGGTTTTGACACCGACAATGACTCTCAACATATCATCGGGGAGGCTGCTGATTAAGTCTAAGCCTGCTGGAGTCACTTGCGGTTCTAGATCGCCCCGCCTCCGCTTGTTGCAGCCCCGTTCTCCACCTCTGGAGTCTCCTTGTCAGCGACACTTTCTGATAGAAATGGGAGTACAGGGAATATTTAGTTAAAACAAGGCAATAGAAAAGTGTATTGGTAACTAGAAGTTATTAGGTAGGAATATAGTAAGAAAAGGGAATAACAATTGGTTGCTTAAATACTACACAATTCATTTGACATTCTTTGGGTAAGTCAACATATGCAGATAGTTGAAAAGAAAACTTACTTCTAACAAAGTGCAGGATGATAATTTTGTCGGGAAGTTAGCATATATCTCATGACCAGGCTCTTTTATGTGCAAAGGTAATTTTAGTGCCAAACTTTCAAGACATAAAACTTTGCAATTTCATTCCAAAAGCCGATTGCCAAAATAGGAGTCACCATGTTCATCAAGTCTTACAGTAGCAACGATTGTAAATCCATGGTTTGTGTGCAGTATGACATCCGTGGAGCCTTGATCTATGTAAAGAGAAAATTTGTGGACTACATAATCTATTGCATAGCGAGGGATATGTCCTGCAGAAAATGGTAGGATTGTTAAAGAAAATATGGTAACATGAAAATATGGGCCCAAATTGAAAGAATTGTACATCAGTTGAAATTGAAGGACAAAAGTCTATAATTAAGTAGATAGGTTAAACATGATGTCATGGAAAAATGAGAGTAATCGAAAGAACAATACATCATTAATTTGCCTAATATAGAAAGAAGAGGGGGAAAATCCCCTTTGACCTATATGGTGCATGTGGAACCTTTTATCCAAATGTAGAAATATTTAGAATATGTTCAGGAAAGTAGGCCATGCCAACCGATTTATGGTGAGATTGAACATACCGCATGCGTCCTCAAGTTATCTGGTACGATGATGGAATCTCTGGCGGCGGTCGCAAAGTCCTGAAGTGTCGGCGCACTGTACATTCTATGAATGAAAGAAACCCCTCAAATCAGCTCGAATAAAAATGAATTCACGGTGATTTCCGCCTGGTGATTAAAGGAGGCAGATGAACTGGGACAAGAGATGAGATAATATCTCGTTAAATTAGTTACCTTGTCATCCATGAGAAAGAACCCTCAGTACGGCAGATTCCCCAACCGAGCAGAGCTAGGTCGATCATGGCAGCGTCGAGAAAGTCGATGGCGATAGGCGGCGGCAAGCGTAAGTGGCGAAATGCGGTGGGCTTTGCTTGGCAAGCGGCGGCGGCCGAGCTAAGTGTTTACCGCCCGATAAGGCGGTGCCACGGCATAGACGCGGAGGAGCTTGTGCGGTATGAATGGGGAACGTCTTGAGGGGCCGAGGGGTGGCGGGCGGGTGAGGGTTTTTGTGACGTGGGGATGGTGAGGGTTTTATTTTTTTCTTTTTTGAATTGGGTGGTGAGGGTTTTCTGTCCCACAAAGAATTTTGGGGGCGACGGTTTGCCAGAGCGAACCGTGTGTGATTGACGCAACTGGCAAAATGAAAGTCAGGGCACACGGTTCCAATTACGGGAACTGTGTGATTGACGTACTACCTCCGTCCTGGTTTATTGGTCCCCGTTGTAATTTTTATCAAAATTTGGCGAAATATTTAACATACTCAGACATAGATAATAAGCGTACATGTACATAAGCATAGTTCAACCATAAGTACATAGTTCAACCGTCATTAAGCATACTCAAGCGTACATAGTTCAATCCATCCCACATCTCATCTCACATGCGTCCAGCACGATCCTGAAGCTTCTCCATGTACTCGGCGTACGCGCCGTGCACCACCCTGCGAGAATACTTCTGCTTGAAGGATCCAACGGCCCGTCCTCTTGCATGCGCCACAACACTTAGATACGTGTCATGAAGCTTGTGGTTGCAAAATGGGCATCCATAGCAGTCGTTCCAGGTCCTAGTACGCCTATTATGCATTCCCGCATAAAGCTCCCTCAGGATTCGCCTCTTGTACCTCCTATGGGCATCTTCATCCTCGCTGTCCACATCGTCAGACATCACCTATACAAATAGTAAAACAAATTTGGCATCAAATCACTGATTACATGTCGTGAAGTAGTATTAGGAATTCATGGCTACTTATTTATACATATCCAGATATTATGGTTCGATTTTTAAGCACAGTCGTCTATGTACAGACCAATCTTAAACAAAATAATGGCACAAACATATGTAGGTCATTCAAAATCAATTGTCAAGTCCTGGCTAGGAATTATTAGCACGAACACTAACCCTAGTCAGATTACTAGCAGAAATCATTTGCAGATGAAACAACTATTCACTTATAACCTGTACCATTCAAGCATTCCATACACTACACGAATCTAACGAAACTTACCCAGATTTCATGGATTGGGAGAACATAACCACATGATTTCTATTCCAAAAAGGGGGAGGCAGGAGTAACCAGAAAAACCCTATGATCTATTTGACACATAAATGGGTATAGATGACTAACCAGTTGTCCGTCATCGTCGGAGTCATCGCCGGAGTGGTCGTCGGAGTCGTCACCGGAGTGGTCATCGGAGTCGGTGTGGAACTCCGCCTCCGGCTGTGGAAGCTCGACGCCATCGACGATGTCAGGGTGCAGCGATAACTCGCCGGCGGTGATGGTAACCTCTGTCTCCATCTCCACGCCGTGCTCCGGTGCTTAAGCAGCCCCGACGTCACCACTCCCTCCGATGGGGCGCTTTTGCGGCATCCTCATACACTGAGGCTTTGAGGACTGAGAGCGGCGTCGAGGATGCAAGCGGAGAGAGAGGATTGTGTGTGCGTAGCGAGGATGGGGGTATAGCCGCTCAGGTGCACCATTAATATGGAGTAGTGGGAGTTGTGGGAGTGAGGCCAGCGGCGGTCAAACCGATGGCTTGCCTCCCGGTGAGCCTGCGCACCGGACTACTGGCATGCCTACCAAAGTTTCACACAGCTACTTGCACGCCTCCCGATGACACTGCGCAGCGAGCACGCCTACAAGTACGCCACACGGGTCACGCGGCGGCACGTATATTGTTTTTCTACTTGGATGATTAATGCTGCCGCTTTATTGCTTAACCGAAGCATGACACGTATCCATTGTTGGTCTAAAGATCACGGTTTTAATAAATAATTCGTTTGGGATATGGTTCCCATTTATTAATAATCTCCCGTTTGTAATTAGATAAAATTACATCAAAGCTGGTTTCAAATTTGATAAAAAAAGTACAATGCCACTTTGTGTTTGTGTCCATATGCAACACGATAAGTTTCATGAACTTCAAATAAGTTTTGGATGTACTAGAATTTAAAAATCATGATTCTCAATGTTTGAAATTTGTTGCACGGGGAGTAAACATGCACCCAGTGAGACACATGTGTTTTTGCAATCCATTTAGGTGCACTGTCACGTGTGCATGTAGCTCAAATTTGATTTTTGCACATTATACCCGTAGAAAATCAATCAATCAATGTACTAAAACGTCTTAATGATCTCTCTCTGTGATTTTTTTGAAATTAAAAGCGTCCCTCCGTTGGTAACATGTATGTTCACCGCCAGGATAATTAATTTAACATGCATCGTAGTTGCAGTGGATTCATGTGTGTGTGTGGGTGTGTGCGTGCAGGGGTGGCGGGTGGCTCACAAAGACACTACGAGTTGTGAGCCACCATGTGGGTTTGCCGTTTTGTTAGGCAGGCCGGTGCCACATCAGAGTCGTGAAATCGTTATTTAAAATATTACACAACCCTTTCATACATAAATGTTTTGGCCACATGCAGTCGATGGTTGTCCTACACGACACTCGATACTCGAGTATGACGCTTTCTGTGGGCCCACGAGGTCGTCGTCCATCACTTTAACGAACAGCCGGCAGTGAGGTTAATTTGACCAGCAAGGTAGAATCTTTTTTGTTTGTGTTATGGTGGTATATAGTACGCGTCGAAGAGGTGGGAGGGGACTAGCATATATACTATACATATGCGTCCGTGAACAAGTACACCTCACTCAGTGTCGGGACTTTTTGGTTACCGAGGCACGTGCCACATCAAAATTGTGAAATTGGTTATTCAAACATCACACAACACCTTTGTGGGACACATGCATATCCTAGCTAGGACACTCACGTGTGACGCTTCCATCTGTGGGCCCACGACGCCATCGTCGATGCATGCATGCATGCATCACTTTGACCTACATCGGGAGGGGTTAATTAATTTTGCCATCGATGAGGATTCTTTTGGGTTGTACATATATTACGGCAGGAGCATATAGTATGCGGTGAAGAGAGGGGAAGGGGACCATCATATGTAGTACGCTTGATATGAACCTAGCTCACTCTGTGTGGGTGCATGGTTTATGGTTTTTGAGGCATGTGGCACATCAAAGTTGTGCATTTTGGGTATTCAACATATATATGTTTGGCCCACATGCAAAGCGGTGGTGGTTGTCCTCTCGCACCCACTTAAGCGGTTATTAGCGATATCGATGCTTTCCATCTGTGGGCCCGCTTGGTCCATCACTACTTTATGCCTGACAACGAGAGAGGTTAATTTGACTTAGGAGGGGATTATTGTTTTTGCTCTGGGATGACATGCATGATACAGTTCGAGCACACACAAATGCATGTGTACGCATGAATCCCTCTCATCGAGTCGAAGTGGCTAGTACAACGACACATCATGAACCGATCTCGCTCTGTGTGGGGAGCTAGTGTATGCGATTTTTGACACACGCCACATCAATGTTGTGTATTCAAACATGCATGCACGCATCACCTCCATACATATGCATGTGTGGTTGCCTTCAAACGATACACTCCCTCGCATGGTTATCGGCGACAAGCCTATATATTTGTGGGCCCGCGTGGACATCCATGATCACCTTGACCAACAACAGGATAGGTTACCATGGCAGAATCTTCATTTGGTTCGTGTTATCGTATTATAGGTCATGGTGAGATCCATACCTAATTAAGTTTGAGCGCATATACTATGCACGCGTGCATGCGTGAATCCCCGTCGTTGGCTTGAAGTGTGGTGTAACATACATATGCATCGCCAACCTAACCCTCACTCAGTGTGGGGATTTCTAGTTCGAAATCACGGTGCCACATCAAAGTTGTTCCGTTGTTACTCAAAAACACACCTCTCCATACATATGTTTGGGCCACATGCATGCAGTGGTTGTCTTCGGGGACTAGCTACTTGCGTGATTATTGGCGAAGCTAGCCCATCTCCGGGTCGCATGGACGGCCATCACTTTGACCAACAACAAGAGAGAGGTTGTATGCGACCAAGGTGGATTATTCTTGGTCTGTTTATGATCCATCTTGGTGAGATATATGCCTCTCGGCACCTTGTTGAAAGTGTGTGTGTGTAGGGGGGGTTGCTACTTCGCACTTTGCTAGGTGAACCTCGGTTGTGGGGGCATGCATTCATAGCTTAGGATTCCCTTCGTGGCGACACGAGGGGGGTGGGGGGCTGCTAGCTACTTAACAATTTGCTAGGTGAACCTCGGTTGGGGGGAGGGACATGCATTCATAGCTTAGGATTCCTTCGATGCCGACACTAGGGGGCTGCTACCTACTTAGCACTTTGCTAGGTGAACCTCGGTTGGGGGTATGCATTCATAGCTTAGGATTCCCTTCGTGCCGACCACGAGGGAGGGGTGGCTGCTAGCTACTTAGCACTTTGCTAGGGTGAACCTCGGTTGGGGAGGGCATGCATTCATAGCTTAGGATTCCCTTCGTGCCGACACGAGGAGGGGGCTGCTAGCTACTTCAAGACTTTGCTAGGTGAACCTCGGCTGGGGGGGCACGCATTCATAGCTTAGGAATCTCTTCGTGCCGACACGAGGGAGGAGGGGGGCTGCTAGCTACTTCGCACTTTGCTAGGTGAACCTCGGTTGGGGCATGCATTCATAGCTTAGGATTCCCGTCGTGCCGACACGAGGGAGGGGCTGCTAGCTACTTCGCACTTTGCTAGGGTGAACCTCGGTTGGGGGCATGCATTCATAGCTTAGGATTCCCTTCATGCCGAGCCTACGAGGGAGGGGGCTGCTAGCTACTTTGCACTTTGCTAGGTGAATGAACCTCGGTTGCGAGGGCATGCATTCATAGCTTAGGATTCCCTTCGTCTGGAAACCACGAGGGGAGGGGGCTGCTAGCTACTTCGCACTTTGCTAGGTGAACCTCGGTTGGGGGGAGGGGGCATGCATTCATAGCTTAGGATTCCCTTCGTGCCGACACGAGGGGGTGGGGGTGGGGGCAAGCAATACCATGCGCTTTGCGAGAGAGGTGCCACATCGAAGTTGCATTTGGTATTTGAAAATCAAACCACCCTTTTGATACATAAATTTGGTCCACATGCAAGTGTGTTCGTGTTCTGACCCTCTCCCGCGTCATTTTTCGCCAAATTTATGAACATTAGACAAGCCGGATGACGCAACAGACACGGTTCACTCAAACTAACCGTGTGCCACACCGGTGCACCTGTCACGCACACATCCGCACAGTACATTGGGCTCCACGAGGCTCCCCCTCTCAAAAATATCTGCCCGCCTCGAGGGTTTTTCTGTTTCATAACACACGGTTGTTATCTCCGGACCGTGTGCGATGTTTCTTGTTCCCAATCCCGCCTGCATCCCTAGAAAATATCTACCCGCCTCAAGGGTTTTTCTGTTACATAACACACGGTTGTTATCTCCGGACCGTGTGCGATGTTTCTTGTTCCCAATCCCGCCTGCATCCCTAGAAAATATATGCCCGCCTCGAGGGTTTTTCTGTTTCAGAACACATGCTTGTTATCTCCGGACCGTGTGCGATGCACTATCATCAAAAATTTCAATACCCCGGCATTTCACTCCTGCGTTTGACTCCCGCGTAGTAAACTTTTCAGTACCCGCGTCATTTCCTCAAACACCCCGCGCCCCCCTCCACACACACACACACACACACACACACACACACACACACACACACACACACACACCAAAACCTCTCCTGCATGCGGCAAGACACACACACACACCCTCCCTCACTGAAACCCTAGCAAGGTCCCCGCCACGCATGAAGGCCTCCATTGTCAACATCTGCCCGGTTGCGATGCGACTTACCCACTAATCTCAGCCCCAGGCCGCCCTGAGTGTCTTAGATGACGCCTGCCAAACGCCCCCTTCCCCACAGATCCCCATCCTCATCCCCATCCCCCACTCCAGAGCGTCGCAGCCTAAGCTCGGCTACGCTTCCCGTGGAGCTCGAGGAGCGATTGGCCCAAAAGAGGTGTATAGCGGTCTATTCGCCCGACGTTGCCGAGGAAGCTGACAACCATTCTGGCGGCGGGCACTCAAGCAGCCAGGCTAGAGTATGCGGGCATGTCTCGGCCGCCGTCTACGACATCGAGGTCATCAACAGCGATGGCCTGAGGCGGGCTGTGTCACAGGTTAAGTGGCCCACCCCCAACCCCTCGGATTCAACCACCGTCGATCTCATCCATGGCCCCGCCACTAATCTCCTCTGGCTCGCTGTCAACAATTTGCCATTCTACATCGCCATCGAGCCCCTTTTGTCATTTCTGAAGGACACGTTCTGCGACGCTGGCTTGGGATCCACAGCTTCCAAGTCAGACCTCATCGACAGCAACCACGAGGGAGGGCACCCTCTCCGGCTCTTCCAAGGGGAAAGAGCCCATCTGCTCTTCCAAGGGGAAAGCGCCCGCCCGCGACATCAGGGAGGGCACCCATAGCCGTGCTCTTCCAAGGGGAAGGAGCCCATCTGCGACAACATGGAGCGCATCCAGGGTCCGTGCTCTTCCCACGGGAACGAGCCCATCTGTGAAAAGTGAGGAAACCCATGATTTGTTTATTTCAGTTGTTCACAATGTGATGCTCTATATGTGCAATTACTTACTATTTAGTACATTTCATCAATCCAGTTTTAAACATACCGATAGGAATGCATATATTTGCTTGCTGTTAAGCTGTTATAGCTAGCATATGCCTCTTTTAAAGTTTTTGATTGTTCGGTTGTTTGTAGTTAGCTTATGTTCAGTTTCAAATGCTATCTTTGGTTGTTCGTAGTATGCCTTGTTCATTCGATTATTCACAACGTGATGTTCTATATGTGCAAGTATGAACTATGCGGTTCAATTTCATCGCATACCAGTTTCAACAATACCACTTTGAATGACTACATTTGGTTGTCGCAACTTGTAGTTAACACGCCTTTCCATTTTTATTTAACCATAACCAAGGTACTTAGACCGCACAATACAGTTTGAATGACTATGTTTGCTTGTTGTTAAATATTAGGCCTCTTGCAGTTAGCACACCTTTCCACTTGTTTTGCTTTACTAGTGTGCTTAAACCTGCACACTAAAGCTATCTTTTGGAGATTATTTTGCCTGCCATGTATAATTTTGGTTGATGTTTAGCCTGTTGTGCTTGACATGCTTCTCGATGTACCTACACAGGACAATTTTGGGAACGACTGTTGTTTTCCATCGAGGTTAGTTTCATCCCATGGCTTATAGGCGCTCACTGTTCAAGATATCGGTAGCTGGTACATTATAGGCCGATGGCTGATAAGGGACTAATCGGTGAATCGGACTTTTAACTGAATATATTTGCAACCCATTTTTCGTTAGGTTAACTAGGGCCATATGTAACATATCTGAGGCTAGATAGCAACATGCACTGTACTTAAGGTCTAAATATGCAATCCTAGGCTACATAGCAACAAGGAAGAGTGTTACATTAATGTTCTAATGATGTCTAGATATACGTGAGAAGAGCAAAGCAGCAGACAACAAGAACAACACAGCCCTGTTTGGATACTCAACTTAGCTAGAGGTTAGAGTTAGTATCTAGCTCATTACTAACCTCGAACTAACTCCATCCAAAGAGTTGTTTGGATGGCAGGGTTAGATTGACAATAAATGCACTAGGAGAACTAGCTCCAATTAGCACCTCTTGGATTGGATAGTCTTTTTTGGGTGCGTTATAGATGCAACTAGCTCAAACTAGCCCTCATGTTTAGATATACTTTAGGGCTATTTGAGCCCGAACTAGCTCAAACTAACTGTAACCCATGGATACAACATCGGTTAATCAGCCGATAATTTGTAAGAATGAACTAAACTCCTTCCGACCCATAATATAAGATGTTAATTCATCTATTATGTGAGTATATTGGATGTTATAAGATACTCCCTCTGTTCCTAAATATTTGTCATTTTAGAGATTTCAAATGGACTACCACATACGGATGTATATAGAGATATTATAAAAGAGTGTTGTACTACATCATTGTGCAATTGCTGTTTAGCTTCTAATATTAACTTGGTGCTTTTAGGTACATATGTCATTGGTAAAGATCCGGGTTTCAACCCTTTCTGCATATGGGGCAATGAGATATCGATGAACCAGCATCAAGTGAGGAAGCTGATAAAGATTGTTAGTAAAATGGGTCCAAAGATGGCAATTAAACTATTTGTTTGCACTTTATCCAAGACAACAAATGACTGCGAGGATGGTAAGTAAGAACTCTGCAGACCTTCTTTTTACGCCCATAATGAGTTGTGTTAGATGACAATATGCGAATCTTTTTCCTTTGCGTTGGTTGCCAAAGCAGTTTACTCAAGATTACCTCTCAAACTACATGATTGGTGGGCATGCAAAGGTTAAAGTATTTCTACCTGAACACGATGGTTATCTAGATGTTTTCATGAAGACCGTGAAGGATGGGTGGTCGGCCATCACAAGGGGTTGGCCTAGGGTCGTGCGTGCCTTCTGCATGGAGGAGGGCACAATATGGGCATTCCGCTTCACCTTGTTCCAGAATATATTTCGCCTCTTTCTACCGTCTTTAATAGTACAAGTATACAACAATGGTTCATCATTCTTTATTTCGTTCTTATGTAATTCTTGAACATATGTACCTATGAATCGAATAACGCACTGGTTGTTGGAACCTGATGGATATGAATCAAGCTGTAGCATACATTCAAATTCAAATTCAAATCCAAATCCGGTACAATTTGGAAAAGCAGCAATTAAATTACGGTGAAATTACGCTCCCCGGGTTGTTACGGCACACACGGTTAGTAGAACACAAACGTTTGCGATATGCACCATAATCCGAGACGGTTCACAGAGAGGAAACGTGTGCAAGCATGCACACAAATTGCCATTTACCCAAGCGTGTGCGATATCGAACAATATCACAAATAGTGCGGGCAAACTAAGCGTTTGTGTTAGTTGCCTTATCGCATTACGATTCGCAACCATGAACTGCTTCGATGAAGTATGCATCGTAAACGTTGCACCATAGAATAGCGTGTGCGATAGTCGTCGTGTATGACGATGTTACAACGGTCCGACGTTTCATAATCCTGTCCGACACGTACCTACGACGATTAGCTAATCTTCTTAACGGTGAACCGTTTGTGATGGGCAGCGCATCATACACGTTCTATAATAGTGAACCGTTTGTGATGGGCGCGCGCGCCATTAAGCGTAGCACCACAGAATACCGACTGTGATGGCAATGCGAGCAGAAACAAGTAGGAGTACTGTAGGGGCCCTATCCCCGACGGTTTCTAGGTCGTGTGGGAAGGACCCCCCCTATCGCCCACACTCACTTGGCGACGGTTCCAAATGCCATAGTGGAAAGGGGTTAAAAATCGTTTGTTTAGGACCGATGCGTACCAGTGCCTCAAAGTGTAATAAAGAATCACTCCCGAGTTCCTATTAGCGGAGAACAAAAGATAGGAATTACTTGTAGGGCACGAAACTACCTCAAAGCTATTCTTTCCGTTCAATCTATTCAAGAGTTCGTACTAAAATAACACAAAGCTATTTTTTCCGTTCGATGTATCCTAGAGTTCGTACTAGAATAACACCAAAGCAAATTCATATTCATAATACAATCCACACAAAGAACTATAAAGAGACCCCCAAAGTTTCCGTGGGAGAAAAAGCGATGCGAAACCCCTATGCATAGATTACCCCAATATCACCGAGGGAATCCGCAAGTTGAATGCCATAACACATATCAAGTGAATCAATAAGATACCCCAATTGTCACCTCAAGTATTCATATTGCAAGATATTCTCATCTCTGAATATTCGATCCGACAAGACAAAAATTCAAAGGGTAAAGGTTCAATCCATCATAATAAGAGTATAGAGGGTAGAAACATCATATGATCCGACTATATTAACGAAGCCCATGATAGAGATCACGAGAGAGAGAGAGAGAGAGAGAGAGAGAGATTAAACACATAGCTACTGGTACAAACCCTCAGCCCTGAGGGTGGACTACTCCCTCCTCATCGTCGTGGCCACCGGGATGATGAAGATGGCCATCGGAGATGATCCCCCCCCCTCCGGCAGGGTGCCAGAATGGGTCTAGAATGTTTTTCGGTGGCTACGGAGCCCTGCGGCGGCGGAACTTCTGATCTAGGTTAACCCCGATGGGTTCCAGAATATTTGGGAATTTATAGTGCAAAGAGGGGGTGCGGGAGGCCACCGAGGTGAGCACAACCCACCTGGGCGCACCAGAGGGCCTGGCGCGCCCTGGTGGGTTGTGCCCTCCTCGAGGCACCCCAGTGCTTCTCAGCCAAAGGATTGCTTCTGGCCCATAAAAAATCCCCGTGGAGTTTCATTGCGATTGGACTCCGTTTGATATTGATTTTCTGTGATGTAAAAAACAAGCAAAAACAGCAACTGGCACTGTGTCAATAGGTTAGTCCCAAAAAATGATATAAAGTTGCTATAAAATGATTGTAAAACACCCAAGAATGATAAAATAACAGCATGAATACTTCATAAATTATAGATACGTTGGAGACGTATCAGGTACGAAGTTCATGATAAACTAAAGTTCAATTAATCATATTACTTAAGAACTCCCACTTAGATAGACATCCCTCTAGTCATCTAAATGATCACGTGATCCATATCAACTAAACCATGTCTGATCATCACGTGAGATGGAGTAGTTTTCAATGGTGAACATCACTATGTTGATCATATCTACTATATGATTCACGTTCGACCTTTCGGTCTTAGTGTTCCGAGCCCATATTTGCATATGCTAGGCTCGTCAAGTTTAACCCGAGTATTCTGCATGTGCAAAACTGGCTTGCACCTGTTGTATGTGAACATAGAGCTTATCACACCCGATCATCACGTGGTGTCTCGGCACGGCGAACTATAGCAAAGGTGCATACTCAGGGAGAACACTTATACCTTGAAATTTAGTGAGGGATCATCTTATAATGCTACCGCCGAACTAAGCAAAATAAGATGCATAAAGGATAAACATCACATGCAATCAAAATATGTGACATGATATGGCCATCATCATCTTGTGCCTTTGATCTCCATCTCCAAAGCACCGTCATGATCTCCATCGTCACCGGCTTGACACCTTGATCTCCATCGTAGCATCATTGTCGTCTTGCCAACTATTGCTTCTACGACTATCGCTACCGCTTGTGGTAATAACCGAGCAGCATATAATGCAGGCTAAAATGCTCAAGATCACTGTTGGACAACTCCTCGAGATTGATCCCATGTCTCCGCTTAGAGAGGAGGAAATAAAACGGAAATATGTCCGGGGCCAACCTTTGGTCAAGCCAGACGAGGTCAAGAAGCTCCCAACGAGAATGTATGAATTGCATCAATGGTACATGAACATTACCAAGATTTCCAATCGAGAATCCCTCATGGTGAATGTCAAGAAGGATCATTACTTCCATAGAGAAAGGCTGTGTCCGTTGAGTATTCGAGAACTATTTCAGTTATACAATCAAGGGCACTTTCGACAAATCTATCGTGGTTGCTGTTATTATGCGTAAGTGATTTCTTCCTGTAATTCTCAAGCTAGCTGTAGTGATCATTTTGATCAACCATTACCTGTAATTATCCTCACTATATTCTTTTCTATGGTATTATGCAGGATGAAGATGTATGAAATGAAAAAAGGTGGACGCTATGGCATTGGGTCCATTGACCCAAATACCATTAATGAATACACATGGAAATTAGATACATATTATCGAGCAAGTGTAGAGGAAAGCATGCTAGAGTTCTTCAAGCGCCTCAATACCAATGAAGATATACTACTTCCTTACAACTTCATGTGAGTCACCTTTGTCTTGTACTACAAATTCTGTTTTTGCTTACTAGCTAGCTACATGTTTTGCTTACGTATGCCCGCTTAATTAAGACAAGCAAGCGTGTGTGCATGCATTTTTCTTTGGATCTTGTTAATCATTAAAGTTGATGAAGGAGCAGGTTGAAATCTTGGACTCACTACTTAAGAAAGAAAGTGACTACACCATCGTGAAGGGGATAGTCAACAGGTAATTTCAATCATTATTAACTATATCTCGGCCTATTTAATTTGTTCGTCATTTCCTGATAACAACTACTACCTCCGTCCGGGATTATTAGTCCGAAGTGTAGGCGTAGGCTTGTCCGTTCTTTTAAGGCAATTTGAAGTTAAATCGGAAGAGTAGTTAATGCGACGATGCATGCGAGCGGTGCATCTTTGTAAAGCTTTTATTTCATTGGTCATGCATGCGCGAAACTAGCAAGCATAGCGAGTCCAACACTATTGTATTTAATTACCAACGTTTACTGCCCTTGACCAATGCATGCATTTGCTTGAATAGTGTGCGAGAAAGGCTGCAATTACCTTGGTACTAGAGATTTGGTCTAAGGGACTTTTAAACCCGGACGGAGGTAGTATTTAATAACCCATTTATTCATTTTCTTTGTCGGCGGGCAGGGCTTGGGAAAAGTTCATCAACGTCACTCTAGGCCAATGGAAACAAAAGCTGAAATGGTATCGACCCAAGGTAAGTAATTAAGTAGTACTGGCTAGCTAGCTGCCATCTCTTTAATTATCATGCTTGATTAATTATTATCTGATAAAATCCCATTCTCGTAAAGGCCCTGAAGCAGGCGCCGGGTACTGATCTGTGTGCATACTATGTTTGCGAGAACATTCGCATGATGGCGTCCGAAAGAGCAGATCTCAAAGGCGGAATTTGGGTACGTTGTCGAGAACACTATTCACAATTTTTACACCATTATCGATATCTAGTCACACAACTAATACACAACCATATTGATCTCCTTCTTAACGGTTCGAGAGAGGTGCGAGAAGCTCCTACCAGCAGTGCATACAAGCAATTCAAAAGGAAATAGCGGGATTTTTGCTTGACCAGGTCATAGATCTGACGGAGAATACTATTACCGCTACACTTCCCCATGAACCACTTCCAATTGTCATCGTGCTCAAGGCACCAATTAGGCTAATGCCACTTGGCTCCGAAGGCACCAATTAGGAGAAATTGTATATAGCTAGCTAATTGTATATATATATATATATATATATATATACATGTGTGTATGTGGAATTAATGGTGGTTGTCAGACATTCGATGATATATATATGATCGGTTCTACTAGAAATTCTATTTATATATATGCATAACGTGTACAATATGTAGTATCGTAAAAATACCGTCAAACTAAAAATAATTAAATGGAAAACACAAAAATAAATGAAAAATAAAACATAAACCCAAACCCCCCCCCCCCCAACCTTTTAATACCGGTTGGTGTCACCAACCGGTACTAAAGGGCTCCCTGCCCCCGGAGATGGCTCGTGCCACGTGGTTGCCCTTTAGCACCGGTTCGTGCAGAACCGGTACTAAAGGGGGGGGGGACCTTTAGTCGCCACACTTTAGTGCCGGTTACTGAACCGGCACTAAAGGGCCTTACGAACCGGTGCTGTAGCCCGGTTCTGCACTAGTGAGTAAGCACGACGGGCGGGTACTCGGTGATCAAGGATGAGTTGTCCTGTGATATGTGGTTGGTCGTATCTGTGGACTTCATAGGCATGAAGCAAGGGGGCTTGACCTTTTTGGCAAAATGTGCATTCTTTGTTTCATGAGCAAAAGAACCCCATGCCATATGACATGCATGCCATCCATGAATGCAGTGCGAAGTCGCTAACGCATCATGGTACATCTTCTCCAACTCCGTCATGGAGTTTTGCAATGCGATTGCACGAGTGGAGACAACGTGGCCATCGGCCTCGTCAACGATGGAGATCGTAAGTTTTGATTCTTGTTTCTCTACATGTTGGTCAATTTGTTGATTCACTCAGTGTTGCAACTTCATAACCATCATGCCGTATAGTATTTTTTGTGAAAGGACCTAAGAATTATATTATCACCAAAAAGTTGTACAGGACAACCGCACAAAACAAGAAATAGAAACCAGGTCCCCGGTGTCGGTGTCAAAACCGGCGGATCTCGGGTAGGGGGTCCCGATCTGTGCGTCTAGGCTGATGGTAACAGGAAGCAAGGGACACAGATGTTTACCCAGGTTCGGGCCCTCTCGATGGAGGTAAAACCCTACTTCCTGCTTGATTAATATTGAAGATATAGGTAGTACAAGATTAGATCTACCACGAGATCGTAGAGGCTAAACCATAAGAGCTAGCCTATGATGGTATGATTGTAATTGTGATCGGCCTTCTAAGGACCAACCTCTCCGGTTTATATAGACCTTTGGAGAGGGCTAGGGTTACATGGAGTCAATTACAAGGAAGGAAATATAATATACGGATCGCTAAGCTTGCCTTCCACGCCAAGGAAAGTTCCATCCGGACATGGGTCGAAGTCTTGAGTCTTGTATCTTCACGCTTCAATAGTCCGGACGTCGTATACAGTCCGGCTGTCCGGATACCCCCTAATCCTGGACTCCCTCGGTAGCCCACTGAACCAGGCTTCAATGACGATGAATCCGGTGATGCGATCTTGTCTTGACATTGCGAGTGGGTTCCTCCTCCGAATACTCAAAGTGCAGCGTTACGACGAATAGTGTCGGGAACTCCATCAATGTTGTACTCCTTGGCCCTTGATTGCCTCAATAATGACCATCTCCACGTGTCGAACGAATGCGAGGAGCCGAGGTGTTTTTCGCATTTACCACCCTCAATCTTTTGGGCTGACCGCCTATTTGAAGAGACGGGGATTCTCAGATCCAAACCTCACTCTTCCCCCTTGAGCAAGCATCCAACAGAGCGCTCCGGAAAAACCATTCCAACATGGCCGGTCGTCAGAGCTCTTACACTTTCGCTCTCCTCGCTCCAAGCCGAGGGCCCTGGGAAGAGTGTTGATTCCACATAGCCGCTTGATTGAGTTACAGATCCAAGGGTTTCTTCCACCAGCATTCATGGTCCCTGTCCGAGCCGGAATAGCCACCTATAATGGCGGGGAGCAAGCGGAGAGATCTCCAAATCTGTCTCCAGAGGAGCGGATATGCCTCATCCCACATCTGCTAAGGGGCGTCGGGTTTCCTATTCACCCGTTCCTTCGCGAGCTCACGGAGTTCTCGGCCTCCAGTTACACAATCTTACCCCTGCCTCTATACTACACATAGCAGGGTACGTTGCCCTTTGCGAGCTATTTTTAGGCTGCGAGCCGCACTTCGGGTTATGGAAGAGGCTGTTCTGCCTTGTCCCCCGCAATCAGGGAGAATCCCTATATCAGGTGGGCGGGGCCGAAATATGGCGCATTGCCGAGACCGGATACCTTCCTAAGCACTCCCAAGAAGGCATCAGAGAACTGGCCTTGAGTGGTTCTACATTGACAGCGTTCCCCTTAGGATCCGGTGCAGACAGGTCTCCCCGATTCGATGCGCCCACGCAAGCCACGTTTAATTTGGCGCCCCGAGGCCCCCAAGAGGACGATACCAGGAAATATATTACCGGATGAGCAGGATAAAGATTCTTGGCCAACTCCGGATGGCGATAGTCGAGGTTATGGCAATATGCATAATACGGGAGTGCAACCACTTCAATATCGAGGAAGCCCATGTGGCACTTCAAAGGGAAGATGATGCCACCCGGCTGTGGCTGTAAGGGTCCGGACTCATGCTCTTTCCGCAAGGATATTGTCCGATTTATACAAAGGCGAACAGGAGGAATTCCTTCACCACGTCAAACCGCGGAGACGGATTCTCCATGTACAACCCTCCGAGCTGGGTAAGTTGTCATTCCTTTCCCTCGTCACTTATTGTGGCGTTCTTCGCTAAGATCATCTGCCTCGATATTTCCGGCGAGGCGAGGAGGGTCGTGAAGGAATCTCCAGCCCCTCCCGCAGCGAGAGGACCCGGAAGGGCCGAGATCTAGGTCTCAAAGAAGACCCGGATATTACCCGTGGAGCTCGTCGGCGGGATATTTTATCAAGCGAGCTGCGATAGGCGCCTCGATGGCCATTACTGCCGACTATCCCGGACCGCTTCCTACATCGCGCGTAAGCCAAGTCGAAAAACCCTATCCTCCGAAGAGGACTTCCTTCATATGTCATGCCTTACCCTTGAAGTGTCGTGTTTTTGCAGAGACAACGGTCGGAGCGTGGGGCCGAGCCCCTAGGGACTCGTCGGCCAAGGGTGTCCGGATCGGGCAGGCTCAATAGGAAGGCGGTGAGGGTCGACTCGCCGCTATAGAGGTAAGGCAAAAACTTGTGCTGTGATTATGGTATTTTGAAGTATGACAGCACCCTTTGTGTCTTGGCAGGAAGAGGAGCAGCCGGACTATATCCGGGGATCCTGCCGACCATGCCTCCACCAGCCGGATTCCTGAACCGGCTTCGAGAGTGGAGGCGGGAGCGGGGCCGATGCTGCGTAGGTCTTCAACAGAGAATGCGGATATGCTCTCAGCCACGAATTCCGAAGTAGAGAGCGCCATGAATCACCGGCGCCCGGCGGGCCGTGCCGGAACAACGTCTTTTGAAGAGGCATTTAACGCCTTCAATTCGGGAGACGCATACATCCGAGCTGCTCAAGGCGGGCTTGCCCAGCGACGGACGATATACCAAAGATATACGGGTGAAAATTTGATAAGCATGTGTAGCAGTAGCCCACGAGACTTGAAACGGTTGGAACAACTGTTTTAAGGATCAATTTATGCATGTGTCCTTGTAGATAAGAACGAGCAATTGTCTCGGGAGGCTGGAGGAATGCAAAGGCGAACTAAGGGCCGCATGATTGCCAAGCTGGAGGAATCCGGAAGCCCTCCTCTGTAACGATTATGCATAATTGTGCAGAAGGTGCTACAATTAGTAAATGGCTGATATGACAAGTCTAACGAGAAAATTCTGCAGACAATCCGGGTGAACCGGAGGGCGTAAGAGAGGACGATCGCATCTCAAAAGGCAAGCTGGAGGCTGGCGGCGCATTCTTACATAAGTTAAGCGAGAGAAGAACAAACTTCAAGATGCCAGCGTCCAGCTGGGCGTGGAGTTAAAAGATCTCCGGCTCGGTGGCGGACTCCGTGAAGGAGAATAAAACGCTTCGACGCGGCATTTACGGTAAGTGCCTAGACGAACTGTAGTATAGTTCGGCGAGGACGTATATTGAAAGGATTTTGCTTACAGGACTGTTAACAGGTCGCCCTAAGGAGGAGATGCACTCATCTACAAGTGATTTACTGCAAGACCTTTTGCAACTGCACGAGCGAGCTCGGCAAGTGATGCAGGGTGTAGCTCAGGCTTTGTGGCCATCAAGCTTCTTTACGAATGGCATGGGGGAGCCTTCGTGGATATCTTTGCCAAGGAGCAATGGCGCTTCCATTTGTGGAAGATGTCCGGCTTGCCCGGCAAAGCGCAAGAGAAGCACAGGCTATGGTGAAGCAGCGCTACACCAAGCTGGACCCGAACCATATGGCCGAAGTAGGATCGGCGGGGCCTGATAGGCAAGAAATTCCCGTGAGTCTGGTATATGACCAGGTAGCGTTAGCCGCAAAGTATTCTCAACAGGATTGTAAGCTAGAAAACCTGTTGGATGGTATAGCGGAGGAATATAGTCAGTCCAAGTGACTGTGTAATTCAATGGAGATAAGTAGTCCCTAGCCGGATTAAAATCATTTGTCATGGCGGACCTTTTCGCTTCAGCCCCCGGATCCTATAGTCCGGGGTGTGTCCGAATACCCACTCAGTTATACAGAACCGGTATGCATGGACACCAAAGCGAGGGGTCATAAGTGCTTGAAAGCAGGACAAGTACCCAACTAGTTATGTTATATTACATGGATAGTAAGAAACATCTTCCGGGAGAATAGTTCCGTTAGGGTTCCTTTCCTGGGTAAGCATCGACAATGCACATGTCCGGACTTTGACGATTGCGCATGATACAAAACTTCTGAGATTTGCGTTATAATAAACGAATACATCTTTTGTTCACCGACCGAATATTCTCTTAAGGAAGCTAGCTTTGGCTTCACCTAGTCGAGGTGTACATCCGGCTAAACCGCAAGAACAATCGCAGAGGTGTTCCCCTTATGCCCTAGCGAATTAACAGGGAACGTGGGGCATAAACACAAGAGCCGAGTAACCCAACCTGGCAACATCTTAAGTCATATCGATGCATATAATGGTGAAGAAAAGGCACATATGGAAAAAGAATGCATATGTGGCCAGGCGAAAAGCCATGTGAGTAATTATTTTTAGCTTCCGTATAGGAAGCCCCCGGGTATTGCTTACACACTTAGTGCGGCCGGAGTGATCCGAGAATCCGCACTATATTGAATACTTTGTGTCAAGAGAGAAAAAGGTCGAGAAAGGAAAAAGGGATGGAGGATAATTGAAAAGGAGGGGTTAGGAGACGAACATTGAGTTCGGCGTTAGGCGTAGAATCTCCGAGTCCGCCGCGTTCCATGGGTTCGCTCGAGTGCATTATCGGATGCATTACATAAGCGATGCACGCTCCTCCGATGAGAACTTTGTCAATGACGGCGGGAGCCTCCCACTTGGGTTTGAGCTTGTCCTTCTTCTTCTCCGGTAGGCGTGAAACGAGCTTCGCCAATGTTGTAAGTTTTGGCCCGCACTTCTCTGCTTTGATATCGTCGAGCACTGCTGCTGATAGAATGCAGGCGGGCTTTTTGATGTCGGCGCTCCTCCTCCAGGCGTCCAAGTTATCCTGCCGATCTAACTCGGCTTCCTTCTCTTCATTACATGGAGTGCAGCGTGGCGAATCATGTATTATTTGGGAGGGTAATACCGATTCAGCGCCGTAGACCATAAAAATGATGTATATCCAAAGTGGTGCGATTTGGCGTGGTCCGCAGCCCCCGTAGTCTGAGTCGAGCTCCTCGACCCGGTCGTATCCGACTCTGTCAAGGATCGTACTAGTGCAGGTTTGATGCCGCTCATGATGAGACCATTTGCCGCTCTACACGGCCGTTTGTTTGGGATGGTAGGCGGAAGCATAATCAAGCTTAATGCCCATTTTTGCGCACCAAGTTTTCACTTAAATCGGCTGTGAAATTTGAGCCATTATCACCGATGATCTTTGTGGGGACACCGTGTCGGTGTCACGATCCCGAATATGAAGTCTATTACTGGTCCAGATTCGGCCGTTTTGACTGGTTTGGCTTCTATCCATTTGGTGAATTTGTCCACCATGACCAATAAGTATTTTTTCTTATGGCTTCCCCCTTTAAGAGGTCCGACCATATCCAGCCCCCAGACCGCAAAGGGCCAAGTTATGGGGATTGTTTGGAGAAGCGGTAGGGGCATATGACTCTGATTGGCAAAGAGGCGGCAACCAATGCAATGTTGGACAAGGTCTTGTCGTCTGCTTTCGGGCGTCGGCCCGAGAAACATGTACGGAAGGCCTTGGCGACTAATGCTCGAGCCAAGGCGTGGTGCCCGCCAGTCCGGCATGGATTTCAGCCAAGAGCTGCCGCCCTTCCTCTTCGGAGATGCATCTTTGGAGTATTCCTAGAAGCGCATTTCTTGTAGAGTTCCCTTCGTGAACTTTGTAAGCTTTAGGCGCCAGACGATGCAGCGTGCTTCATTTTTGGTCTTTGGGAGCTCCTGCCTATTTAGGTAGGCCAAGAAAGGCTCGGTCCACGGGCGATTACAACCATGATTTCATGGGCCGAGGGCGTTATTTCGGTGGTAGAACCTCCGACTATGTCTGATAGTTCGGAATCTGGGGGTGTATTCGGATCCGTGCTAGTATTGCCGGACTCCCCTTCCCATACTACGGATGGCTTGAACAGCCATTCCAAGAATATGTTAGGTGGGACAGGGTCGCGTTTAGCGCTGATGTGAGCGAGGACGTCCGCCGCTTGATTGTTTTCTCGAGCCACATGGTGGAATTGAGCCCCTCGAACCGAGTGACATTTTGAGGACGACATTACGGTAGGCCACCATTTTCAGGTCCTTGGCATCAAAATCTCCATTTATTTGTGATATTGCGAGGTTTGAATCCCAGCGCACTTCTAGGCGTTGAATGCCCATAGAGATTGCCAATCGAAGACCGTGGCAAGAGCCTTGTATTACCTTTGCGTTGTTGGAGTCGTATAATATTTGGAGGACGTCTTGGACCGTGTCTTGATTGGGAGATGTCGGGACTACACCGCTCCCAATCCGGCCAGCATTTTAGAGCCGTCGAAGTGCATGATCCAAGATGTGAGTATGCGCCGTACTCTTTAGGGAGTTAGGCTTACATCCATTCGGCCATTTAAGTCAGCCAATACTGCGACTTGATGGCCCGCCGTGGTTTGTATGTTATGTCAAACGGAAGGAGCTCAATGGCCCATTTGGCAATCCGGCCCGTAGCATCGCGGTTATTTATTATGTCATTGAGTGGTACTTCGGAGGCCACCATAATCGAACACTCTTGAAAGTAGTGTCGTAGCTTCCGGATGCCATGAACACCGCGTATGCTATTTTTTGATAATGTGGGTATCGGGATTTGCATGGGGTTAGGACCGTGGACACGTAGTAAACCCGGCTTCGGAGCGGGTATTTGTATCCGTCGACCTCTCGTTCAACGGCGAGCACCGCGCTTACAACTTGATGCATTGCAGCTATATGCGGGAGCATAGGTTCGCCGATATTCGCGCCGTTAGTACCGGATTACCGCCAATAAGGTCTTTATTTCATCCATCCGGCCGGCGGCTGCATCCGTCCATACGAAGTGTTCGGTGCACCGAAGAAGGCAGTAAAGAGGTAATGCCTTTTCTCCTAACCTGGAGATAAAGCGGCTTAGAGCAGCCATGCATCCGGCTAGTTTCTGGATGTGCTTGAGGTCCATTGGTATAGCCAAGCGTGATGAGCTTCAGATTTTTGCGGATTCGCTTCAATTCCTCTATTGGAAACGATGAAGCCGAGTAGTTTCCCCGAGGGGACGCCAAAAACGCATTTTTCCGGGTTCAGCTTGATGTCGTACGTCCGGAGATTGTCGAATGTAAGCCTCAAGTCATCTATCAGGGTTTCTACGTGTCTTGTTTTTACGACCACGTTGTCCACGTATGCCTCCACTGTTTTGCCGATTTGCTTTTCCAAACATGTTTGAATCATGCGTCGGTATGTTGCGCCGGCGTTCTTAAGCCCGAAAGGTATAGTGTTAAAGTAGAAAGGGCCATATGGCGTTATGAAGGCTGTTGCAGCTTGGTCGGACTCTGCCATCTTTAGTTGATGGTATCCAGACTATGCATCGAGGAAACACAGCGAGTCGTGGTCTCCTGCTTGTGGCATCAATGATTTGATCGATGCGAGGGAGAAAGGGATCCTTGGGGCAAGCCTTGTTGAGGTCTTTAAAAGTCGACACATAGGTGCCGGGATTTGTCCTTCTTTGGTACCATTACCAGGTTTGCCACCAATCCGGATGCTTGATATCTCCTGATGAATCCGGCCTAGAGTAGTTTGGCTAGCTCTTCCCCATGGCCTGCCGTTTGGGCTCAAAATCGTCTTAGAGTTTGCTTGACCGGTTTGTATCCTTTTAGTATATTGAGGCTGTGTTCGCCAATCTGCGTGGGATGCCCGGCATGTCCGATGGGTGCCGGCGAAGATGTCCCAATTCTCGCGTAAGAAGTCTCATGAGGCGAAGGCCCATCGCAAGGCTCCGGCCGTGTCCCGACGGAAGCTGTCTTCGTGGGGTCCGTTGGATGGACTTGGAATTTGACTATCTCGTCTGCGAGTTTAAATGAGGTGGACTTGGGTGGCTCGTCGAGTATCACGTCGTCCCTGTCCATGGTGGCCCGCAATGTTGTTAATTCTTTGGCTGCTAGGGCCTCAGATAATGCCTCCAGGGCTAGTGCTGCGGTTTTGTTTTCGGCTGGCGCGACATCCGGATCACTAGCTAGAGTGATCATTCCATTGGGCCCGGGCATTTTAAGCTTCATGTACCCGTAATGGGGTATAGCTTGAAAGCTTGCAAACGCATCCCGCCTAAAAGGGCATGGTATCCGCTGCTAAAAGGGGCCACTTGGAATGTGATTTCTTTAGACCTATAATTTTCCAGGGTGCCGAATACCACGTCGAGTGTGATTTTTCCTGCACACCGCGCTTCCCGACTAGGGATAATTCCCCTGAAGGTTGTGCCGCTTTGTTCAATGCGGCCTTTGTCAATTTCCATCTTGCTGAGTATCTCTTCATAGATCAAGTTTAATCCGCTTCCGCCATCCATGAGCACTTCACGATTGGGCTGAGAACCAGAGCGGCTGGTGCCC
This sequence comes from Aegilops bicornis, assembly GCA_021605145.1. Lineage (NCBI taxonomy): Eukaryota > Viridiplantae > Streptophyta > Magnoliopsida > Poales > Poaceae > Aegilops > Aegilops bicornis. The sequence continues at coordinate 2,540,687 of JAHIAL010000020.1, forward strand.
GGATGGTCCGGGATCGAGGTTCGTCACTGGCATTAAAAGTTATAGCAATGTCGTTCGGGGTTTATTTTGGCCATAAGGCCAATTTCCGTGGAGCTTCGATGAGCTCGCTTGCACCTACTGTTTGAGGCAAAAGTCTCAAGACTATTAGTACCGTATTGTGTGCTCGTATGGCGGGATGTTGTTACGTAAGAAGGTCCTCGCCACTTTTGCAACCTGCCGGAGTATCCAACATGCCCTAAGGCTATGATTTGGTGCTGTGTCCGGAGTGCCGTGAAGTTTACATGGCCCATTGAGCCATTTTTCCAATACGGTTCCCCGCCCTGGGGTGGGCTTTGCTTTCTTGGGGATTGGATCGGCCGACTTATGAGAGTTCGCCCGTTTAGTTCGGACAAAGGTTTTGGTGAAAGCCGGACTATTCCAAAATTCAGCTTGAGTTTTCCAGACACTTTCCATCGCGCAGTACTTCTGTACTATGACTGCTAAGTCCGCAAAGCGTATTATGTCACGACGACTTATAGCATTAAGGATTCCTTTGTCCGTGTAGTTTTTGCAGAAGAGCGAGACTACGTCCTCCTCGTGGCAGTCCTCGACTTTGTTTAGCGCAAGGAGGAATCTAGCCCAGTAGTGATGTACTATCTCCTGGGGCTCTTGCCTGATATGGGAGAGATGATCTAAGTCCGCATGAGTGGTTATAGCTGAATCCGGATTCTGATCCGATCTAGCCCCCGGGCATGGAAGCTTCGAGTTCAATTTCGGGATTCGAGGATGCTTTGCCCAAATTTCTCGGCCCGATGCGGTTCTAAGTCGGGACCGACCATATTATCCCAGGCGGGTGTCCAGCTCAGGAGCTCGGCGATCCGGACGTAGTTAAATCCTCGAGAATAGAGGGATACTCCTTATGCGGTTCCTCCGATACCGCTTATCATGGGTGGACGGCGGGATTTAATGTCCCTTTGGTCGGGTTTAAGCCCGATCCGGTCATAGTCCGTCATTCGACTCCCAAAGCGGCGATGCGATCCAAGAGCTCATTAAGAGAAGAGAGCTCTATCGGATCCATCTGCTCGGCGAAGTTCGAATTGATGTGAAGTTTATGCGAGATGACCCGAGAGGCCATCGTCGTATAACAGCCGTTAGGCGGCCATGGCGACGGCCGCCTAGTCGGAGAGTTTGGCCTACAGCCGAGATCCCCATGATGTAATGTTGTCCCCGATTTACCAGACGAGCCATCGAGCCTTGCAGCGGCGACATAGAGGAACTCTCAATGAAAGCACCAATGTCGGTGTCAAAACCGGCGGATCTCGGAGTAGGGGTCCCGATGCAATGCGTCTAGGATGATGGTAAGAGGAAGCAAGGGACACAGATGTTTACCCAGGTTTGGGCCCTCTCGATGGAGGTAAAACCCTACTTCCTGCTTGATTAATATTGAAGATATAGGTAGTAAAAGAGTAGATCTACCACGAGATCGTAGAGGCTAAACCCTAAGAGCTAGCCTATGATGGTATGATTGTAATTGTGATCGGCCTTCTAAGGACCAACCTCTCCGGTTTATATAGACACCGGAGAGGGCTAGGGTTTACATGGAGTCGGTTACAAGGAAGGAAATATAATATCCGGATCGCTAAGCTTGCCTTCCACGCCAAGGAAAGTCCCATCCGTACAAGGGTCGAAGTATTGAGTCTTGTATCTTCACGCTTCAATAGTCCGGACGTCGTATACAATCTGGCTGTCCGGATACCCCCTAATCCTGGACTCCCTCACCCGGGAACCTCCGCTTACCTCATCCATCGCGCCTTTGACCGTTTGCCAGCACTGTCGCCCTGCCAAGCAATGACGTAATCTTGGATTCTGCAGCCCGATTGTACGCGGACAGAAGTCAACAACCTCAGCCCGAGAGGACCAACACGCTAGAAGGAATAGAAGGCCAACCTCCGTTGCACAACGCTGGTGGTGACACGCCCCCGAGATCCACTTAACCAGCCGACGAGATAGACCAGCGCCAGCACCTCGCCGCACCACCCGTAGAACTCCCACAACAAGAATAGGAACATCCTTTTCATGACGAAGATGGAGATGAGGGACAAATTATCATGTAGCTAGCCGCTGCCTCCATAACAACGCATCACACACACGAAGAATGGGCGCCCACCGAATCGATGGATCCAGGAGCAGATAATGCTGGAAGCTCGTCGACACCGCCGCACGTGACGTCACCGAGATGGGGAAGAAGCTCCAGCCAATTTATTCCACTACGTCGCCGCCACCACCACCTTGTCGGTGTCGCAGAAGAAACCTACGCTGTTGTGTACACGCCTAGGCGTCAGATCCAGGGTCCCTTCTCTCTCCGTCATGTCGTATAGTCTGAATGTGGTGTTGTGTTGTACCACATGAGCGAGGACATACCATTTACGCTCGTATATTGTTGGATGAAGCTCCAGGAAAACTATGTGTGGGACGACATATGTCGGTTCTGACTCTAATATTGATGATTTTAGAAAACTTAATGAACATCTTGATATCTTGAATGTAATATTTACATTATGATGCATTAGGGATATTTGCAAATTATTTGTGGATGAATTATACTATTTTCTATTATTATTTTAAGTGTTTCAAAATTATATAAAAAGGACATTTAAGGAACAAGGTTAAATGATCGGTTTCACATCTCAGTAGCATTTACGATATTATATGTGGATGACTTATTGTTGATTGGAAATGATATAGAATTTCTGGATAGCATAAAAGGATACTTGAAGAAGAATTTTTCAATGAAAGACCTCGGCGAAGCTGCTTATATATTGGGCATCAAGATCTATAGAGATAGATCGAGACGCTTAAGAGGACTTTCACAAAGCACATACCTTGATAAAGTTTTGAAGAAGTTCAAAATGGATCTGTCAAAGAAAGGGTTCTTGCCTGTGTTACAATGTGTGAACTTGAGTCAGACTCAAAGCCCGACCACTGCAGAAGATAGAGAGAAAATGAAAGTCATTCCCTATGTCTCAACCATAGGTTCTATCATGTATGTTGTGCTGTGTACCAGACCTGATGTGTGCCTTGCCATAAGTCTTGCAAGGAGGTACCAAAGTAATCTAGGAATGGATCACTAGACAGCGGTCAAGAACATCCTAAAGTACCTGAAAAGGACCAAGGATATGTTTCTCGTTTATGGAGGTGACGAAGAGCTCGTCGTAAATGGTTACATCGATGCTAGCTTCGACACTGATCCAGATGACTCTAAGTCACAAACCGGATACGTATTTATATTGAATGGTGGAGCTATCAGTTGGTGCAGTTCCAAACAGAGCGTCGTGGTGGGATCTACGTGTGAAGCGGAGTACATAACTGCTTCGGAAGCAGCACATGAAGGAGTCTGGATGAAGGAGTTCATATCCGATCTGGGTGTAATACCCAGTGCATCTGGTCCAATGAAAATCTTTTATGACAACATTGGAGCAATTGCCTTGGCGAAGGAATCTAGGTTTCACAAGAGAACCAAACACATCAAGAGACGCTTCAACTCTATTCGTGAAAAGGTCAAGGATGGAGACATAGAAATTTGCAAAAATACATACGGATCTGAATGTGGCAGACCCGTTGACTAAGCCTCTTCCCGTTCACAGGCGGCCACAAACCTCATGGCCAAGAGAGCGACCTTCACCGCCGCCTGTAAGGAAGGAGAGCCCTCAAGTACATTCGGAGATTCAGCGTGTACACTACAACATTCGGATGTCCACCTACCAGTGGTAATCGGTAGCGTTCCATCGAACGCAGCGAAACCGCAGGATGAGGGAGGAGATGGCGATGTGCAAGATCAAGGACGTCAGTGAGCTATATGCCCTGGCCGACAAGTGTGCACGTGCTGAGGAAGGGAGGAGACTCCCCGGAGAGAATGTAGAAGCAGGAGGGTCTGATAGTGAGGAAGCTGCCCCGGCAAAGAAAAGCCGGCGGCGGAGCAACAGAAAGAAGAAGGGCAAAGATGTGCTAGTTGTCGAGCAGTCCGGCAATGGAGGTGCCGCCAAGAAAGCCAAAGTTGGTAGCTCCGGCAAGGAGGTTGCCGCGGGTACCGACGGCCAGGCAGTGGCGGTCGCCGACAAGCAGGACAGCTCCAACAAACAGCGATCTTGCCAAGATCCACCGCACTAAGGGCCATGACCTCGAGCTGCAAGAAGGTCGAGCAGCTTGTCGAAAGCATAAGGCTGAGTAATGAAGGCGCGACAAGGAGAAGGCCCAGGAAGGTGCCGGAGGAGCCGGCAAGAAGCGCCCGGCCGGGGGAGGGCGCCAGTGCCAAAAGCCAAGCAGTGACAGAGACAGACCTCCTCGCTGCCGCGACAAGGATGAAGATGACGGCAATGGCGAAGACATTGATGATGGACGAAGCCGATGAGCAGGAGTTCCGTAAAGCCACAGAGGTCTTGTGCGTTGATGGCGGTGCTTCTTCCGCATACTTCACACCGCTAACTCAAGCGGTGGATGCAGGAAGTCAATGCGGCGTAACCATCCACCGAAGCAAGCCTCGAAATGGTCCAAAGACGCCTATCATCTTTGATATTAAGGACCACCCCGATCGCATAATCATGCGGTTGGGTGCTTGCCGATGTTGGTTTCACCAACTATCCACAACCTCAAGGTCACTAAGATGTTAGTTGACGGCGGGGCGGCTTGAACCTGATCTCCTCCATGCGGTACTGTAAACTCCAGATCCCTGACAATGAAGCTCGAAGAGACCGCACATTCCAAGGAATCAATCCGGGAAGGAGCAAGCCGAAGGGAAAGATCACGTTACCGGTAACATTTGGCGTGAAGCTGAACTTCAGATCGAGAGGGTCACTCTTGACGTTGCCGACTTCCATTGCCCTACAATGGGATACTCGATCAAATCGACACTCGCCAAATTCATGGCGGCCTCTCACCACGCATACAATTTGCTGAAGATGCCAGGCCGATAAGCGTCATCTCCGTCTCCTGGCGACAAGAAGGATGCTCTTATCTGCTACCGACAAGATCTACTGGGAAGCAAAGAGCAAAGCAGATCGCAAAGACACTTGCTGAAGCTCCGGGGAAGAAGAAGTCCAAGTCCGCAAGAGCTCGATGCCCACTCCTAAGCGCACCTTTTCGAGTGCTGCGCCACCGTCGAGGACGCACCATCGAAGCTCCACCGGCAAGTGCAAGGAGAAGACGATGGCAGCTCCACTAGAGACCAAGAAGGTGTCCGCCAAGGAGGACGGCACTGGTGGTACCTTCACCATCAGTGCCACTCTCGACCCTAAATAGGAAAGCGGGCTCGTTGCTTTCCTGCGGGCGAACGTCGATGTGTTTGCATGGCAACCGTCGACATCCCCGTGTTCCCGAAAGTAATTGAGCACCACCTAGTATGCGTCCTCATGCGCCACCGTCAAGCGAAAAGTCGAAGCTGACGGTGGAAGCGCCAAGAATTCATTGCGAGAAGAAATCAAGAAATTGGAAGTAGCGTGCCTTGTCGAGGAGTGCTCCATCCTACTTGGTTGGCCAATCCTCGTAGTCGTATAGAAAGCAAACGGGAAATGGAGGCTTTGTATCGACTTTCACCGATGTTAATAAAGCTTGTCCCAAAGACCCATTTCTTGCAGCGCGATCGACCAGATTGTTGACTCCACGGCCGGATGTGATTTGCTTTCATTTCTTGATGCATATTCGAGTACCATCGGATCTTCATGGCGTAAGAGGATGAGGAGAAAACGCATTCATCACCCCATGTGGCATATACTGTTTTATACGGATGCCTTTCGGGTTAAAGAATGCTGGTTCAACATTTGCAAGAGTAGTCCATGAAACTTTTGAGCCACAAATGCACAGAAATGTAGAAGCTTACATGGATGACATAGTGGTCAAGAGCAAGGACAAAACTACTCTGATTCAAGATTTAGATGAAACCTTTGCAAGTCTGCGCAAGATCAACCTCAAGCTCAACCCTGAGAAGTGCGTGTTTGGGGTCCCCTCCGGCAAGCTTCTCGGGTTCTTAGTCTCGGCCAGGGGAATTGAAGCCAACCCGACAAGATCAAGGCCATTGAGCAGATTGAAGCACCAAAAGCGCGTCAAGGATGTACGAAGACTTGCCGGTTGCTTAGCTGCTCTCAGCGAGTTTATCTCTAGGTTCTGCTGAGCGCCCTGCCATTTTCAAAATTTTGAAAAAGGCGGGTCCAATGAAATGGACTCCGAAAGCGGAGGGCTGGCGGCCGAGACTTAAAGAGATACCTGTCCTCCACTCCAACACTTGTCGCACCTAAGCCACAAGAGAAGTTGCTGCTATATATAGCGGCAACCAATCAAGTGGTTAGTGCTGCGTTAGTGGCGGAGAGGGAGGCGGATGATGAGCCAACAACCAAGGCAGATGCATCCACCGACAAGCAAGGCACTTCACCGACAAGCTCTGGTCCCGACAAACATGGATCTGCGCAGGAATGTGAGAATGTGCAGACGAGAATGGTGCTGGCCATGATTTACTTTTGTCGATTCCCTCTTGCGAGGCTAGGTCAAGGTACTACGGTGTGCGAGAAATTGCTTTTCGGCCTTCTCATGGCCTCGAGAAAGCTGCGCCATTACTTCCAAGCACACGAGATCATAAAGTCGTCACTTTCGCTTTCGGCTGAAGAGGATACTTCAAAATCCGTAAGCAACGAGCGAGGATTGTCGAGTGGGCACTAGAACTGCCATCAGCTTTGGCCTCAAGTTCGAAAGCACTTCAACTATCAAAGCGGCAGCATTGGCGGAGTTCATAGCAGAATGGGCGCCAACACAAGATGAAGAAATTCCAGAGACGAGCATCCCCTGGCCAAGGAAACAAGCAGAGTGGCTAATGTACTTTGATGGTGGCTTCTCACCAAGGCGCCGGTCTTGAGCGTGTCGCTTGTCGCACTTCCACCGGAGAACACCTCAAGCACGTAGTCCGGATGCACTTTCCCAAGGAGCAAGCAACAAACAATACCAAGCAGAGTATGAAGGCTTGCTTGCCGGTCTCGAGATCGCGGTAGACCTTGGGATCAAGAAGATCATTATCGGGGGTGACTCACGACTTGTCATCCCGCCAAGTAAACAAGAGTTATCGAGTCCGTTGATGGAAGCTTATGTTGATGAGGTGAGAAAGCTAGAAGAGCACTTTGACCTACAAATGGAACATGTTCCAAGAGCTCAGAATCGATATTGTTGATGGCACAGTCAAGTGTGCTGCACTTAAGTTACACCGTGGAACCGTGGAACCTTTGTGCTCAAGCTGACTCAACCAACTCAGAGCACCATCAACTCGGACGAAAGCAAGAAAAGGAAGTTGATTTAAGCGACTATTTTCCGGCCGAGCTCCCCGAGTCCGCCGCCAAGAAGGTCCCCAAGATCAACGCCAAGAGTGCTGAGGAGCAGTCTGCTCCGACAAGCCATAGGGTTTGTTTCGTTGAAGCAAACGCTCCCGATAAGTTTTGCTCCGGCAAGCTTGCCGGGGAACATCAAGCTCCGGCTGAGCCGCAGGTTCTTGCCGTAGAAGCGGATGTTCTCAGTGGCAACGGATGAATGTGCCTTTAGTTCTTGTTGTCGAGCCGCAAGCTCCAAAGCATGGGCGCAGTAGATTGTTCATTTCCTTCAGACAGAGAACTTCCCAAGAGCAAGAAGAAGCGGGAAAGAGTAGCCCGGCGATCAAGTATGTACCACGTTTGTAGACAACACACTGCTTGTAAGAAGACTCAACGGTGTGAAATTGAAGTGTATTCACCGGGAAGATGGATGGAAGCTGTTGGCGAGAGATACACAGAGGCATATGTGGCCCACCACATTGGCGCAAGAACACTTCTGCCGGCAAAGCGTTGCCCGCAAGGTTTCTTTTGGCCGACAATTTCCCTCCAGTGATGCAAGCGCACAAGTAACCAAGTGTGAAGCGTGCTGGTTCCATTCCAAGCAGATATACCAACCAGCTCAAGCTCTCCAGACGATCCCTTTATCCCGGCCATTTTCGGTGCAGGGCTTGACATCCTCGGCCCCTTTCCCCGAGCTGTCGGGGCTTTGAGTACTTATGCGCCGGCATTGACAAGTTCACAAAGTGGCCGGAAGTGGAAGCGGTGAGGAAGGTGACAAAGATACCACGGTCGTGAAGTTCTTCGTGGTCGATTGTTTGCCGCCGGAATCCCTAACGGGATCATCACCGATAACGGCACCCAATTTACGAGCCGCACCTTCATGCAAGACGTCCAAGATCTTGGAGCCAAGGTCTGCTTCGCTTCGTTGCTCATCCGAGAAGCAACGGTCCAGCGGAGAGGGCGAATCTTTGAAGTCTTGTCTTGAACTCAAGACCGGGACTTTCGACAGGCTACAAGTCTGCACGGAAGAAAGCCTGGATTGAGGAGCTGCCGGTGGTTCTTTGGTCGATCGTAGCGGCGCCAAATCGAGCCACCGCTAGACACCTTTCGCTCTAGTCTATGGAGCAGAGGCAGTTCTCCCCACGGAACTCGTATACGGGTCACCTCGAGTGCTCGCTTATGATGAGCTTGAGCAAGAGCAGCTGCGACAAGATGACGCGCTGCTCCTTGAGGAAGACCGTCTTCAGGCTGCTGTACGAGCTGCTTGATACCAGCAAGCTTTGCGCCGCTACCATAGCAGCAAAGCTAATGCCAGAAGTCTCGAGGAAGGTGACCTTGTTCTTGGCGTGCTCGATCCGCCAAGAATTCCAACAAGTTGACGCCTTGAAGTGGGAAGGTCCTTATCGGGTGAAACGAGTCACTAGGGCACGGCGCTATGCGCCTTGAGACCGAAGATGGCATTCCGTGAGCAACTCCTGAACATTGAGCATCTTCGTGAAGTTTTACCCAGAGGCGCGGTTGTCGAACCTGTTAAAGCAACCACCTTTTGTACAAGTCTTGCCGATGTTGCATGTAATCCTTTGTACAAAGCCGGGCGAGACCCGATGCATAAGTAAAAGCTCATGTGTTCCACACATCTTGTCAATTTCATACTTTCTCGCATAATATTGCATGTGTTATCTCGACAATCATGCAGCACCCACTCCTAGATAGCACTAACGAGCCATGAGGCTCCATATCTTTTATTTTCTCTCTTTCTCCTCCTCAAAGAAGGGAAGGATCCCTCGCACACAAGTTTGCCGGGGAAGGAGAAGATAACGGTGTGGGACCAAGCGTCGCTTGAGGAGGTTTAGCCTTATCGGAAGCAAACGACAGAAAAAGCTAAGTTGCCAAAGTTTGAGCAATCAGTTTTAAATTTTAAGTTATTCTCCTCGAATCTAATTCCCCACTTTGTATGGAAAACCTGTACGCGGAGGAACCAACTCGTAGCTAGATAAGCCCTTATTTTTGTTTCGAGTCCGGCTCAACAATTTAAAGGGAGCTGTGACTAGTTATGCGACAAGGTTGCTTGTCGGAGGCGGCACTGCCAAAGAAGTCCGACGTCTCAAGACTCAGCAGCATGACTAAGGTACTGCTACCGCAAGTTCCCTAAAAGCGTAGGGCAAAGACATACAAAGGAAGGAATCAAGTAAAGGAAATAACATAGCAATTACTACCCGAAATAGAGTTATATATTACAAGATTGCTTGTCACAGCTCTAATAGATTGTTCTCCTAACATGACTAGCAGCGACAAGGAAAAGATAAAATGGGCGGCCTAATCTACGCGGTCGCCATCAACCCTTTTGATCCCGCTCACCCTATCCACGATGGGAGCGACAAGGGTCTTGAGCGCCTCTACATCAAGATCCGGCGGCAAGGACCTGAGGACGTTGGTGAGGTTGAGGCCAGATTGCGGAAGGCCACCTTCATCTCAAGCACCTTTTGGAGAGCTCCCAGCGAGATCCGGCGCGACTCCTCGCCACATTGCTTTGGGATCTCTTCCGAGTCATTGGAGAGCCGTCACCACGCCTATGAAGAACAAGTGAGCTTGGCGCCGGGTGGAGATGCTCGTCGGAGGAGATATCAAGATCCACCATCCCATCCGGTCGGCTCCCTATCGATGGCGGCGACAAGATTATCCACAGACCCTCGGTCCGATGCTCCATGTTATCCCTCAAGGTATTACGGGTAGCGGCAAGACTCGCCAGCAGCCTTCGTCTGACCTTTTGATCTGCTCCTGGCCTCGGCCGGCGTCTTGGTCAGGTGGTGGTCGGCTTGACCGAGATTCGTGCATTGGAGTCCTTGGCGGCGCCGAGTTTCCTTGCTCCTCTCGGCGAGACGGCCCTGCAGCTCGCCAAGAGTGTAGGCGTCCTTCTCGCGCTCATGCTTGAGTGCAGCAAGCTCCTCGCCGCTCTTCTTCAGATTGGCCTCCAGCTGTGTCGCTCTCGTCTCCAACTCCTTCTTGGCGGCCTCGGCAGTGCAGCAAGATCCTTTGCTTCCTTGAGAGTATCGCCAAATGATTGCTGCGCCTTGTCTGGCTCCTCCTCATGGCTGTGAAGATTGACCTTCCGCTGCACCAGCTCGCCCTCCTGGCGGACAGCTTCTCAAGCGGCAAGCCTTTGTTGCTCTTCAACTTCAGCCTTCTCGGGATGAAGGCTTTGGCGCCTCGGCAAACCGCCCCGCCTTCTGCCAGACCGGAGAGCTTCTGATTGATGCTCGGAGCTCCTCCAGCTTCTCTATGTCCACGCCGCTGGCGACAAGCGCTTCTCGGAGGCCAGCTTATTTGTCGGTAGCGGTAAAGTGACAAAGAGCAACCTGCGGCAATTGCTCCTCAGCCAGCTTCGCCGCTTCTGCTCGTGGCGTCAACCCGGCGTCGCCGGCGAGGCGAGCAGCTCTTCGTCGAAAAGTTTCCCCTTCAACGGCGCCCTGGAGCTCGAAGCCCGGGGAGTTTGATGAAGACGCTCACCGTCGCCTTCGATAGGCATCGGCCGGGCTCTTGAACTGTGGCGTAAGTAGCAGCGGAGGGATCGGCGGTCGGTGATAGCGCGCTGTCGCTCCTGCGGCCTCAGGGCCGTCGGTCGCAGCGGACCCCTCGCCAACTTCTGCGGCAGCAGCCTCGGCGGCCTCTCCGCCGGTGGATTCATCGGCGCCCGGCTCCTTCTCCAGCGACCTCGGTCTCGCCGCCTCCGTCACACATGGACCTGAAGACCAGAAAAGGAAGAAAAGTCAAGCAAATATTCAAAAAGAAGATCAGAAGAAGAAGCCAAGGGAAAATTTCAAGCAAGAAGAATACCTGTGCTAGGATCGACAGTCACCCTTGCCGGAGAACTGTCCCTTGCCGGAGATTTCTCCCTTGCCGGGGAATCCTCCCTTGGCGGAGTAGTCGAAGCAGACTGCATGTCGGGAGCGGCTTCCGGGCCCTCCTGGTGAGGCTGCTCTGCTCCTACACAAACCAGAAGTCAGATATCAACAAAGAAGAAACACCCAAGCACGCCTAACAGTAGGAAGTAAACCGGATACATTTATTTGGGGCTGTCTTTGGGGCTCCTCGAGGAAGAGTCATGGCGTCCAAGCAAGGTGGTCTCAGACGCGCCTCCTGACCGCTGGGGATCGTCCTCGATGACAACCACCGGAGTCTTGGCTCTCTTTGACGCTCTGGGCGGCCACGAAAAGGAAAGGGTTCAGATTGAAGCAAATCGAGATACAAGACAAAGCAACAAGTTTGAAGAAATGCAAGTACAACACAGAAAGCTTACTCTTCTTCCTCCTCGCCGGAGCCGAAGCGTGAGAGATCAAATTCGCTCGCCTCCGTGTGACGAAGTGGAGGAGTGGGTTCCTTTGGCCGCTTGGCGATGGTCCAAGATGTGGCCGGAAGGCCCGCTCTAGTCGCCCTTGACAGCGTGAGCTGCTTCACGCAACAGTGCTTGCTTCTGTGGAGCAAGCGGCCTTGTCGCCAACGGACTCATTGTTCGCCCGTCTCTGCTTTAAATCTCCAAATTTGCGAAGACGCCTTCTTGGTGGAGCCAGCTCCATTGCGACAAGCTACTAGAAGGTGAGGAAGAGCCGCCCTCCCGGGTTCGCTCAACTCGGCTTCGGGCTCGGCAGTTCCTCCTCGCCCGGCAAACTCCCTCGCCGACAAGGCTTGCCGCCTCTGCTTTGCCTCCGCCTCCTCCGGTGAACCCAGATTCGCCATGCGGCGGCGGCATTCTTGCCGCCTCCAACTTTGTATGGCGTCGCGCATCTGCGTCATCGATGGTGTCACGGTGAGCCTCTTACGTTACGTCGGCACGGATCGGCACTTCTTCCAAGCTGTCGAAGAACACCGCACGGCGTCATCTGCAGGCTCTTGCGGTAGGAACAATCCCATGCGAAGTCGCAATGGCATCATAAGCGGATGCGGTCAAGCGAGAATTGTTGCACAATGGGACGACTCCCCTCGGCAACCTGAACCATTCGGGATGATCAGGGTCGTTCTTGAACAGCTCCAGAAGCATCGCATCCAACTCCAAGACGGTGAAGTTGAAGTTAAGGCCCGGGCGCAGCCTCATGATATCTGCCGCATTCTAGAACTCCCAAGAAGGTCTCCTCCTCTCCTGCAAGGGATGGCGTCTGTGTGAAGTCTCGCCAAGCTAACCGCGCTTACGAAGGAGTCCGGCAAGCTTTGAGGCGCAAGATCCGGTGACAGCAATCTTCAACCTAGCATCTTCTGGCGCCAAGTTGCTCCAATCATTGCCAAGCACTATTGGGGTTTAGTACCGCGGTGAAGGGCTGCGGGTTCTCCTCTACGATCCAACACCAATCTGCCCTCCACTCTTCCCACTTGCTGCGGAGCTCTCCTTCCAGGTAGGCGTCTTTCTTGCCGATCCTTGAGATCCAGGCGATTCCTCCGGCAAGTGGCTCTCCTCTCTCAACTCGAGGTATGAAGAAGTGGCGGAAGAGGGCTACGTTTGGGTGGACTCCGACAAAGTTTTCGCAAAGATGTGCGAAAACTGCCATGGTCAGGACAGCATTGGGGGTGAAATCAAGGAGGCGAAACCCGTAGGTGTTCATGATATCGCAGAAGAATTCAGAGAAGGCGGGCAGAGCCCGCAGAGAAGAAGAGCGCCAAGAAGGGGTACCCAGTTGGGGCTAATTCGAAGCAGCGTTGGGAGTACCTTTGTGCGGCGGATGTATCGCGTCTCCGTCGACCGGAAGAGGTAGTAGTTCTCCCTCGGCTCTACTTGAGGCTGAGGGAAAATGGCCCGCTCCTTCCATGGCGCGAGCCGCTGCGCCTCGGCCGACTTCACGCCCTTCCCCTTGTCGGCTTTCGGAGCCATGGCGGCGGTGGTGGGGGAGATCGGCGGCGTCGGTGGCGCTGGTGGCGATGGAGGGCGGATCGCTGCTCTCTTCTGACTTGGGAAGAAGGGGGGAGCAGCGGTGGTTTTCGAGATTGGACAAGAATCAAGCGAGGTGGGTGGACTGCCCTGCTTCTCTCTCGCTTATAAAGAGGGAGGGGGCGGACGTTTCGCCCTTCCGGATAAAGAAACCACCCACGATCTCGCCCACGATCTCTCCCATGACGCCGCGTTCGACGCGTGCCGTTCATGGAGGGCGTGGTGGGTCCGGGGTGAATTATGGCGTAAACCAGGCCGCGTGTGCCCGTGCCCTGTTTTGGGCACAGCCCAACAGCCTTTCGGCACCGTGTGGCCCAGGCCGGGGGCTCTGTCGGTGTACTAGAGTAGGGTACCCTAGTATCCCGAACTTCGCAGACGGCAGGGGCCAGATTCTGACACCAGCGGCAAGGCTTGCCAGCGACCGCCAAGATCCTCCGTGTTTCCTTGAGCCATTCAAGAACAAAGTGTTTTAAGCCAAGGAGATAAGGCCCCGGCAAGAGGAGCTTGCGGGAAAGGCTAACCAAGGCACTTAGAAGCCAAGGCCCCGAGAAGAGGAGCTTGCCGGGAAGGCCCGGTGAGCGACAAGCTTCCGGGCGCGACAAGACAACAACCGCGGCAGGTTACCACTCGTTTCCTCCGCTCCAGCTCATCCAACAACGTGTCGCCCTGGGACCCTTCCAGGCGCACGTGGCGAGAGGTTGTGCAGCCAGGGGTGCGTGGTGGCAAGCGGCGCTGACAAGATGTCCATCGTGGCGAACGGTGGCGCCCCTGACGGTCCCTTTTTGCACTGTTTGGGTGACTTAGACAGGCATTTAATGCTTTTGTCCCCTGCCGTCAGGGTTAGGTGTGATACACTGTACAGGTAGCTGTACCAACCACAAGTCCTTTTTCCTTTTTACCCTTGCCCATGTTGCCACCTGTCGGTGACCCCTTGAGCATATAAAAGGAGGCCCATGCGCAACGTAGAAAGGGGCTCAGCTCATTCGAAACCAGATAACGCTCACGTTAGGTCTTGTAGCTCTCAGCGCTCTCTAACAATACAACCAAACAAGCAGCAGTAGGAGTATTATCTCTCCGGAGAGCTCCGAAGCTGGGTAAACTGCTGCGTGCTTAAGCCTCGATCTGCTCTTCGTGCGATCTCCGCCCCCACCGAACCGAAGGGACCCGGCCCTGCGCGGTCCCATAGGTGTTCGTGGGTCCGATCAACTTCCCGACAGGCCGCGAGGATCGTGAAACCCTAGTCCTGCTTTGGTGGGTGTATTTCGAGAGTTCTTGAGCTCTCGAACTACACAATAATTCGTGTGGTTCGAAAGAGCCGAATCCTTCTCCAGTATGCCATGGGCCTCCTTTTATAGTCTGAAGGGGCCGCCACAGTGGCACATAGGAGGTGGAAAGGCATACATTGGTGCGAGGTCATCCCTCAGACATGAGGACAAGATGCATTTAATGCATCGCAGGTTTCCTTGCTTTATTGGGGGACGGGGCGAGGCCCGCCCCGTCCGTCACGCCGCCTCCTCCTCGCCCGACCACGCGCCCGGCCAGCGATGCGTGTGGTGCCATGTAGGCGAGCAGTGCCGAGGTGGCGCGGTGGTGGAGTCTACGAAGATCTCGCATGCCGCCACGCAGGTGCTTGATGAGATGGCTCAGGAGCGCATGTTGCCACGCGGTGCCCTTGACTGGTTGGGCTGGCAGCTGCATGCGAACGGTGGAAGCTTGGTCGTCGGCGGCTGGCGGTGGCCCTGTGGCGTCCTTGGTGAGGCCTTGCCGGGTGGCTCGGTAAGGGTCTTGCCGCGGTCCCGGCAAGGGTCTTTGTTGCGGCCTTTGTCGTCCCCCCAAGGGTCTTGCGAGAGGGGTCTGAAACCAACCTTCCTCGGCAAGGATCTTTGCCGAGGATCGCCGTCTCCTAATCCTCATCGATCTTGAATATGTCTTCACAAAGATCTCGCATGCCACCCTGAAGGTGCCTTCCAGTCCACAGCCCCACGTTGATGATGGTGTCGTGATTCGTGGGCTCAAGGGTGGCTCACTCTGTTGGTGTGGGGCGAGCCGCCCCGGCAAGGATCTTGCCGGTTCCGCTAAGGTTGCCCCGGCAAGGGTCTTGCCAGGTGAACCTGCTTCATCCCTCTACTCTTTGTGGTCTTGGCCTTGGCGTTTCTCTGATTATCTTGGGCTTTGGTCTTACCTTGGCTCACCTCCCCTACTCTGCTTGGTGTGGTCGGGGTATGCGGCTCGATCGCCTGCACAGTAAAGGGGTACAAAAGCGTGCCCTTCTTTTTGTACACCGGCAGGAGCCAGCTGGGCAGACATAAAGCGCTGACACATTGTTGGGCCAGCCCCAAACGGTCTTGTGAGCAGGTGGGGCGGTTTTTACCGCGGTAAGATTCTTCACGCGCTCCGCCTCCCACGACCCGCGCGCGTGGTGCGGCGTGGAGGGGTGTGTGTGACGTAGGCGGCATGCGTGGGGCAGTTCCCACACGCATGCGTCACATCGCAGTAAAGAGGCGGCTCGTGCCTTCCTCGTAAAAAGAGGGAGGCGTGGTGGCGCGGCTCATTTACTGAATGGGGCCGGGGCACGGTCTTCAAGGCATCCGCTCCCCACAATCACGGGGCGGGGAGAGGTGCTTCGCATGTCCCCTCGGTTCTGCACGTCCGCCACGCGTCTCCCATGCACTTGGGGTAGTGAGCGGCGAGGGCGGGAATCCGGGCCGTCGCTGGTTGGGGCAGCGGGTCGGTCCCGATTCCGTGCGCCTCTGGTGGCTGGATTGGCCGAACGGGGCGGCCGAGCCCCGACCCCGCTCCTTTACAAGGAGGGGGAAGGGGGATGGTGTCCTGCACTCTTCTGTCATCTATCTTCTCTTGCTTCTGCTTCTCCCTTCCACTCGCCATGGAGAAAGGGAATCCTGGTCCTTCGATGGTGGCGGCGAGGGTCTCTGCTCGACAACGCATCCCTCCTCCTCCTGAGCCCGCGGTGGTGGAGCTGGCTGTGAGGGGAAGGGGGAGGGGCGAGGCCGTGGGCGAGGCCGAGGCAGAGGTCGCAGTGCTCGAGGAAGAGGAGGACGGGGCAGAGCGCCGGCTTCGCCCCTGCCAATGATGCCTTTCCCGATGGAAGGCCATGTCGGAGACCAGCCCCGCGAGTTCTTCATCAGGCTGCGCCGGCCTCCGCGTCGTCGTCTTCGTCTTTCCGCCCCGTTTGCTCGGCAGATGGAGCGTGACCGGCCCCAATCCCTCAGATTGCACATGAGGGGTTCTGCGGGAACGGGCACGCCTGTGGTCGGCGCCGACTTCCTCAGCTCCTCGAGTCATGTACCTCCATTGTGGGTGGAAGACGCGTTCACTGCGCATCCACAGCTGACAAGTGGCTCGTCCTCTACTTCAAGTTAATGGAGGACGGCCTACTCTCCGTCAAAAGGTCTTCGGAGAGTTCGGGACTCACGAAGTGCTGAGTGGAGAGCTCCTTCGATGGAGATTCTCGACGATGGAAGCTCTTCCTCGGCGAAAGTGATGAGGAGGACAATGAGGCGGATAGTGGGACGAGTCCGACTAGGCGTCGGATGCCCCACGCCTTTGGGCGGAGTGCGGCAGTAGAAGAGCATCTGCACACGGGCCGCTCCTCCGCGAGAGGTTTGCCGGGGCGGGCCAGCTCTTGAACTTCTCGGGGCCATCTCCTTGGGCGGTCAAGGCCGTGGCTGCGGAAGAGGAAGAGGGCGGGCGGCAAGGCCGTCAACTCGGAGTACGCGGGCACCGACGCCTTCATCGGGTATTGCTGGTCCTGCCGCCTCGTCTTCCAGCTCCTTTCCCGGCAACGTCATCACCGGCCCGCCCATGGGCGGCCACCGAGGTGTTCTCTTGGTGCTTTCTGTTGCTCGTAGCTTGCCTAGGCGCCCCTTTTGCCCTTTCACCTCCTTGACACGCCTCCCCGAGGAGAGGGACAAAGAAAGGGATTACGGGCATCTTATCTCTTTTTAGTTTGTAAGCTGCGGGCCTTTGTTAAATTTAAAACTTGTAATCCCCTTGCTCATGTTTTCATCTCGCATTTAACTGTACTGTATGGGATGTTTTTAATGAAAAAGGGATGCTTGCCGGTTTTTCGTTTCATGGAGTAAATCCCACGACAAGGAGCGAATCCTTGTTATGGTCTAAGATAAAGCGTTTTAAGCCCGACAACAGGGCCTTGCCGTCCCCCCACTCTACTCGACCGTTCTCGCGCTCTTGGCGGAGGCAGGGATGAAGTGGGCTTTAGGCTCCTCGTCCCACCTCCTTGCCACTGCGGCTACGACCAAATCCGGACCCAGGAGATAATCCTTAGGTATAGGGAAAAGGGGAGCATGGCAGCCTAGAGATAAAAACGAGGTTTCACATACCCAAGTCCGGTTCAAATGCATGACAGAGGATAAAGACTTATCTGGATCTGCAGCCCCGCAATCTTATCTTGCCGCTGTTGGATCCTTGTGCTTAAGCCCCGGAAACTCGCTGGTTTGCTGGGTGGGGTGCCGGTCCGCTTCCTTCTTTCCGAGTAGCTCAGCCAGAAGTGCTCATATGCCCCGCGAACCAAAGGAGGACAGTAAAGGAACAGATAGACGCAAGACTCGACCTCTAGGCTAGGGGTTAGTCGCCGCTAAGCACTATCAACCCTAACCAAGGAAGAGACTGACCTAGCATGCATGCTATAACTTAGGGCGCCAGCTTCATTTATTTATGCTCAAAGTGGTCTCATGCTCGGCTCTGTACAAAGGGTCACATGCCTTGCCGCAAAGCTTGTACATTGCGAGGCGGCTTGCCGGGAGGCCCGGCAAGCCGCTACCATGGGTAAAACTTGCGAAGATGCTCGATGTTCCAGAGTTGCTCACAGGATGGCATCTTTGGTCTCCAGCGCATGCGCCAGCCCGTGACTCAGGATACCCGATAAGGGCCTTCCCACTTCGGGCGTCAACTTGTTGGAATTCTTGGTCGATCAACACGCCGAAGAACAAGGTCGCCTTCCTCAAAGCTTCGGGCATGAACCTTGCGGCTATGGTAGTGGCGCAAGGCTTCTTCGGTAGCATGCCGCTCTCATAGTCGCCTCAAGACGATCTTTCCTCAAGGAGCGTCAGCGTCATCTTGGCGAACGGCTCTTGCTCAAGCTCATCATAAGCGAGCACTGAGGTGACCCAGATATGAGTTCCGTGGGGAGAATCGCTACCCGTATACCAAGGCAAGGTGTCCGCCGGTGGCTCGATTTGGCGTCGCCCCGATCGACCAAAGAACCGCCGTAACTCATCAATCCAGCGCCTTCGGCTCTTGTGCAGCTTGTCAAAGGTCTTCATTCTCAGGCCTCGAACACTTCAAAGATTTGCCCTCTCCTGGCAGCGTTGCTCCGTGGATGTGCCACGGAAGCAAAACAGACCTTTGCTGCCGAGGTCTTGGATGTACTGCATGAAGGTGTGGCTTGTGAACTGCGTGCCATTGTCTGTGATGACTCTGTTTGGCACACCAAAACGGCAGACCAGTCCTTTGAAGAACTTGACGGCTGACTGAGCAGTCACCTTCCTCACTACTTCCACCTCCGGCCACTTTGTGAACTTGTCGATTGCAACGCATAAGTACTCAAAGCCCCCCGACAAAGACGTGGGGGAAAGGGCCCAGTATATCGAGCCCCCAGACCGAGAATGGCCAGGAGAGAGGGATTTTATGAAGGGCTTGAGCTGGCTGATGAAGCTTTTTTGAATGGAACTAGCACGCTTCACACTTGGTTACTAGTGCCGTCGCATCCTGGAGGGCGGTGGGCCAAGAAACCTTTTGCCGAACGCCTTCCAAGAAGGGCCTTGACCCTATGTGGGAGCCACATATGCCTCCATGTATCTCTGCCAACAGCTCCGCCTCCTTCCTCCCAGTGGGATGCATTTGAGTTTCACACTGTTTGGCCTCCTCCGCATGTGACGCCATCGATGAACTGCATGTATGGACCGACGGGCTACTTTCTCTACTTCTTCCTGCTTCCTCGTGAAGCTCCCTGTTGGAGGAAGTGGATGGCGGTATGATGCGTCCATGCCGGAGCCTGGGGCTCGGCAAGCAGGACCAAAAGGCATTTCTTCCGCCATGGGAGCGGTTGTCTCTCGGCCAGGGCTTGACGCCTCTATCGAGCCGGCTTGCTCTTAGGCGGGTTTCAAAGATTCGGCAAAGACCTTGCCGGGCCCTGTGGGGCTTCGGTAGGAAAGTACTTGTCGGGACCTGATTTCCTCCGCTTGTTCTCGCCCTAACGATGGTTCGACGGATGGTTGAGTTAGCCGGAGCAAAAGGTACCTGGTTCCACGGGTAGCTTGAATGCGCACGCTGACAGTGTCGGCGATGTAGTCTACTGCTTTCGAGAGGACATGCTGCTGCTGGATACCATCAAAGCGTTCCTCCGCTTCCTCACCTCATCTACGTAAGCTTCCATCAATGGGCTCGATAATCCTTGTTGACCTGCCTCGACAACGGTAGCCAGAGTCACCCCGACGATGAGCTTCTTAACCCGAGGTCTGCCGCGATCACGAGACCGCAAGCAATCCTCGTACTTTCGGCGTGTTGTTGGTGGAAATCTCCTTGGGAAGTGCATCTAGACCACGACTTGAGGTGTTCTCGGTGGGTGCGATGAGCAAGACACCGCACCGCACCTTGCAGCGAGAAAGCCCCATCAAAGTACATGATCCGATCGCGTCTCCGCTTCCTTGCCGGGAGAGTGGTCTCGATTTCTTCACGTGTTGAGGTCCATTCTGTGATGAATTCCGCCAAGACTACGCTTCTGAATTGTCGAGGTACTTTCAAACTTTAAACCGAAGCTTGACAGCTCCAAGGCCCATTCCACAATCCTTCCAGCTAAGGCCCGAGTTGTGCGATGATCTGTTGCAACGGAGAGGCGGGTGACGACGGTGATCTCGTGGGCTGGAAGTAGTGACGCAGCTTCCTCGAGGCTATAAGGTTGTCGAAGAGCAATTTTTGCACGCCGGAATACTTTCGACCTAGCCCCTACAAGAGGGAGCCGACAAAGTAAACCGGGTGCTACATCATCTTCTTCTTTGGCACCACTTCACTTTCGATCACAGGGCATTGCCTTGGTGGCACCAGACTCTGCCGGGGTCGCTTTGTCGGCACCAGGCCACGCTGGTGAATCTTTGGCTTGCCATCCGGCCGGTTCTGCTGCCATTGTTGCCTCCTGGCCGACCTCCCTCTTGTGCCACCAAAGGTCTGGCGCTGACCACTTGATTCGTCACGCCAGATACAAGAAAGAACGGCTCTTGTGGTTTAGGTGCAACCAATATTGGCATGGAGTAAAGGTATTTCTTCGTGATCCTGCAAGGTTGCCTCGCTTCGGGGTCCACTCTATTGGGCCTGCCTTCTTCAAGATTTTGAAGAAGGGAAGAAGCGCGTCAGCGGACTTGGAGATGAATAGGCTCATGGCGGCAACGCAGCTTGTGAGCCGGTGATCGCACATCCTTGATCCGCTTGGGCACCTTGATCTGCTTTTGATAGCCTTGATCTTGTCTGGTTTGCCTCGATCCAGCTGCGACACAAAGAACCCAAGAAGCTTGCCGGACGGAACAATCAAGACGCACTTCTCGTGGTTCAACTGAGGTTGATCTTGCGCAGTTAGCAACTGTCTCTTCCAGATCTTGCACAAGAGTTGGCCCGTCCTTGGTTTTGACCACTATGTCATCCATGTAGGCCTCCATATTTCTATGGAGCTAAGGTTCAAAACCAATTTGGATTGCTCTTGCAAACGTTGAGCCAGCACTCTTCAACCCGAAAGGCATTCGTAAAAAGCAATACGTACCACATGGGGTGATGAATGTTGCCTTCTCTTCATCCTCTCTTGTCATGAAGATCTGGTGGTAGCTTTGAGTAGGCGCCGAGGAATGATAACAGATCACACCCACCGATCGTGGAGTCAACAATCTGGTCGATGCGCTGACAACGGAAGGGGTCCTTAGGACAAGCCTTATTAATATCTCGTGTAATCAATACATGGCCTCCACTTCCCATTTGCCTTGCGCACCACTACCGGATTGGCCAACCACGCCGAGTGGAGCACCCTCTCACCAAACCCGCCGCTTCCAACTTCCTGATCTCCTCTCGATGAACTCCCGCCTTTCCGTAGCTTGCTTTTCGACCTTTTCCGCTTGACGGGCCGCCGCGGGGGAAGATAGCTAGGTGGTGCTCAATCACTTCCCTGGGAACACCGGGGATGTCGGACGCTTGCCATGCAAACACGTCGACATTTGCCCGCAGGAAGGTGACGAGCGCGCCTTCCTATTTGTTATCGAGGGTGGAGCATATGATGAAGGCCCTTCCCGTGCCATCCTCCCCGATGGGCACCTTCTTGGTCTGCAACGGCTCGGCTCTGGATCTCTTGCTCTTGTCGGTGAGAGCTCTCCGCACGTCCTCAACGGTAGCACAACACTCAGAGGAGGCACGCTGTCGGAGTGGGTGCGAAGGTCTTGTCGGGCTCCTTATTCCCTCCCGGCCTTCAGCCAGCAGGAGTGGAGGTGCCTCGGCAGCAACTGCAATCGCTTCCCCGGTAGAGTTGGTCGGCGCAGATCGGTAGCCCTTCTTGTCGGAGGGGACGGAGATGATGATCAACGGCCCGGGCATCTTTAGCATGTTGTAGGCGTAGTGTGACGCTACCATGAACTTGGCTAGTGTCGGGCGGCCGAGGATCCCGCCAGGGCAAGGGATCTCGGCCACGTCGAAGACGATCCTCTCCGTCCTGTAGTTCAACTCTCCTCCAAATGTCATGGGCAGTGTGACCTTTCCCTTCGGCTGGCTCCTCCCTGGATTGACCCCTTGGAACGTGCTTGTTTCCTCGAGGTCTTCATCAGGGATTTGCAGCCTTTTGATCACGACAGGCGAGATCAGGTTCAGGCCGGCCCCGCCGTCAACCAACATCTTGTTCACCCTAAGGTTGCGTATCGTTGGCGAGACCAACAATGGCAAATGCCCGACCATGAAAAGTGCGGTCGGGTGGTCCTCGTCGCCAAAGATGAGGCGTGCTGGACCATTTTAGCGGCTTCGAGCATCGAACGACGGCTCGCTGCCGTAATCTCACGCCACTAACCGCTTGAGCTGGCGGTGAGAGGTATACGTGGCGCCGCCATCGCACAGCGCCATGGCCTCCGTGAGCCTTCGGAACCCTTGCTCACCGGACTGCCGTGATCGTCATCTTCTTGTTTCTTATCGCCCCGGCGCGGGCCTCTCTTGCTGGTTGTCCTTGTCGGGCGGCCTCCTTGGTCACACGCTTCTTGCCGAATCCTCGGCCACGGTCTTGGGTCCTTCTCCTTGTCCTGCCTTTCGTACTCAGCCTTTTGCTTCTCAGCAAGCAGCTCGACTTGTCGGCAGTTTTGGAGGTCATGGCCCTTGGTGTGGTGGATCTTGCAGATTGCTTGCGGAGCTTCCTGGCTTGTTTCGGTAGCCGCTAAGGCCCTGGCAGGCTCACGCACCCGCAATCTCCTTGCCGGGGCGCTCGCTTTGACCTCTCGCCGGACACCGGTATCGTCGAGATCCCTCAACGGCAAGCACGGCCTTGCCTTTTGCATTTCCTGTTGTGACGCCGCTCTTCTTCGTCGGGAGGGCGGCGTCTTCATCGCAGAGAGTCGGTTTCGCGCCATTGCGTCTTCGCCGGGTACTTCCTTCCTCTTCAGCCCGGGCGCACCTATCAGCCCGAACGTGAAACTCGCCACATCCTTAACCTTGGTCATCGCCAGCTCCTCGCGCATCTTGCGATTGCGCACGTTCTGGTGGAACACGCTAATCACAACGGCGGGATGAACGTCGGGGATGTTGTACTGCACCCGGCTGAATCTCTAGATGTACTTGCGCAGGGTCTCCCCTTCCTTCTGGGGAATGATATGCAGATCACTGGCCTGGCCATGAGCTTGGTGGCCTCCTGTGAAGGCGCCAACGAACTCATGGCACAAATCCGACCAAGAAGAAATGGAATCCACCGGCAAGTGCATCAACCAAGACATCACATTGGGCTTGAGCGCCAGCGGGAAATAGTTGGCAAGCACCTTGTCGTCGCGAGCCCCAGCGGCCTGCATCGCGATGGTGTAGATGCTGAGGAACTCGGACGGATGGGTCTTGCCGGTGTACTTCTCGCTGACGTCGGGCTTGAACGTGCAATGGGACGGCCACTGGAACTGCCTCAGCTCATGGGTAAAGGCCGGGCAGCCCACCTCGTAAGGTAGGCCGCCGGGCCCCCTGGTGTCGGGTGGTCCATAGCGGGTCCCGCCCGCTGGTCCGACTGGCGGTGCGTTTCGCGCCGGCGCTCGACGGTGGTTCGAGCGTCTTCGTGAGCTCACTCCCGGAGGACCTAGCGCTGGTCGAGGAGGGTCCGCGGGTCGGACGAAGCTAGAGATTTTATCACAAGCGTCATCGCGATGGGCCGACGCCCGCGGCGGCTGGCGAGGAGGAGGAGAGTGCACCATGGCCGCAGCCCCCGGTCCTCCCAGCGCTAAGCGTGGTGGTAGCTCGGTGGAAGCGCCGACCGAGGCCCGCTGGTCGCGGATCATCTTTGTTGGCGATGGTGGCGAGGCTGCGGATGGTAGCCCTCCACTCGTCGAGCTTCCGCAGCGAGAGGGAAGTCGAGGAGCAGCCGCGGCGCTGCTGCCAAAGCTTCCGCCCGGGCGTGGCGGCGACGACAATGCGTGGATCGCGGCGGCGCCGACTTCTAACTACGCGTTAGAAGGAGCTCCGTCACGACCGGTGGCGCGTGCCATTTTCGCGCCGTAACCGGTGAGCCGCGTGAACCCCTTCATCTTCTTGATGGCGACAGGGCTCTTCCATGGCGGTGCCTGTGGTCACCAACGTGGTGACGCTGTTGGCGCACACCATGGGAAGAACGGCGGTGGTCGCCCGGTGTATGCGTCCTGGAGGTCGCCGCGCCTCCCGGAGTCGGCACAACGACCCCCTCGGAGGGCCCCGCGCCGCCTGCGGGGGGGGGGGGGGCAGCTACGTCTTTGGATCCGACGACGGGTAGCCGATCGTCTGGCGCACGAACGACGCGGCTCGCCAGGCTTCGACTGCCTGGGCGATGATGGTGCTCGTGGGCCGTGGCCTGGGTCCTGTCTGCGACCGGTCCGCTGCTCGTCCGCACAGGCACGGGCCGTTCAGCTCCCAACGAGCCGATCGCTGTGGCCGTCTTCTTCTTAGGGGCCATGGCGACGAAGAACTTCTAGGCTAGCTACCAGACCAGATTCTCACAATTGCGCCCCCTACTGGCGGCGCCAAAGATGTCGGTGTGGAGCAGCGCCTATGGGATCACAAGAATCCCTACTACGATTGTCGGCGCGAGGTTGCGAGGAGAGCGGGGCTAGTAGACAAAGACATGATCGTTTACCGAGTTTGGGCCGCGAGGATGCGAAAACCCTAGTCCTGCTTTGGTGGGTGTATTTACGAGAGCTCTTGAGCTCTCGAACTAACTAGTCGTGGTCGTGTGGTTCGAAAGAGCCGAATCCTTCTCCAGTATGCCATGGGCCTCCTTTTATAGTCTGAAGGGGCCGCCACAGTGGCACACAGGAGGTGGAAAGGCATACAGTGTTGCGAGGTTACCCCTCGTATTACAGGACAAGATGCATTTAATGCATCGCTTAGGTGTCCCCTTGCTTTATTGGGGGACGGGGGTGAGGCCCGTCCCGTCCATCGCCGCTCCTCCTCGCTTCGACACGCGCCCCGGCCAGCGATGAGTGCGGTGCCATGTAGGCAGGCAGGCAGCTGAGGTGGCGCGGTGGTGGAGTTTTCACGAAGATCTGCATGCCGCCACGCAGGTGCTTGATGAGTTGGCCTGGGAACTACATGTTGCCACGCAGGTGCCCGCCCAGCTGGTTGGGCTAGCAGCTGCATGCGAACGGCGGTGGAAGCTTGGTCATCAGCGGGCCTGGCGGTGGCCCTGCTGGTGTCCTTGGTGAGGGCCTTGCCGGTGGCACAGCAAGGGTCTTGCCTGCTGTGGTCCGACAAGGGTCTTTGCAGCGGCATCGTGTGTCGTCCCGGCAAGGGTCTTGCCGGGGTGCAGTAACCTTCCTCGGCAAGGATCTTGCCAAGGATCGTCGTCTCCTAATCCTCATCCGATCTTGAATATGTCTTCACAAAGATCAAGATGCCACCACAGAGGTGCCTTCCCGAGTCCCGCCCCACGTTGATGATGGTGTTGGCGGCCGTGGGCTCAAGGGTGGCTCACTCTGTTGGTGTGGCGAGCCGCCCGGCAAGGATCTTCTGCCGGGGCTGAGAATTGCCCGGCAAGGATCTTGCCGGGGAACCTGCTTCGTCCCTCTGCTCTTTGTGGTCTTGGCCTAGCGTTGCTCTGATTATCTTGGGCTTCGGTCTTACCTTGGCTCACCTCCCCTGCTCTGCTTGGTGTGGTCGTGGGCGCGGCTCTGACTGCCCGTGCATAGGTAAAGGGGTACAAAAACGTGCCCTTCTTTTTGTACACCGACACCAGGGCACGCCTGGCAGGCTTGTGAGTCCCCTGTACGGCGGTTGGTGCCCTTCTTTCATCGCAAAAAACTAATATCCGGAAGAAAATCCACTCAAAATTTCAGCCCAAGCGCAGTTACGGATCTCCAGGGATTTAACAAATGGTGAAAGGCCAGAAAACAGGAACGCGAAACAGAAGAGAACAGAGAGAGAGATCCAATCTCGGAGGGCTCCTGCCCTTCGGGAGCCATGGAGACCAAGGACCAGAGGGGAAACCCTCCTCGCATCTAGGGGGATATCAAGAAATAAGAAGAAGGAGGGAGGCTATCTCCCACACTCTCTCAGTGGCGCCGAAACACCGTCGTTGCAATCATCGTGTGACGGCGGTCTACTCCAACACCTCCATCACCTTCCCTCATCTATATTCAATGGTCCACTCTCCTGCAACCCGTTGTACCCCCTACTTGAACATGGTGCTTTATGCTTCATATTGTTCTCCAATGATGTGTTTCCATCCTATGATGGTTGAGTAGATTTTTGTTGTCCTTTGGGGTAATTGGTGAATTGCTATGATTGGTTTAATTTTCTTGTGGTTATGTTTCTATCCTTTGGTGCCCATCATATGAGTGTGTATGTGGATCACACCATAGGGTTAGTTGTATGTTGATAGGACTGTGCATTGGAGAGCAAAAGTGGCAGAAGCTTCTTCCTACCATAAAAATTGATTCATATGGGATTGAAGGGGGGCAATATATCTTAATGCTATGGTTGGATTTTTTACCTTAATGAACATTAGTAGTTGCAGATGCTTGCTAATAGTTCCATTCATAAGTGCATACAATTCCAAGTAAGGGATGACATGCTAGCAGTGGCCTGATACGTCTCCAACGTATCTATAATTTATGAAGTATTCATGTTGTTGTTTTATCATTCTTGGATGTTTTACAATCATTTTATAGCAACTGTATATCATTTTTTGGGACTAACCTATTGACCCGGTGCCAGTTGCTGGTTTTTGCTTGTTTTTTACATCGCAAGAAATCAATATCAAATGGAGTCCAAACACCGTGAAACTTTTTGTGTTTTTTTAATTGACCAGAAGACCACCAATGGGCCAGAGCTGCACCTGCGGGTGCCACGAGGGGGGCACAACCCACCAGCGCACGCCTGGGCCCCCAGGCGCGCCCTGGTGGGTTGTGCCCACCTCGGTGGCCTCCCTCACCCCCTCTTTACCCTATAAATTCTCAAATAATCCGAAAACCCTCAGGAAAAACCTAGATCAGAAGTTCCGCCGCCGCGAGGCTCTGTAGCTACCGAAAACCAATCAAGACCCTTTCCGGCACCCTGCCGGAGGGGGAATCATCTCTGGTGGCCATTGATGTCTACTACGCAACCTTCTTCTTGTAGACGTTGTTGGGCCTCCAAGTGCAGAGGTTTGTAGGACAGTAGAAAATTTCCCTCAAGTGGATGACCTAAGGTTTATCAATCCGTGGGAGGCGTGGGATGAAGATGGTCTCTCTTAAACAACCCTGCAACCAAATAACAAAGAGTCTCTTGTGTCCCCAACACACCCAATACAATGGTAAATTGTATAGGTGCACTAGTTCGCGAAGAGATGGTGATACAAGTGCAATATGGATGGTAGATATAGGTTTTTGTAATCTGAAAATATATAAAACAGCAAGGTAACTAATTATAAAAGTGAGCGTAAACGGTATTGCAATGCTAGGAAACAAGGCCTAGGGTTCATACTTTCACTAGTGCAAGTTCTCTCAACAATAATAACACAATTGGATCATTTAACTATCCCTCAACATGCAACAAAGAGTCACTCCAAAGTCACTAATAGCGGAGAACAAACGAAGAGATTATGGTAGAATGCGAAACCACCTCAAAGTTATCCTTTTCCGTCGATCTATTCAAGAGTGCAGAGTAAAATAACACGAAGCTATTCTTTCTGTTCGATCTATCATAGAGTTCGTACTAGAATAACACCTTAAGACACAAATCAACCAAAACCCTAATGTCACCTAGATGCTCCAATGTCACCTCAACTATCCATGGATATGATTATACGATATGCATCACACAATCTCAGATTCATCTATTCAACCAACACACAGAGCTTCAAAGAGTGCCCCAAGGTTTCTATCGGAGAGTCAAGACGAAAACTTGTGCCAACCCCTATGCATAAGTTCACAATGTTACGGAACCCGCAAGTTGATCACCAAAACATACATCAAGTAGATCACGTGATATCCCATTGTCACCACAGATAAGCACATGCAAGACATACATCAAGTGTTCTCAAATCCTTAAAGACTCAATCCGATAAGATAACTTCAAAGGGAAAACTCAATCCATTACAAGAGAGTAGAGGGGGAGAAACATCATAAGATCCAACTATAATAGCAAAGCTCGCGATACATCAAGATCATGCCAAATCAAGAACACGAGAGAGAGAGAGAGAGAGAGAGAGAGAGAGAGAGAGAGAGAGAGATCAAACACATAGCTCTTTGGTACATACCCTCAGCCACGAGGATGAACTACTCCCTCCTCGTCATGGAGAGCTCCCCGATGATGAAGATGGCCACCGGTGAGGGTTCCCCCCTCCGGCAGGGTGCCGGAACAGGGTCCCGGTTGGTTTTTGGTGGCTACAGAGGCTTGCGGCGGCGGAACTCCCATCTATTCTGGTCCCAGATGGTTTTAGGGTATATTGGTATATATAGGAGGAAGAAATACGTCAAGGGAGCCACGAGGGGCCCACGAGGGTGGAGGGTGCACCCAGGGGGGTGGGCGCGCCCCCTGCCTCGTGCTTCCCTTGCGTACACCCCAAGTCTTTTGGATTGCTCCCATTCCAAAAGTAACTCTCCCTAAGGTTTCATTCCGTTTGGACTTCGTTTGATATCCTTTTCTGCGAAACACTGAAACAAGGGAAAAAACAGAAACTGGCACTGGACTCTAGGTTAATAGGTTAGTCCCAAAAATAATATGGAAGTGTTTAATAAGGCCCATAAACATCCAAAACAGAAAATATAATAGCATGGAACAATAAAAAATTATAGATACGTTGGAGATGTATCAGCATCCCCAAGCTTAATTCCTGCTCGTCCTCGAGTAGGTAAATGATAAAAACAAAAATTTTGATGTGGAATGCTACCTAACATATTTATCAATATAATCTTCTTTATTGTGGCAAGAATATTCAGATCCATAAGATTCAAGACAAAAGTTTAATATTGACATGAAAACAATAATACTTCAAGCATACTAACAAAGCAATTATGTCTTCTCAAAATAACATGGCCAAAGCAAGCTATCCCTACAAAATCATATAGTCCGCTATACTCTATCTTCATCACACAAAATATTTAAATCATGCACAACCCCGATGACAAGCCAAGCAATTGTTTCATACTTTTGATGTTCTCAAACTTTTTCAATCTTCACGCAATACATGAGCATGAGCCATGGACATAGCACTATAGGTGGAATAGAATGGTGGTTGTGGAGAAGAGAAAAAGGAGAAGATAGTCTCACATCAACTAGGCGTATGAACGGGCTATGGACATGCCCATAAATAGATATCAATGTGAGTGAGTAGGGATTGCCATGCAACGGATGCACTAGAGCTATAAGTGTATGAAAGCTCAACAAAAGAAACTAAGTGGGTGTGCATCCAACGCGCTTGCTCACGAAGACCTAGGGCCATTTGAGGAAGCCCATCATTGGAATATACAAGCCAAGTTCTATAATGAAAGATTCCCACTAGTATATGAAAGTGACAACATAGGAGACTCTCTATCATGAATATCATGGTGCTACTTTGAAGCACAAGTGTGGTAAAAGGATAGTAGCATTGTCGCTTCTCTCTTTTTCTCTCATTTTTTTATTTTTTTTATTTGGGCCTTTTCTCCCTTTTTTATGGCCTCTTTTTTTCTTTTCTTTCGTCCGGAGTCTCATCTCGACTTGTGGGGGAATCATAGTCTCCATCATCCTTTCCTCACTGGGACAATGCTCTAATAATGATGATCATCACACTTTTATTTACTTACAACTCATGGATTACAACTCGATACTTAGAACATAATATGACTCTATATGAATGCCTCCGGCAGTGTACCGGGATGTGCAATGAATCAAGAGGGACATGTATGAAAGAATTATGAAGGTGACTTTGCCACAAATACGATGTCAACTACATGATCATGCAAAGCAATATGACAATTATGAAGCGTGTCATAATA
Source organism: Aegilops bicornis (assembly GCA_021605145.1). NCBI lineage: Eukaryota > Viridiplantae > Streptophyta > Magnoliopsida > Poales > Poaceae > Aegilops > Aegilops bicornis. The sequence continues at coordinate 2,570,590 of JAHIAL010000020.1, forward strand.
AACGGAACGGTGGAAAGTTGCATGGCAATATATCTCGGAATGGCTATGGAAATGCCATAATAGGTAGGTATGGTGGTTGTTTTGAGGATGGTATATGGTGGGTGTATGATACCGGCGAAAGGTGCGCCATATTAGAGAGGCTAGCAATGGTGGAAGGGTGAGAATGCGTATAATCCATGGACTCAACATTAGTCATAAAGAACTCACATACTTATTGCAAAAATCTATTAGTCATTGAAACGAAGTACTACGCACATGCTCCTAGGGGGATAGACTGGTAGGAAAAAGACCATCGCTCATCCCCGACCGCCACTCATAAGGAAGGCCATCAATAAATAAATCATGCTCTGACTTCATCACATAACGGTTCACCATACGTGCATGCTCACGGAATCACAAACTTTAGAACAAGTATTTCTCAAATTCACAACTACTCCACTAGCATGACTATAATATCACCATCTTCATATCTCAAAACAATCATAAGGAATCAAACTTCTCATAGTATTCAATGCACTTTATATGAAAGTTTTTATTATATCCCTCTTGGATGCCCATCATATTAGGACTAAATTCATAACCAGAGCAAATTACCATGCTGTTCTAAATACTCTCAAAATAATATAAGTGAAGCATGAGAGTTCATCTATTTCTTCAAAATCAAACCACCATCATGCTCTAAAAAGATATAAGTGAAGCACTAGAGCAAACGACAAACTACTCCAAAAGATAAAAGTGAAGATCAATGAGTAGCTGAATAATTATGTAACTATGTGAAGACTCTCTAACATTTAAGAATTTCAGATCTTGGTATATTATTCAAAAATCAAGCAAAACAAAATAAAATAAAATGACGCTCCAAGCAAAACACATATCATGTGGTGAATAAAAATATAGCTCCAAGTAAAGTTACCGATGAACAAAGACGAAAGAGGGGATGCCATCCGGGGCATCCCCAATCTTAGGCTCTTGGTTTTCCTTGAATATTACCTTGGGGTTCCTTGGGAATCCCCAAGCTTAGGCTCTTTCCACTCCTTATTCCATAATCCATCGAATCTTTACCCAAAACTTGAAAACTTCACAACACAAAACTCAATGAAAACTCAGAAGTCTCCGTTAGTATAAGAAAATAAATCACCACTTTTGGTACTGTTGTGAACTCATTCTAAATTCATATTGGTGTAATATCTACTTTATTCCAACTTCTCTATGGTTCATACCCTCCGATACTACTCATAGATTCGTCAAAATAAGCAAACAACACATAGAAAACAGAATCTGTCAAAAACAGAACAGTCTGTAGTAATCTGTATCATTCGAATACTTCTGTAACTCCAAAAATTCTTAAATAAATTGGTGGACCTGAGGAATTTTCCTATTAATCTTCTGCAAAAAGAATCAACCTAAAAGCACTCTCCAGTAAAAAATGGCAGCTAATCTCATGAGCACTAAAGTTTCTGTTTTTTACAGCAAGATCACAAAGACTTCACCCAAGTCTTCCCAAAGGTTCTACTTGGAACAAACACTAATTAAAACATAAAACCACATCTAAACAGAGGCTATATGAATTATTTATTACTAAACAAGAGCAAAAGCAAACAACAAAAATAAAATTGGGTTGCCTCCCTACAAGCGCTAACGTTTAACGCCCCTAGCTAGGCATGAAGATTTCAATGATGCTCACATAAAAGATAAGAATTGAAACATAAAGAGAGCATCATGAAGAATATGACTAGCACAGTTAAGTCTAACACACTTCCTATGCATAGGATTTTGTGAGCAAACAACTTATGGGAACAATAATCAACTAGCATAGGAAGGCAAAACAAGCATAACTTCAAAACTTTAAGCACATAGAGAGGAAACTTGATATCATTGCAATTTCTACAAGCATATGTTCCTCCCTCATAATAATTTTCAGTAGCATCATGAATAAATTCAACAATATAACAAGCACCTAAAGCATTCTTTTCATGATCTACAATCATAGAAAATTTACTACTCTCCACGTAAGCAAAATTCTTCTCATTCGGGATAGTGGGAGTATCATAAGAGACTTGAATACTATAAATTGTTTCCACATTAAAAGAGTAATATTCAGAAATAGGGTAATCATGAGAAGTTTTATAAATATAATCATCACTACCTTTTATAGCATAAGTTTCATCACAATAATCATCATAAGTAGCAACTTTGTTCTCATCATAATCGATTGAAACCTCTTCCAAGATAGTGGAATCATTACTAAATAAAGTTATGACCTCTCCAAATCCACTTTCATAATAATAAGATTCAACATCCTCCAAAATAGTGGGATCATTACTTCCTAAAGTTGACACTCTTCCAAACCCACTTTCATCAATATAATCATCATAAGTAGGAGGCATGCTATCATCATTATAAATTTGCATATCAAAACTTGGGAGGTTAAAAATATCATCTTCATTAAACATAGCATCCCCAAGCTTGGGACAAACATTAATTGCAGCAAAAATATTCTCAAAAACATCATCTTCTTCAAACATAGCATCCCCAAGCTTGGGCCTTTTCATATCATAAGCATAATCACTCTCATCATTAATAGTACGGATAGCACCAATAGTATAGCAATTATCATATTCTTCCAAGCAAGTGCCAAAAAGATTTTCAAGATCATAAGAAGTATCATTATCTTCCCAATCATAATCATCACAACAAGCAATAGGCATAACGAGATCATCATCAAGTGCATCATCTTCCACAATTATTTTTGATTCATTTTCATGAGGCACAACAATAATAGGAGCAACATTATTTGGGAGAGATATCTTTTACCTCTCTTCCTTTTTATTTTCTTCTTCTTCACCACATCATGTGTGGGTTCAATCCTCTTTTTGGAGCTCCTTATTAATGAGATTGGTTGAATAGAAGGCTCCTCCTCGTTACCTAATTCATCATAAGAAATAATAGCAGAATATTAGGAGGTCTCTTCCCTTTCATTAGTATTCTCTTCATCTTCTATTTGTTTTCTTGTCTTTATGTAATTGGCAATATAAGGATTTTCAATGCAATTCACCGCACAATACATATAAATTTTCTCTAGATCAAAATCAAGAAGTTTATAACGGGCAAATTCGAAGATGCTTAGTTATATCGTTTCATTTCTTCAGAACCCATAAGCAAACTAAGTTCATTATAATGTGCAAGGGAAATCAAGTCATCACAATTTTTGGACACGATTAGATCATGAAACAATTTGCATCGGATAGTTAAATGACCCCGTTTATTGCAAAGTTCACAAGTACGGCTAAGAAAATTTAAATTTTCAGCACAAACATCTAGCCTTTCTTGCAACAATTTAGTTTCTAAATGCTTATGCCTCTTGCAATATCTATCATCCCTATTTGGTGTGTACTTGCAAACCCAATGCACTCCACAAAAATTGACATGTTTATAGGAGACATTTTCATCATAACTAGTGCAATCATCATTAGTACTATGGATATTCAAAGAGTTCATACTAACAACATTGCAATCATGCTCATCATTCAAAGATTTAGTGCCAAACATTTTATAGACTTCTTCTTCTAGCACTTGAGCACAATTTTCCTTTTCATCATACTTACGAAAGATATTAAAAAGATGAAGCGTATGAGGCAAACTAAATTCCATTTTTTTTATAGTTTTCTTTTATAGACTAAATTAAACTAGTGATAAAACAAGAAACTAAAAGATTCGATAGCAAGATCTAAAGATATACCTTCAAGCACTCACCTCCCCGGCAACGGTGCCAGAAAAGAGCTTGATGTCTACTATGCAACCTTCTTCTTGTAGATGTTGTTGGGCCTCCAAGTGCAGAGGTTTGTAGGACAGTAGCAAATTTCCCTCAAGTGGATGACCTAAGGTTTATCAATCCGTGGGAGGCGTAGGATGAAGATGGTCTCTCTCAAACAACCCCGCAACCAAATAACAAAGAGTCTCTTGTGTCCCCAACACCCAATACAATGGTAAATTGTATAGGTGCACTAGTTCAATGAAGAGATGGTGATACAAGTGCAATATGGATGGTAGATATAGGTTTTTGTAATCTCAAAATATAAAAACAGCAAGGTAACTAATGATAAAAGTGAGCGTAAACGGCATTGCAATGCTAGGAAACAAGGCCTAGGGTTCATACTTTCACTAGTGCAAGTTCTCTCAACAATAATAACACAATTGGATCATATAACTATCCCTCAACATGCAACAAAGAGTCACTCCAAAGTCACTAATAGCGGAGAACAAACGAAGAGATTATGGTAGGGTACGAAACCACCTCAAAGTTATCCTTTCTGATCGATCTATTCGAGAGTCCATAGTAAAATAACACGAAGCTATTCTTTCCGTTCAATCTATCATAGAGTCCGTACTAGAATAACACCTTAAGACACAAATCAACCAAAACCCTAATGTCACCTAGATACTCCAATGTCACCTCAAGTATCCGTGGGTATGATTATATGATATGCATCACACAATCTCAGATTCATCTATTCAACCAACACAAAGAGCTTCAAAGAGTGCCCCAAGGTTTCTATCGGAGAGTCAAGACGAAAACGTGTGCCAACCCCTATGCATAAGTTCACAATGTTACGGAACCCGCAAGTTGATCACCAAAACATACATCAAGTAGATCACGTGATATCCCATTGTCACCACAGATAAGCACATGCAAGACATACATCAAGTGTTCTCAAATCCTTAAAGACTCAATCCGATAAGATAACTTCAAAGGGAAAACTCAATCCATTACAAGAGAGTAGAGGGGGAGAAACATCATAAGATCCAACTATAATAGCAAAGCTCGCGATACATCAAGATCGTGCCAAATCAAGAATATGAAAGAGAGAGATCAAACACATAGCTACTAGTGTCGGTGTCAAAACCGGCGGATCTTGGGTAGGGGGTCCCGATCTGTGCGTCTTAGGCTGATGATAACAGGAAGCAAGGGACACAATGTTTACGCAGGTTCGGGCCCTCTCGATGAAGGTAAAACCCTACTTCCTTCTTGATTAATATTGAAGATGTGGGTAGTACAAGAGTAGATCTACCACGAGATCGTAGAGGCTAAACACTACTAAGGAAAACCCTAGTAGTAGCGCGGGTTTTGAGTGTAGCAGCAGCGCGGGTGGCTGTGCTACTAATAAGGCACTACAGCTAACTTGTAGTAGTAGCGCGGTCCGTACCACTACTATCGATGATTTATATCAGCAGCGCTTTTTTCCGAACACGCTACTATTACTTAGCTGCAGCGATTTCTCGATCCTACGCTAACGCTATATCTTTCATCATTTTCCCATACCCTTTCCCTTTCAGCTTTCCTTTTCGATACTTGATACTAGGTAATGCGCTACTAGATATCAAATTCATAAACCATTATCGGTAGTACTCCTTCATTCCAAATTACTCGTCATGGTTTTAGTTCAAACCACGACGAGTAATTTGGAAACGAAGGGAGTACTAGATAACAATATCATGCATAGTCAATATGCATCCTCAAGCAGTACAAGGTCATATCAACGGCGATCATCATGTGTAGTTCTAGATGATATCGACGACAATCATCATATGTAGTTCTAGATGATATAGCCACACACACATATGTAGTTCTAGATGATATAGCCACACACACACACATATGTAGTTCTAGATGATATAGCCACACACACATATGTAGTTCTAGATGATATCGAAGACAATCATCATCCTCAAGCCTGGGCGGTTGGTGTTCCTGATAGTAATTAGGATAGCCTGTCCAACACGAAGATTCTTGCCATCGAGGAATTTCTTCCACCCAACCGAGTTTAAGTGTGTGCGAACGTCCGTGTCCACGCTGATAAGTACAAGGTTGTGATGGAGCCCCTTGCAAGAAGGCGTAGTCCACTGAGCCTTCTTCATCGTGCTCGATACCATAACTCTGAGATATGCTCTTTGCCAATTTCTGAATAAGAAAAACATATATTAATAAATAGCCTCGCAAATAAGTACATATGGATTATCTACACTATTAATAGTTTTCTTAGATTCTATACTAATAAGCATGTGATCGAACTCTACACTAATAAGTATAACATACCATATCATGTCGATCAACCATGGTATTTGTCAGGCGGGTCACGAATGGCACCCCGACAAAGTCAGCACGTGGCGGAATTATGTCCCACAGGTTGGACACCTCCTCCTCGCCCAGCCTTGTTCTTTGAGCTACGATGGCTTCATGAAGTGGGTCATCATCATCTTCATCGAGTGGGTCCTCATTATCTTCATCATCTTCATCATCTTTGTCATCTTCATCATCTTCCACCAAAGTTGAGATAAATGACAGCCAACTTGGGTCTTTCGCCTGAAGGAGAAGTCGATCAACTCACCACCGAGAAGACGCATGCGAGTGATTTAAACGGGCCCATCCATCTCCTCCAATCATGCGACATATTGTGTCCTTTCTCGACCTCCATAGTGTATGGCCCCCGTGAGCTTCAAACGTCCACAAAGGTCTCCCCGTCGACTTGTTGAATTTCAACCTCACATTGCATGGGACGATCTGTAAAATAAGCAAAATGACACAATGCAGTAATGCCAACACTAACAATAAAATAGTTATTACATTTCATCTAATTTCTTACCGCCGCATGATGAAAACTCGGCTAGAAGTAGATGCCAAACAGCTTGCCAGTTGCAAGGCTGCTGGAGCACCTTGACTTGCACAGTCGACATAGTGGTGGTGGTGGTGGCGCCATTTTTCCTAAAGCAATGTGAGCAAAGGATTAACGAGAAGCAATTTGATATTTCTGGTTCTTCCGCGAGAAGCAATTTGATGGACAATTATAATCCTAAGATCTAGTAACATATTAGATGACAAGGTACCACCTACATTTTGCCAAAAAGTAACTTATAAAAAAACAAAAGCAACTACGTACCTATCCATGTATAGAAAAGAAATAACAATAAAATGGTGCATACTAAATCAACTAAATGAACTAGTCTACTAAATCAACTAAATCAAAATGTTCTAAATCAACTAAATCAACTAGCCTACTAAATCAACTAAATCATATCAACTAAATCAAAATGTTCTAAATCAACTAAATCAACTAGCCTACTAAATCAACTAAATCATATCAACTAAATCATATCAACTAAATGAAAATGTTGCATATGAACTAGCCTACTAAATCAAAATGTAGCAGGCAGGAGGGAGAAGGAGGGGCGACTCGAGGAGGGAGAAGAGAGTATACGGAGGAGGAAGGCGGAGCGAGGAGGGGCCGACCGGCGGCCAGTGGAGGGAGGACGGAGGAGGAAGGCGGAGCAAGGAGGGGCCGGCCGGCGGCCAGTGGAGGGAGGACGGAGGAGGAAGACGAAGCGAGGAGGGGCCGGCCAACAAGTGCAGTGGAGGGAGGACGGAAGAGGAGGCGGTGCACCGAGTCCAACAAGGAGGAGGAGGTGACGGCCGCAGAGGAGGAGGGTGACGGGGAGGGACCGGGCGCTGGGGTTTGAGAGGGATCCGGTGAGTGTGTGACCGTGAGTGGATCGGATTTTGTAGTAAACTTAGCAAGAGCGCTTATTGGAGAAATGCGCTGCTACTATGCAATCAGTAGCAGTGGTGCTCGTCGTTATAACGCTGCTGCTATAAACTAGCCTCATGGGCGGCCTCGTGGGAATTATAGCAGATGCGCGTCTTTGGGCGGGCGCCGCTTTCGCTATATTTATTTCAGCAACGAGTTAAGCTCGACCTCGCTACTGCTAATTAGCAGCAGCGCCTTATTTTAAAGCGCGCTACTGATAAGATTATGTGTATAGGCTTTTCCCTAGTAGTGAAACCCTAGAAGCTAGCCTATGATGGTATGATTGTAATTGTGATCGGCCTTCTAAGGACCAACCTCTCCGGTTTATATAGACACCGGAGAGGACTACGGTTTACACGGAGTCGGTTACAAGGAAGGAAATATAATATCCGGATTGCCAAGCTTGCCTTCCACGCCAAGGAGAGTCCCATCCGGACACGGGTCAAAGTCTTGAGTCTTGTATCTTCACGCTTCAATAGTCCGGACGATGTATATAGTCCGGCTGTCCGGATACCCCCTAATCAGGACTCTCTCAGTAGCCCCTGAACCAGGCTTCAATGATGATGAGTCCGGCGCGCAGTATTATCTTCGGCATTGCAGGGCGGGTTCCTTCTCCGAGTACTCCAAAGTAATTATCGAACACTTAGATCGTGTCCGGATCCGCAGGTGATCCTCATGCACCATTATAGCATAAATCTAATCTGTTGGCAGTCTTTGTACGTCGTGTCTTCGCATCGTGGCCCGGTCCAACACGAACCGGTGTTTTTCGCCCTACCTCGACTCGTGTTGCGAGGCGGTTTTATTGGCACGCCCTGCCGAGGCGTAGATCGTGTTCCCCTTATTACGGGTCTTCCATCCACGCGGCGCGTAGACCCACGACGACTGCTGGCATGACTCCGTGCGCCATTGGGTAAACCTCAAGCGGTCACCCTAAGGACTCTTGATATTCACCCCATTTATTAAAGGGCCAGAGGCCTAAGCCTTTTTTTCCACCTCCCTCGCGCCTTCTCGCGCATCGAGTTCTAACACCCGAGGCCTAAGCTCCAACACCCTAGATCCTCCAATATGTCCGGATCCAACCCTCAAGGCCGGTGGGTGGCCTCCTCGATTCAAGAGGAGGACATTGTGAAGCTTAGGGTGGTTGGATATTTGACCACGACATCCAAAGACAAAGGCTTCCTACTCCAGGGCAGGTCATCCCTACACCGGAGCCCAATGAGAGCGTCGTATGTGTCCCGATCACTTCCTCCGCGCCTTGGGCCTCACCCTCGATCCTTTTGTGAGGGGGCTCATGTTCTATTACGGGTTGGATTTCCATGATCTAGCTCCGGACGCTATCCTCCACATCTCGTCGTTCATCATAGTGTGCGAGGCCTTCCTCCACGTCACCCCACACTCTGGCTTATGGCTCAAGACCTTCAATGTGAAACCGAAGATGATCGAGGGGCAACACGCGGGGTGCGGAGGTGCCATAATAAGCAGGAACACCGATGCCCCATGGCCAGAGGGTTCTTTTCCCGAAGTATCCGAAGTATGGCAACGGAGGTGGTTTTATGTTACGGCTCCCAGAGGCACAAAGTGGGTGGCCGCCCCGAAGTTCCGCTCGGGCCCCCGACACAACCGGGCGCCTTGGACCGGCGTGGGGACGGAATTGGGGGCCCGCTGGTGATGTACCTGTACTGCAAAGACGCATACGGGAGCTTCGAGATAGAGATATTAATCTTGTCAACATAATGCAATTGATGCTAATCCGACGGATGTTGCCGTGCCAACGCCGGCCTCTCCGGATGTGGGAGTTCAACCCAGAGGGTCCGTGGACTGTTAAGCACTTCTTCGGCTTGAAGCTCGAAGGGATGTGCAAATTATTCTTTGGACCGAAAGTAGAGTGTCCGGACACCGTCAAGGATGCGGGCCTAAGCTGCAATCGCCTAGATACCCCAGTAAGTAACCTTGATACCGGACACCTTGTTTTGTATTTATCATAGTTGTTATTCTGAAACTCATCCGTGGCCAGGAATGGCTTAGCAAGGCAGAGAGAATCAGGTGTCCGGCGCCACTTCCCGAAGGCTCGCCTGGCCCCACCATGGCCAAGATGCTTGACCGGGTACTCAGCAGGATGCCCTCAAGGAAAAACAAGGAGAAGAACGAAGAAACCGAACTTCACACGCTACGCATCTGAACCGGGGGGATTGTTACCTCCCCTAAGGAGGATAGTCGGGAAGGGGAGGCCAAAGCCTCCTCCCCGCGTGGTAAGAAGAGGACCGCCTCCGCAGACTTGGAGACGGAGATGCCCAAACCAGGGAAAAAGGTATCGCCAGGGGGCTCTGCCCCGACGGGCACCCTTACCGCGTCATGCCCGCCAATGGGCCAGCCCTCCAACGAGCTGTAAGTCAATCGTTAACTCAACGGTGCTGCGTTTCTCCTAGATCAATAACCAGGATCCGTCTTTTGCAGTCCGGTTAGCAGCTCTTCTCAACAGAGTTCGTCTTCGGGGGATCTTCCTCCGGAGATGATGGAGAGCCAAACCCCACCCACCTCTCCGACTCATGAAGCGGGCGACACCGAGGTATCGTCACGGAGGAGTCCGAACCCGTCGAAGCCGGAAGCCGATGCGTCGGCCGCCCTGAGCCCGGAGCATTTGGCTCCCACGGGGGGCAATGAGAAGGGTCCGGCACAGTGCGATGTCCAGCCGGACGTACCGACAGGTTTCATCGGAGCGAAGCTGGCGCTCTCGGAGGAGCACCGCTCATTAATGAGCGCAGTCTTTGAAGAAGATTTCATCCGCCACAAGCGGTATGAATGAAGCATTTACAAGCCTTTCGCCAGAGGCTTTGCGGTATGTAGTGAAAAATACACTATTTTTTGGCTGTGAGGCCGCACGCCCAGTGTGCTCCATATAGATAGTAGCCTCGAGACTTCGGTTGCCGCCCTAGGCGGCAAACAGAGGATCATATATAAATGATTGCGCGCTGTACAAACGCTGCAAGTATCGCGGGTCCGGCCACGACTAGTCCGTTGAAGTTGCCGAACTAACGAGGCAGATCGGATCTATTGATGCCGATATCACGCTGGTGAATGAGCGGCTGGACAAGTCACAAGGTATGTGCTCTGCCTTCCTTATTATGTTGTATATGAAAATATGAGAGTGGCATAATGTAATATGTTCGGATTGCAGATGGTGCTGCTGCCGTGGAGGCCCTGAGGGCGGAAGTTGCCCAGGCCAAGGAGCAAGCTCGGGTTAGCAATGCGGCTACCCTAAAGGCGGCCGAAGAGTTGAGAGCGAACAGGCTGCTCATCGCCGAAGTGAGGAAAAGATAGCCGAAATGGCTGTGGAGTTAAAAAATGCTGCCAACCGTTATGAACTCCTTGAAAAGGAGAACAAGGCTAATTCGGCCGACCTGAATAAGGCACTTAATGCCGCCAAGGAAATGCGGACCAAGGTCAGGGGTGTGCGGGAGGAGCTTCAACAGGCCGGTAAAATCACGGCTGGGGGCTCCTTCTTCATCATGACGACGCGTTTTTAGATGCACAAGATGCTCCCCTGGATGGACGCCGAGTCCCGGCAGATGTGTATGCGGACTTGGCGAAGAGTACAACCGATGCAGCCAAGTTTTTCAAGATCAAGGTGATAAAGAAGTGAAGAAGCTTTTACAGTCGCAATTCAATGCTCCCGTCGCCCGCTGCCGTTAAGTGAGAAGATGGCTGCTGTGGCGGAACTTCACAGGTTGTCCGGGCTTGCAATGCGGTCTGTAATAGACCTTCTTTGGCCAAAGGGGCCTAAGCCGGACAGTTACTTTGGCTTGGTGCAACAGTTCATTGGGGCCGTACCTCAAATCGATGCTATGAGAAGGTCGGCGTGCATAGAAGGTGCACGGATGGCCCTTGCCCGCGTTAAAGCATATTGGACAGATATGGAGGCCACCGTTGTGGCGACCCAGAATCCGGAGGGAGGCCAATATCCGGTCGAGCACTATTTGGCGCAGGTAATGTGAAGGCGCCCGCAATAGAGGCGCAGGTTTCGAAGAATGTCTTGTTCGAGTGACAAATCAGATTATTGTAAAAACAATGTTATTTTGGTTATAAGGCTATATTTATACTTTTTGCCTGAAAGTATTATTGTGTCTCCTGTGCGGCCGTTTTTTTATATATGTATATGTAATCCGAAAGTTAGCAGTCGTTGGCTTATTTACGCATACAATGCGGGGGTGTTCACGAAAAATGTGCATAATCATACTTGATCCAACGTCTTGGTCCATTAAGGAGGTGATCGCACGTCGAACGAGGCAACCAGACTATATAGCTGTAACACTTTCGCTTAGCCATTGGAGTCTAATAGTGGGGCTACTATGTAGCCCTTGGTACCTTCGCGTGCATCCGAATATGGGCGCGTGTGTACATGACCGGAAAGCGGTCGCCGTTAATGCGAGGGATCCTAAAGATTCCGATAAGTCTTCGAGTGGTTGAACAGTCTCTCATTTGTATCATAATGATCAGTTTTCGGCTTTCGCTATTGAGGTGCTCATCCGAAATAACCAGGGCACAATCGCAGTAGTTCTCCTTTGGCCGCCTTAGCCGATAAAAATGGAACGTAAGGTGGCGAACCCAGGAGCCGGGCAAACCCAACATTTGACCAAAGACATGATTCGGAGCTGATGCATATAAGGCCAAACTCGTGACGCCGAACACTCCCAAAGGTGTTCGGACTTTGTAACATAAAATGGGCCAAAAAGGCCCATTCATTATAAACCCTCTGGTTCCGAATGCGTGCATTAGTCTGTCGTGGCGAAATGCCAAAAGCAGCAACATCCTCTCGTGGGTATGGAACCCATGGGATTTTAACAACAAGAGGCAGTAGAAAAGGTTTACATAGGGGCTTAATCTAAAGAGAAACCTGTTGAGCGGGGCCCTGCTGCACATCTGCGCCTTTGTCTCCGTTGTGCCGTATCCTGGAAGGGCATCGCGCGAATGTTGTCTGTGAAGGAGAAAACTCATGTAGGGGAGTACAACGTAAGTATGCGATAAATAGTAAAAAGTGTGAAATGTTGGCCTGCCAATAAGGTTGAGCCAAGTGTGGGCTATATTAAATATCTATAGCCCCTGGTGTCCTCTATGGGATTACATATACGGTGCCCTGGTTTAGTTTTATCCGGGCTGCCGGACTCGTCTAACCGAGTCTGTGGTCTTGATACCAGTCATGCTTTCTGATATTGGAGTCCGCTTATAGTTCGGCCGCTAGGGTCGTTGCGTATTCCTCCACGCGTGAAGGGCGCTCTGTCTTTCTGTTAACGGTGATGACGCCACGTGGACCGGGCATCTAGAGTGTAAGGTAGGCGTAGTGCGGTAATGCGTTGAAGCGGGCGAAGGTCGTTCTTCCAAGCAATGCATGATAGTCGCTTTGGAAAGGTGCGATGATGAAGAGTAATTCTTCGCTCGAGTTGCACAGGGGCGAATGTTACCTCCGATGCGATAGAGCCCCTTGCTGTAGGCTTCAACGCCTGGTATCACCCCTTCAAAGGTGGTGTTGCTTTGCCTAATTCTGGATGGGTCTATCCCCATCCTGCGGACAGTGTCCTCATATATTGAATTGAGACTGCTACCGCCGTCCATGAGGACGTGGGTGAGATGGTATCCGTCTATTATTGGGTCAAGCACCAAGGCCTCTGATCCTTCGCGCCGAATACTAGTCGGGCGGTCCGTGTGATCGAAGGTGATCGGACTAGTCATCCAATAGCTAGGTGTGGGTACGATGGGCTCTATAGCGCACGTGTTTCCGAGCGCGTGTTCGTGCCTTCTCGTGGATGTATGAATCGTGTGGATCATGTTTCTTTGTTTTAACCTCTGGTGGAATTTTTTACATCCCCGAGTGTTCGGTTGGCGAGGTTCATCCTCATCTTCACTTGGTGTTTCCCTTCCCTTGTGTTTGGCATTTAATTTGCCGGCCTGCTTGAAGACCCAGCACTCTCTGTGCGTGTGGTTCGCAGGTTTGTCAGGGGTGCCATGAATTTGGCACGATCTGTCCAGACTCTCGCATGACCGGACGGTCCTCTCTTACTGCCTTTAAGTGGCTTCTTTTCTTTGATCAGGTCGAGAGCCCCTGAATCGCATTAACCGTTGTGTTGTCGGGCTCTCTTCCTTGTTTTGGCGTTTGTTTTTATTACGCCGTGGCTTCTCATTGCCGTCCCTCATTTCGGATGTCTTTGGGATCGCTGGTGCTTTTACGGGCCAACCAGCTGTCTTCACCCAGCAAAGCGGGCCATGAGGCTTGTTAAGACTGCCATTGTCCTCGGCTTTTCTTGGCTGAGGTGTGCAAGCAGCCACTCATCACGGATCTTTGTGTTTGAATGCCGCTAAAGCTTCGGCGTCCGGACAATCGACAATTTGGTTCTTCTTAGTGAGGAATCTGTTCCAAAGCTTGCGGGCGGACTCTCCGGGTTGTTGGATTATGTGACTTAAATCGTCAGCATCTGGAGGCCGGACATAGGTCCCTTGAAAATTGGCCCTGAAAGCGTCCTCGAGTTCCTCCCAACTCCCAATTGAATTTTCGGGGAGGCTTTTCAACCAGTGTCGAGCTGGTCCCTTCAGTTTGAGGAAGGTATTTGATGGCATGGAGGTCATCCCCACCAGCCATATGTATATGCAGATAAAATCCTCGATCCGGACACTGGAGTGCATTGTTCCGTCGTATGCCTCTATATTCCACGAGTTTAAAGCCACTGTGGAAATTCATGGTCGATACTTCTTCGGTAAAGCACAGGGGTGAGCAGCCCCTCTCGTATTTGGACGACGTCTTTGTCGGCATTGTTGTGTCCCGTGTTTATTCGAACTGGTATTTGATTGGCATAATCGTTTTGGTGACCATAGTCCCTCGCCGGGTGTGTCCTTTAGATCCATAAATGGACCTGGCAGCGCCAGCCTTTCTTATCCGTGTGCTCACGTAGATCGTGCGTGGCGTCGATAAGCCGCTTTGTTGCGGTTATGAAGTGGCGGCCGTCGTCCGAATTGGCGTTAGCTTGCGTTTTGGATAGCTCTTTGTATGGCGATCATCGCCGTATCTTTCTTCGATGTCTAGCACTTTATTCCATCTACGGTTGAGCGTTTCTGTGCGGCTTTGAGCCGTTGCTTCTTCTTTAGACTTCTTGCGGTGGCCATAAGCTTTACGTGGAGGTTATCTCGTTCCGCAGCGTTTTTCCGGGATGATGAATGCATCGTCATCCAGACTGCTTTCTTGTGCTGGTTCGGTTTGATGACCTCGTCTGTCGGGATCATTGTCCTCGGTCGTCTGCTCCGAACTGTGTTCGGGGTGGCCTGGTTCGCCCTGCTCCATCGCGGGGTCCGTATGGTCGTTGTTGCCTTCGGAGTTGACTGTAGTATCGATCCTTCTGGCGCTCTTGTCGCTATTTTTCTTTATTCTTTGGACTTAGAACAGCGTGTCTTGCCGTCGCTTTGGCTTTTGCCCGGGGTTTTATCTTCGGTTTGTCGCCTTTGTCCTCTTTGGGCGTATCCACCATGTATATGTCGTGTGACGAGGCAGAAGTCCAGCGCCCCATAGATTCCGAATCTTCTCCTGCATCGTCGTCCATACCGTCAATGCCTTCGGAGTTGAAGTCAGGCACATCGGTTAAATCATCGACCGTGGCTATGAAGTGGGTGGTGGGTGGGTAACGAATTTCTTCATCGCCTGCTTCCCACTCGAGCCGGACATAGTTTGGCCCGGAATTTTCTGTTAAAGAGAGAGTTTTTAACGAGTTCGGCATGTCGCCAAAGGGCGAGTGCTGGAAGATATCCGCAACGGTGAACTCCATTACCGGAGCCCAACCTGGCTCGACTGGCTCGGGAGTGTGCGGACGGAACCAACATCCGGATCACGAATCCGGGGGTCCGGAGTCACAGGCCACCACAGAGGTAAGGCCCGTGTTCGGCTCCACCGCCGATGAGTGTGCGACCTGCGGGGCGGGGTCCAGCCCTCCGTCCTTAGGCAACGCAGCCTACTCCGTATTTAGGTCCGAGGCTACTGCGGGTGATACCCGAAGCTTTGTCCGACGGCGAGTCTAAGCCGTGCTTTCGTCGTGTTGTCCGGTGCTCCGGCATAGGCCCGAATCCGTCGAAGATCCGGTCTCCAGCGGATGTCTGCCCGTGTAGTTCGTGTTTCGATCCTGATCCGTGGCCAGTGCGTAGCTATCGATCTGCTCCGGATGGCCGTTTAATTGGCCCGGCGGGCTAAGCCGCCGAACACGAAGATCTGTCCCGGGAGAAAGGTCTCACCGGGACCGTGTTGTTGACGATGGTTGAAGGAGCCATCGAGCCTCAGAGCGACGGCTACGTAGGAACTCTCAATGAAAGCACCAATGTCGGTGTCAAAACCGCGGATCTCGGGTAGGGGTCCCGATCACGTGCGTCTTAGGCTGATGGTAACAGGAAGCAAGGGACACAATGTTTACCCAGTTCGGGCCCTATTGATGGAGGTAAAACCCTACTTCCTCCTTGATTAATATTGAAGATATGGGTAGTACAAGAGTAGATCTACCACGAGATCATAGAGGCTAAACCTTAGAAGCTAGCCTATGATGGTATGATTGTAATTGTGATCGGCCTTCTAAGGACCAACCTCTCCGGTTTATATAGACACCGGAGAGGACTAGGGTTTACACGGAGTCGGTTACAAGGAAGGAAATATAATATCCGGATCGCCAAGCTTGCCTTCCACGCCAAGGAGAGTCCCATCTGGACACGGGTGAAGTCTTGAGTCTTGTATCTTCACGCTTCAATAGTCCGAGCGATGTATATAGTCCGGCTGTCAGGATACCCCTAATCCAGGACTCCCTCAATGGTACATACCCTCAGCCCCGAGGGTGAACTACTCCCTCCTCGTCATGGAGAGCGCGGGATGATGAAGATGGCCACCGTGAGGGTTCCCCCCCTCGGCCGAGTCTTTGGAGCGAGGTCCCGGACCAGTTTTGGTGGCTCTGAGGCTGGCGGCGGCGGAACTCCCGACCTATTCTGTTCCCAGATGGTTTTAGGGTATATTGGTATATATAGGAGGAAGAAATACGTCAGGGGAGCCACTAGGGGCCCACGAGGGTGGAGGGTGCGCCCAGGGGGGGTGGGCGCGCCCCCTACCTCGTGCCTTCCTCGTTGCTTCCCTTACGTACACCCCAAGTCTTCTGGATTGCTTCTGTTCCAAAAATAACTCTCCCGAAGGTTTCATTCCGTTTGGACTTTGTTTGATATTCCTTTTCTATGGCTTATATTGCTCAATATAAATTGTAGAAATGATATTCTATAGTAGGAATTGTGTGAGAACAATTATGAATATTGTCTTTGACATTACCAAAAGTGGAATGGTTTGCTCTTTATCATACTAACCTATCTCACGAAGTTCCATTAAGTTTTGTGTGATTGAAGTTTTCAAGTTTTGGATGAGATATCGATATGAGGAGAATAAGGAGTGACAAGACCCTAAGCTTGGGGATGCCCCGGAAGGCATCCCCTCTTTCGTCTCCAACATTATCGGTAACCTCACTTGAAGCTATGTTTTCATTCATCACATGATATGTGTTTTGCTTGGAGCGCCAATTTATTTTGTTAGGATTTGCTTGTTGTTATTTAGAATAATGTTTTGCATCTTTTATTTCAATAAAAGTGGCAATGATAGCCTTTGCCATGCTTATTTTGCAAGTATACATGTTGCTGTTTGAAAACAGAAAGTTTACCGCTGTTGCAAAAATTCCCTAGAAAAGTCAGATTGTGATAAAATGCAAAAAATTTCACAATAAGCTCTGATAAATTTTCTACTGTGTGGTAAAATTTCATAATTTTTGGAGTTAGGGAAGTATTGATACTCTTGCATTCTTTACAGATTGTACTGTTTTGGCAGATTGCTATTATGTTTGCATTGTTTGTATATGTTTGCTTGTTTAATGATTCTATTTGAGGATAGGAGTATTAAATATGCAGAGGCATTTAGTATGCAATGTTGAATAATAATTTTAGCGATTTGCTACAGTAGAGAATGATAAAGTTTTTGCATTGGTTTATACTAACTTATCTCACGAGTTCTTGTTGAGTTTTGTGTGGATGAAGTTTTTAAGATTTAGGAAAACCGTGATATAAAAGGAATTAAAGAGACACAAAAGCTCAAGCTTGGGGATGCCCAAGGCACCCCAAGATAATATTTCAAGAAGTCTCAAGCATATAAGCTTGGGGATGCCCCGGTAGGCATCCCACCTTTCTTCTTCAACAATTATCGGTTAGTATCGGTTGAGCCTAAGTTTTTGCTTCTTCACATGAAGTGTGCTATCCTTGGAATGTCTTTTTTTTTTGCTTGCTGTTTTATTAAATACTTAGATCTAAAAGTTTTTGAATAAGAGAGAGTCCTCAAATAGCTACCTATTTACTTAACTACTCGCTTGATCTTCACTTATATATTTTTTGGAGTAGCCTGTCATTTTCTCTAGTGCTTCACTTATATCTTTTTGAGCATGGTGTGCTTTAGTATTTTTGAAGAAATTCTCTCTTGCTTCACTTAACTTAATTTGAGAGAAATAAATATTATGCTCATGATCTTCACTTATATTTGTTTGGGCTTATCAAAAGCAACACATGAAAATTAGTTCCAAAGTGATAGATATCCAAGAAGGATATAATAAAACTTTCCTGAAGATCATTGGACAAAATAAACTTGATTCTTTGTAATAGTTCTGAGATATGTTGATAGTGATATGTGAGTCATGTTGGTGAGTAGTTATGCTTTAGTAAGAATATTGGTGTTAAGGTTTGTGATTCCCTATGCAAGAATGAAAGTCAATAGTTGTGCAATGAAATTACATCCTACTTGTGGTGCATTATTCAGTGTTAATTATGCTCAATGCTCGCTTATGAGATTATTTGTTACTTGGTTGGTCGCTTCTCAATCTTTTGCTAGTCTTCATTTTGCACTAAGTATGATCACCACTTATGCATCCAAAATCCTTTAAACCAGTTTTGCCACATGAGTCCACTATACCTACTTATATGCGGTATTCTTTTGCCGTTCTAAGCAAATTTGTATGTGCCACATCTCTAATTTTCAAACTAAATTTCTCTTTTGTGTGCTCATACCGCTCGCGAGGCGGTGAGGGGTGGCCAATATTTTCCATGCTAGATGTGTTATTCTCATGATGAGTGTTTATTCACTTGTCATTGCACGAGTAAGAGCAATGGTATTAGGGATGCCCAGTCGAAATGAAAAATGAATTTACTTTATGTTATCAAATAATAAATTCCTTGGGAAGTGTTGGTATGGAGGGCACCCGTGGATACGATTAATGAAGTGGAAAGTGAAAGTATGGTGGAAAAAAGGAATAAACTTTATTTTTGTTTGGAACCGCCTATGATATATCTAGCATGGAAAGTGTGCACTAAGTCGTTTTTTGTTGGTGGGAAAAGTATGCCTCTCAAAATGTTTTTATCTCTCAATTTTCGCTTTGATCTCTGGCACCTCTACAAATCCCTACTTCCCTCTGCGAAGGGCCTTTCTTATACTTTATGCAATTTTTTATTTTTTATTTGAGTCTCCATCTTCTCTTATAAAGCACCAACTAGGGGGCACTATGATCGTACTTGAGCATTGGGTGTAGCTAATATGTGAGTGTCTTTCATGAATGGATCAATGATTGAGCATGATGGGCCAGGGATAACTTATTTTAGCGTGATATTTTGAAAGACATGGTTGCTTGTTGGTATGCTTGAGTATTAAAGTCCTCATGTCAAAACTAGACTATTGCTTTGAACCATATAAAATTCCAAATGTCCATGCTACAAAAGAAAAGAGTTTATGATGAATATGATAGGTAGCATTCCACAACAAAAATTCCATTTTCAATTGCTACTTTATCATGATAAGTTTTATAAGAAAGAATTGTTGTTATGATGCTAGGAAAAGTGATTGAAATTATCATTGATCAAACTTATGCACTTTGCTAGCATTCACACTTCACAAATTATTTCTTTTATCATTTACCTACTCGAGGATGAGTAGGAATTAAGCTTGGGGATGCTGATACGTCTCCAATGTATCTATAATTTATGAAGTATTCATGCTGTTATTTTATCATTCTTGGATGTTTTACAATCATTTTATAGCAACTTTATATCATTTTTGGGACTAACCTATTGACCCAGTGCCAGTTGCTGTTTTTTGCTTGTTTTTTACATCGCAGGAAATCAATATCAAATGGAGTCCAAACACCACGAAACTTTTTGTGGATTTTTTATTGACCACAAGACCACCAATGGGCCAGAGCAGCACCTGAGGGTGCCCCGAGGGGGGCACAACCCACCAAGGCGCGCCTGGGGGCCTGATGACCCACAAGTATAGGGGATCTATCATAGTCCTTTCGATAAGTAAGAGTGTCGAACCCAACGAGGAGCAGAAGGAAATGATAAGCGGTTTCCAGCAAGGTATTCTCTGCCAAGTCTTGAAATAAGTGGTAACGAGATAGTTTTGTGATAGGATAATTTGTAACGAGCAACAAGTAATAAAAGTAAATAAAGTGCAGCAAGGTGGCCCAATCCTTTTTGTAGAAAAGGACAAGCCTGGACAAACTCTTACATAAGGAAAAGCGCTCCCGAGGACACATGGGAATATCGTCAAGCTAGTTTTCATCACGTTCATATGATTCGCGTTCGGTACTTTGATAATTTTGTATGTGGGTGGACCGGTGCTTGGGTGATGTTCTTACTTGAACAAACATCCCACTTATGATTAACCTCTATTGCAAGCATCCATAACTACAACAAAAGTATTAAGGTAAACCTAACCATAGCATGAAACTTATGGATCCAAATCAGCCCCTTACGAAACAACGCATAAACTAGGGTTCAAGCTTACATCACTCTAGCAACCCATCATCTACTTATTACTTCCCAATGCCTTCCTCTAGGCCCAAATAATGAGTGAACTGTTATGTATGTAGTCGGCGTTCACATAACACCACTAGAGCCTAGACAACATACATCTCATCAAAATATCGGACGAATACCAAATTCACATGACTACTAATAGCAAGACTTCTCCCATGTCCTCAGGAACAAACGTAACTACTCACAAAGCATATTCATGTTCATAATCAGAGGGTATTAATATGCATAAAGGATCTGAACATATGATCTTCCACCAAATAAACCAACTAGCATCAACTACAAGGAGTAATCAACACTACTAGCAACCTACTAGTACCAATCCCGGACTCGGAGACAAGAATTGGATACAAGAGATGAACTAGGGTTTTGAGAGGAGATGGTCTTTGGTGAAGGTGTTGATGGAGATTGCCCTCTCCCACGAGAGGAGGCGTTGGTGATGATGATGACGATGATTTCCCCCTCCGGAGGAAAGTGTCCCCGGCGAACAGCTCTGCCGAGCCCTAGATTGGTTCCGCTGAGTTCCGCCTCGTGGCGGCGGAGTTTAAATCCCGAAAGGTTTCCTCTGATTTTTTCTCATCGAAAGACCTCATATAGCGGAAGATGGGCATCGGAGGGCCATAGGGGCCCATGAGGTGAGGCACGCCCCCACCCTCGTGGAGCGAGTGTGGGCCCCGGCCTTCATCTTTGGCGAGGATTTTTATTATTTATTGTAAGATATTCCGTCGAGTTTCGGGACTTTTGGACTTGTGCGAGAATAGGTCTCTAATATTTGCTCCTTTTCCACCCAGAATTCCGGTATCGGCATTCTCCCTCTTCATGTAAACCTTATAAAATAAGAGAATAGGCATAAGTATTGTGACATAATGTGTAATAACAGCCCATAATGCAATAAATATCGATATAAAAGCATGATGCAAAATGGACGTATCAACTCCCCCAAGCTTAGACCTCGCTTGTCCTCAAGCGAAAGCCGATAACGATAAATATGTCCCCATGTTTAGAGGTAGAGGCGTCGATAAAATAAAATCTGGACATGAAGGCATCATGATTATTTTCATAACAGCAACATATATAGATATTGTCATATGATTTCTTATGTTCAAGTAATAATCAATTCACAATGCAGAGTACGAATCATAATCTGTATTGAAAACCAACAAACTATAATCTCAGTCATTGAAGCAATTGCAATTTATCATAACATCGGAAAGAGTCTATGTCGAGCTTAACGGCCAAGTCCACATACTCAACTATCATTTAGTCCTTCATAATTGCTAACACTCACGCGATACTTGTGGTTACGGAGTTTTAATCGAACACGAGAGAAAGATAGGGGCTTATAGTTTAGCCTCCCAACCTTTTACCTCAAGGGTAATGTCAACAATAATAACTCATGCCTCCTACATCCAATTCGATATATCAATCAGGATCTTTCAAACACGCTGTGCTTGCCAAAGGTTAAAATGAAAAAGGAAGGTGAAGATCACCATGACTCTTGCATAAGGTAGAGGATAATAATAAAAGATAGGCCCTTCGCAGGAGGGAAGCGAGAGGTTGCCATGCGCTTTTATGGTTGGATGCGAGAAAATCTTAATGCGAAAGAACGTCACTTTATATTGCCCCTTGTGATATGAACCTTTATTATGCAGTCTGTCGCTTTTATTTCTTCCATATCACAAGATCGTATAAAGCTTATTTCCCCACACCAATCAATCATACATATTTAGAGAGCAATTTTTATTGCTTTGCACCGATGACGACTTACTTGAAGGATCTTACTCAATCCATAGGTAGATATGGTGGACTCTCATGGCAAAACTGGTTTAAGGGTTTTGGAAGCACAAGTAGTATCTCTACTTGGTGCTTTGAGAATTTAGCTAACATGAGGGGAAAAGGCAAGCTCAACATGTTGGGAGATCCATGACAATATACTTTATCTCAGATATAAGAAAACATAACCCATTACGTTGTCTTCCTTGTCCAACATCAACTCTTTACCATGTCATATTTTAATGAGTGCTCACAATCATAAAAGATGTCAATAATAGTATATCTATATGTGAAACCTCTCTTTCCTTATTACTTCCTATTAATTTACCGATGACCAAAGCTATGTTTGCCAACTCCCAACAACTTTTAATCATCTTACTCTTTCTATGTGAAGTCATCACTTTTGATAAGATCAATATGAACTCTTTGTTTCTTTTTATTCTTTTTCTTTCTTTTATTCACTCAAGATTATGGCAAAACAATCAAGCCCTTGACTCAACACTAATCTTTATTATATAGCTCACGGACTCGATTACATAGAGAGATCATAAAGCAAAAACTGAAAACTAGATCATGCCATAAACTTTATTCTACTAGATCAAGATACTAGTAATAGGATCGAACTAAGAAAAAGCAGTAAAGGTAGGAGATGTGGTTTGTGATACGATACTGGGCACCTCCCCAAGCTTGGCGGTTGCCAAGGGGAGTGCACATACCCATGTGATTATATCTCCTTCTTGGGGTTGGTGAAACATTCTTGGCGATGATGCCCTTTAGGATATGATTCTCCTCCTCAAGCTTATTGACTTACTTGCTTGAGGTCCATTATTTCCTTCATGAAGCTTTCACTGTAACTACTAAGGCTCCTTGCACCCAAGGGTGTTGCATAGCTCTTGGAGAACAAGTGACACTCCTCTTCATATTTTCATAAGAAAGAAATCTAACATTGGAAGGGATAACCGAGTTTGGAATAGCTGAGCTCTGTAGTTCCCCCATCAGCGAGCCCAGCTGAAGCGAAGTGACTTCTTGATCCTCCATGGCATCTACACTCATCAAGTCAGCCTCCATCTCCTCCTGCGTTGCTGGCCCAAAGGGGTCAGCTTCGTTGTTTGCCCTTGCTTCCGGTGCCGGAGTAGATACCCGGCTCTCCCCGACTAACTCTTGAGAAGACATCTTGCTCGAATCTGCAGCAGCAACAGCTCGAAACAAAAACAGAGGATATTTATGTGATACGGAGTCAAAACCTCCGGGAGAATATATAATGAATTTTTACCGACCAAAATACGTATCGTGTAAGAAAAGCGAGTCCGGAAGGCACACGAGGTGCCCACGAGGTAGGGTGGGGTGCCCTCCACCTCGTGGAGCCCTCGTGTCCTTCCCGGACTGCTACTTAATTTTCTATTTTTCTAAATATTCCAAAGCGGAGAAATATTGCCTTAAAATTGTTTTGGAGTCGGTTTACTTACCGTACCACATACCTATTCCTTTTCGGAGTCTCAAAACATTCGTAAAGTGTTCCTTATGTATTCCTCAGGGTTACGGTTTCAATAACATTGGTTTCAACATTTATAGGATTACGAGATGTAGTGTTTGATTCTTTGACCGTTTACCACCTTGGTTGTGCCTTGAAGTTGTTGATTTTTATGGCACCGAACGATAGACCTCCTCGATAACGTAGGGTCCTTCCCATTTGGAGAGAAGTTTTCCTGCAAAAATCTTAAGCGAGAGTTGTATAGCAATACATAATCACCTACATTAAACTCACGCTTTTGTATCCTTTTTGTCATGCCATCTTTAACTTTTCTTTAAACAACTTGGCATTTTCATAAGCTTGGGTTCTCCATTCATCAAGTGAGCTAATATCAAATAACCTATTCTCACCGGCAAGTTTGAAATCATAGTTGAGCTCTTTAATAGCCCAATATGCCTTATGTTCTAGTTCGAGAGGTAAGTGACATGCTTTTCCATAAACCATTTTATAGGGAGACATACCCATAGGATTTTTATCTGTGATCCTATAGGCCCATAATGCATCATCAAGTTTCTTGGACCAATTCTTTCTAGACCTATTGATGTCTTTTGCAAAATTAATTTGAGTTCTCTATTACTCAATTCTACTTGACCGCTAGACTGCGGGTGATAAGGAGATGCAATTCTATGATTAACATCATACTTAGCAAGCATTATACGGAAAGCACCATGAATAAAATGTGAACCACCATCAGTCATTAAGTATCTAGGGACTCCAAACCTCGGAAAAATAACTTCTTTAAGCATTTTAATAGAGGTGTTATGATCAGCACTACTAGTTGGAATAGCTTCTACCCACTTAGTAACGTAATCAACAACCAAAATATGTGTATATCCATTAGAGGCAGGAAAAGGTCCCATATAATCAAAGCCCCAAACATCAAATGGTTCAATAACAAGTGAATAATTCATAGGCATTTCTTGACGTCTACTGATATTACCAATTCTTTGACATTCGTCACAAGACAAGACAAACTTACGGGCATCCTTGAAGAGAGTAGGCCAATAAAAACCGGATTGCAATACCTTATGTGCAGTTCTGTCTCCAGCGTGGTGTCCTCCATAAGCTTGGAGTGACACTTGCGTGGGATCTGTTCTGTTCATGCTCGGTACACAACTTCTAATAACACCATCTACTCCTTCTTTATAAAGATGTGGGTCATCCCAAAGTAATGTCTCAAATCATTGAAAAACTTTTCTTTTGCTTTGGTATGTGAAACTAGGTGGTATAAATTTAGCAACAATGTAATTAGCATAATCGACATACCATGGAGTACTATGAGAAGTACTTATGACATTTAATTGCTCATCGGAAAGCTATCATCAATAGGTAGTGGGTCATCAAGAACATTTTCTAACCTAGACAAGTTGTCTGCAACGGGGTTCTCAGCTCCCTTTCTATCAACAATATGCAAATCAAATTCTTGTAGCAGGAGAACCCAGCTAATAAGTCTAGGTTTAGCATCTTTCTTTTGTTGGGGAACGTAGCAGAAATTCAAAATTTTCCTACGTGTCACCAAGATCTATCTATGGAGAAACCAGCAACGAGGGGAAGGAGAGTGCATCTACATACCCTTGTAGATCGCTAAGCGGAAGCGTTCAAGAGAAACGAGGTTGAAGGAGTCGTACTCGTCGTGATCCAAATTACGGAGATCCTAGTGCGAGCAGACGGCACCTCCGCGTTCAACACCACGTACAGCCGGTGGCGTCTCACGCCTTGATCCAGCAAGGAGAGAGGAGAGGTTTGAGGAAGACTCCATCCGGCAGACAACTGGCAGGCGTGGTGATGGTGGAGGGCGTGGCAATCCTGCGAGGCCGCCCAAGCACTGCGGGAGAGGAGGAGGTGTCACGCAGGAGGGAGGGAGGCGCCCGAGGGCTTTGGGTGTGGCTGCCCTCCTCCCCTCCACTATATATAGGGGCAAGGGAGAGGGGCGCAGCCTTGGCCTTCCTCCAAGGAAGGGTGCGGCCGGGAGGAGTCCATCCTCCCCAAGGCACCTAGGAGGTGCCTTCCCCTTAGGACTCTCCCTTTCCCTTATCTCTTGGCGCATGGGCCACTTGGGGCTGGTGTCCTTGGCCCATATAGGCCAAGGCGCACACCCTACAGCCCATGTGGCCCCGAGGCTGGTGGACCCCTGGTGGACCCCAGGACCCCTTCGGCACTCCGTTGTACAATACCGATAATCTGTGAAACCTTTCCGTGACCAAAATAAGACTTCCCATATATAAATCTTTACCTCCGGACCATTCCGGAACTCCTCGTGACGTCCGGGATCTCATCAGGGACTCCGAACAACATTCGGTAACCACATACAAACTTCCTTTATAACCCTAAGCGTCGCCAGAACCTTAAGTGTGTAGACCCTACGGGTTCGGGAACCATCTTGAGACATGACCGAGGCGTTCTCCGGTCAATAACCAACAATGAGGATCTGGATACCCATGTTGGCTCCCACATGTTCCACGATGATCTCATCGGATGAACCACGATGTCGAGGATTCAATCAATCCCGTATTCAATTCCCTTTGTCTAGCGGTAGTGTACTTGCGAGATTCGATCGTTGGTATACCCGATACCTTGTTCAATCTCGTTACCGGCAAGTCTCTTTGCTCGTTCGTAACACATAATCCGTGATCAACCCCTTGGTCACATTGTGCACATTATGATGATGTCCTACCGAGTGGGCGGAGATACCTCTCCGTCGGCGGAGTGACAAATCCAGATCTCGATTCGTGCCAACCCAAAAGACACTTTGGGAGATACCTGTAATGCACCTTTATAGCCACCCGATTCGTTGTGACGTTTGGTACACCCAAAGCATTCCCTACGGTGTCCGGGGTTGCACAATCTCATGGTCTAAGGAAATGATACTTGACATTAGAAAAGCTTTAGCATATGAACTACACGATCTTTGTGCTAGGCTTAGGATTGGGTCTTGTACATCACGTCATTCTCCTAATGATGTGATCCCGTTATCAACGACATGCAATGTCCATGGTCAGGAAACCGTAACCATCTATTGATCAATGAGCTAGTCAACTAGAGGCTTACTAGGGACATGGTGTTGTCTTTGTATCCACACATGTATCTGAGTTTCCTATCAATACAATTATAGCATGGGTAATAAACGATTATCATGAACAAGGAAATATAATAATAACCATTTTATTATTGCCTCTAGGGCATATTTCCAACAGTCTCCCACTTGCACTAGAGTCAATAATCTAGTTCACATCGCCGTGTGATTAACACTCACAGGTCACATCGCCATGTGACCAACATCCAAAGAGTTTACTAGAATCAATAATCTAGTTCACATCACTATGTGATTAACACTCAATGAGTTATGGGTTTGATCATGTTTATGCTTGTGAGAGAGGTTGTAGTCAGCAGTGCGCAATATTCAGATCCCTATGTATTTACATGAAAACTTTTATGTCATATCATAGATGTTGCTACCACGTTCACTTGGAGCTATTCCAAATTGTTACTCCATTATCGTGTCCGGTATCTCTACTCGAGCTATCCGGATAGGTGTTAAACTTACATCGACGCAACTCTTTACGTCGAACTCTTTATCACCTCCATAACCGAGAAACATATCCTTATTCCTCTAGGGATAATTTTGACTGCTATCTCGGTGATCCACTCCTTGATCACCTTTGTACCCTCTTGCGAGATATGTAGCAAGGCACACATCGGTGCGGTACACGGCATAGCATACTATAGAGCCTATATCTAAGGCATAGGGGCGACCTTACGTCCTTTCTCTCTTTTCTGCCGTGGTAATTGAGCTTTAACTCTTAACTTCATACCTTACAACTCGAGGCAAGAACTCCTTCTTTTGTTGATCCATCTTGAACACCTCCAAGATTATGTCAAGGTATGTGCTCATTTGAAAGTACCATTAAGCGCTTTTGATCTATCCTTATAGATCTTGATGCTCAATGTTCAAGTAAGCTTAATCCAGGTTTCTATTGAAAAACACCTTTCAAATAACCACTGTATGCTTTCCGAAATTCTACATCATTTCGATCAACAATATGTTAACAACATATACTCATCGAGAAATTCTATAGTGCTCCCACTCACTTCTTTGGAAATACAAGTTTCTCATAAACTTTGTATAAACCCAAAATCTTTGATCATCTCATCAAAGCGCACATTCCAACTCCGAGATGCTTACTCCGGTCCTTAGAAGGATCATTTGGAGCGACATACCTTTTAGCATCCTTAGGATCGACAAAAACTTTTACGATTGTATCACATACAACCTTTCCTTCTGAAGACCGGTAAGGAAACTCATTTTGACATCCATCGCCGGATTTCATAAATGCAGCTAATGCTAACATGATTCCGACGGACTTAAGCATCGCTTCTGGATGAGAAAATCTCATCGTAGTCAACTCCTTGAACTTGTGAAAAACTCTTAGCCACAAGTCGAGCTTCATAGGCGGTGACATTACCGTCCACGTCCGTCTTCTTCTTAAAGATCCATTTATCTCAATGGCTTGCCTATCGGGCAAGTCCACCAAAGAATCCATGCTTTGTTACGATACATGGATCCTATCTCGGATTTCATGGCTTCTAACCATTTGTCGAAATATGGGCCCACCATCGCTTCTCCATAGCTCGTAGGTTCATCTAGCAATATGACCTTCAAGACAGGATTCTTGTACCACTCTCAAGTAGTATGCATCCTTGTCACCCTACGAGAATACAGTAGTGACTTGATCCAAACTTCATGATCACTATCATAAGCTTCTACTTCAATTGGTGTAGGCGCCACGGGAACAACTTCACGTGCCTGCTGCACACTAGTTGAAGTGATGGTTCAATAACCTCATCAAGTCTCCACCATCCTCCCACTCAATTCTTTCGAGAGAAACTTTTCCTCGAGAAAGGACCCGTTCTAGAAACAATCCCTATTGCTTTGGATCTGAATTAGGAGGTATACCCAACTGTTTTGGGTGTCCTATGAAGATGCATTTTATCCGCTTTGGGTTCAAGCTTATCAACAGAAACTTTTCACATAAGCGTCGCAGCCCCAAACTTTTAAGAAAGCGACAACTTAGGTTTCTCCAAACCATAGTTCAAGCGGTGTCGTCTCAACGGAATTACGTGGTGTCCTATTAAAGTGAGTGCGGTTGTCTCTAATGCCTAACCCATGAGCGATAGTGGTAGTTCGATAAGAGACATCATGGTACGCACCATATCCAATAGGGTGCAACTATGATGTTCGGACACACCATCACACTATGGTGTTCCAGGCGGTATTAGTTGTGAAACAATTTTCACAATGTCTTAATTTCATACCAAACTCATAACTCGAGATACTCATCTCTATGATCATATCATAGACATTTTATCCTCTTGTTACGATGATCTTCAACTTCACTCAAATTACTTGAACCATTCAATAATTCAGACTTGTGTTTCATCAAGTAAATACACTCGATATCTACTTAAATCATCCGTGAAGTAAGAACATAGCGATATTCACTTTGCATGCCTCGGCACTCGTTGGACTGCACACATCAAAATGTGTTACTTCCAACAAGTTGCTATCTTGTTCCATCTTCTTTGAAACCGAGGCTTTTCAGTCATCTTGCCCATGTGGTATGATTTGCATATCTCAATTGATTCAAAATCAAGTGAATCCAAATGATCCATCCCCATGGAGTTTCTTCATGCGTATACACCAATAGACGTGGTTCGCATGTCTCAAACTTTTCAAAAGCAGGTGAGTCCAAAGATCCATCAACATGGAGCTTCTTCATGCGTTTTATACCAATATGACTCAAATGGCGATTGCCACAAGCAGGTGGTACTATCATTACTATCTTATATCTTTTGGCATGAAAATGTGTATCACTACGATCGAGATTTCAATAAACCATTCATTTTAGGTGCAAGACCATTGTAGGTATTATTCAAATAAGCAGAGTAACCATTATTCTCCTTAAATGAATAACCCGTCTTTGCGATAGACATAATCCAATCATGTCTATGCTCAACATAAACACCAAATAAAATTATTTAGGTTTAACACCAATCTCGATGGCGAGGGAGGGCGTGCGATGCTTGATCACATCAACCTTGGAAACACTTCCAACACATATCGTCGGCTCACCTTTAGCTAGTCTCCGTTTATTCCGTAGCTTTTATTTCGTGTTACTAACACTTAGCAACCGAACCGGTATCTAATACCCTGGTGCTACTAGGAGTACTAGTAAAGTACACATTAACATAATGTATATCCAATATACTTCTATCGACCTTGCCGACCTTCTCATCTACCAAGTATCTAGGGTGGTTCCGCTTGATGTCCGTTCCTCTCATTACAAGCACTTAGTCTCGGGTTTGGGTTCAACCTTGGGTTTCTTCACTAGAGCAGCAACTGTTTTGTCGTTTCATGAAGTATCCTTGTTGCCCTTGCCCTTCTTGAAACTAGTGGTTTTACCAACCATCAACAATTGATGCTCCTACTTGACTTCTACTTTCGCGGTGTCAAACATCGCGAACACTTCAAGGATCATCATATCTATCCCGATATGTTATAGTTCATCCACGAAGCTCTAGTAGCTTGGTGGCAATGTCTTTGGAGAAACATCACTATCTCATCTGGAAGATTAACTCACACTTGATTCAAGTGATTGTTGTACCCGGACAATCTGAGTACAAGCTCAACGATTGAGATCTTCTCACTTAGTTTGTAGGCTAGAAAACTCACGGAGGTCTCATACCTCTTGGCGTGGGCACGAGCACGAAATCCCAATTTCAGCCCTCGGAACATCTCATATGTTCATGACGTTTCAAAAGCGTCTGTGGTGCCTCAATTCTAAGCCGTTTAACATTACCGAACTATCACGTAGTCATCAAAGCGTGTGTGTCGGGATGTTACGCAACATCCACGAGACCACGTTCGAGGTCCAGACACCGGCGGTGCATTAAGGACATAAGCTTTCTCTTGATCGCATAATTGCTACTCATCAACTTTTTAACTATATTTTCTCTAGGAACATATCTAAGCAGTAGAACTAAAGCGCGAGCTATGACATAATTTGCAAAGGGCTTTTGACTATGTTGAGGATAATTAAGTTCATCTAATGAACTCCCACTCGAGATAGACATCCCTCTAGTCATCTAAGTGATTACACGATCCGAGTCAACTAGGTCGTGTCCGATCATCACGTGAGACGGACTAGTCATCATCGGTGAACATCTTCATGTTGATCGTATCTACTATACGACTCATGCTCGACCTTTCGGTCTCTTGTGTTCCGAGGCCATGTCTGTATATGCTAGGCTCGTCAAGTCAACCTAAGTGTATTGCGTGTGTAAATCTGGCTTACACCCATTGTATGTGAACGTAAGAATCTATCACACCCGATCATCACGTGGTGCTTCGAAACGACGAACTTTCGCAATGGTGCGGTGCACAGTTAGGGCAAAC
The DNA here is from genome assembly GCA_021605145.1 of Aegilops bicornis. NCBI lineage: Eukaryota > Viridiplantae > Streptophyta > Magnoliopsida > Poales > Poaceae > Aegilops > Aegilops bicornis. The sequence continues at coordinate 2,601,824 of JAHIAL010000020.1, forward strand.
ACTTTCTTGAAATTTTAATGAGGGATCATCTTATTTACTACCGTCGTTCTAAGCAAATAAGATGCATAAACATGATAAACATCACATGCAATCAAATAGTGACATGATATTGCCAATATCATTTTTCTCCTTTGATCTCCATCTTGAGGCTCCATGATCATCATCGTCACCGGCATGACACCATGATCTCCATCATCATGATCTCCATCATCGTGTCTCCATGAAGTTGTCTCGCCAACTTATTACTTATACTACTATGGCTACCGGTTAGCAATAAAGTAAAGTAATTACATGGCGTTGTTCAATGACACGCAGGTCATACAATAAATAAAGACAACTCCTATGGCTCCTGCCGGTTGTCATACCCATCAACATGCAAGTCGTGATTCCTATTACAAGAACATGATCAATCTCATACATCACATATCATTCATCACATTCTTCTTGGCCATATCACATCACATAGCATACCCTGCAAAAACAAGTTAGGCGTCCTCTAATTGTTGTTTGCATGTTTCACGTGGCTGCTATGGGTTTCTAGCAAGAACGTTTCTTACCTATGCAAAACCACAACGTGATATGCCAATTGCTATTTACCCTTCATAAGGACCCTTTTCATCGAATCTGTTCAGGCTAAAGTGGGAGAGCGGCACCCGCTAGCCACCTTATGCACTAAGTGCATGTCGATTCGGTGGAACTGTCTCACGTAAGTGTATGCGTGTAAGGTCGGTCCGGGCCGCTTCATCCCACAATACCGTTGAAACAAGATTGGACTAGTAACGGCAAGCATATTGAACAAAATCAACGCCCACAACAACTTGTGTTCTACTCGTGCATAGAAACTACGCATAGACCTAGCTCATGATGCCATTGTTGGGGAACGTAGCAGAAATTCAAAATTTTCCTACGTGTCACCAAGATCTATCTATGGAGAAACCAGCAACGAGGGGAAGGAGAGTGCATCTACATACCCTTGTAGATCGCTAAGCGGAAGCGTTCAAGAGAACGGGGTTGAAGGAGTCGTACTCATCGTGATCCAAATCACCGGAGATCCTAGTGCCGAACGGACGGCACCTCCGCGTTCAACACACGTACAGCCCGGTGACGTCTCCCACGCCTTGATCCAGCAAGGAGAGAGGGAGAGGTTTGAGGAAGACTCCGTCCAGCAGTAGCACAACGGCGTGGTGATGGTGGAGGAGCGTGGCAATCCTGCAGGGCTTCGCCAAGCACCTGCGGGAGAGGAGGAGGTGTCACGGGGAGGGAGGAGGCGCCGGGGCTTGGTGTGGCTGCCCTCCCTCCCTCCACTATATATAGGGGCAAGGGAGAGGGGGCGCAGCCTTGGCCCTTCCTCCAAGGAAGGGTGCGGCCGAGGAGGAGTCCATCCTCCCAAGGCACCTAGGAGGTGCCTTCCCCTTTAGGACTCTCCTTTCCCTTATCTCTTGGCGCATGGGCCACTTGGGGCTGGTGCCCTTGGCCCATATAGGCCAAGGCGCACACCCTACAGCCCATGTGGCCCCAGGCTGGTGGACCCCCTGGTGGACCCCGGACCCCTTCGGCACTCCGTTACAATACCGATAATCTGTGAAACCTTTCCTGACCAAAATAAGACTTCCCATATATAAATCTTTACCTCCGGACCATTAGGAACTCCTCGTGACGTCAGGGATCTCATCCGGGACTCGAACAACATTCGGTAACCACATACAAACTTCCTTTATAACCCTAGCGTCATCGAACCTTAAGTGTGTAGACCCTACGGGTTCGGGAACCATCTTGAGACATGACCGAGGCGTTCTCCGGTCAATAACCAACAGCGGATCTGGATACCCATGTTGGCTCCCACATGTTCCACGATGATCTCATCGGATGAACCACGATGTCGAGGATTCAATCAATCCCGTATTCAATTCCCTTTGTCTAGCGGTATTGTACTTGCCCGAGATTCGATCGTTGGTATACCGATACCTTGTTCAATCTCGTTACCGGCAAGTCTCTTTGCTCGTTCCGTAACACATAATCCCGTGATCAACCCCTTGGTCACATTGTGCACATTATGATGATGTCCTACCGAGTGGGCCGGGGATACCTCTCCGTCAACCGGGTGACAAATCCGATCTCGATTCGTGCCAACCCAAAAGACACTTTCGGAGATACCTTAATGCACCTTTATAGCCACCCAGTTACGTTGTGACGTTTGGTACACCCAAAGCATTCCTACGGTATCCGGGAGTTGCACAATCTCATGGTCTAAGGAAATGATACTTGACACTAGAAAAGCTTTAGCATATGAACTACACGATCTTTGTGCTAGGCTTAGGATTGGGTCTTGTCCATCACATCATTCTCCTAATGATGTGATCCCGTTATCAACGATATCCAATGTCCATGGTCAAACCGTAACCATCTATTGATCAACGAGCTAGTCAACTAGAGGCTTACTAGGGACATGGTGTTGTCTATGTATCCACACATGTATCTGAGTTTCCTATCAATACAATTATAGCATGGATAATAAACGATTATGATGAACAAGGAAATATAATAATAACCATTTTATTATTGCCTCTAGGGCATATTTCCAACATCTTTTCCATAAGATATTTAATAGTAGCATGATCAGTGTGAATAGTTACTTTAGAATCAACAATATAAGGTCTGAATTTATACATGCAAATACAACTACTAAGAATTCTTTTTCAGTAGTAGCATAGTTTCTTTGAACATTGTCTAGAGTCTTACTAGCATAATGGATAGCATTTAATTTCTTATCAACTCTTTGCCCTAGAACAGCACCTACAGCATAATCACTAGCATCACACATAATTTCAAAGGGTAAGTTCCAATCAGGTGGCTGAACAATAGGTGCAGAGATCAATGCTTTCTTAAGTATTTCAAATGCTTCTACACAATCATCATCAAAGACAAATGGTATATATTTTTGTAATAAATTTGTCGAGGTCGAGAATTTTTGAGAAGTCCTTAATGAACCTCCTATAAAATCCGGCGTGACCAAGGAAACTTCTTATACCTTTAATGTCCTTGGGACATGGCATCTTTTAAATAGCATCAACCTTGGCTTTATCAACTTCAATACCTCTTTCGTAAACTTTATGCCCCAAGACAATACCTTCATTAACCATAAAGTGGCACTTTTCCCAATTCAAGACAAGATTAGTTTCTTCACATCTCTGCCAAAACTCGATCAAGATTGCTCAAGCAATCATCAAAAGAGGATCCATAGACGGAAAAGTCATCCATGAAAACCTCACAAATCTTTTCACAAAAGTCAGAGAATATAGCCATCATGCATCTTTGAAAGGTAGCAGGTGCATTACACCAAAAGGCATACTTCTATAAGCAAAAGTACCAAAAGGGCATGTAAAAGTAGTCTTTGATTGATCTTTAGCCGACCACGGTATTTGAGAGAAACCGTAATAACCATCTAGGAAGCAATATTGTGTATGTTTGCATAATCTTTCTAGCATTTGATCAATAAAAGGTAAGGGTAATGATCTTTCTTAGTAGCTTTATTTAATTTGCGAAATCAATTACCATCCTATACCCTGTAATAATTCTTTGCGGGATCAATTCGTCTTTATCATTAGGAACAACAAGAATACCTCCCTTCTTAGGAACACAATGGACGACTTACCCTTTGGCTATCGACAGCGGGATAAATTATACCTGCCTCCGAAGGCTTTAGTATTTCTTTTCTTACCACTTCTTTCATCTTAGGATTAAGCCTTCATTGATGATCACGAACCGGTTTGGCATCTTCTTCCAAATTTATTTTATGTTGACATAGAGTGGGACTAATGCCCTTAAGATCATCAAGAGTATATCCAATAGCAAAGACGGTGCTTCTTGAGTTTTCAATAATCTTTCTTCTTCATGCTCTGAAAGGTTAGCACTAATAATAACAGGATATATTTTCTTTTCATCAAGATAAGCATATTTAAGATTATCATGTAGCGGTTTAAGCTCAAATCTGGGATCACCCTTGGGTGGAGGAGGATCCCTAGGATTTCAACGGGCAAATTGTGTTTGAGAATAGGTTCTGTTTAAAGAATTCTTCACCTATTTCCCTTCTTTCATTCATAAACATATCATTTTCATGGTCTAGCAAATAATGTTCTAAAGGATCGCTAGGAGGTACAGCAATAGAAGCAAGACCAATGATTTCATCCTTACTAGGTAATTCCTCTTCACGATGTTGTTTACTAAATTTAGAGAAATTAAACTCATGAGTCATATCGTCCAAGCCAATAGTAACAACATTTTTTCGCAATCTATCTTAGCATTGGCGGTATTCAAGAAGGGTCTACCAAATATAATGGGACAAAAGCTATCTTGTGGGGAGCTAAGAACAAGAAAATCAGCAGGATATTTAGTTTTCCCACACAAGACTTTAACATCTCTAACAATTCCCATTGCAGATATAGTATCTCTATTAGCAAGTTTAATTGTAACATCAATATCTTCTAACTTTCGTGAGTGCGATTTCATGCTTAATTTCTTTATATAAGTCATAAGGTATAACACTAGCACTAGCACCCATATCACATAAGCCATGATAACAATGATCTCCTATTTTAACAGAAATAACAGCACGCCTACCACAGGTCTATGTTTATCTTTAACGCTAGGTTTAGCAATTCTAGCGATTCACCACGTAATTGAATAACATGCCCATCAATATTATCGCACAAGAGATCTTTAACAATAGCAATATTAGGTTCTACTTTGACTTGCTCAGAGGTGTATAAGTTCTAATATTGCTTTTACGAACTCACAGTTGAAGCTTTAGCATGATCCTTTATTCTAACAGGGAAAGGTGGTTTCTCAACATAAGAGTTAGGAACAATAGGATAATTATAAGTGACAGTCTTTTCTTCATCTTTAATAGGTTCAGCTACCTTTACTTCTATGGGAGGATGATATTTAAACCACTTCTCCTTGGGAAATCAACATAAGTAGCAAAGATTCACAGAAAGAAGCTACTATCTCGAGTCAAGTCCATATTTAGTGCTAAACTTACGGAAAATATCGGTATTCATAAAAGATTTGACACAATCAAACTTAGGTGTCATACCTGACTCCTTACCTTCGTCGAGGTCCTAATCTTCAGAGTTGCATTTAATTCTATCCAATAAATTCCATCTCAGATTCAATAGTCTTCATCATAAAAGAGCCATCACAAGAAGTATCGAGCATGGTTTGATTATTATGAGAAAGCCGAGCATAAAAACTTTGAATAATTATTTCTCTTGGGAGCTCATGATTGGGGCATGAATATAACATTGATTTAAGCCTCCCCAAGCTTGAGCGATGCTTTCTCCTTCGCGAGGCCAAAAATTATATATGTAATTGCGATCATGATGAACAAGATGCATAGGATAATATTTTTGATGAAATTCCAATTTCAATCTTTTGTAGTTCCATGATCTCGTATCATCACATAGCCTATACCATGTCAATGCGTCTCCCTTCAAAGATAAAGGAAGACCTTCTTCTTAACAACATCATCGGGTATACCTGCAAGCTTAAATAATCCACAAACCTCATCCACATATATTAAGTGTTCATCAGATGCTTGGTTCCAGCTCCTACAAAAGTATTAGCTAGCAGTTTTTCCATCATACCCGAAGGAACTTCAAAAGGAGTTTCATTTTCAATAGGTTCAGTGAGGTTCAGAGGTTGAGGAGCAACTCTTTGCTCTCTTGGGCCGGGGTGAAGATACCCGAACAAGCCCCTTAGAGGATTACTTTCCATAGTAACAAGTGACGATGAAATTCAGCACACTATATAAATTTTTTCTTACCAAATTCCACCTACCAAAGGCACTTCACTCCCGGCAGCGGAAAAAGTCTTGATGACCCACAAGTATAGGGGATCTATCGTAGTCCTTTCGATAAGTAAGAGTGTCGAACCCAACGAGGAAGCGAAGGAAATGATAAGCGGTTTCCAGCAAGGTATTCTCTGCAAAATCTTTGAAATAAGTGGTAATGAGATAGTTTTGTGATAGGATAATTTGTAACGAGCAACAAGTAATAAAAGTAAATAAAGTGCAGCAAGGTGGCCCAATCCTTTTTGTAGCAAAGGACAATCCTGGACAAACTCTTATATAAGGAAAAGCGCTCCCGAGGACACATGGGAAAATCGTCAAGCTAGTTTTCATCATGTTCATATGATTCGCGTTCGGTACTTTGATAATTTGGTATGTGGGTGGACCGGTGCTTGCGTGCTGTTCTTACTTGAACAAACATCCCACTTCTGATTAACCTCTATTGCAAGCATCTGCAACTACAACAAAAGTATTAAGTTAAACCTAACCATAGCATGAAACATATGGATCCAAATCAGCCCCTTACGAAGCAACGCATAAACTAGGGTTCAAGCTTACATCACTCTAGCAACCCATCATCTACTTATTACTTCCCAATGCCTTCCTCTAGGCCCAAACAATGGTGAAGTGTGATGTAGTCGACGTTCACATAACACCACTAGAGGCTAGACAACATACATCTCATCAAAATATCGAACGAATACCAAATTCACATGACTACTAATAGCAAGACTTCTCCCATGTCCTCGTGGAACAAAAGCGTAACTACTCACAAAGCATATTCATGTTCATAATCGAGGGGTATTAATATGCATAAAGGATCTGAACATATGATCTTCCACCAAATAAACCAACTAGCATCAACTACAAGGAGTAATCAACACTACTAGCAACCTACTAGTACCAATCCGGACTCGGAGACAAGAACTGGATACAAGAGATGAACTAGGGTTTTGAGAGGAGATGGTGTGGTGAAGGTGTTGATGGAGATTGCCCTCTCTCGGAGAGGAGGCGTTGGTGATGATGATGACAATGATTTCCCCCTCCGGAGGTAAGTGTCCCCGTGAATAGCCTCTGCCGGAGCCCTAGATTGGTTCCGCCAAGGTTCCGCCTCGTGGCGGCGGAGTTTCGTCCCGAAAGGTTTCCTCTGATTTTTTTCTCATCGCAAGACCTCATATAGCAGAAGATGGGCACCGGAGGGCCACCGGGGGGCCAATGAGGTAGGGGGCGCGCCCTAGGAGGGGGGGCACGCCCCCCACCCTCATGGACAGGGTGTGGGCCCCCTGGCCTTCATCTTTGGCGAGGATTTTTTATTATTTATTGTAAGATATTCCGTGGAGTTTCAGGAGTTTTGGAGTTGTGTAGAATAGGTCTCTAATATTTGCTCCTTTTCCATTGAAATTCCAAGCTATTTGGCATTCTCCCTCTTCGTGTAAACCTTATAAAATAAGAGAGAATAGGCATAAGTATTGTGACATAATGTGTAATAACAGCCCATAATGCAATAAATATCGATATAAAAGCATGATGCAAAATGGACGTATCAGGGCCCAGGCGCGCCCAGGTGGGTTGTGCCCACCTCGGTGGCCTCCCGCACCCCCTCTTTACCCTATAAATTCTCAAATATTCCAAAAACCCTCGGGAAAAACCTAGATTAGAAGTTCCACCGCCTCAAGGCTCTGTAGCCACCGAAAACCAATCTAGACCCTTTCCGGCACCCTGCCGAGGGGGGAATCATCTCCGATGGCCATCTTCATCATCCCGGCAGCCACCACGATGAGGGAGTAGTCCACCCTCGGGGCTGAGGGTTTGTACCAATAGCTATGTGTTTAATCTCTCTCTCTCTCTCTCTCTCTCTCTCTCTCTCTCTCTCTCTCTCTCTCTCTCTCGTGTGCTTGAGATGTTACGATCTTGATATATCATGGGCTTTGTTAATATAGATGGATCATATGATGTTTCTCCCCTCTATACTCTTGTTGTGATGAATTGAATCTTTACCCTTTGAAGTTTTGTCTTGCCGGATTGAATGTTCAGATTTGAGAACACATGATGTATGTCTTGCGGTATGAATACTTGAGGTGACAATGGGGTATCATATTGATTTACTTGATGTATGTTATGGCACTCAACTTGCGGATTCCCGCTGTGACATTGGGGTAATCTATGCATAGGGGTTGATGCACGTTTTATTATCTTTTCTCCGTAGAAACTTTGGGGTGTCCTTATAGTTCTTTGTGTGGATTGAATATTATGACCATGAAGTTGTTTGATGCATATCGTAGAATTAACTCATGGATACTCGTGGTGACATTGGAGTATCTAGGTGAAATTAGAGTTGGTTGATGTGTGTCATATGGTGTTATTTTAGTACGAACTCTTGATTAGATCGATCGGAAAGAATAGCTTGCGTTATTTTAGTACGAACTCTAGGATAGATTGATTGGAAAGAATAGCTTTGAGGTGGTTTCGTACCCTACAAACAATTTCTATCTTTTGTTCTCCGCTAATAGGAACTCGGGAGTGATTGTTTATTGCACTTTGAGGGATAATCAATATGATCCAACTATGTTAGCATTCTTGAGATATTGCACTAGCAAAAGTATGGAGCCTAGGCCTTGTTTTCAAGCATTGCAATATCGTGTGTGCTCTTTTGTTACTTGCTACCTTGTTGTTTTTTTATTGTTCCTATTACAAAAACCAATATCTACTATCATTACTACACTTGTATCACCATCTCTTCGCCGAACTAGTGCACCTATACAATCCATTGTATTGGGTGTGTTGGGGACACAAGAGATTTCTTGTATTTGTTTGCAGGGTCATTTGAGAGAGACCATCTTCATCCTACACCTCTCACGGATTGATAAACCTTAGGTCATCCACTTGAGGGAAAATTACTCTTGTCCCACAAAACTCTGCGCTTGGAGGCCGAACACGTGTCTACAAGAATAAAGTTCTGTGATACACATCATGGCCTCTCCCACATAAAAACTTGCTATCGGTCTAATAACTTAGCCAATTGCTTAGGGACAATTTTGTAAATTCTACCACCACTTTTCCACACTCGCTATACTAACCTAATTATACTTTTAGTAAAACGGCACCTTACTTCTAATTCCATGTTCTTTATTATCTTGCAAACCTACCCCTTTACACCTACAAAGTACTTCTAGTTTTATTCTTGTTTTAGGTAAAGCGGATGTTAAGTGTGCATAGACTTGTATCGGTGGTCGATAGAACTTGAAGAGAATATAAATTCTACCTTTAGCTCCTCGTTGGGTTCGACCCTCTTATTTATCGAAAAAGCTACAATTGATCCCCTATACTTGTGGGTTATCAATGGCTCACCTACAAGATCCTTTCCTAGGCCACGCACTGTAATCTATTAGCACTTTCGGAGCGCACTTTTCGCTTCAAATCCTCATGGAACTACTCCATGTTACCCTACCGTATGTCACTATTCTGTACCTCCACACTTCAAAAAGCGACTATTGCGGCAGCCTGTATCACAGTTGTCCCCAATCATTTCAGGGATCTCGAGAGCCGAAACAATGGACAGGATAAAAGGGTCCATCTGAGCTCGGGCACTGTAACGCCCTACTCGGCATGAGAACCACAACTTTCTACCCGATCTACTCACTACTGGAAAAATCCATGGTTCAAATGAACCCCAAATGCAAAGTATATATATTGGAGAGAGAGGGAGAGAGAGGAGGAGGGAGGAGATGAGTACCCCCACCCATATCGCATCGAGGGGAGGAGGAGCGCCACGAAGCCCCTACTCGTCAAAGATGAGAGTTCATCCGAAAATCCGAGGCCCCAGAGGGCATTTAAAGAGGAGGTGGCATGGGAGAGTGGGCACACTTCGCTGCCCTGCTTTGCACGAGACACGCCCCTGACATGTTATCGACGCCCCTTCCATCCCTCTAAATCTCCCCACACCAAATCTATCATGGACAACCTCGCACCCTCATCCGAACTAACTCAACCCGTTACCGGTTCTCTACAGCCAACGCCGCCGTCATTAACATCATCTCAGGCACAGTCCTAGCAAGGCCTCGCTGGGGACACCACAGCCGGCCGCGTCACCCTGGACTAGACCTTAGGCAAATATGGGAACATTAACCTTTTGGGATTGATATAGATGCTTTAAGAGCATCTACAACCGTACTTGGCAAATTTGCCCCCCTATACGTCCACGGATACGCCCAGGCATGCCCACAGACGCAGCCGGACGGCCCCCTCATATGGTGTGCTCGGCATCCACATACCTCAAATTCGAATTCTCAAATACATGCAAATCCATGCATGTCCATCATACACACCAGTGTCGCACATTAATAACAATTGTTGGTACCGAAAATACATAGTTCTTACATAAATTTATTTTAAGTGCACAACTCAGACATTAGCTCTTTGGTTTACATTTTGGGTCCATATATGCTCCACAAGATCATTGAGTAGTTGTGCGTGCACCTAATGCTCTAGAAGATTCTGATGCATCTGCAGAAAGTTCATAAGCTGATTTGCATCTTGATCTTCCGAGATTTCAACTTGTTCTCTAGGCGCTTCAAAATCATTGGTTTGGGCTACACCATCGCCGTCATACTCGTCAATCATATTGTGCAAAATAACACAACATGTCATTAGCTGCCATAATTTTTTTGATTCCCATATCATTGCAGCTCCACGAACAATTCCCCAACGAGGTTGAAGCACTCCAAATGCCCTCTCCACATCCTTCCTAGTTGTTTCCTGCATTGTTGCAAAGTGGCTTTGTTTGTTGCCTTGCGGTTCGGATATGGTCTTCACAAACGCCGCCCATCATCATCTGACTAGACACAGGTGACTTCGTCACGGGGATGCCGGAACACAATAATGAGAAAGAAGAACAAAACTGGTAACGAGGATAACAGTATAATGAGCATGTGATGACTCAGGAGGATACCGATGCATCCCTGGTTTTGTGAAGTATCGTGAAGCAAAGGGAACATCACATGATAAACAAAGGTTCCCTCGAATATCATTCATGTGCTCATAGGGATCGATATGGACGTCCACAGTTCCGCTGTCGGTCATTGAACGAAGGGGTTTCGTTCATGTCTGTAAGTTACCGAACCTACGGGGTCACAAGCTTAAGGCAATCACGATCAGCTGAGTGTTACTAGGACGGGAGTGATGAGAACATATTTTGGAATATTTTCATTAATATTCGAAATAGTTACGAGAGGATCCGGAAGCATTTCCGGGTCACCGGAAGGGTTTCGAAGAGTATTGGGTAATAGCGGGTATTACCAATAATTAATATATAGGTGAAAATGTTTCTAGGGATGTTAAATTATATATATAAGGGTCTGAAAATATTTAGAACACTTTTATATTTAATTTAATACAAACGGGCCTTAAAAGGCCACCCCCCTTATGGAAGGGGGTGCCGAATTGGACCGGGGGAGGAGTTGAACTTTTCCCTCCTAGCCGGCGCCCCAAGGAGGCTCCTTCCCTCCTTGGTGGCTGCCCTCTCTCCCTCTCCTCTAACCTATATATACTAGTTTTTTTTCTCTATTGAGACACACAAGTTTTGGAGCCTCCTCTAGTTCATCCAGTCCTAGTTCTAGTTGGTCCTGATTAACTAATTAGAGCTTGGTTTAGTTTCTCTAATCCTCATAATTAGAAGCCCAGTGTGGTTCTAACATCCCCCCTCTAATTCTCCCAAGAACAATTAGCTCGACAATGGGTTACTGGCTTCGGATCGTGAAAACTACATGCTTGCAACCAAGTAGAGTGGTCGTGCTTTTGGGTTTTTCGGTTCGAGGATTGTTCATGGCGGTTCATGGATCGTTCATTGGCAGCTCGAGGACTCCAAGTACGATCTACACCGACATCGCTCTTCTTCCGCCAAGAACTCGGTGACCAGTAACGATCGTGATCTCAACCCGTTATGTATCTTCATATTGATCTTGGATGTGCGTAGGTGCGATTTTTTTTGTTTTCTACTACGTTTCCCAACAGGGTAGGCCTGTCGGGTCCGACGTGGTGGACGTGCCCGAGCATCCTCTTATCTGCTCCATATTTGGGCTGGATATGAGGAGTGTCAGCCCGAGCGTTCGAGGTCTGTTTGAGGCGCCTCGTCTGCGGTTTAATTTTTTTTACCGCCGCCAAGAACTGCAAAGATAACCGCCATAAGTCAAACCAGGCCAGGCCCAACAAAGCCCGCATCAATAAACCTAGGCCCAAACCGGCCATCGGGCCTAGATTTCAAACCGAAGCCCGGCCAATCAATGAAAAAAGCCCATCGGGCCTTGGGCCGGGCCGCTTTCTTAAAACGCAAATATGCCTTGGGCCCAAACCTGACCAGGCCCGGCCTCCAGACTCAAAACTTAGGCCCAGACCTGGCCCATGGGCAAGACCGAGCCGGATCGGGCCGGGCTATTTCGAGATGACCGGACCGGGTTTTCATGGCCAGGTATGGTAAGCGGGCGTCCGCACGGGCTTTTGAGGGGGTTGGGGTGGTGGGAAGATTGTTTTGGCCGACATGTCTAGGAGGCCGTGGACTATTTCTGTTTGCTATCTCTCGTCCACCAGGTACGACCAAACCTCTTGGCCCTCTGCTTGCAAGAAAAGAAAGAAGCTCTGTCGCTTTGATCCGTGTCACGCCGAACATCTGACCTGCACCTCGGCAGCTGCATTTTCCGTGCACACCAAGAACCCTCCACGCCGCGCTCCTCGCCGTCCGATCCCCGGGCCCGACGCCTCCCGGTCCTTGGATCGAGCCAACCGACCACTCTTCCCGCACACGGCACACGCGCCTCCCGGAGCCAGCAGCGGCAACGCAGACACACATTGCAGCACGGTCGCACAGGCGGCTCCGGCTCCTGCTCCTGCTCGCTCGGCCCCGTCCTGTAACTGCCTGCAATCTCGCCCCGACCCCCGCGCGCGGCGGCCCGGCGATTAGACCAATGGACGCGCGCCGGGTCGGCGGCCGCATCGCGGCGGCGCGGAGGGCCCTCACGGGCGCGGGCGCCGGCGCGCTGCCCCTCCCGGTGCGGATCACCAACGGCCTCGCGATGGTCTCGCTCGTGCTCTCCTCCTGCGACCTGCTCCGCCTCTGCAGCGACCCGGGCCGGCCCCTCAGGTTCCCCCTCGGCGGCCGCGAGTTCGCCACCGTCGTCTGCCAGCTCGCCTCCGTCGTCTACCTCCTCAGCCTCTTCGCCGTGCCCTTCGCGCAGTCCGCCAGCGCCCGCCGCGAGGAGGGGCAGGACGGCTCCCGCCGCTCGCCGGCGGCCGTCGCGCCCGCGCCAATGCCTGACTGCCCGGACGACGGGGACGAGGAGATCGTCGCCGCGGTGGTTTCCGGGGAGCTCCCGTCGCACCGCCTGGAGTCGCGGCTTCGGGATTGCCGCCGCGCGGCCAGGCTGAGGCGAGAGGCGCTGCGGCGGATAACCGGGCGGGGCGTGGAGGGGCTCCCCTTCGACGGGATCGACTATGAGGCCATTCTCGGGCAATGCTGCGAGATGCCCGTCGGGTATGTGCAGCTGCCGGTCGGGGTCGCCGGCCCGCTGCTCCTGGACGGGCACGACTACCATGTTCCCATGGCCACCACCGAGGGATGCCTCGTTGCCAGCGGGGTTAACCGCGGCTGCAGGGCCATTGCAGCGTCTGGGGGTGCCTTCAGCGTGCTGCTCCGTGACGCCATGTCCCGCGCGCCCGCCGTCAAGTTGCCTAGCGCCAAGCGGGCAGCGGAGCTCAAGATGTTTCTTGAGGCGCCTGCCAATTTTGAGGCGCTGGCTGCTGTCTTCAATAAGTAGGCCTCTCACCTCTGATGATCTAGTATAGTGTGAGTGATGATTGAAAAATGCCTTCTTTTGCTGCCACGTGATGTTTTCAGTATTGGTGTGATGCTCATAGCTAGAAGTAGTTCTGCATGTAGTCAGGTGATTGCACACCAAAGCAAGTCCCTTTCTCATTTTGTTGATGATGGGGTAGTGGCTACAGGGTATTATTGCCATATTGCACATGCACTCTGTTAAGGCAACTACAGCGTGTTCAACCACATATTGAGGCATAGTAGAATTATATTGCCTGATTCATCTGATTGCTACTAGCTAACTGCGATAAATGCCAGCGTATACCTTTTCTGCATTATTTGACCTTGAATTGTCGCTTTGCGTTTCTTCAAACCTCGGGAGCGGGACAAAGTGTCGCTTATGCTTCCTCAAACCTCGGGGAACGGCGACAAAGTGTCGCTTTGTGTTTCTTCAAACCTTGGGGAACGGCGACAAAGTGTCGCTTTGTGTTTCCTCAAACCTCGGGAACGGCGACAAAGTGTCGCTGTCTCCTCAAACGTGTGTCGGTTTTCGCTTCTCGAATTTTAGAGCATCTGAAATTGATGTCATCTTGTGCACTTTAAACCGTTAGCGAGTGCTGGCGTATCCTCTTTCAGAGGTTCAGGATGCACATCACATATGTTCTGTCGGTTTATGGCGTTTACACTCAGCTTGTTACTTGCTGTTTGTATTGTTTTATTGTTGGCCTAGTTACTATACCTATGTGTCAGTCTATACTGTGTAGATGCTTAGGCAGTTATTGTTTCCCTTTTTTTGAACATAGAGGGACTTTTGGTCCATGTGTAGAAGTTTTTAATATTGTCATTTTTAGTACTCTTTATAATTGGGGTATTGTTCCCACACCGTTTCATAGTTGTGGCGTTCTTTACGTTGTTATTTTCTGTTCTTTCAAAGTCTAGAGAAATCATGGAAACATGTGTTGCCATCGGCAGATGTTAGCTTAGGTCATTCCTTAGCAGTTTTTGCATTGGTTAACTTCCATGGGTACTTTAGAGTTGGTAATAAGTTTAACAAATGGCATCTTTGATAGCTTGTGCTTTAGCATTTGATTCTTGGTGCATCGTATACTGTCAAATTACTCAGAGTTTAGATACATGGTCTGTTGTTAGTACCAGACAGATGACACTTTTGTTCTATGTGATGTTTGCTGCTTTGGTGCTAATGTTTAAACACGGATTGCATTTTCTCAAACAGCTTTTACTCCATGTGTGATTTATTTCATGAGTACCCAAGTTTGTTATCCTCTTATTCATTATATTCCATGGCTCACATTTAGTTCTCTATGAAGTATATGTATACTGTATAAGTACTTCTACCCCTAGATAATTTAACCCGCTTGCTTGATTCGCTGTGTACTATGCATCCTTTCTTAACTAAATTAATTAATACAGTTAATGTAAGGGTAAACCTCTGTAGCAATTGTAACAACCAAGTTGTTTGCATTGTCTGGTATCCACAGATCAAGCAGATTTGGTAGGCTACAAGGTATTCAGTGTGCACTAGCTGGAAGAAACCTTTACATGAGGTTTACCTGTAGTACTGGAGATGCTATGGGGATGAATATGGTGTCAAAAGGTGTCTAAAATGTCTTGGGCTACCTGCGAACAACTTCCCCGACATGGATGTCATCAGCATATCTGGTTTAAACTCTTTCCTTGCAAACTGTGACTTGCATTCTTTCTCTAAAAACTAATACATCCTTTTAGCAGATAACTAATGCACTGCTTTGCTGATCAAAGCAAACAATAGATCTGCTAGTTTTCTGTTGACCGGGAGCAAACTTACCATAGTCCTTTTATCAAAAAAAAAAACTTATCATGGCCCTATTTATGATATATGTTGTAGTGGACCAATTCAGCACTTGCCCTGGATGTATAGTACTGCCTCCGTCCCAAAATATAAGAACGTTTTTGACACTACACTAGTGTCAAAAACGTTTTTATATTTTGGGACGGAGGGAGTAGTACCCAATATCACCATTGTTCTTTGTCCAGCATTTGAAAAATGGTTTAATTTTTTGCTTATATCAGGTAACTACTGTTCAGACAAGAAGGCTACTGCTGTAAATTGGATAGAAGGTCGCGGGAAATCTGTTGTTTGTGAGGCTACAATTAAAGGAAGAGTTGTGCAGAGTGTTCTGAAAACCACTGTGGAAAAACTTGTCGAGCTTAACATTATCAAAAACCTTGCTGGGTCAGCTGTAGCTGGAGCTCTTGGAGGTTTCAATGCTCATGCAAGCAATATTGTAACTGCACTATTCATTGCTACTGGCCAGGATCCTGCGCAAAATGTTGAAAGCTCACAGTGCATCACCATGTTGGAGGCAGTGAATGAGGGAAAAGATCTCCACATCTCTGTGACCATGCCGTCCATCGAGGTGATCCCATTTTCCTTTCTGCTCTTGGTAGCTGGAATCAAGTTCCTTCTCTATGTAGATTGTAGCGCACTCTGTAATCGCCAGGCTTCAGTGATTAAAATTATTAGCCAAGAAGTCTTTGCTGAATCATTTGTTTTCGTGTTATGCTTTCTGATCCGTAACGGTCAATCCTTCATTTCTATTGTTCTTCTCATATTAATATGTCCATTATAATGACTTTAGTTTGTATTTCTCAGGTTGGTACAATTGGAGGGGGCACCTCTCTCACCTCACAGGCTGCGTGTTTGAACCTGCTTGGTGTGAAGGGCCCAAATCATGGCTCGCCGGGCGCGAATGCTAGACTTTTGGCTACCATTGTAGCGGGCAGTGTGCTTGCCGGCGAGCTCTCTCTCCTCGCTGCTCTAGCCGCTGGTCAGCTTGTGAAGAGCCACATGAAGTACAATCGATCGAGTAAAGATGTTGCGAATGCTGCTTCGTGAGTAGCCCCCGGGATCCATCCAGTGCTTACCGTGTTGAGACAGGAGACTAGCAAATTAGCAGAGTAGTGAGACTTGCATGTACATACTGCTGATTAAGCGAGCGAGTCTTGTTTAGGTTCCCTTCGGATCGCAGGCATCAGAAACCTGATGCGACCTGTATTGCGAGCATAATTTGTGAAGGAGAAAACACCTGACCTATCGTGCAGTTTCTGATTGTAACTTTTGTTTGTGTAGCCCTGCAGATGTTTATGTTTTCTTGTGTAACCATTTAGACATATTTTTTCTTCAGTTGTTTGAGATAGCAGCAGATCAGAATATCAGATTAGCTTGTGATTGATGTTACTGTTCTCTCTATGCAGTATGCAATATTTTACATTTCGGCAAAGCTAAAATCCTGCCGACTGTTGGTTTGTAACAGATCCGAACGACGCGATCGCCGTTGGATGCGCATCTAGCGCCGCTGCTACGCACGTCGCTGGCGGCAGTTTCCTTTTCTTCGGCCGTTTCCTTTTTTTTCGGCAACTAATTAGTGTGCGCATTTAATTATTTTCCTTTTTCTATTCAATTTCTCAGTTTCCTTTTTTCTCAGCCGTTTCCTTTTTTCCAACCACTAATTTCTCAGTCCACGCATATGTTTCCTTTTTTTCTATTCAATTTCTCAAAAAAAGTGTAGAAGCCAGGATTCGAACCTTCCACCTATAGCGAGCATAATTTGTGAAGGAGAAAACACCTGACCTATCGTGCAGTTTCTGATTGTAACTTTTGTTTGTGTAGCCCTGCAGATGTTTATGTTTTCTTGTGTAACCATTTAGACATATTTTTTCTTCAGTTGTTTGAGATAGCAGCAGATCAGAATATCAGATTAGCTTGTGATTGATGTTACTGTTCTCTCTATGCAGTATGCAATATTTTACATTTCGGCAAAGCTAAAATCCTGCCGACTGTTGGTTTGTAACAGATCCGAACGACGCGATCGCCGTTGGATGCGCATCTAGCGCCCGCTGCTACGCACGTCGCTGGCGGCAGTTTCCTTTTTTCTTCGGCCGTTTCCTTTTTTTTCGGCAACTAATTAGTGTGCGCATTTAATTATTTTCCTTTTTCTATTCAATTTCTCAGTTTCCTTTTTTCTCAGCCGTTTCCTTTTTTCCAACCACTAATTTCTCAGTCCACGCATATGTTTCCTTTTTTTCTATTCAATTTCTCAAAAAAAGTGTAGAAGCCAGGATTCGAACCTTCCACCTATAGCTAAATTCACAACTCAATAACCACCTGGGCTATCTTGAGTTTTTGATTAAATTTCGTTTGATTTCTCTTTTGTACCTTTTGATCTCCGGCCAAAAAAGCTAAAAAGATCTCACGTGTGTGAATGGTGCAGAATATTCGAACCTGAATTTCTAGCCAACTAAGTAGCTTATGTGTACATTTTGTATGAATACTATCCTTCTTAATGCAAGAAAAACTAAAACATATTACTAGCATGAGTAGCTAATTTCCAAACCATGTCGTTGGGGGGAGGGGTGAGCACCGGAAATTGTTGAAAGGAAAACCCTGATAGTTTACACACAAGGGAGCTGACAACCTGCGTACAAATGCCTTGGTAACTTTTGACCCAGAAATGGAGGGGGGTTGTCGAAAAAATTGCACCGATAACTTATGTGTAACAACATGATTATTTGCGCACACAAAGCTGATAACTTACGTACAAAAACCGTGATAACTTTCGATTCGAAGGGGAAAAAGTTGTTGAAAACATATCCCGGTAATTTTGTATAAATAACATGCTAATATACACATCGCCGACCTGATAACTTGTGTAGAAACACCGCGAGAACCTTTACCCGAGAGAAAAGTTTGTTGAAAAATACCCTGCACGGTAATACACACATAACGGGGCTGGTAACTACCCACACACAAACACTGCGGTAACTTTTTGACCCAAGAAAAATGTTGTTGAAAAACATACCTCGATAACTTCCATGCAAATAACATCATAACATACGCACATCAGAGCTGATAACTTACTCAGTCAAAGTGTGATAATTTTTCGACCTGGAAGGAAGGTGTTTTTTTTTTTGAGGGTCTGGAAGGAAGGTGTTGACTTACATATAAGATGATAACTTACGTACAGTTAACCTGATAACTTACATATAAACGCATTGATAACTTTTCACCGTGGGCGAAAAGTTCTAGAAATATGCCCTGATAACTTAGTGCAAATAGCATGGTAATTTACGCATCAGACACCCGATAACTTACATACAAACACATTGATAACTTTTTACCCATGTGAAAACGTTACTGAAGTTACCACTCCCCCATGCTAAAGTTATCTTGCTTCTCATGGTATAGTCATTAACCTTCTCATATTATAGTTATCAGGCTTATCATAGTATAGTTATCATGTTGCTCAAGTCATAGTTATCACGCTGGTCATGCCAAAGTTACCAAGCAAAAGAATTTATTATCCCTGATATGACAGAAAAAAAGAAAGGTTCAAATAACCTTGTTTATATACAATAGACAACAACTAAAGGTGGCTTAGTTGGTTATTAGGCTCAAAGTCTAATGAATAGACCTGGGTTCAAGTTCCCTTTCTAGCACTTTTATATTTCTTTTCATATTGTGTAGCCTAAAACCAGAAAACCCACTAGCGATTTACTATTGACGTATACAGTTTTCGAGAGAAGAAAAAAGATCGGTGGAAACAAGTGTGCGGTAACGAGAGGGAGGTGGGTTACGATCGTGCGGATATGTTGCTTAACGTCCGGTCGACTGGACGTTAGCACAATCCTTTACATTTTGTCTGCGGTATGAAGGTCCAGTGTGTTTATTTTTTCTGGAGGAAAGGAGCTTCACGGCCCCATTTCCATTATCTTGACATACTTCCTCTATTGACATACTTTCTTCGTCCGGATTTAGTTGCAGCTCAAATGATGTATCTCGCAATCAAATGGAGAGAGTAAGATCTTCATAAGCTGCAAAATAACTTCCAAAAGCTAACCCGAGGCCAACGCAAAGAAATCAACTCTCACACAATGAGGCACTAGCACATACTACAGCCAGGAACAGAAACCGACAGCTCAAAATAAAAAGGAACGGTATAACTAAACTGGCAGGATTCAGGAACAGTAAATCAAAAATAGAATTAGGACTTTTAGCATTTCCTACCCACTGCACTCCAGAGAAATTCAGCCAGAGGATAGAAGAAGAAACGGTGATCAATGCTTTCTTCCATACATCATAACCCACAATTACCTGATCCTCCCATCCTCTTTTCTTAAGATTGTCTTTAGAAGGGTGCTATTCTTATCAACTAGCAAAGAGAAATCTTTGATTTTTTAGATGCATTTTTTGCGAGAAAACATCCAATCTATTCATCTTCAATCATGGCAGTACTTCGAACATTAGAAATAATAAAATTTACATCCAGATTCGTAGATCACCTAGCGACGACTACAAGCAATGAAGCGAGCCGAAGGCGCGCCGCCGTCATCGCCCCTCCCTCACCTGAGCCGGGCAAAACTTGTTGTAGTAGACAGTCGGGAAGTCGTCGTGCTAAGGCCACCAGCGCACCAGAACAGCAACCGCCGCCGATGAAGAGTAGCGTAGATCGAAAAGATCCAACCTGAAAGCATAGACAAACGATGAACAGATCCGAGCAAATCCACCAAGGACAGATCCGCCAGAGACACACATCCACACGCCCACCGACGATGCTAAACGCACCACCGAAACTGGGGCTAGGCGGGGAGAACCTTATTCCATCTTCAGGAAGCCAAAAAATTAATCACGAGAATAAATGACATAGCTATAAATCATCTCTAGTCCGATCTAGTTCATAGTGTTGACATGTTCGGGCTTGGGATGTCTAAGGGGCAAAGGCAGGCTGCTGGAGATCACTACAAAAAACCTGTTAATCCATGACAGATTTCCTAATAACGTTTTTCAAAACTGTCATAGACGAGCTGGTACAGCCCCGCAAGCCCGCTAGAGCCCGCTACAGCCCGCCTGACTACATATGCAATCAAATAAGCATAGAGAGACTTCAGCGGAAAAGCATTTCACTTGGTTAAAATCCATACAACCTTGTCTGGTTCATTGTTTAGAGTCACCTGACCACATAAATCTGTAAACTTGTTCCACATATCCAACGTGTCAGAATGCAAGTATCTTCTGAACAGAATGCAATCAAAATCGTGCCTAAAAACTTTGGTGGCATTAACATGTTGACTAAAGATCAAGTTGTAAAGTCTAGGAAAAAGCAGACATGGAGGTTGATCTGTGACATCCTCCCAAAATTTTTACTTGCACCCAGGGGCAGGGATGGGATAAGCGAGTATAGCTCTCGTAGGATTGTACAGCTTCTTGTATCTACGTTACAATGAAGCAGGCCTATAGGAGTATAGCTCTCGTCTCGCCTGAAGAATCCACAGGTATGGGCCGGCCGGATTGTATTTTATCTTTCCTGTTAAATACATGTTTAACTTTTTTGAAAATTTGTATTTTTCTATGTCTCCTTTTTCCCATACATATTGTACATTTTTGGTATATAACTATGCATTTTTTAATACGGATTTAACATTTTCCAAATATAGGATTAACCTTTTTGGATACATGGTCAACATTTGTCTATACAAATTTTAAACATTTTTCAAATGATTGATTACTGTTTTTTAAATACAAGATTAACATTTCCTAATATAAGGTCAACATTTTTTGCATACGCATTTAACATTTTCAAATGTTTGACTAATATTTTAAAAATTAACATTTTATAATACAAGGTCAACAAGATTAACATTTCTTGCTAATCCCTTTAGGCTAGTCTTCCCTTGGTCTCGCTAGAAGCAAAATATAGCAGCACCCCTATTGGAAGCCTGAGCATGGGGGCGATTATATACCGGCTGATGCGACTCTAAGGAACGGCTCGCCTGCAGGGAGCCAGAACTAGGCCGGCCCAGTAACAAACTGCCGCGCCGTGCCGATGTCATCATAATGATGCCATGCGTGTTTGACCATATTTTTCATAATTTTTTAAATTCCTTTCTACATGTGTTTATATTTCCAAAATAAATAAGTAAATGTTACAAAAATCCTTTGAATAAATGTGGAAAAATGTTAATATCGCATTTAAAAAATGGTGAAATATGTATAGAAAAATGTACCTATTGTATACAAAAATGTATGAATGTGAATGTACAAACTGGAAAATATTAATCATGTATATGAAAAATGTTAATCATATGCACTAAAATATTTGTGTTAATAATAAAATGTCGCACGTTTCAACAGAAATGTGTGTGACATTCAAAATTGTTGATACAGATGTATTTAAATGCTCAGTGAGACAGTAAAAAAAAATTGTACATCCACAAAATATGCAGTTATATTTACAAAAATATTCACAAGTTTCTGAAATGAGTTCGTGACATTAAAAAAATGTTTCTATAATGTACAAAAATGTTGCCTAGTTCCAACAAATAATTTTATCAATAAAAATGTTTAAACATGTATATGAGAAATATATGTTACACGTATTTGAAAAAAATTAAAACATTTTTTGTAAAAAATATTCTACATGTATTTGGAAAACATTAAACAGGCATAAAAATAAATTAAAATATAGATGAAACATTTTGAATGTGTATGAGAAAAATATACATGTACTCAAAAGACAAACCGAATGAAAACACACAAAATAACAAAAATGAAAGCAAAGGAAGGAAGAAAGAAAGAAACAGAGAAAACCAAGGCAAAAAGAAGAAAAAAGAAAAACTAAAAAATGTAGAAAAATCAAAGAAAACCAAGGCATAAAAGAAGAAGAAAGAAAAAAAGAGTGAAAAGACAGTAAAAATGAAGAAAAACAACAAAGAAACAAGACTGAACTAGGTTGAGCGTGCAACGAACAACAATAGATAAATCGGCCGGCTCGCTAGACGCCGCCCATAGGTGATTCGTATTATGAATCGGTACGGACGACGTAAAGTGCTGGTGCTTGCGCACCGCGATAGCTATGTGTCCCCTCCTCTAGTGATTCCTAACAAGAATCACCTACGGGAGATCACTAGCGGGCTGGCACATTTAGTGCGGTAGTTGCTGCCACTCGTTGTGGTCTCTAGGTTCGCTCAGTCCGGTTTTGATAGAAATTTTTTATTTGGTTTTCCCTTTAGTTTTAAATTATTTTTCATGATTCTTCTTTTTTCTACATTTTACATTGGTTTCCTTTGTTTTCTCATTGATATTTTCAGTTTTCCTTTCTTTCTTCCTTAATTTTTTTGTTTTTTATTCTTTCTTGGTTTCATTTTTTTATTTTTTTATTTCTTTTTGTTTCATTGACGGTTTTATCGGGTTTTTCTAACACATGTCTATGCTTTTCTCAGTACAAAATGTATGTTTTTAGAGCACGTGTGAAACATTTTTCTTGATACGCGTTGGTTATTATGTAAATATATGGTTTAGATATTCATTAAATACATGTTTTTGAATACACGGTAACATTTTCCAAAAGCACATTGTACATTCTTTTAATGGCAATAAACATTTTCCTAAAACTATGAAAATATTTGTATACATTGTACAAACATTTTTGAAATTTTCATGGAATTACTTTTGAAACTCAATATTATTTCGAGGAAATGACACATAGATTTTTTAATGTTATATTAACCTACGCAATAAAATTATATTGCATATAACATTTTTTTAAATCCTATGAATATTTCCATAATATGTCACATATATTTTTAATAGTATGATTATTTTTACACTACACAAACAGTTTTTATTACATTTGAATACTCACTTTTCAAAACTTTCGCATGCATTTATTTTAAATGCGGGAACTTTTTTATTGTCACAAACATCTTTTTAAGGTTATCGACTCTTTTTAAACCGTGCTGACAATTTTTTTTTATACTATGTTAACATTGTTTTTCAGATTTGTGATTTCAAATTTCTTAAGTTATTTAAGTTTTTGTAATATATGCATTTAATATAAACAAATCAAGTGACATCAGCATGACTTACATGGCCTACTAGGCCGACACCAGCGACACCCTGTAGGTGAGGCATGCTTCTGCCTCGCAACTCGCGGGACGTAACCGCAGCCCCCACGCACGGGCGTCGAGCATGGGAGCTATTTCTCACCCATACCAAGACATACGTTAGCGACACTTGTTTGGCACTTGGCTATGACTCGCCCTAGTGGGCCGGCCCAGTAGAGCACATTTCGGAAGTTCGTATGCACCGGTTTAGTTTTTAGATCCTTACATGGGATTTTTGCTTATTTGTTTTTATAGGTTTTCATTATTTTATTGGTTCTTCTTTGGTTTTCTTCGGCTTTCATCATGTTTTTCTTTCTGTTTTTTTTATTTTGCAAATACATGTTGACTTTCTTGAATACATGTTGTATATTTTTTCATACACACATAACAGTGTTTAATACACGTTGAGCATTTCTCAAATATATGATTAACATTTTCTGAAATACATAATTGAATTTTTTAAATAATTTTTAACATTTTTTGAATAATGAACATTATTTTTAAACTTCATGATTTATTTACATTCTGTAAAGACTTTTGTTAAAATGTCACTGACATATACTTGGAATGCGTGACATTTGTTTCAAAGCACAAAACAAAAATTAAATGGTACGAAACATTTTTTTAACTACCCAAAAAGATTTTACATTTAATAAATATTTTTTAATTGTGATGAACATATCTTTTGAAACACTTTAACATTTTTATTGAATGGGATGAAACACTTTTTTAATTACGCGCACATTTTTTTAAAAATTATGGAAATGTCATGAACATCTTTCCCAAATGCGTAACATTTTGAAAATGTAAAGAACCATTATTTTCAATGCTATCAACATTTGTTAAATGCACAACATTTTTAAAATTGAAGTATTTTTTGGAATATTTCTATTTGTATCGCGTTCAAATATATATATACAGAAAGTTTAAATGCGGATACGTTATGATGTACCGTGTGTATATGGTACTGCACACGGAAACTTTGGGCCCAACCCATTTGAGGTGGCGCTGCAAGCGAGCGTCCCATAAACATCTTGTAGCAAGCAAGGTATAGGCGCTCAGCGGGCCTAGGGTTTGTCACCGTCCCTGCTTGCAGCCATCACCCACAACTCTTTCAAAGCAAGTGTAGGAAATATCTTACTAATAACTTGCAAAAGCTCACTCCAGAAATGAGGTTCCCAGTAGATGTTGACATTTCCTCAAAAAAAGAAAAGAAAGGAGATGGTTGACATTGAGCATCAGTCTTTTTTGAAGAGACCAGTGTTTATGTTCAGTTTGCCTCTCTCCATGCTAATAGTTCAAATGTGATAACTGCCTTCCCTTATTTTGTTTCCCTTCTGCTTTGGCAATGCGTGTGCTTGTTGTCACAGTCGGTTTCCGATCGAGATGAGTCAAAACTTGCACCGATTCCAATCAATCAGCACACGGATTTCAAAAAGGTTAAATATGCTTTGGTTCCTCGAGCTCGCAGATTTCGGTTAGAAAAAAATCTCCCGTCAATCCAGTTGCTGCCCACTTTCTGTGTTTGTCAAACGAATATACCTGCCGCCGATGCCATGCCGGTTCTTACGCAGCAGGCAGGCAGCACTAGCTAGGAACAGCTCGAATTTACCTTTCTCCTGCCCCTTTTCAAATATAAAATGCACCTCGCTTTCGCGGGAATATGTATGGGACCGAACCACGCCCACGCTCTGCCAAATCTCCGTACGAGCACGGGCTACTATTTCATTTCATCCGGTTCTTTTCCCTCGGAAAAAAAAAAGAGTAGGGCATAAGGGATGCTAGCGGGCCGTGAGATTTCCACTACCGCCGCACACGCCGGAGCCCATGATTCGCGGGCCAACTCGCGAGACGTTCGGGTGATGCATCGACGACGACGGCGGCGGGCACCGACCCCTCCCTCGTCGCCGTCGCCGTCGCCATGTTCGTTCGCGGACGTGACGGCACCGCGCGCGCGGGGGGGAGCAACGATCGACGGGTGCCTGCATGCATGGTCGCCGGCACCGGCACGTGGGCGCGCGGCCCGCCATTTGCTCCCCGTGGCCCGCCGGCCGGCCCATCACGCGGGGGCGTCGTCAAAGATTCGACGTGACATCTCCGGTTCTCCCTCCCTGCGCCGCTCCGTCCGCACCGCACGGCGCACCCACCCGGTGGGCGCGTCCCCGTCGCGGGGGCCGCCCCCACGTGTGCGCGTGGCCCTCTTCGCGCCCCCACTGACCAGTGAAGAGCTCCCCCGTCCCACGTGCCGCCTCTAGTGCAACCGCTGTTCACCGGCTCCCCACACCAACAGGGAAGGAAAGGGCGTCTGCAGGCCCGCTGCTCGACAAGTGTCCTCCTCGCTCCTGCCCTCGCCTTGAACGCCGCGCCCACTGCGTGCCTGTTGCTAATCCTATCCTTCGCGATTCGTTGACAGTATTAAAAACGTAGGAGGATCTTAAGTTAGAGATACACCTGAACAACCAATTTTGTAGTACTTGCATTTCAAGTTGCATGCAAACATGCAAACATGGAGCCGGCCGCCATTGATTCCAAGTTGCATGTATCTAGCCCGGATTAGACGAACACAGGTTAAGACCGGCCATCCAGCCAGCGAGCCAACTTGGCGCATCACTTCATCTCGATGGATTGGAGTCCAATCAATCAAGCAAAGTATAATGCGCACAGCACACAGACTGTCGATCGATCTTAGCTAGCTAGGCTGCTCGAGGAAGGGTCGTTAACAATCGATGCGCTAAAGTCAGAGAGGCGCATTAACAAAGGAAAAGATTATCGTTATCATTAGCTCGCTAAGCCAACAACTGGACAGGGGAGCGCGCGAGGGGCCGTCCACGGCGACGGCGCAAGGCGACAAGCGCGGGCGCCGGCACATGCCCGGCGATCGACGGGACAGAGCGCCGCGCGGGATTATCTTAATCCCACAGCTCTGAGAGATCGTCCGATCTAATCTAATCAAATGTAATTAATCTAATCCCCTGCCCACTTGCGTGCCAGGCTACTTTAATCGGGCTTTAGCCCGCCATCGCCAGTTTCTTAATCAACCGGCCGGCGGGTCATTGATGCCCGCTAGTTAGCTAGCATGATTAGCTAAGCTGAGTTATTTTAATCACGTCGTGGCCTGTCCCGTCCACCGATCTAATCAGCTCCATTCAGTGCATTTCACATAGGCATAAGCTCAGATTACTTAAAGTCGGAGGGGATGTTAATTAAGTTAGTTACTCTGGTGCCTTGTCCTTTTACCAGGGGCTAATAATTCCCAGAGTAGATGCTGCTCGTTTTCCCGAAATGACCAAACCCATGATGTCAGTGCCTCGATCAGTCTGCAATTTCTGCTGCTAACCTTTTCATAGTTTGATCTGCAATTCATCCATATTTCATGCATGCGCGCACGTACGGCGGGAATCGGGTGTTGGAAAAAACATGAACGAAAGCTATGTGTTTCAGCTTTTTGATTAGAAAGCGGCCGGGCACTAATTATTGCCCTCCCCTGTCTAAGCACAGGGTCGTGACAGGCTTTCTTGATGTTTTAATCGCTTAAAACAGGTAGGGCTACCCAGCATGCAGCAGCTAGCATACTGGTTAATGTGCTTTAAGATCATCAACAGTGCACCCAACAACAGGCTGTAAAGAATAGTGCCATGCCCTCCATCAGCTTGGATTTTGGTTATAAAGCAAGACCTGATAATTAAGATCAGTATCCAAGCAGCCCAGGAGAGAAAATATACATGTTCAAGTTGGGATGCGGATTTGGACTATTTGAAGCTAGCATGGCTTATGAGGATCCAGCAAGCTAGACATATACTTCTGCAACACAAAAGTAATACTATTCATAGGATGCCTAAAATAGTTAGCTAGTTGAGTTTAACAAATTAGCTAGCTGTTGGAGCCTTTGCATGTTGAAATTGAATAATAGTTGACCTAGTTTGTAACTTTGTATATCACCTTGCATTTTCAAGCAGTTATATATGTATGTGACTCTTGTCAAGACAATCAGCCAGTTAATCAATCATTGCTCGATCGAAAAAGGATAATTATCAGCTATGCAATCAAAGGGTTGGATCGAGGCAAAAGGACATGGATCTGTCGATATATTTCTGATTAATCAGCTGCATGCACGACTGCCTATGTGGAGTACCATCATGTTGCCACATGCATGCATGCTGCTCAATTATGCTAGCTGTCTGGCACGTAGTATGACAATTGACAGCATCTACCACTGCATATTTAGGCATATCCGGCCATGAACTGATACGTGTCTCGGCTCCTATCGCTGAGGAATACTATGTAATTTCTCAATTACCATGTTGACCATAGTAGAGCAGTTGTTAATATACTATTTACCACAGCTAGCATTACGTTTAAATATTTGCGTACGTACTCGCCCACCAACCAACGAAACTCGCTCACGGTAAATAAACAAGCTACCAAAACAAAAGCATGTATCACCACTGTCACTGTGAGAAGAATTAGGTCATCACAGGCCATGTAAAGCAGTTTTTGTCGCCGTACAAGTGTTGCCAAGTTAGCCCCACCGCAGGGCATCTAGCTCAACCTCCAATACAATGCAATGCAATACAATACTCCCCAAGATAAGTTAATCATAGGATTGAACACATAAACAATGGGGGTCAAGAGGATGCTTGATACGTTTTAGTCCCATGACTAAAAGTAGCGGGACTAAAACTTGCTAGCCTCACCCATGCTTGGATCCAAATACTAAAGAGACTAAATCAAGTTATTGAGCATTCATTATCCTCCAAACCCTCCAATCCAGAACTCGCATGTGTTAAAGGAGAGGAATTAAATGAGGAGAGAGAGAGCGAATACATATTTTAGTAGGTTTTCTATGACTAAAAATTTTTAGCCTCAAGACTAGTCCTAGCCTTTCTTTTTAGCCTTTAAAAAAGACTATTTTTAGTCAGACAAAAAATAGACCCTTGGATCCAAGCACCCTCTAAGTTGGGTAAACCAACACCGTCAGGCTTCAGCTAGCTCGAGTTGCTTTAATACTCACCTTACAATAATACTGCTATTGTAAAGCCCAGTGGAGATCGACATCGTCCCTACGCGCGCCTTTGTCCACCCCCCTCAAGGCTGGTCATAGTGGAGAGTAACTTAGACTAGTAACATATATATGTTACTAGTCTATGTTACTACCTTCATAATGGGGAGTGTCATATGTATGGTAACATAGATGTGTTCATTTATTACTTTATAGACTCATCTTGCATTGGAAAACGCTATGTGATGGTAACATATTATGTTACTCAATTTGCCTCTCTCCTCATTAACTACTTGCCACCTCATCATTCTGGCTTATGTAGCATCTATGTTACTACTTATGTTACTCCCAGGGCCGGCCTTGAGGGGGTGCAGGGGGGCGGCCGCCCCGGGCCCCCACATGCTAGGGGCCCCCACCTGGTGAATAGCAGGCTACTAGGTCGGCCCATGTCAGAAAAAATAGTCAAAGGCGTGGCCTTTCAGCCTTCATGCACACACACACGCACACGATCGCAAGCCAAACGAGCAGCAGCGGCTGGATTAGCGACAGGCACTCCTTGATTAGCGATTGCTTCTTTCATCCTTCACGTAGAAAAAAAAGACAACGATATGCTGTCACTTCACGGCTTGACCTAAAAAAAAGTGCAATCGTGATTTCCCTACCTCCCAGCCCTAGGCCGCCGACGCCAGACGCCGGACGTCAGACGCCGACACGCAATACTGCAGGTCTGCCGCCTGGCTCTTGCTAATTCCTAATTCCCTTCTCCTAGTCTCCTTCCTAATTCAGTCCGCCGCTGATTAAAGTTCAGGGGGCCCCATCTTCACGCTTGATCAATAGTTCTCCGAATCTAAGCGCCGCAAAAAGCACACGGACTGATGCTATCATGGATTCGACCGTCAAAATCAGGCATATTTTATTTGCAATTTGCGGTTCCTTGATGTGTATGTGGTACCGTTCGACAATGGATGCAAAAATTACTTTTTCAGAATTGTGTGCTAGTATGCCGCCGAGAAACAAGACATATGCATCGTTTAGCAATAAAAGGAAAAGGAAGAAGGCGGCTGATAAATTGGTACAATCACAAAGTGTTGCACAAAGTTTGTTGAAACATTCTCTCTTGATAGTTCATCTGATGTTGAGGTATATGATCTTATTGCTGAGTTGAAGATTACAAGATCCACTTTGCCGATGGCGTACTGTTTGCTATGGGGATTTTTGGGCATGTCGAGAAGTTGATTGTTATCCGAATATCTTCATTGCTTATTGCATCTTATTTACGGTGTCTTGTGGCGGTTGTATTGGCTGAAAAAATTCAAAGCTGGAATTGTTGAAGAATTATTTGAGGTTAACAATGACTCGAGGGAGGTTAAATTGTTTGGCTACATTATGCATCGAGAACAAATTATTGGATGAGATTAACATCGACCCCATCATAAGTGACTTTGCATCGAGGAATGTTAGAAGAAATATTCAAGGTAATATGTATAAATTATTTGATACGCATACTGATTTTCAATGCATTTGAGTGTTATTAATATTTTTTTACATATACATATCTATTCATTTTTATTATTATTATGCGTTTATTAAGGGCCTTTAATTTTAGTTTCGCCCCGGGCCCCCAAAATATCAGGACCGGCCCTGGTTACTCCCACTATGACCAGCCTAATTTCTTCGAAACCTATCTGGTCCAATCTCTTGCCGTCGGTCTAGCTAGCTAGGAGTATCTAGCTATCGTTGGTTCTGTACAGTACTGGCTGACGAGCTAGTGAGTCCGGAGTTACTGGTATTCGAACCTTATTGAATTAGCTAGAGTAGTGCGACTATGCTCCGACATGCATAATATACTTAGCTGGCCTAGCTAATTAGATTAAGCACTAACAAGGTGCAAATAGTAGAAAGCAACGGCATGAGGTCATGCTCATGCACGCACGCACGCATATATGTGCTCCTCGAGCCGGGGCTACACCAATCAACTACAGTTACCGCTATGCAAGTAGGCAGGCAGCTACTAGATATAGGACGATAATGTTTTCAGTCAAGTGATCTCACATTCTCACCCACCCAGATTAACTACGAATTGGTAGGAACCAAAGCAGAGCTAACGCAGGCAGAAACGTCGATGTGCCTGTGCGTACTTTGACCTGCAGCTCGCATTGATTAACTCGGCCGTGCGCGCGACGCGACGCGAGCTGCCCTTGCCCTGGCCTGGCCGACGTCGTTGGCACGCAGACGCTGGGGCGCAGCAACGCAGGTGCGGTGAGCGACAGGGGGGAAGAGGCGCTGTTCCGTTTGATCGCTGTGCCTGCGCGCTCTGTACGTTACGATACAGTAGGCGCGCATCAAAGGGGGGTGGAAAGGCGAGAGGCCTCGCGTGCGCCCTGGTACAGAGGATTGATCGATGTCACTGCAGGCCAGGCCATAGCCATGCATGGACGACGCAGTGAGTGCGTGGCGTGAATCGCGTCGTGGCAGGGGCCATGCGTGCAGCGGTAGAATGGAGCATGGGGGCATGGGAAGGGAGAGGTGGAGAGTGGAGACTAGACGCCATGCATGCATGCAGTGCAAGCTACGGATGAGCAGACCAGAGAGAGAGAGAGAGAGAGAGACCAAGTGGAGGCCGGCTGGCTGGGATATGCTCTAGACTCTACAGCTAGCTTGCATCGATGGCAGGAGGAATGGGAGGAGGCACGGAGGTGGACGCATGCGTGCGGGAGCCGGGAGAACAGGACGGGATCACGCTTGATTTGACGCCGCCCGCGCATGCATGCATGCACGTTCCGTTCCGGATTCCGGCGACGCGGCGGGCGGCCCAACCGACGGCGATCGTCTCGACGACGACGACGAGGCGACGCATCCATCAGCACGGGATGGGGCAAACTCGACTGTGGCGCCCGTGTCGCGGTGGTGATCGATGATAGAGAGAGCGCGCGCCGCTGTCCCGCGCATGCACCCGCCCACCACCACCACGTGTCTGACAGCTGTACGGCGGGGTAGCCGCCCATCCGTGCTTTGACCGGCCGGACCCTCTGACCGCACGTGGCCGTGTGATCGATCCAGGGATCCATCCATCCAGGCGTACCAACAGAGGCCGCACGGCGTACAGTACGTTGCTTGATTAGAGTCGGCGCGTCGCGACCTCTTAATTCGTCCATGTGCAGCTTAAATTGGATCCGTCCAGCAAATACAGTGATCTGATTGCAGTAGAAAAACATTGTGCAATTTACGTGGGTACTTACGTGAGCATCAGTTTGTTTGTATACCTTATTCTATCGGAAATTGCTTTTGAAGGCCGAGCTCCATGAAGACCTGTTTTTTCTATCTATTCTACGTACTTCGTAGCTATGGCACAACTTATTCATGTGGGAACCATAAATTAGTTGCTTAGCCATGTTTCAGGTGTGTTGTGCTGAGCCCCGGCAAGACATTATTACTATGTTATTTCCTTGATGCGTGTGAACTCTTGTGGTGTATCAACCTTATAATTGGCAGTTACTTTATAATCTAAAGCGATAGAAACTTTTTTTGTGTCTAATGTGTACATTAAAATTGGTCTCAGCAAAAAAGGAGTTGTCAAAATGGTTCTAGCTTTTAGGCCATGGCAGGGAATGGGACCATGGCACGTCTCCAACCAATGCCATGGCAGCAACACCGCCAGGACAAAAGTCAAGGCCATGAGCGCGTGATCGCGAGACTGAAGCAGACTGTGCAGTCCAACCGAAGAGATGTTTGGCTAGACTGGATCAACAATCTTTGTACCTTACCCGTTACGAACAAATCACATAAGACGCACAAATAATCTATTACGCACAACCCCTCCACTCTTCTCACGTCGTTGTTCATCCTGGACACCTGCAAGAAAGCGCATGACCGCCAAGTTCTTCTTGCCAACATGGATCCCACCTTGAAGGACCCTTGACAAACTCCATCAGTAGTCGACCATGGTCCAACGACATCCTCAAGCAACTCTAGGCGCAATCCTCCTAGATCGACACTGGCTCTCCGGAAGCGTGATTCGCTAAGCTGGAGTCAATCCGCCTCGATGATGCAAGACTAGTTGTAGCACCTGGTCTGATAAACAAGTCTCATCTGAACACGCCCGGGTGAGTCGAACCTTTACATTACACCTATTCCTCTGTCGGTTATCATATGTACAAAGAACCCATGTGAAACCCAAATTTGTTCGTTCATAAATTGTCAGAGAAACATGAAATGTTGCATATGGGACTCGACCCTAGCAGTCATTGACAGGTGTTTGTACCACCTCATTAAAGTCATCGCGGGCCAGCCATGGTTTTCTCATTGAATCCTCAATCTCACCATGTGTTCTCACATAAATTGGCAATTCTCGGCCCGAGGCTCGCCATGCCTCAATTTGGGTCGCCACTGAACACCATATCCTAGATCAAGCATGGTGACATCTATATAGTATTGACAAGATTCCAATATTGTAACATGAAGGGACTCATCGCATAATAGTGTGAAGCCACAACTCAAACCATCAGTGCCAACACCACAAAACCGACAAAACACAAGATGATCAAGTAACATTTCCACCCGTTCGGAAGCTTGCCTTGTCTCACAGAGGAAGACCAGCTAGGGTGATTGGGTGTCCCCCAGCGGCAATCCCGCACAATAGATCCATTGGGACGTTCTGTACTCCATGTGAGATCCCGCCAATTTCGAGTTTCCATGTTCAAAATATTCTTCGTCGTTATATTTCTTATTTCTCATATTGTCTTGAGCTTTCAAAACTGTGTTAATGGAGCATCCAGGAATTGATCACTTCCATACTCCAACTTGTAAACATAGTTTTCCATCATGCCGAGAGGTGCAGCGAACAAGGTGGAACTTGACAATATCAAACTCCCATATGCCCCAATGAGCCTATTTTGGATATGTCTCTAACCTAGATTTTAACCTGTTTAGGTCATCTTGACTTAGATTTGTGTCTAGATCTTCTGAATCAAACATCTCCCCCGGCTTGCGACCTCCACCGTGACCTCTGCCTCTCCCACACACGTTCCCTCCCTGAACAACACCTAATCAAGGATCGGAATATTCCAATTTTAATAGAAACCATCCTCGCCACTCACATGCTCTAGGATCATGGACACCATCTGAAAGTGCAATCACAACCTTAATAATATTTTGATGTTGATAATAATATACTTATAGGGGACCAATTGCATTTCCTAAGTTAATACACATGTTTTTAGTCCCCGTTGGATATGACTCAAGATTGTGCAACAATCACAAGCAGAGCATTTTCATTTAGATCTTGAGTTATAGCGATCTCACACTATTAAGAGGGGATCAAAGGGACTTGTGATGGACTAGCGCAAGTCAATATCACCTAAACACAATTCCACTTAAATCATACACAGAAATTCCAAAGCTAGAAATCCTACTTAGTCCAAAGTTAAACATCCATAACTAGTTGTTTGAAGTAAGGTTGAGATAGCCCCCATTTTACATATATGAGGTGTTCGGATGTAGAAAGAGTTATTGGAGGAATGCCCGGTCAATGCATGTAGAAGCTCTCTCAAGAAGTCTCGATCCAAGCTAGCGCAATCCACGGGCGTTTGAGGGGCCGGATTTGGTGACCGTGCATGTAGATGCTCTTAAAATGATGCAAGCTAGCGCAATCTTTGATCAAATCGCACAACTCTCTCAAGAAGTCTCGATCCACTTCCTCCTCGCCGTGTAGGTTTCGTTCCTCCCACCTTTTTTCTGTTTTCCACTCTCAACCTTTGGTGATAGGTTTTTGGGTACTCTGGTGTAGCGCCGCCGAAGGAATGGTACAATCCTAGAAAAAAACCCTAGGGGCATAATCTTTTTGCTAACCCTTTTTTTGCGACAGAAAGAGAGTTTTATTCCATATGCATAGGGTTACAATTGAGAGGCACCAAATCCTCAATACAAGGTGAGATCCTCCCCAGCCATACAGCAGTAGTAGACTCTGTACGACTATACAATGTGAGGGAGTCCTGGATTAGGGGGTGTCCGGATGGCCGGACTATGACCTTTGGCCGGACTCCTGGACTATGAAGATACAAGATTGAAGACTTCGTCCCGTGTCCGGATGGGACTTTCCTTGGCGTGGAAGGCAAGCTTGGCAATGAATATGAAGATCTCCTTCCGTTGTAACCGACTCTGTGTAACCCTAACCCTCTCCGGTATCTATATAAACCGGAGGGTTTTAGTCCGTAGGACGAACAACAATCATACCGTAGGCTAGCTTCTAGGGTTTAGCCTCTCCGATCTCATGGTAGATCTACTCTTGTACTACCCAGATCATCAATATTAATCAAGCAGGAGTAGGGTTTTACCTCCATCGAGAGGGCCCGAACACAGGTAAAACATCGTGTCCCTTGTCTCCTGTTACCATCCGCCTAGACGCACAGTTCGGGACCCCCTACCCGAGATCCGCCGGTTTTGACACCGACATTGGTGCTTTCATTGAGAGTTCCTCTGTGACGTCGCCTTTAGGCCCGATGGCTCCTTCGATCATCAACAACGACGCGGTCCAGGGTGAGACTTTTCTCCCCGGACAGATCTTCGTGTTCGGCGGCTTTGCACTGCGGGCCAATTCGCTTGGCCATCTGGAGCAGATTGAAAGCTACGCCCCTCGCCATCAGGTCAGATTTGGAAGTTTGAACTACACGGCCGACGTCCGCGGAGACTTGATCTACGACGAGTTCGAGCCACAGCCAAGCGCGCCGCACTGTTACGATGGGCATGATCTAGCTCTGCCGCCGAACGGTGTCCTGGAGGCCGCACCAGTGTCCACTCTGAACCTTAGCTCGGAGCCGACTGCGCCTATCGAGGACGGGTGGCTGGACACCGCCTCGGGGGCTGCAATCTATACGGCGATCGAGCCGAACACCATACCTGTCCTTTGCGAAGCTCGTGACTCCGAGGTGCCGGACTCCTTTCCGGACTCTGAACCTTCCGCGCCCCTGCCAATCGAATCTGATTGGGCGCCGATAATGGAGTTCACCGCCGCGGACATTTTTCAGCACTCGCCCTTCGGCGACATTCTGAATTCACTAAAGTCTCTCTCTTTATTAGGAGAGCCCTGGCCGGACTATGGTCGGCAAGGTTGGGACGCGGTCGACGAAGAAATTCAAAGCCCACCCACCACCCACTTCGTAGCCACTGTCGATGATCTAACCGACATGCTCGACTTCGACTCCGAAGACATCGACGGTATGGACGACGATGCAGGAGACGAACAAGAACCAGCGCTTACAGGGCACTGGAAGGCCACCTCGTCATATGACATATACATGGTGGACACCCCAAAAGCAGGGAACGGCGATGGAACAACGGAGGATGACCCTCCAAGAAACAGCCTAGCGTTGCCGTGGCCAAGCGCCGCTTAAATCCCGCCACAGCAAGAAAACGGCGATTCCGCACCGAGACAATAACACCCGAAAGTGCGAAGACAACCCCTCCAAAGCAGGATTCAGCACAGGAGGATGGAGAAGCCAGCCCTCATGGGAGAGCGGCAGACAGAGAGGTGGAGGACGATAATTACATGCCTCCCTCCGAAGACGAGGCAAGCCTCGACGACGACGAATTCGTCGTGCCCGAGGATCCCGTCGAACAAGAGCATTTCAAACGCAGGCTCATGGCCACGGCGAGCAGCCTCAAGAAAAAACAGCAACAGCTTAAAGCTGACCAAGATTTGCTAGCCGACAGATGGACTGATGTCCTTGCGGCCGAAGAGTACGAACTCGAGCGCCCCTCAAGAGCTACTCAAAAGCGCAGGCCGCTACCTCGATTAGAGGAGGAAGCACCTAGACCTACATCACCAGCCAAGATGATACGGGCCGACCGCCACCTCGTGGTCGCGACAGAGACCTCTCGGCCCTCCACTCAAGCCGCACTCAGCGCCGCTCAAAGAATACCAAGGCACGGGAAATTAGCCGGACATGAGATATATTGGAGGACAGGGCAAGGCAAACAAGATCGATCTATGGATCGCGTGGGCGCCCCACGACACGTGACGATAACCGTCATGCCGGATATGGTAAATCCGGCCGGGCCAAACACAGCAGACAAAGCTCATTTGAGCTACGTCGTGATATAGCCCAATACAGAGGCGCCGCACACCCACTATGCTTCACAGATGAAGTAATGGATCATCAAATCCCCGAGGGTTTCAAACCCGTAAACATCGAATCATACGATGGCACAACAGACCCTGCGGTATGGATCAAGGACTATCTCCTTCATATCCACATGGCCCATGGGACGATCTACACGGCATCAAATACCTCTCGCTCAAGCTTAAAGGACTAGCTCGGCATTGGCTTAACAGCTTGCCAGCAGAATCAATTGGTTGTTGGGAGGACCTGGAAGCCGCATTCCTCGACAACTTCCAGGGCACCTATGTGCGAGCACCAGATGCCGATGACCTAAGCCACGTAATCCAGCAGCCAGAGGAATCGGCCAAACAATTCTGGACACGGTTCCTGAACGAAGAAAAATCAAATAGTCGACTGTCCGGACGCAGAGGCCCTCGCAGCCTTCAAGCATAACATCCGGTGATTTAGTGGCTTGCCTGGCACCTAGGACAGGAAAAGCCGAAATCTATGGCAGCCCTCACGACACTCATGACCCGCTTTTGCGCGCGAGAAGACAGCTGGCTAGCTCGTAGTAACAACATGACCAAGGTCCCTGGTAATTCGGATACCAAGGACAACGTGGGCAGGTCGCGTCGCATTAAGCAAAAGTGCCGCATTAACGGCGACAGTGCTGAGGATACGGCAGTTAATGCCGGATTCAGAGGCTCTAAACCCGATCAGCGGAAAAAGCCATTCAAAATAAATACTCCGGGCCCGTCCAATTTGGACCGAATACTCGATCGCTCGTGCGGATACACGGCACCCCGAAAAACTAGCCAACCACACCAACATGGATTGTTGGGTGTTCAAGCGAGCGAGCAAGTTAAGCGCCGAAAACAATGACAAGGGGCTGCATAGCGATGACGAGGAGGAGCCCGGCCGCCGAACAATAGGGGATGTATGAAGGGTTTCCCCACAAGTGCGGACAAGGAACATGATATACGCAACCCACATACCCAAAAGGGAGCGGAAGCGTGCACTCGAGGACGATATGCATTGGAGCCGCCGCCCCAAAGTTCAACCCGCGGTCATCCTGCCCGATCTCTTTTGATCGAAGTGACCAACCCACTATCATCTGCCATGGCTGATTCGCGTCATTGTTTCTAGACCGAATCATTGATGGATTTCACCTCACTAGTGTCCTTATGGACGGCGGCAAAGACGAACTCGCTTTATCGTGATACAAAGGCGAAAAATGGGCATATATCCCTCAAGGATTAAACCCACAAAGACGACCTTTAAAGGCGTCATACCAGGTGTAGAGGCCAATCATGCAGGCTCGGTTACACTTGAGGTGGTCTTTGGATCCCCGTGATACTTCCGGCGAGGAGCTAATCTTCGACATAGTCCCGTTCGCGGTGGCTATCACGCCGCTTTCGGACGAACCGCATTCGCAAAGTTCAATGCGGTGCCGCACTACGCATACCTCAAGCTCAAGATGCCGGGCCCTCGAGGAGTCATTACGGTCAATGGAAACACCGAACGCTCTCTCCGGACAGAGGAGCATACGGCGGCTCTCGCGGCGGAAGTACAAAGCAGCCTGTCAAGGCAATTCTCCAGTCCGGCCATTAAACGTCCGGACACCGTCAAGCGTGCCCGGAGTAACCCACAACCGCATCACTCGCACGCTTTCGAGCATCGCCAGAGCAATGCGGCCCCTAACCCCAAATTTGCGAAATTACGAAACCAAGATCACAACATAACTACGCTCTGGAAATACCATGGGCGTGGGGAGGGGCACGACAACGGCACACCCAAAATACGGCTCAACCGCACAAGGGGCTCCGATTTTGTCATTCTTTTTTCTTTCTTTCTTACTTTCGTGACTCCACTCTCCGGAAGGCCTGTCCGTGCAAGATAATTGCGAACACACGATGCAACAGCCGTGGAGGCGTAGCTACGTCGAAAGTGTCCAAAGCGGTCTCTATAACGAGCAAAGATACTTGTTTCACATATACTCCCGCAGCTCGCCCTTGGAGGGGGGACATGTTAAATAGTCTCATCTCTTGCTTATCGCACAATTTGTATCGTTCAGCTTTTACAGCCGAATTTTCGAATAAACAATGCATAGCTTTTATCTATTATTCATTATTATTATTTTATATAAAAATATGTTCAGTTATGACATTATGCAACCGTACACTTTGGTACGGCCAATACACCAGGGGCTTACGCACCCCAGAATATGGTGTGAGAAGTCCGAACACTCTCATGAGTGCGGCACCCCGAACTTATAGCATTATATGCATCGGCTCCGAATCATGTCTTGGGTCAATAGTTGGGTTTGCCCGGCTCACATGTTTTGGTACCTTACGTTCCGTTATATCGGCTAAGGTAGCACTAGGAGAACCACGCGATTGTGCCCGGTTGAGCCGGGCCGAGCACCTCGATGGAGAAAGCTAAAACTGACCGTCATGATAGGGCGAGAGCTGGTCGCTGTTCGAGAGGTCTTCGAGTCCCTAAAGACTTATGCCGCTTAGAGCGAGGAGTCGGCTTTGTCCGGCCTAGGCGTGGATAGCGCCCCGAACTCGGTCTTCCGAATACTAGGGGCTTCGCCGAAATTTAAAATTATAGAATTCTA
Source organism: Aegilops bicornis (assembly GCA_021605145.1). Taxonomy (NCBI): domain Eukaryota; kingdom Viridiplantae; phylum Streptophyta; class Magnoliopsida; order Poales; family Poaceae; genus Aegilops; species Aegilops bicornis. The sequence goes on from JAHIAL010000020.1 coordinate 2,641,127, forward strand.
TGGCTAAGTGAGAGTGTTCAAGCATTATAGTCCGATTGCCTTGTTCGTTGTGTTGAGTGCCTCCCTCGAAGGACCCAAAAATGGGGAAAAGAGCGATCAAGTTTATCCGAACACCCCAGCCTCGCTGGCATGGGGGCGGCCGACGACTCGCCATCTCTCAATTTCGATAAACGGCCGCACAGAAGGTAATATTTTAAATTCAAAAGCGTTGCTTAGCGCATATGAAACAAGTTTTCAGCGTACAGGATCACAAATGCGAGTTTACTCAAAAACTACATCTTTGGAGAACTCATCCGCGATACGGCAGGCACCCTTCAGGACACCCTCATAATACATCTCGGGCTTGCGATGCTCCTTACCCGGCGGTGGTCCGTCCGTCACAAGCTTCTCAGCGTCCATCTTGCCCCTTCAAAGGCACTTTAGCATCGGGCAAGGCCCCACGGGCATCCACTGACCGCCTTTACCAGCCCGGCGAAGCTTCTGTGCATGGCTTCCCCGGCCACAAATGGATCAAGAGATTCCTTCATGGCCTGTTCGGCCACCTTATGGAGCTCGACCAGTCGCTTCACCGGTCGCTTAAGCATCGGGTGTCCGCCTCAAAGATATCGAGACCAGAACACCTTCTCCGTCGAGCTTCCTCCTCGGCTCGGTAGAATGCGGCTGCATTGGACACACTCCGGAAGATCTGCGAATGCTCCCGGAGAGCTCCGGACTCGGTAAGTAACAAGTAATTCACTTTCGGCGTGCTTGCTTTGCATAAAGAATGCCTTACCCGCCGCTATCTTCTTCATCGCCTCAATTTCTGGAGGGCTTGGCCTTGGCAGATTTGGCGCCTCAAGCGCCGAGGCGAGCTCGGACTCTCGAGTCTTCGAAGTCACGCTCCAAACTCTCGTGTTTTTCCACGAGAGCACGGAGCTCTTGCTGCACCGCCGCCACCCGCGCCTCCTGCTTCTCTCGCTCGGTGCGCTCCACGGCCGCATTGTTTTCGGCCTTGGAAAGCGTTTCCTTCAGGGTCGCCACCTCGTTCGTGGCCCCTGCAGACCCACGTTGATCCTGTCATCTTTTTTGCAACCACATTTTTTTCTTTATATATGCTTACATAAGGTATTACTTACCTTGCTTGTCCTCGAGCTGCTTCTTGGCAAGGCTGAGCTGGTCCTCGGACCGCTCGAGGCTCTGCTTCAATTCATCGACCTCCATAGTCGGTCTTGGCCGGAGGTCGGCCTGACCTGACACGGATTTCCATATTGACACATTTATGTTAGACTCCTCGTATATCTTTTGATCCTCAGTTTGGCTTTTCTTTCCGAACACCAAACCGAGCATCGAAAACTACCGCTATCATGCGGTAATATTTTTACATATTTTAAATACGCACCTCATAGCTCGTTAGAAGGCTGGCAGGCTTGGTCAGCCCGCCTTGGTGGATCGAACCTTCCGGATCGCCGCACTCATAATAGTACGGTGCTCCTCGTCGATGGAGGCGCCGTTAAGCACCTCCAGAGATTATCCGGGTGCCTCCGGTTACATGGAGGTCACCCGGCGTCGAGGCTTGCCCTTCTTAGTAGGGGCGCCGCCGATGCCTGCGGAACCGTTGGGGGTTCCGGTGCGGTGTCCGGCCTAGGGCCGGACCTAAAGCCCTTAGGGGTTTTATCCCCTTTTCGCCTGGAGTCCGGGAGGTCGCGTTGCAGCGCCTCCAGGACCATCTCCTCCTGGCTTGGCCCCTTTTAGGACGCCACCTCGGTGTCATCCGCGGCGCGAGGAGAGGAGGCGGTCGGAAGTGAAGTGCTGTTCACATCCCACGGACCCAGGGAACCGCTCGACGAAGAGTCGAGCCCGGCCTTGGGCGGACTGCATGATTATATCCGACGTTAGAGGGAACTGTGCATCAAAGAAACGCTATGAGTTATTCTGGTATCTGGAGACTTACGATTTCGCCAGGGGCTTGGCCCTGAGTGGCCACTCTTCTTTGCCGTCGTCGGCGTCGGTGGAATAGTCCGGAGGGAGGGTCCTTCCCTTCTTGGACCCTCCGGCCTCCCCAGTTGGGTCGGCCTTCCTTTTCTTCTCTCCCCCTGCTGGGGGAAAGACCTCTTTTCCTCCTCCTCGTCTTCACGGGAGGAGTCCGCCTCGGAGTCATCGGACGGTGAGTCCGACACCGCTATGCGTCTGGAACTCTTTCGAGTTCCCTGCGGGCTCGCTTCTTGGCCTTCTTCTCCGGCACCACGTAGCAGGTGCGAGCCAGCAACTCCCCCTGTCAAGTGGGCGTCGGGGAGTCTTCCGGCAAAGGGAGCCAGACGGCTAATCTGTCCGGCCGTCTTCTCGCCAATCTGTCAAAAGGTAAGGGAGTTTAGATCTACAGCAGAGTCGACTATGAAAACAAGTGTCCCATAAAGGGCAAAATAACTTACCGCGTTGGCTTGATGCTACGCGCTGAATCCGCGATCCTCGGTAGCGGATGCGGGAGCCTCGGCGCCCTTGAACAGCACCTTCCAGGCATCTTCGTATGTAGTGTCGAAGAGCCTGCTCAGTGTTTGGTGCTGTGCCGGATCAAACTCCCACAAGCTGAAAGCTCGTTCGGTCGGCACGGGAGGATTCGGCGGATGAGCATGACCTGGACTACATTGGATTTAGTTTGAGCTTCTTGCTCACCGTGTATTGGACGCAAATTTGGAGTCCGGACAGCTCCTCCGGATTGCCCCACGACAAACCCGTCTCTTTCCGGGAGGTGAGTCGTAGGGAAGCCGGATCGGTCGGGGCAGCTGCCCACTTAGGGTCACGCGGCTCGGTGATGTAGAACCACCCTGATTGCCACCCCTTTATGGTCTCCACGAAGGAGCCCTCGAGCCATGTAACGTTGGGCATCCTGCCCGCCATGGCGCCTCCGCACTCCGCGTGTTGGCAGCCCACTATCTTCGGCTTGACACTAAAGGTCTTCAACCATAAACTGAAGGGGCTGGATGCGAGGAAAGTTTCGCTACCTGACGATAAACGCCGAGATATTGAGGATGAAGTTTGGGGCGGATCGTGGAAATCCAGCCGTAATAGAACATGAGTCCCCGGACAAATGGGTGAAGTGGGAAACCTAGTCCACGGAGGAAGTGGGTGAGAAACACCACCCCTCTCATGGGGCTTGGGGTGAGGATGAACTGCCCTTTCTCGGGAGCCGGTACTCGATGTCATTAGACAAGTATCCGCCTTCCTCGCTTCTTGATGTGTCCTCCGTGACGGAGGAGACCATCCACTTGCCTCCCGCCCCGACATGGCTGGAGAAGGTCGAGGTGAGATGTCTGCGGACTTAGTATTTGGAGCTCGAAAGTCTTGTAGAAATGGATAAGCAAAGGAGGAAGAAGGCGCGGATGGAAAAAGGTGGATCCTTATCCCTTATATGGGCGGACGCAACTAAGCGCCCCCACCAGCCCGGTAAAACTAAGCTTATCTCCCAAGCGCCAGAATTAATGGCACGGTTGGGTTACCCATACCCGTATTGATGAGAATCCCGGAATAAGGGGACACGATCTCTGCTTTGACAGACGTGCCAAGGAAGCCGCTTAGCTAAGTGCTGTTGAGGTAGGACAATAAAACTATTCGAATAAAGACTTGGCATTGGCGTGATGACACGCTTCGGAATACGTCGGCCAGATTGGATTTGTGTAAATATTATTCTCTCTACGGTGTTATGTGGAAATTATTTTGCGAGCCGGACACTATCACAGTGTTCAAAATCTTCTATGAAGTATTCAGAGAGGAACCCGCCTTTGCAATGCCGTCAAGATTTAATCGCGCTACCGGACTCATCGCCATTGAAGCCTGGTTCAGGCTACCGAGGGAGTCCTGGATTAGGGGTGTCCGGATGGCGGACTATGACCTTGGCGGACTCTGGACTATGAAGATACAAGATGGAAGACTTCGTCCCGTGTCCGGAACGGACTTTCCTTGGCGTGGAAGGCAAGCTTGGCGATGAATATGAAGATCTCCTTCCGTTGTAACCGACTCTGTGTAACCCTAACTGTCGGTGTCAAAACCGGCGGATCTCAGGTAGGGGGTCCCGAACTGTGCGTCTAGGCGGATGGTAACAGGAGACAAGGGACACGATGTTTTTACCCAGGTTCGGGCCCTCTCGATGGAGGTAATACCCTACTCCGCTTGATTAATATTGATGATATGGGTAGTACAAGAGTAGATCTACCACGAGATCAAGGAGGCTAAACCCTAGAAGCTAGCCTATGGTATGATTGTTGTTTGTCCTACGGACTCAAACCCTCCGGTTTATATAGACACCGGATAGGTTAGGGTTACACAGAGTCGGTTACAATGGTAGGAGATCCACATATCCATATCGCCAAGCTTGCCTTCCACGCCAAGGAAAGTCCCATCCGGACACGGGACGAAGTCTTCAATCTTGTATCTTCATAGTCTTGGAGTCCAGCCATGACGATAGTCCGGCTATCCGGACACCTCTAGTCCGGGACTCCTCGGTAGTCTGAACCAGGCTTCAATGACGACGAAGTCCGGGCGCGCATATTGTCTTCGGCATTGCAAGGCGGGTTCCTCCTCCGAATACTTCATAGAAGGTTTTGAACACAAGGATAGTGTCCGCTCGCAAAACAAGTTCCACATAACACCGTAGAGAGAATAATTTTGCATGCATTCGCCGACGTATTCCGCGCGCGCGTGACATCACACCACCGGGCCAGCCTTTATATGAATCGCTTTTACCGTTTCACCTCGGCGTGTTTAGCGAGAAGGCGGTTTCCTTGGCACGCCTTATCAAAGCATAGATCGTGCCCCCTTATTCCGGGATTCTCTTCAATACGGACGTAGTAACCCATCCGCCGCCATTGATTACGGGCGCTTGGGAAATAAGCGAGTTTTACCAGTTGGTGGGGGACGATAGCTTCGTCCGTCCATATAAGGGATAAGGATCCACCTTTTCACCCACGCCTTCTTCCTCCTCCTTTGCTTATCCATTTCACAAGACTCGAAGCTCCAGCCAAGTCCGCGACATCCCACCTCGACCTTTCTCCAACCATGTCGAGCGGGAGGCAGGTGGATGGTCTCCTCCGGCCACGGAGGGGCACATCACAAGATCAAGGAGGCCGGATACTTGTCCCAAGCAACATCACAGGCATGCTGCCCGATCTGGATGCGGGCAGCCTATTCCAACCCCCGGTTCCCATGAGAGGGTAGTGTTTCTACCACACTTCCTCCGCGGACTAGGTTTTCCACTTCACCCATTTGTCCTGGGGCTCATGTTCTACTACGGCCTGGACTTCCACGACCTGGCCCCGAATTTCATCCTCAACATCTCGGTGTTTATCGTCGTGTGTGAGGCCTTCCTCTGCATCCAGCCCCAATTCGGCTTATGGCTCAAGATCTTCAACGCTCGGCCGAAGGTAGTGGGCGGCCAAGCCGGAGTGCGGAGGCGCCATGGTTGGCAAGATGGCCAAGGTCCTATGGCTCGAGGGTGCCTTTGTGGTGATAATAAAGGGGTGGCAGTGGTTCTACATCACCGAGCCACGCGACCCCGAATGGGTGGCGGCCTCGAATTCAGATCTGCTTCCCCACACGGCCTCGCCATGGAAAGAGACGCCCGACGTGGGAATTGGAAGAGCTATCCGGACTCCATATGCGTCCAAACCGTGGACAAGAATCTCAGTTTGTCGATGTAATCTGTGTGATGCTCATCCGCCGGATTCTCCCATGCCAACAACGGGCCTTCAATTTGTGGAGTTCGATCCGCAAGATGACCGAAGTTTTGAGCCGGCTCTTCGACACTACGCATTTAAGATGCTCGGAAGGTGCCGTCAAGGGCGCCAAGCCCCAAAGATCCGCTACCAAAGATTATGGTACAGCTCACAGCGCCCAGCCGACGAGGTAAGTTATTTTACCCTTTACGGGACTCTTTTTCATAGATTGACTCTCGCGGGATCTAAAACTCCCTAATCTTTTGACAGGACTGGCTGAAGACGTCCGACAGATTAATCGTCTGCTCCTTTTGCCGGAAGACCTGGAGGACGCCTCATTAATCTGGAGCTGCTAGCTCCAGCGCCCATGTGGTGCCGGAGAAGAAGGCTAAGAAGGAGGCCACTGAACTCTCAAGGAGCTCCCGACGCCAAAGGCCGCCGATTCAAGCAGAATCTTCTCCGAGGACGAAGAGGAAGAAGAAGAAGCCTTCCCCAATGGGAGGAGAAGAAAAGGAAGGCCGACCCAACGGGGAGGCCGGAGGGTCCAAGAAGGAAGAACCCTTCCTCCGGACTTCTCCACCAACGCCGACGATGACGAGGAGGATTGGCCAACAAGGGCCAAGCCCTGGCGAGATCGTAAGTGTCCTGATACCCACGGCTTTTCATAATTGCATAGTGTTCTCTAATGCCGAACAATCATGCAGCCCGCCTAAGGGCGAAGTTCGCCATTCATCGAGCGGGTCCCCTGGCTCATCGGAAATGGAGAGTACTTGGCTCGCCTCCTCCGCCACGCTTGACGACGCCATGTGATGGGGCCCCAAAGGGGGGCTTGGTCAAGAGGAGGTAGCGCAGGAGGTGCCACAAGGCGATCTCCCTGACTCAGCGCTGCTGGGGCAAGACCCAGGGCTCTAAGCTCGACCCTCGTCCGACTCCATGCCGAACCATCAGCCGGGTTCGAAGTCCGGACAATGGATCCTTCGCAAGAAGGTAAGACGCCGGTGTCCCCGTCCAACCGGAGGCACCGGTAGCTCATCGGAGGCGCCAACGGCGCCCATCGAGGAGGAGCACCGCATCACAGGAGTGCGTGATCTCGGGACAGCCAAATTCGCCAAGAGCGGACTGACCAAGTTCGTACTCAGCCTTCTAACAGGCTTTGAGGTAAGTTTAAAACATATAAAAATATTACCGCATAGACAAGAGCCCCTGATGCTTAGTTCGGTGTTCGGAAAGAAAAGCCGGACTAAGGATCTAAAAAGATCTACGCAGGAGTCTAACATAAGTATGTCAATATGGGAATGCAAAGGCACTGGCCGATCTCTCACGGCATCGATCATGGAGGTCAATGCATTGAAGCGTAACCTCGAGCGCCCGAGAACGAAGCTCGGACAAGCCAAGAAGCAGCTCGAGGACAAGGAAGGTAAGTAATACCTTATTAAAGAAATACCTTATAGAAAAGGTTTTGGTTGCAAAAAATAACAGGAATAACATGGGTACTGCAGGAGCCACGAACGAGGTGGAGACCCTGAAGGAAGCGGTGTCCATGGCCGAAAACAAAGCGGCTACGGAATGCACCGAGCGATGTATAGGGAGAGGCGAATGGCCAAGCAGTATGGCGGCAAGAGCTCCAAGCTCTCGTGGAAAACACGAGGGTTTGAGCGTGACTCGAGGACTCGAGTCCGAGCTCGCCTCGGCTCTTGAGAGTGCCAAAGCTGCTAAGGCCGAGGCCCAAAAGCCCTCCAAGAAATTGAGTCACTAAAGAAGATAGCGGCGGTAAGGCATTCTTTATGCAAAGCAAGAATGTAAAAGTCAATTACCTATTACTTACCCGGATTCGAGCTTCTGTGAGCATTCGCAGATTTGCCCCTGAGTAAGGCCCGATGTCAGCCAGATTCTACCGCGCCTAGAGGGAAGCTCCACGGAGAAGGTGTTCTGTCTCAATATGCCGAGGCCGGACATCCGGTGTTTTGCCGACCAGTACCGAAGCAGCTGGTCGAGCTCCACAAGGTCGCCCGACAGGCCATGAAGGGCCTTATATAGCGGGTTGTGGCCATCGGAGGCCATGCCCGGAGCTACTTCGCTTGGTGCGGTGGCTGGTGGACGCATGTCCGCGGCTTGAAGTCATCAAGCGCCGTCTGCATTGAAGGGGTCCGTCGGGCCCTTGCCCGTGCTAAAAGTGCACGGGCAAGCTGGATGCGAAGCTCGTGACGGACGGGCCACCGAAGGGCCATGAGCATCGCCCGCATCAAATGTACTATGAGGGCCTCCTCAAGGGTGCCCGCCGAATAGCGGATGAGTGCTCCAAGGATGTAATTTTTGAATAGGCTCGCGTTATCTCTGTTATCACGCTGAAAACTTGTTCATATGCGCTAAGCAACGCTTTTATTAATTTAAAATATTACCTTTTGTGTGGCCGCTTATCAAATTTGAGAGATGGCAAGTCGTTGGCTTCAGCCCCCATGCCACGAGTGTGGGGTGTTCGGATAAACTTGAGCACTCTTGTTCCCATTCTTGGGTCCATCTAGGAGGCGCACAACACAAACGTAACAAGGCAACCGGACTTATAATGCTTGAACACTCTCACTTAGCCATAGAATTCTATAATTTTAAATTTCATGAAGCCTAATATTCGGAAGACCGAGTTCGGGCGCTATCCACGCCTTTAGGCGGGACAACTCCGGTTCCTCGCTCTAAGCGGCATAAGTCTTTAGGGACCCGAAAAAACCTCTCGAACAGCGACCGGCTCTCGTCTTATCATGACGATCAGTTTTAGCTTTCTCCACTGAGGTGCTCGACCCAGCATAACTGGGGCACAATCGCAGTGGTTCTTCAGCACTGTCCGGGGCGTTATTATCTCCCGTGCCGGAATCACCGTTTTTATTGTGGCGGGATTTAGAGCGGCACCGCTGACGTCGGCGCTTCGGCTGTTTCTTGGAGGGGTCATCCTCCGTTGTTCCATCGCCGTTCCCATCTTTTGGGATGTCCACCATGTATATGTCATATGACGAGGTGGCCTTCCGATTAGGCCTCGTAGGGCGCTTGGGTCTTGGTCGCTCCGGCGTCCGCCGTCCATACCGCTGGCGATGTCTTGAGTCGTAGTCTAGCATGTCGGTTAAATCATCGGCATGGCTACAAAGTGGGTGGTGGGTGGGCGTTGAATTTCTTCGTCAGTCGCATCCCAACCTTCCTATCCGTAGTCGGGCCAGGCTCTCCGGATAAAGAGAGAGACTTTAGTGAATTCAGGATGTCGCCAAAGGGCGAGTGCCGAAGATGTCCGCCGCAGTTGAACTCCATGACCGGCGCCCAATCGGATTCGATTGGCGGGCGCGGAGGGTTCGAGTCCGGAGAGAGTCCGCACCCTTGAGTCGAGGTCTTCGCAAGGGACAGGGATGGAATTTGGCTCGATCGCCGTAGAGATTGTAGCCCCCGAGGCGGTGTCCAACCACTCGTCCTCGATCAGGGAATCCGGCTTCGGATTAAGGGTTGGAGCGGATCTTGCGCGGCCTCTGTGGCTTTGTTCGGCCGCAGTAGCTAGATCATGCCCATCGAGACAAAGGCGGCACGTTGGCTGCGGCTCGAATCCGTCAAGATCAAGTCTCCGCGGATATCGGGCCGTGATAGTTCAAACTTCCAAATCTGACCTGATGGCGAGGCGTAGCTTCGATCTGCTTCCGTATGGCCAGCGAATTGGCCCGCAGTGCAAAAGCCGCCCGAACACGAAGATCTGTCCGGGAGAAAAGTCTCACCTGGACCGCGTCGTTGTTGATGATCGAAGGAGCCATCGGGCCTATCGGTGACGACTACAGAGGAACTCTCAATGAAAGCACCAATGTCGGTGTCAAAACGGCGGATCTCGGTAGGGGTCCCGAGCTGTGCGTCTAGGCGGATGGTAACAGGAGACAAGGGACACGATGTTTTTACCCAGTTCGGGCCCTCTCGATGGAGGTAATACCCTACTCCTGCTTGATTAATATTGATGATATGGGTAGTACAAGAGTAGATCTACCACGAGATCAAGGAGGCTAAACCCTAGAAGCTAGCCTATGGTATGATTGTTGTTTGTCCTACAGACTAAAACCCTCCGGTTTATATAGACACCGGATAGGTTAGGGTTACACAGAGTCGGTTACAATGGTAGGAGATTCACATATCCGTATTTCCAAGCTTGCCTTCCACGCCAAGGAAAGTCCCATTCGGACACGGGACGAAGTCTTCAATCTTGTATCTTTATAGTCTTGGAGTCCGGCCGTGACGATAGTCCGCTATCCGGACACCCCCTAGTCCGGGACTCCTCACTAACCCTCTCGTATCTATATAAACCGGAGGGTTTTAGTCCGTAGGACGAACAACAATCATACCATAGGCTAGCTTCGGGTTTAGCCTCTCCGATCTCGTGGTAGATCTACTCTTGTACTACCCATATCATCAATATTAATCAAGCATGAGTAGGGTTTTACCTCCATCGAGGGGGCCCGAACCTGGGTAAAAACATCGTGTCCCTTGTCTCCTATTACCATCCGCCTAGACGCACAGTTCGGGACCCCCTACCCGAGATCCGCCGGTTTTGACACCGACACAATGCCAACCGATGTGCTACCCTATTTTGCTCATGCTTGATTTTTGATGGAACAAACTCTCGAGCCTCTAGATGAAGCCTGGTCTCTGCTACCAAATGCCCATAAGCCGACCTGGACAAGCTGTCCCCGGTCATTGCAGCTAGTGCCGTGGATGCGTCTGACTGAACTACAATTGGCAGGGACGAATGCTGCAGGGCCAAGGCCATACCCTGCATTATTGCATGTAATTCCTCCTCCAGCGCGTCGTTGCAGTTGAAGATGCATCTATACGCCGCGAAGATCACACTACCATCATGACGTCTAAGTATCATTCCCGCCGCCGCCGACCCGTCCCCTTGCATGAAAGCCCCATCCACCGAGAGCGCAGCCCAGTCCGTAGGCAGCCGCGGCCAGTGAAGAGTTGTTCGAGGGTTAGGGACCGCGATGTTTGCTTCCCGGACCAATGCCATTTTCCCTTTGAGGATTTCTTCCGTGGAGAATCTGCTAAAAAGGTCCAATGAATTCATATAACTTTGGAGGTAGTCCGACGTTGCCGTTACGGGAGGAGCATCCTTTGTAAGGTCCGATCGTATAGAACAAATCCTCCATATCAACATAATCGTGCAATCCCGCATGTGATCATCGCTGTTTGCAAGGACGTTTAAGAGCCACTCCTTCCCAGTATCATGGAGGAGCTCTTGGTTCGGCAGTCGCCAAACTGTTCTCATCTGAGCCCATATCCTCCTCGCATGCTCACAAGATACTAGAGCATGAAAGCTAGTCTCCTTCTCTCGGCCGCACACCGGACAGCCATCTCTAGTAGAGATGTCCCGGTATTTCTTGCACTCATTTGTAGCGAGAGCCCCCAAGACAGCCTTCCACGCCATAATTCTCATCTTCAGAGGTACTTGAGCGCTCCTGATCCGCTGCCAAATGGGCCTCCGACCTGAAGAGTTGCTACTTGACGAACTGAGTCCCATGGAGTACTGGACCTCCGTAGCTAGATGATATGCGCTACGAACAGTGAACTGTCAAGACCGATCCGGAGACCAAGCGACGAATTCCTGCCCGTTCCTTGGAGATGTGCGAATCTTCAAGATCTCCCTAACATCCATGTCCCAAAAATGCTCCCGAAGCCGTTCCACATTCCATGCACCATGCTCATTCAAAAAATCAGCCACCTAATTGTAACGACAATTCCCTTTAGGAGTGACCGGACTGAAATTGTGTCCACGAGGAACCCAAGCATCTCTCCAAGTCTTTATCATTGTGCCGTTGCCAGCGCGCCATATAATCCCCTTTTTCACCAGCTCAAGTCCATGAACAATACCCTTCCACACCACCGAACTATTAGATGAGAAAACAGTGTCAAGCAAATTTCCCCTTGGGTAGTATTTAGCCTTCAATAATCTCGCACATAAGCTATCTGGGCTATCCAAGAGGGCGCCCGAGCACCTTGGCGAGCAAAGCTTGATTAAAAGCCCTCATGTCTCGGAATCCCATGCCCCCCATGGCCTTGGGTAACATCATCTTCTCCCAACTTAGCCATGCCATCTTCCTCTTGCCATTTTCCACCCCCCACCAATATTGCCTCATCATCTAGGTTAGATCATCACACACTGAGGCCGGTAATTTGAACACACTCATCACATAGGTGGGTATCGTCTGAGCCACGGCCTTAATAAGAATCTCTTTATTTCCAACTAAAACGTATTGTTCACTCCAATCAATAAGTCTTTTCCTCAATCTATCTTGCAGCGTCTCAAATTGCCCCATATGAACTCTTCCTTCAGGAACCGGGAGTCCAAGGTATTTTGGTACAAACACCTGTTGTGTTACCTCCAATGTATTCTTGATATTGTCCGCGACTGACCAACGCAATTGTCAGAAAAAAGGATGGAACACTTCTTGGGATTTATAAGTTGACCCATCGCCGAGGAATAAGTGTTCAACAAGCCTTTAACAACATTCGCCTGCTGGCCTGAAGCTTCAAAAAATAGCAAGGTGTCATCCGCAAAGAGGAGGTGAGATATCTCCGGTGCACCTCGACAAATGCTCACCCCGTTCAAGCTACCTTCATTCACTGACTTAGACAGGAGAGCAGATAACGCATCAGCGACAAAAAGAAACAAAAACAGAGACAATGGGTCACCTTGCTAACCCTTAACGATGGTAGATCCCCATACATAAGCAAGGGCGTAGTTGGTGCACAACCGTGGGTTTCAAGTCAACGTTAACCTAACGAAATTCACAAATCCTTCATCAACAGTCTTTGTCACCACTCACCACCAAGAGTACACCTTAAAGTAACGAAGCTGGCCTCAATGGTCTTATTCTCTAATTTCACCACTGCACACGAGGCGAAGAGGAGGGCGGAGGGCAGGTGAGAATTCATGAAATATCGATCAATAATCACTTGTAGTAGTGGGTCATACTGTTTACGCACCATCCACATGTGCACATCAATCGTAAGGAAACACAAGAAGTCATTCTCCATTGTCTCGGTCAAATTGCAGATTACCACTGTTGAAAAACTGGTGGGTGTCATAGTCATCTTTGAGGAACACAAATACTAGCCGCCGGAAGTAAAGATATTGAAAACCCTCGGGTCGGAGAACCTCTCACCTCGGATATACTACACGAACTCGTTGTGCACACACTCACAATTCTTTTATGTGTGTGAAGCTCGCGTTGACGCGCACCCGTTTTCGCAAGTATTATCCTGGCCCTGATTTGTCGCCGTCTCGATCAATCAGTACGTATATTGTACTGCCGCGTCTGGAGATGGCACCAATCAGGGCGTGGTCATTGAAATTCGTTGGCTCCCGCGTGCGTCACATGACAATGACCCCTGATCAGAAGAAATGGAGCCCCTGAGCAAAGCGCCAAGGTTTGATTATCCTGCTTGTCCTCAGAGAAAAGCTCCACCACAACAAACTCTAGTTAATCTCCTCCTCTGATGGGACCCTTAGGCCACGTACGACACCGTGTATACAGCACATTATTCATGCATGGAGCCATGGGATTACATGCTTAATCAGTGCGAGAATACCTGTACATGCGTTGGGATCATAATTAGAACCTCGAAGCATTACTTCTTTTTTTAGGGAACTTCGAAGCATTACTTGTAAACGTAGCATCCATCATCTTAGCAGTATCCAGATTCCAAGCAGCCCATTTTAAATCGGTCGCGCGAGTGATGATTATGACAACATGTCGTGGTTACTGGTTACGTTAATTAACCCAAGCATATATGGAAGAATCGTACGAGGTCGGTTGTCCTGTGCGTACGTATCTGGCCAGCCGTACGTACACAATAATAAAAAGGGATCACCAGCACAGCACAGTAAAATGTCCTTAATTTAGACGCGCCCCCTATTCTAGCTCACGCCTTCATTTAGCCTTGTCTGCCTACTGTCCGCCAGACTCTGCGCTGCGGTCACAACGGCATCGGCAGGCGCGCACTGGAGCTAGCTAGCGCGCGCGTGCGCTAGGGCGGCAGCGGAGCGCGGCACGTACGCGCGGTACGTGTCCGCGGGCGCGCGCGCTCGGGCTGGCCTGTGCCGTTGTGGCTCTAGACTCCGCCTAGGGTCCCCCGCGCGGGCGCCCGTGTCCTGGCCGGCCGGCCGGTCCAAGTAACGCGACAAACGAGTCCACGGCCGGGCTCGGGGCGCGTCGCTTTGGGATTGCGCGGGCCATCGCTTCCCCGGCCCGACCTGGAGCGAGTAAAAACGGAGTTGGTGGGGGGTGGGGTGGGACTTCTCGGAATCGGGAGCCATCATGCTCGTACATAGATGATATAGCGAGACTCTGCGAGAGAGAGAGGCCGGGCCTTATCAGCAGCGCCATCCCATCCCTCGCCGTCCCCCCTTCTTCCTCCCAGCTCGCCTTTAATTCGCCGCTCCCTCCCTCGCCGCCACGTCCAGCCTCTTCTCGATCCCGCGACTCCTCTTACGTGTGGAGTCTTCGACCGATCCGTCTTGCTCTTGGCCGGGCAGCTGGCTGCGCGCTAGCTCACGGGGAAAGCGCGCGGCGTCGTCGCAGTTGGTGTGGAGGGGGAGGCGCGTCTCTGCCGCAAAGCGCCGCCGTCGCCGGGGGGAAGCTTGTGCTGGAGGTCAGGAACATGAGCTCGCGAGCTTGCTTTACTAGCTAGCTAGAGTGCATCATTGCTAGAGCAGCTCTAGAGTCTCAGGCAAGTCGTCAAGTTGACGACGCCGCCGGGGTAGAAAGAAAAGAAAAGCCCCCATGGATATAAGATCTTCCATTCCGCGTTGCTTCCCCTTCTCCTTTCGTAGCTGTGCTGCACTGCCGCATGCGAACTAATTGAGCTGCTGTGGAAAATTGGTGTAGTGGAGCTCGCGCTGAGGCGAAGGAGGTGTGGAGGGCGACCGATCGACGGCAAAGCTGGCGGCCGGCAAGTGGTGGGAGCGGCCAGATGAAGCGGCCATGGCCGGGATGGACCCTGGCGGGGGCAGCCCGGGCGCCGGCAGCTCCCGCTACTTCCACCACCTGCTCCGCCCGCAGCAGCAGCAGCCCTCGCCGCTCTCGCCCAACTCCCACGTCAAGATGGAGCACTCCAAGATGTCGTCGCCCGACAAGACCCCCGTGGGCGACGCGGACGCCGGCGGCAGCGGCGGCGGCGCTGGCGGTGACCAGCCGTCGTCGTCTGCCATGGTCCCGGTCGATGGTGGCAGCGGAGGAGGCGGCAGCGGCGGCTCGGGCAGGCCGACCCGCCGTCCGCGCAGCCGACCCGCGGGGTCCAAGAACAAGCTTCCAAGCCGCCCATCATCGTGACGCGCGACAGCCCCAACGCGCTGCACTCACACGTCCTCGAGGTCTCCGCGGGGGCCGATATCGTCGACTGCGTCGCCGAGTACGCGCGCCGCCGCGGCCGCGGCGTCTGCGTGCTGAGCGGCGGCGGCGCCGTCGTCAACGTTGCGCTCCGCCAGCCGGGCGCGTCGCCCCAGGCAGCGTGGTGGCCACGCTCCGGGGCCGGTTCGAGATCCTGTCGCTCACCGGCACGGTGCTGCCGCCGCCCGCGCCCCCTGGCGCCAGTGGCCTCACCGTGTTCCTCTCCGGTGGGCAGGGCCAGGTGATCGGCGGTAGCGTGGTGGGAACTCTGGTCGCCGCGGGGCCCGTCGTCCTGATGGCCGCGTCGTTCTCGAACGCCGTGTACGAGCGGCTCCCGCTGGAGGGGGAGGAAGAGGAGGTGGCAGCCGCCGCCGCTGGAGCGGAAGCGCAAGATCAAGTGGCTCAGTCAGGTGGGCCTCCAGGGCAGCAGCCGGCGGCATCACAGTCCTCCGGCGTGACAGGAGGCGATGCTGGCGGCATGTCGCTCTACAACCTTGCCGGCGGGAATGTGGGGAACTACCAGCTTCCTGGAGACAACTTTGGAGCCTGGGGTGGTGGCGGCGGTGGTGGAGTCAGGCCACCGTTCTGATCCATGTCTAGGCAGTGCAATCCACAGTTCTACACTCATATGACGAAGACATCACAGAAGTTTGAAATGGCGGTGAAGCTATTGATATCCGGTACAGATGGAGAGCTTATGCATTGCTGGATTGTTCATTGGACTGACCTTGTGATCTTGGTGATATTTACACGCATGCGTCGCGCATGCATGCGTTGCAAAGATTGGGTATACAGGAGGAAGATCTATTGGAGATCATGAGAGGTATACTATGTTCAGGGAGCCAGTAGGAGAAGCTGATTATTCAAGGGACAAGAAACAGTTGGTCCAAGATCAAATTCGCAATAAGTTGAAAGGTCAGTGAGATCCAGTGTTTTGTTTTTCTGGCAACAGCGAGTGTTTTTCTTTCCCTTCCTCTTCGTTTGTTTGTAATGTTCTATTCTATGATCAGGATGTATCTTGCTGTAGAATGATGTTCCTTGAAACCTTTTGCTTCCCTTTCCTTTCCATGGCAAAAATATCATGCATGCATGCATGGTCGCTTCTAGAGTTTCACATGCATTCCTTGACATATAAATTGCATATCTACGGTCAATTCTTGAATCGATGGTGTTCTCGTGCTGGTCAAAATTTGCAAGCCCTAGCTTGGTCTAAAGAGTGCATGTGTTTGGAACACTGTGCTTTACATTAAGGTAAAAATAAATTATATACTAGTAGTATGCAGCTAGCATGTCTCGGTCCAATGAATTAAGCTCTTCTTCCTATGAGGAGCCACATGATGGTGGAGGTAGTACTCAGTTTTTGCTGCATACTCTCCCTCATAGCTCAGGCCAAAAGCCTTCTGTCCCTCTCTATTTGTTTCACCTGCATGCAGTCTTGAATGGCTTCTGAAGCTCAGCTGAGCAGCTGACACTCCAGTGCTCAGTCAATTTGGCCTTTCATTGCCTTCAATTATGTGTGTGTGTGTGATTATATGTAGAGCCACAGCTATATACTGCCACTGCCACTGCCACTTTCTCATCCATGCTTTGCTACCTACGCGTACTACTGTGTCGATCATTCATTGAATCTGCAGTAGAGGGTAAACTGGCGGGCGGGGCACAAGATGCCAAGCCCGAAATTCACACTGCGCGCGAGATGAGATTCTCACCTTGTGCTTTTGTACTGGATCCTCCCAAGTACAATTTCTGGAACAGGGGCTCCAGCCCAGACAGACCCTTAAATGGAAAAAAGAGGAAAAAGCTTCCCCTTTTGCATAATTTCTGGGAAGGGGAAGGGAGGGCACTCTCTATCTCTCCTCCGCTTTGGAACTTGCTCAGAGCTTTTGCAACTTTTGCCCTTGAAGACGCAGATGCCAAGCCATCGCCTGTTCACCTGCCTTCTTTCTTTGGTCAAGTCAAGCATCTTCTCTCTCTCATGCATAGCCACTTGTCCGGCACAGTGCACTACATTCAAGACGGGGGAAACAAGAAATAAACCAAATCTTGGGTTTTTTGTTGGATATGCACAGAGAAGTAAAACAGTTTTGCTTTAGGAGACTTTCTACTTCTCATCACCTTTTGTGAAACTATTTTACTTTCAAGCTGGTCTTGAACGACCGCTTGAATGATTAGGTCTGGACTCTGGAAACGGATTATCGGTTTCATTTTCCCGCTAGAGGGGTGCCGGAACAGTGATGCAGTGCACACATGTAGAAAAACAAATCTGACCAGGTGACAGTATATATACCTGAAGCACTTGGGCTACGTGCTGTCGTCCACGTTCAAACCTTGCCCAATCTTTTTGTTTTTTTAGCATCAAGATGTATAATAAAGCGCCATATACACGCCAAGCATACACTCATCCCTATGAACGCACACACGCACACCCTACCCCTATGAGCACCTCCGAGAGATCGAGCCGCATATCATCTTGAGATTTACGAAGTCACCGTGGCGCTTCGTCGTCGACGGAACGCCTCCTCCCACTGAAAGCGCATCGCCGGAAATCCTGAAATAAATCCAGGAATAATGCGAGCACCAGGATTTGAACCCTGATGGGTTAGGGATACCACTGTCCACCTAACTAACTCAACCACAGGTTGATTCGCACCCAATCTTTTTGTTCGTTAGCGTGAGAACGGAACTGCTTACTGAAACGTGCGAACTATATTTGCTGTTGTAGTATATGTAGGCCAAGAAGAAAAATTAAACATGAAATAACGACGGACGTGTGTTTGTACACAACTGAAAGCTGGTGCTGCGTTTCTGATTTTCCAAATCTACCAGAGCATATACTACCTTGCATCAACTTAATTTCTACTCACAACGGACAAATTTAGAGCCTCTTTGGATTGCAGGAATTTGAAAATTACATCTTCCACTAAACATATTTTGCCACATTGTAGAGAAGAAGCAATTGATCCACACATGGCATGTTTTGCCAGTGCACAATGAACAGATAAATGATCCAACAATTATTTATCATCACAAATACACTATTATTTCCTAGTTAAGTGATCCACCTTTTTGCCCTTCACCATGATATATATGTAGTAATACTATTCATCATCCAGGATGCAGAATAAGTTATTCTTCACCCGATGCACTACGTAAAATTTGGCATAATAAAACAAAAATATAGGTCATAAGAACAGAAAAACTGCATTTTATGTATATTTTACACTATGTTTTTAGGTTTGTAATTTATGTAATATAAAATATTTTTTGCTGCGATTATATATATTTTTACATTCTCTTTTTACATATGAAGTAAAACAAAATTTACAGGACGCAAAAATATGGTGCATTGGTGTTAAAATAGGGGGGGGGGGTGTTGAAGAATAACTATTCCTTACCCAGGGTGATGAATAGCACAACCCTATAAATGTAACTATTTGTATACCAAATGCAATTTATTTAAGAAACGATTTTAAAATTACTTTGGGTGAAGAATAACTTATTCTGCATCCTGGGTGATGAATAGTATTACTATATTTGTCAGTAAGAATCACCACTCAAGATACATTCTTTAGATCCTACCATAAAAGTGCAGCCTCCCTCTAAAAAACCTGTTTAAAACCTAATATATCCCAAACCACTAGAAAATGCCGTACACATATTCGGGTCAATAAAAAATCGTACACCCTACATCCTGTGAAAAGTGTACATTTGGCTTTAAAATTTCTCCATAAAAGAGTGTACATCTATCTTTCCAATGCATATTAGAGTAGAAAAATGATTCTCTCATCAAGACCAATAGCATTCTACACATGGTCTCCTTAATTTTTACATGCACTTACTCCCTCCTTTCGGGTTTATATGGCTTATCTCAAAATCTTAGTTTTTCCATTTTATAAGGCTCAATTTGATTGTTCTCCATCACAATTTCAGATTCCAAGGTGCACTAAATAATTGTATGCAAGTATTAAGAAAAAATTGACAAATGGATGCACTTTATGCATGCATGCATTGCAATTAATACATTGGTAAACATGAATTTTTGAGGAAAACAAGAGCATTTGAGGAAAACAAGAGCATTAATTGGGTGCTTTTGCAAATTATGAAAAGTATTCCACCACTTACCATCTACCTTGATTGGTGAGATTTTTGAATTAAGCCCTATAAACCAGAAAAGAGGGAGTAGGTCATTGGGTGTAGGATAATTAAAAAGGAGAGAGATGGTAGCTTGCACCTTTCCAATGCATTTTTTACTCCACTTCATAATTTGTTCTAAAATTTCTATATATACGTTTTTCACCGGACGAAAGGAGTACACATAAAGGTCCACTTTCAACCACAAATCCTACAACTGTCCTGTTTTCTGGACTATATATTGGCCCTATAAAAAAACACAAAAACTCATTTACTTTTAAAACACCATGCATGAAATGTCATTGATTGGGCCTACTTGTAATATGAATCAAAGTCATGTTTACAATATTTATCAATATTATCTGTTGACATAAGTCCATTACTTCTAAATGTATAAACCAAGCCATATTGGTCAATCGGTCGGAGAACATACATAGTATAATAAGGCAAAGTAAACAGCTATGAGAGTTGCCACATACTATATGTCTTGAGTTGAAGGAGAGAGGAGAAGTAGGTTCTAGATTTATAGACAGAAGAAGCACATGCTCTAACTCGTCTTTTGAGAGAATAAGGTGGGCGAAGTATTAATGACATGGTCCGTAACAACTGACTCTACTATTAGTTGCTCAGGTGATGCCTTTTTGCCCTTAATTAGCCACCTTACCGAAGTAAGCAATGTATAAACAAAGTCAGTTCCTTCTCAATCCTAAAATAGTTCCGGAGGTTGATTACATTTCTATAGAGATATTTATGGACTCAAAACATTGCATCGACACGACACAACCGCAATGATTACAAACCTGACCTCTAGATAAGAAGATGCATAAATCCAACACAACTAGAAGTTACAACAACAAAAATTTAACATGGTTTGATAGAAGAAGTATTCCACCTAGGATGCTATGTAAGATGGTTTGACAGAATAAGTACTCCCCACCAACATAAGAGCAAGGAAAATAAATAAGCTGCCTACAAGCTCTATACTCTATAGTGGTGCTATGTCACCTAAAACCTTCATAAATAAGTGTCATATAATGGATATGGACATTTGACTCCTTGGTGTATATACACCCTACATGCAAAAAACAAGTAATTATTAAAAAAAATTGAAAATATTTTTGAAATAAATTTGACCTTCCATTGTATTCGTAAAACAATCCGCGAAGGAAAAAACGCCGTTGACTTCAACAAAGAAATATTTAAGGCCAAATAGGTGTGAAAAGTCCTTGTATATAGCAAAAAATAATGCTTTTCGGCCAAAAGTCAAAGGGTTTTTTCTTCGTGAAACTTTATATCCTAGTGCAAAAAAAAGTCAAGTTTATTCCAAATTTATTTTTGGAATGTTTGACTTCTTCATAATTATTAAAAAAATCATATATGGTGTATATACACCTGAGAATGGGCTTACTATAGATGAGTTATGGGTTTACTATAGATGAGCTTACTATAGATGAGTTATGGGTTTGGGTACGATAATTCAAGTCTGAGCTTGGGCTCATCTACATGCGATGAATAATATATTCAAACAAAATAGTAAAAATCCAAAAAGTTCTAGATTTTTTGGCATCGAAGATGATCGATTGCACTAAGAGTGTGCAAATTTTTGTTATATTTGGACATTTGAGAAGATCTAAGAAAAAAAGGCTAAACCGAGCCCAAATTGTTTACTTTTTCAAAGTTTCTTTCACAACCAAATTTTGTCTTTTTTCCTACAAACGCCACGAATGTCTGAATATCACAAATTTTTGCACGCGCATCACGCTTTCAAGTATCTTAGAGGCCAAAAAAATCCAAAAAAATGATTATTTTTTGCTATTTAAACAATTTTACAGTTCACATACAGGTGCATCTTAACCTAGGCACTGAATCATTGCTTCAGTTTGGGTATAGCAGTTAATGTTTTCCTACATGAGGAGTAAAACATACATTACTGAGGGAGGAAGCAGCGCCAATTACTTTTAGGGCTCACAAGGTGAAACGTCCAACATGCGGTCCTAATCCGAACGAAGACTTTATAATCCTCGCTAATGATAGAAAGCACATATTGGAGATGTCGGTGACAAGGTGGACTTCACAACAAATACAACATCAACTGAAGAGATGAGAATACAAGCGTTTAAGTTGGCTTACACTCGACACAACAAAGGAAGCTAACAACATAACTATCACAATCAACCAGTACATAACAATCATCATACAATAAGACAATATCCGAGTGTGGATTAGGAGTAAATTGGCCTAGAGTGGCCCCAAACAAAGAAAACAATGTCCACCCTGCTAATCCCAGGCTGCCAACTAGGAACCCATCCTATGATCGTCATGGAAGAAGAAGAAAAAACTCTAAATAGAACAACACATCGCTCTCACGTTAGAGAATCGCTTTACTTGTACCTGCATCTAGTGTTGTGGGGTATCTGTGGGTTATTGAGACTTTGCAATAACATTACGAAGGATATCCAGACTAATGATTCTTAATTAGTTGGATATGGTTAAGTGGTGAGGTTGGAGCAAGCACTAAGCATTTAAACCAACTATTCTATTGAGGCAACTACATTTTTTCGCATTTTTTTCTTCATTCTTCTCTTAATGTTTTATTATCACCTTTTTAGATTTCCAAAATGGAAGAAATATTTAATTTTAATTAAGACACGTTCATCGCATGTTCAATAGATGTTAATGCAGTGTTAAAAATGTTCGCACAGTTTATCAAACAATTTGTTAGCATTCAAGAAAAAAATGCTTGTGACGTTAAAAAATGATCACGTATTTCAGAAATATGTTCATGACCTATTTAAAATATGTATACAATGTAAAAATATATTTTTGTAATTCAGTAAAAAGTGATGTCATTTAAAAAAGCGTTCGTGACATTTCAAAAAGTGATCTCTCATTTAAAAAAATTGCTCATGACATTTTTAAACAATGTTTGTACAATGTAAAAAAAGATGTCATTCAACATAATTGTTGATGACAATAAAAAAATGCATGTGCCATTAAAAAAACATTTGACGTGTTTCAAAAATATGTTAGTCACATTTTGGAAAAGGGATTTTTTATTTCTGTGCCCCTGGTTCCTTAGCTCTACTCATTCATCTCCACTCTGTTAACTTTTGCTCACTTTTCCCCACTCCCTTGCCCGAAACCCTCATAACTGGTTATAACGGACGTTGCCGTCGGGTCAATGTCTTTGACCGTTAGCTGACGAGTGGGTCCGCGTATACGTGGGCGCATGCAAGACCGCGGTCGTGGGGTAGCACATGTCCATGGACATGCCCGAAACGTCCCATCATATAAAGAGGGCAACCACCTCCATCGCCTTCTACCATTTTTCCCCAAATCCACTCGCCGCCGCATCGCCTTCCTCTCGCACGTCGTCGTCGTCTCGCCTCTCCTCCGCCTCCATCGCACCATCTTGCTCTCCCCATCGCATCCTCTTCCTCACCTTCATCGCCTCCATCGCATCGAGATGGCCGGCGCTCGATGGCGGCCTTGGCAATGACGGAAGATGTGGTGGAGCTGTAGGGTCAGGGCGCGGTGACCGCGGATGTCTGCTATCTCTTGAGCACTGCGTTGGTTTTCCCTTGAGGAGGAAAGGGTGATGCAGCACAGTAGCGTAAGTATTTCCCTCAATTTTTGAGAATCAAGGTATCAATCCAGTAGGAGGCTACGCGCGAGTCCCTCGCACCTGCACAATACAAATAAATCCTCGCAACCAACGCGATAAGGGGTTGTCAATCCCTTCACGGTCACTTACGAGAATGAGATCTGATAGATATGATAGGATAATATTTTTGGTATTTTTGTGATAAAGATGCAAAGTAAAATAAAAGCAAAGGAAATAACTAAGTGTTGGAAGATTAATATGATGAAGATAGACCCGGGAGCCATAGATTTCACTAATGGCTTCTCTCAAGAGCATAAGTATTTTACGGTGGGTGAACGAATTACTGTTGAGCAATTGACAGAATTGAGCATAGTTATGAGAATATCTAGGTATGATCATGTATATAGGCATCACGTCCGTGACAAGTAGACCGACTTCACCTCGCATCTACTACTATTACTCCACTCAACGACCGCTATCCAAAGATGCATCTAGAGTATTAAGTTCATGAAAACAGAGTAATGCCTTAAGCAAGATGACATGATGTAGAGGGATAAATTCATGCAATATGATAAAAACCCCATCTTGTTATCCTCGATGGCAACAATACAATACGATGCCTTGCTGCCCTAACATCCTTTGGGAAAGGACACCGCAAGATTGAACCCAAAGCTAAGCACTTCTCCCATTGCAAGAAAAAACCAATCTAGTAGGCCAAACCAAACTGATAATTCAAGAGACTTGCAAAGATAACCAATCATACATAAAAGAATTCAGAAGATTCAAATATTGTTCATAGATAATCTTGATCATAAACCCACAATTCATCGGTCTCAACAAACACACCGCAAAAGGAAGATTACATCGAATAGATCTCCACGAGAGAGGGGGAGAACATTGTATTGAGATCCAAAAAGAGAGAAGAAGCCATCTAGCTACTAACTATGGACCCGAAGGTCTGAACTAAACCACTCACACTTCATCAAAGAGGCTATGGTGTTGATGTAGAAGCCCTCTGTGATGAGTGCCCCCTCCGGCGGAGCTCCGGAACAGGCCCCAAGATGGGATCTCGTGGGTACAGAAGGTTGCGACGGTGGAATTAGGTTTTTGGCTCCGTATCTGATCGTTGGTAGGTACGTAGGTATATACAGGAGGAAGGAGTACGTCGGTGGAGCAACAGGGGGCCCACGAGGGTGGAGGGCGCGCCTGGGGGGGAGGGGGGGGGCGCCCCCTACCTCGTGGCCTCCTGGAAGCTTCCTTGACGTAGGGTCCAAGTCTCCTGGATCATGTTCGTGAGAAAATCACGTTCCGAAGGTTTCATTCCGTTTGGACTCCGTTTGATATTCCTTTTTCTCGCTAAACTCAAATAGGCAAAAAACAACAATTCTGGGCTGGGCTTCCGGTTAATAGGTTAGTCCCAAAAGTAATATAAAAGTGGATAATAAAGCCCATTAATGTCCAAAACATTAGATAATATAGCATGGAGCAATAAAAAATTATAGATACGTTGGAGACGTATGAAGCATCCCCAAGCTTAATTCCTGCTCGTCCTCGAGTAGGTAAATGATAAAAAAAAGATAATTTTTGATGCGAAGTGCTACTTGGCATAACATCAATGTAGTTCTTCTTAATTGCGGTATGAATATTCAGATCCGGAAGATTCAAGACAAAAGTTCATATTGACATAAAATGATAATACTTCAAGCATACTAACTAAGCAATTATGTCTTCTCGAAATAACATGGCCAAAGAAAGTTCATCCCTACAAAATCATATAGTTTAGTCATGCTCCATTTTCGTCACACAAGAATGCTCTCATCATGCACAACCCCGATGACAAGCCAAGCGATTGTTTCATACTTTAGTAATCTCAAACCTATGAACTTTCACGCAATATATGAGCGC
Organism: Aegilops bicornis; assembly: GCA_021605145.1. NCBI lineage: Eukaryota > Viridiplantae > Streptophyta > Magnoliopsida > Poales > Poaceae > Aegilops > Aegilops bicornis. The sequence continues at coordinate 2,665,855 of JAHIAL010000020.1, forward strand.
GAGGCATGGACATAGCACTATGGGTGGAATAGAATATGATGATGGGGGTTATGTGGAGAAGACAAAAAGGAGAAAGTCTCACATCAACGAGGCTAACCAATGAGCTATGGAGATGCCCATCGGTTGATGTTAATGCAAGGAGTAGGGATTGCCATGCAACGGATGCACTAGAGCTATAAATGTAACGCCCACGATGCGGCTATATATCCCACGTGTCGGGGCACGACTTGGAGGCATAACCGCATGGTGGTTTTGTCGCAAGAAGGGTCATCTTCACACAATACCATGTAATGAACAAGAATGGGATAAAGAGTTGGCTTACAATCGCCACTTCACACAATACATAAATTAAACATGCATCATCCAGAGTATAATCAAAGTCCGACTACGGAACCAAAATAAAAGAAGACAACCCCAACTGCTAGATCCCCGATCGTCCCGACTGGGCTCCACTACTGATCATCAGGGAAAGAAACATAGTAACGATCACGTTCCTCGTCGAACTTCCACTTGAGTTCGGTTAAGGCCACCTACTGGCATCGCCGGCACCGCAACTGCTTTTGGTAGAATTTGTGAGTCACGGGACTCGTGCAATCTCACACCCGCGAAATCAAGACTATTTAAGCTTATAGGAAGGATGGGGTAATGAGGTGGAGCTGCAGCAAGCACTAAGCATATATGGTGGCTAACATACGCAAAAGAGAGCGAGAAGAGAAGCAAAGCACGATCGTGAAGCTAGAAGTGATCAAGAAGTGATCCTGAAACTACTTACGTTCATGCATAACTCAAAACCGTGTTCACTTTCTAGACTCCGCCGAAAAGAGACCATCACGGCTACACACGCGGTTGATGTATATTAAATAAATCAAGTGTCAAGTTCTCTACAACCAGACATTAACAAATTCCCATCTGCCTCATAACCGCGGGCACGACTTTCGAAAGATAATACCCTGCAGGGGTGTCCTAACTTAGCCCATCACAAGCTCTCACGGTCAACGAAGGATATACCTTCTCCGGGAAGACCCGATCGATCTCGGAATCGGTTTGCAAGACATTTCGACGGGGTAAAACAAGACCAGCAAGACCGCCCGATGTGCCGACAAATCCCGATAGGAGCTGCACATATCTCGCTCGTGGCACACCGGATGAACACTACGTAACTAAAACCAACCTCAAGTTTCTCCGAGGTGGCGCTGCAAGTGGCTCTAGTTCGGACCAACACTCGGAGAACTGCCCCGGGGCTAAATAAAGATGACCCTCGGGCTCATGAAAACCCAAGGGAAATAGGCTTAGGTGGCAAATGGTAAAACCAAGGTTGGGCCTTCTTTGGAGGAGTTTTATTCAAAGCGAACTGTCAAGGGGGTCCCATAAATCACCCAACCCCGTAAGGAACGCAAAATCAAGGAACATAATACCGGTATGACGGAAACTAGAGCGGCAAGAGTGGAACAAAACACCAGGCATAAGGCCGAGTCTTCCACCCTTTACCTAGTATATAGATGCATTAATTAAATAAGAGATATTGTGATATCCCAAAATATCCATGTTCCAACATGGAACCAACTTCATCTTCACCTGCAACTAACCACGCTATAAGAGGGGCTGAGCGAAAGCGGTAACATAGCCAAACAAAGGTTTGCTAGGACAGGATGGTTAGAGGCTTGACATGGCAATATGGGGAGGCATGATATAGCAAGTGGTAGGTATCAAGCATAGCAAAAGAGCGAGCAACTAGCAAGCAAAGATAGAAGTGATTTCGAGGGTATGGTCATCTTGCCCCGAAATCCCGCAAGGAAGAAGAACGAGTCCATGAAGAAGACAAACGGACGTAGTCGAATGAATCCTCACAACTTCGGAACGAAACCGAAGCTAATGAGAGAAGCAACCCGGAAAGAAGCAAACAACATAGTAAACAACCATCGCATACACATGGCATGATGCACAAACAAGTATGATGCATGTCCATTTAAAGAGGCATGGCATGGCAAGGTGCACAAACAATACTACAAATTAAGTGGAGCTCAATATGCAACGAGTTGCATATTGACGAAACACCACATTCAAGTTATTTAGTTTGCTCTCGTTTAGGAACAAGACAAGATTAAATGTTGGTTAACATGGCAAGAGGTGAAGCATAATTAAACTAACTATTTAGACCAGTTTAAATGAGGCCGGAACAACAAACAACTATTCCGGAAAATCCCCATATGTCATATTTTGAATTTGCTACTGTTCTGCCCTAAAGCATATTCTATTGTTGTTAAACATGCAAGGTAATGGCACCATGTTAATCTATGCATTTTACCACCCCATTTACATATAAAGAACATTTAATTCCGAGGTATGGTTATTTAGTTATGAAATAAACCATTTTAGCATATTATTTAAGCAAAATTAAACAAACAACATTTTAAGCATTTTAACATGGGATGAAAGTGGCATATTATGGAAGTACATGACAAACTGAGCATCTTACATAAATAGTTTATTTAATTCTGATGCATGGTTAGTGAATTATTGATGCATGAACATGAGGGTCTTTTCTGAAAAACTGTAGTCTCTGGATAATTGCTAAAATCGCAGAAGGAAAAAAAACACGCATCGGGCCGAATCTGGATACTGCACTGGGCGGCTGGACTGCTCACCTAGCTGGGCTCGGCCCAGATCGGTAGAGGTGGGGGCTGGGCCACGGTCAACGGCCGAAGGGGAGGTGGCCCAGGCACGAGCTGGCGCTGGACTTGGCGAAGGCGCGGTCAAAGCGAGGCACTGGCGAACGGGCGCCTCGTCCTCTGCTCGTCAGGAAGCAGAGCAGTGGCGCCGCTGGAGGGTCCTGGTGGCTGGATTCGGCGATGCGGCGGGGCAGACGAGGTCCTGGAGGCGCTCGGGCAGAGGTGGGGAAGTCCATGGCGCTGGAGCCATGTCGGTTCGCGCCGACGCCTTATGTGAGGCGACAGCGCTACAAGGAGAACATAGAGAGGCAATGAGATGTGAGTGGAGGAGGAGACAGAAGGAAGGAGATGGGCGCGTTGTGGGACGGCAGAACTGACCGGATCCAGGACGACGACGCGAGCTCCGGCGAAAGACGGTGATTCCCGGCAGCAGCGAGCTCCGGTGGTGGCGCCACGGTTCATCGCTGCTCTGCGTGAAGAACACAGGAAACGAGGAGAGTTTAGCACCGGGAGAGAGAGGGACCCGAGGGGAGGCAAGGGCGGCGAGACTTGGCCTGGTCGTGGTCGTGGTCGCCGGAAGGCACGTTGGATCAGGAGGAGCGGCGAGCGCGAGGGGGCGAGAGGTTCGCGGGGCCTCTCTTCTTGCGGGAGGCTGGGAGCGAGGTTGCGGTGGCGACCGTGGTTGGTGGTTGGATCGGGAGGGGATCGAGAGGGGATTTGGCAGGTGGGATCTGGATCGATCCCGAGGAAGGAGGAGACTTGTTCGAGCGCTTCGGTTGGGCTGGTGGGGAGATCGAGGAGAAGGTGGAGGCTGCGATTGGTCTCGAGTGGAACTGGATCAGGAGGATCCGAGGAGAGAAGGCAGGTAGGTGGCGGCGGCAGGAGGATGGATGGTACATCTCCCCTAGAAATTAGGGCTGTCCACTATTTATAGCAAATGGGTTTTGGCTAGGGGATAATTGGACCCTTCGATCGTAATCGAACGGCCAAGAAAAGTAGGTTAGGTAGACCAAGTAAGAAACCGAAAATGTTTTACGGAGGTTTGGGGATGATCCGAATCCAACGGTGATGACTGAGCAGGTCGGGTTCGGGGCAGCTTCCGGAAGCGCGCGAGAGGTTTGAGCACTGTACAGAGAGACTCCGGTTTAGGCAAGAGGGAAAACGAAGAACAAGGTTGATCTCGGAACTGTCAACAAAAGCAAGGGGGAACGCCGCAACTATGAGAGGATGCAAGTTTTAAAAACAATGACGGCAACGAGTGCCGATGCAATGCGGATGATGCCATGATGAATGCAACAAACAAACAAAACACACGGCGACAACGAAAAACAAGGAAGGCGTCTGGAGCGTCGGTCTCGGGGCGTTACAACACTCCACCACTACGAGAGGATCTCGTCCCGAGATCTAGGATGGCACCGGAGAGAAACGGAAGAGGAAGAGGTAAAACAAAGTTGCTTCTTTGACAAACGAGTGAAACCATGAACCTTAAGAGGTTGAACAAATTGAAAGAAGAATACAATGCAGATGAACGAGATTGTGAAGACTTTGTTAGATAAGAGGAACATGGAATACGACGTGAACCAAGAGGTTAAGTGACAAGATAGATATTGAAACCACTCCGGTTAAAACAAGATAGAGAAGGAATAAGGATGATAAAATTTGGACACCACTCCGACTGTAAATGGAAGGAATTGAACATGAACTAGACAAGACAATAAGAGAGGATATTTGATGAAATCCACAACACACTGCCTCCGGAACTATTGAAAGAATGGCACAAGGGGTAAGAAACATTTCACACCGCACTCCGGTTGAGAAGGGAGACAAAACTTGATAAGATGAGAGAACTTGAATGGAGGACACGACACTCCGGTTGAATGGATAAGCATGAGAAGAATATGATCTTGGCAAAACGAGATGATGGGTGAAGAGAGCAACCTCACAATGCCTCCTAAGAAAGAATAGAATATATATTGATGGAAGGAAAAGAACGGAGAAGAAAATGACAACTCCTTCCACAATTGAATTTGAAAAAAAACATCCTTATGAAGAAGGCTTGAACGGAGTTGTTGAAAAATCAACAACGAAAACAATAAGCTTGTAGTGGGATTATGGGAACATCCCAACATTATGAGGTGACAAACTGCCACTAACGGAAACAATGATTTATTGAAATTAGATCAACAAGGAGATGAAAACTTGGTTCGCCGAAAGAATAGGAGAAAAACTTGGATCATTGATAAGCACCACGAATAGCAACATTCCCAATGGAAGGCTTTAGGTGAAATATAACCCAAGATAACTCCAATGAAGAAACGATGGGCTTAAATATCTCATTCTTGACAACATGTGAATCATGAAACGCGAACTCAAATTGTCAAGAATGACATAACACCACCTCAAAAGATATTGTAGCAAGAATTGCACTTGGAACGCAAGATGAAGAATACTTGAACTCCTCAAAACAAACATGTGTTGAGCACCCTGTTTATTTTAGAGTATAGCTCGGCGGATCTTAACTTCAAGAGAAATCTTGAAGAACAATTGAAGAATGAAAAGAATCCTTGACGAACCACCATGTAGAGCCTCCATGAAGAACTCCGGTAATAAAAGGATGATAAAAAGAAAGAGAAGTTGGGACACAAGGTGAAACCTTGCCATGATTTAGATGGAGCTTCGCGATGATGTAACCGAGAAAACTTGGAACTCCAAAAAAGAAAGATGAGCAATTGAAACCAAGAATTTTTTTATGAACCTCCGGAATAAGGAATAGAATTTACTCGATGATACAAGAATAAGAATTACATTATGCTTATCCCTCATCAATTAAATTGATGACCCACAAAGGATTTGGCATGCCACTTATTCTCGTAGAAAGGATTAAGATAGATATGGTGCAAACTTGGGAAGGTCTTCAACGAACCACCGATAGGATTGGAAAGAACGAATGAATCTATATGATAACGAAGGAAGAGAACTCTTGAACGAACCACCGTAAGAATTGAAAATGAACGAAGAAAAGATAAAGAAACATCGGGAAGAATTAGAGAACGAATGAAGATACTTGAGGGAATTTAGATACATGAGAATGAAGAGATCAGGAGCTGATTAGAGAACACTTGAACGATGCACCGGTAAGATTTGGAGAACGGTAGCTACACGCTGAGAATGAAAAATTATGACATGATGGCCTTCGGAGGAAAGAAATGGAAACAACTCATGAAATGCTCCGGATGGGTGAAAAGAATTCTCACAATCGGAAACAATTATGAGAGGATGGCATAAAGCTAGAACCATGAATCCTCAAGAGAAGGGACAAGATTTAGAGGAAACACTTCTTCGGTCTTCACATGCTGAGAATGATGACAAGAACCACCAAAATTGTTGAGGCACTTCGGAACAAAGAAGAATAGAAATGATGAACCAACGATGGAAATATTTTGAAAGCGATCTTGGAGAAGGAATATGGCTGATGAAAAATTCATTCTTACGTCAAACTTCGAAAGACTTTGGGAATCGCTCCGGATAAATTAGAAGAGTCAGGTAAGATCCTGGGAAAAGACCTGTGGGTTAGGGCCCACTCAAAAGATACACCGTTAAAAAGGTCGCTTGGAAGAGAGATTGCACCGGTTGAATTAAATGGCTTGAATGTGATAACAACCTCGAAATATCTTGAACGGATTGAGAATGGAAACACAAGTCTTGTGAGATATCTTCAGCACTCCAGAACAAATGAATAGCGAGAAGTGAATGATTAAGAGGTGCATCGGCATGAGAAATCATTAGAAACGAGGAAAGGAATATGATGAATATCGAAAGCTTGAATTGGATCCACCGGAGAAGAAACAACAATGAAGGATGATGAACTTGAAACTGTTGAGCATCTTCATGGAAATCACCGGATAAGAACACTGAAAGAAAAGAATGAAGAGACTTCGCACAAATAAAAGGATACATGATTAAGAAATCTGAGTCCTTGAAGAAAAAGGGTGGGAGGCGGGAAAAACAAAGGCAACTTGGGGACGGATGAAACGGATACCGTTGAGTAAACTTAGAATTGATCTCCCAAATGTTGAAATGATCAGATCCACTTGAAGAGAAGCACAACGGTTGGAAAGAATTGACATGACAATCTTGATGATCAAAAGGATTAGTATTCACATACCAATATGAGAACACCATTTAGGAAAGGTATGGATCAACATTTGACTTCGAAGCAACTCGAATACCACAAATAAAACAGAACAAAGGATTGGCTTGCATAATAAGCCGGAAACAAACATATGATAGATCCCATATCGTATCATGTGTCCGTTGGAAAGATATCCTACGAGATACTTGAATTCCCACTTATAAACTCCCGAAACTTTACGGTTATGCAATCTGGTGTTGGGGATACAGGGGAAGCAATATATCTCACCCAAACTAACAATCCCTACATCCAGCTGTATCCATCCGTCAACACATAACCAAGAAAACTCCGGAAATCGTGTACCTCAACCTTCGAAAAGCATCCGTTATACGAGTTATGGCAATACTCCCGAACTCGCCCCAAGATCTTGGGTTATCGAGGTTATCTCACCAACAACTGCATAAAAGAGATTTTTGATGTCGGCGAAACTCAGGTATTCCAGAATCGCAACGATAAAATTGTGACGACAACACCCTGGAGCTCAACTCCCCGGACAATCGCCACAACCCCTAAATGTCGGGAGGCACCAAGAGCAATGTTCTCGCCACAAAACCATCGGAACGATTCCAAGATACCAGCGTGATCCTAAATTTTTTTAGTGAAATTTGAGGAGAGGAGAGTCAAAACTTCTACGTCGGGGGCCTCACCAGAGCTGACGAAGGGACCGGGGAGTAAAAAGAATCCTACTCCGATATATATAATCCTAAGACTCAAAACATTTTTTCTAGACTCAACAACGTCGGCGATTCGATCAAGCGGGGGCTCCTATGTCGGGATGGCTCGATTACCAACTTGTAACGCCCACGATGCGGCTATATCTCCCACGTGTCGGGGCACGACTTGGAGGCATAACCGCATGGTGGTTTTGTCGCAAGAAGGGTCATCTTCACACAATCTCATGTAATGAACAAGAATGGGATAAAGAGTTGGCTTACAATCGCCACTTCACACAATACATAAATTAAACATGCATCATCCAGAGTACAATCAAGGTTCGACTACGGAACCAAAATAAAAGAAGACAACCCCAACTGCTAGATCCCCGATCGTCCCGACTGGGCTCCACTACTGATCATCAGGGAAAGAAACATAGTAACGACCACGTTCCTCGTCGAATTTCCACTTGAGTTCGGTTGTCCCACCTACACTGGCATCGTCGGCACCTGCAACTGTTTTGGTAGAATTTGTGAGTCACGGGGACTCAGCAATCTCACACCCGCGAGATCAAGACTATTTAAGCTTATAGGAAGGATGGGGTAATGAGGTGGAGCTGCAGCAAGCACTAAGCATATATGGTGGCTAACATATGCAAAAGAGAGCGAGAAGAGAAGCAAAGCACGATCGTGAAGCTAGAAGTGATCAAGAAGTGATCCTGAAACTACTTACGTTCATGCATAACTCAAAACCGTGTTCACTTTCCGGACTCCGCCGAAAAGAGACCATCACGGCTACACACGCGGTTGATGTATTTTAAATAAATCAAGTGTCAAGTTCTCTACAACCGGACATCAACAAACTCCCATCTGCCTCATAACCGCGGGCACGGCTTTCGAAAGATAATACCCTGCAGGGGTGTCCTAACTTAGCCCATCACAAGCTCTCACGGTCAACGAAGGATATACCTTCTCCCGGGAAGACCCGATCAGTCTCGGAATCCCGGTTTGCAAGACATTTCGACAGTGGTAAAACAAGACCAGCAAGACCGCCCGATGTGCCGACAAATCCCGATAGGAGCTGCACATATCTCGTTCTCGGGGCACACCGGATGAACACTACGCATACAACTAAAACCAAACCTCAAGTTTCCCAGGTAGCGCCGCAAGTGGTTTCTAGTTCGCACTCAACACTGGAGGAGCACCGGCGGGGGCTAAAATAAAGATGACCCTCGGGCTCGCGAAAACCAAGGGAAATAGGCTTAGGTGGCAAATGGTAAAACCAAGGTTGGGCCTTGCTGGAGGAGTTTTATTCAAAGCGAACTGTCAAGGGGGTCCCATAAATCACCCAACCGCGTAAGGAACGAAAAATCAAGGAACATAATACCGGTATGACGGAAACTAGGGCGACAAGAATGGAACAAAACACCAGGCATAAGGCCGAGCCTTCCACCCTTTACCTATTATATAGATGCATTAATTAAATAAGAGATATTGTGATATCCCAAAATATCCATGTTCCAACATGGAACCAACTTCATCTTCACCTGCAACTAACCACGCTATAAGAGGGGCTGAGCGAAAGCGGTAACATAGCCAAACAAATGTTTGCTAGGACAGGATGGTTAGAGGCTTGACATGGCAATATGGGAGGCATGATATAGCAAGTGGTAGGTATCACGGCATAGCAAAAGGGCGAGCAACTAGCAAGCAAAGATAGAAGTGATTTCGAGGGTATGGTCATCTTGCCTCACATCCCGCAAGGAAGAAGAACGAGTCCATGAAGAAGACAAACGGACGTAGTCGAACGAATCCTCACAACTCTGGAACGAAACCGAAGCTAACGAGAGAAGCAACCTGGAAAGAAGAAAACAACATAGTAAACAACCATCACATACACATGGCATGATGCACAAACAAGTATGATGCATGTCCATTTAAAGAGGCATGGCATGGCAAGGTGCACAAACAATACTACAAATTAAGTGGAGCTCAATATGCAACGAGTTGCATATTGACGAAACACCACATTCAAGTTATTTAGTTTGCTCTCGTTTAGGAACAAGACAAGATTAAATGTTGGTTAACATGGCAAGAGGTGAAGCATAATTAAACTAACTATTTAGACCAGTTTAAATGAGGCCGGAACAACAAACAACTATTCCAGAAAATCCCCATATGTCATATTTTGAATTTGCTACCGTTCTGCCCTAAAGCATATTTTATTGTTGTTAAACATGCAAGGTAATGGCACCATGTTAATCTATGCATTTTACCACCCCATTTACATATAAAGAACATTTAATTCCGAGCTACGGTTATTTAGTAATGAAATAAACCATTTTAGCATATTATTTAAGCAAAATTAAACAAACACCATTTTAAGCATTTTAACATGGGATGAAAGTGGCATATTATGGAAGTACATGACAAACTGAGCATCTTACATAAATAGTTTATTTAATTACGATGCATGGTTAGTGAATTATTGATGCATGAACATGAGGGTCTTTTACGAAAAAGCTGTAGTCTCGGATAATTGCTAAAATCACGAAGGAAAAAAACACGCATCGGGCGAATCTGGATACCTGCATCTGGCGGCCGGACTGCTCACCTAGCCGGGCTCGGCCCTGCAGTGTAGAGGTGGGGGCCGCCATGGTCAACGGCCGGGGAGGTGGCCTGTGCACGAGTGGCGCTGGACTTTGGCGGCGCGGTCAATCTGCGCAGGCGCTGGAAGTGACAGGCGCCTCGCCCTTCCCGCCGTCGAGCGAGTAGCAGCGGGCGCTACCGAGGGTCCTGGTGGCCGGATTTGGCGACGCAGCGGGGCAGACGAGGTTCTGGAGGCGCTCGGGCAGAGGTGGGGAAGTCCATGGCGCTGGATCCTTCTCGGTTCTCGCGCACGACGCACAGACAGGAGGCGGCAACGCTACAAGGAGAACAGAGAGAGGTAATGAGATGTGAGTGGAGGAGGAGACAGAAGGAAGGAGAAGGGCACGCTGTGGGACGGCAGAACTGACCGGATCTAGGACGAGGACGCGACCTCCGGCGAAAGACGGTGATTCCCGGCAGCGGCGAGCTCAGGTGGTGGCGCCACGGTCTACTGCTGCTCCTGCGTGAAGAACATGTGGAAGCGAGAGAGTTTAGCACCGGGAGAGAGAGGGACGGCGAGGGGGAGGCAAGGGACGGCGAGACTTGGCCTGGTCGTGGTCGTGGTCGCTGGAAGGCACGTTGGATCGGGAGGAGCGGCGAGCGCGAGGGGCGAGAGGTTCGCGGGGCCTCTCTGCTTGCGGGAGGCTGGGAGCGAGGCTGCGATGGCGACCGTGGTTTGTGGTTGGATCGGGAGGGGATCGAGAGGGGATTTGGCAGGTGGGATCTGGATTGATCCCGAGGAAGGAGGAGACTTGTTCGAGCGCTCCGGTTGGGCTGGTGGGGAGATCGAGGAGAAGGTGGAGGCTGCGATTGGTCTCGGGTGGAACTAGATCAGGAGGATCCCGAGGGAGAGAAGGCAGGTAGGTGGCGGCAGCAGGAGGATGGATGGGACATCTCCCCTAGAAATTAGGGATGTCCACTATTTATAGCAAATGGGTTTTGCTAGGATAATTGGACCCTTCGATCGTGTCGAGCGGGCAAGAAGAAAGTAGGTTAGGTAGACCAAGTAATAAAGCAAAAATGTTTTACGGAGGTTTGGGAATGATCCGAATCCAACGGTGATGACCGAGCAAAGTCGGGTTCGGGCAGCTTCCTAAGCCTTGAGAGGTTTGAAACCTTGTCTGAGAGAGACTCCGGTTTAGGCAAGAGGAAAAGCGAAGAACAAGGTTGATCTCGAACTGTCAACAAAAGCAAGGGGGAACGCCGCAACTACGAGAGGATGCAAGTTTTAAAAACAATGACGGCAACGAGTGCCGATGCAATGCGGATGATGCCATGATGAATGCAACAAACAAACGTAACACACTGCGACAACGAAAAACAAGAAAGGCGTCTGGAGCGTTGGTCTCGGGGCGTTACAATAAATGTATGAAAGCTCAACAAAAGAAACTAAGTGGGTGTGCATCCAACTTGCTTCCTCACGAAGACCTAGGGCACTTGAGGAGGCCCCTTGTTGGAATATACAAGCCAAGTTCTATAATGAAAAATTCCCACTAGTATATGAAAGTGACAAATCAAGAGACTCTCTATCATGAAGATTATGGTGCTACTTTGAAGCACAAGTGTGGCAAAGGATAGTAGTATTGTCCCTTCTCTTTTTCTCTCATTTTTTGGGCCTTTTCCTTTTTTATGGCCTTTCTCTTTTTTTTATTCCTAACTTGGGACAATGCTCTATAAAATGATGATCATCGCACTTCTATTTATTTACAACTCAATGATTACAACTCTATACTAGAACAAAGTATGACTCTATATGAATGCCTCCGTGACGTGCATCGATATGCAATGAACCACGAGTGACATGTATGAAAGAATTATGAACGGTGGCTTTGCCACAAATACTATGTCAACTACATGATCATGCTAGCAATATGACAATGATGAATGTGTCATGATGAACGGAATGGTGGAAAGTTGCATGGCAATATTATCTCGGAATGGCTTTGGAAATGCCATAATAGGTAGGTATGGTGGATGTTTTGAGGAAGATATAAGGAGGTTTATGTGTGAAAGAGCATATCATATCACGGGGTTTGGATGCAACGGCGAAGTTTGCACCAACTCTCAATGCGAGAAAGGGCAATGCACGGTACCGAAGAGGCTAGCAATGATGGAAGGGTGAGAGTGCGTATAATCCATGGACTCAACATTAGTCATAAAAAACTCACATACTTATTGCAAAAATCTACAAGTCATCAAAAACCAAGCACTACGCGCATGCTCCTAGGGGGATGGATTGGTAGGAAAAGACCATCGCTCGTCCCCGACCGCCACTCATAAGGAGAACAATCAAAGAACACCTCATGTTTCAAATTTGTTACATAATGTTTACCATACGTGCATGCTACGGGACTTGCAAACTTCAACACAAGCATTTCTCGAATTCACAACTACTCAACTAGCACGACTTTGATATTATTACCTCCATATCTCAAAACAATCATCAAGCATCAAACTTCTCTTAGTATTCAACACACTCATAAGAAAGTTTTTACTATTCTTGAATACCTAGCATATTAAGATTATTTAAGCAAATTACCATGCTATTTAAGAATAAACTAGTGATAAAACGAGAAACAAAAAGATTCGATTGCAAGATCTAAAGATATACCTTCAAGCACTCACCTCCCCGGCAACGGCGCCAGAAAAGAGCTTGATGTCTACTACGCAACCTTCTTCTTGTAGACGTTGTTGGGCCTACAAGTGCACAGGTGTTTGTAGGACAAGAGCAAATTTCCTCAAGTGGATGACCTAAGGTTTATCAATCCGTGGGAGGCGTGGGATGAAGATGGTCTCTCTCAAGCAACCCCTGCAACCAAATAACAAAGAGTCTCTTGTGTCCCCAACACACCCAATACAATGGTAAATTGTATAGGTGCACTAGTTAATGAATAGATGGTGATACAAGTGCAATATGGATAGTAGATAAAGCTTTTGTAATCTGAAATAATAAAACAGCAAGGTAACTAATGACAAAAGTGAGCGTAAACGGTATTGCAATGATAGGAAACAAGGCCTAGGGTTCATACTTTCACTAGTGCAAGTTCTCTCAACAATAATAACATAGATAGATCATATAACAAGCCCTCAACATGCAACAAAGAGTCACTTCCAAAGCCACTAATAGCGGAGAACAAACGTAGATATTATGGTAGGGTATGAAACCACCTCAAAGTTATTCTTTCCAATCAATCCGTTGGGCTATTCCTATAAGTGTCACAAACAGCCCTAGAGTTTGTACTAGAATAACACCTTAAGACACAAATCAACCAAAACCCTAATGTCACCTAGATACTCCATTGTCACCTCAAGTATCCGTGGGCATGATTATACGATATGCATCACACAATATCAGATTCATCCAACCAACACAAAGTACTTCAAAGAGTGCCCGAAGTTTCTACCGAGAATCAAGAAAACGTGTGCCAACCCCTATGCATAGGTTCATGGGCGGAACCCGCAATTTGGTCACCAAAACATACATCAAGTGGCACGTGATATCCCATTGTCACCACAGATAAACACGGCAAGACATACATCAAATGTTCTCATCATAAAGACACAATCCGATAAGATAACTTCAAAGGGGAAACTGAATTCATCACAAGAGAGTAGAGGGGGAGAAACATCATAAGATCCAACTACAATAGCAAAGCTCGGAATACATCAAGATCGTGCCATAGAGGGAACACGAGAGAGAACACGAGAGAGAGATCAAACCCATAGCTACTGGTACATACCCTCAACCCCGAGGGTGAACTACTCCCTCCTCGTCATGGAGAGCGGCGAGATGACGAAAGAGGGGATGCCTTCCGGGGCATCCCCAAGCTTAGGCTCTTGGTTATCCTTTAATATTACCTTGGGGTGCCTTGGGAATCCCCAAGCTTAGGCTCTTGCCACTCCTTATTCCATAGTCCATCGAATCTTTACCCAAAACTTGAAAACTTCACAACACAAAACTTAACGGAAAACTCGTAAGCTCCGTTAGCGAAAGAAAAGAAAACACCACTTCAAGGTACTGTAATGAACTCATTCTTTATTTATATTGGTGTTAAAGTTACTGTATTACAACTTCTCTATGGTTTATAAACTATTTTACTAGCCATAGATTCATCAAAATAAGCAAACAACACACAAAAAACAGAATCTGTCAAAAATAGAACAGTCTGTAGTAATCTGTAACTAACGTAAACTTCTGGAACTCCAAAAATTCTAAAATTAATTGCTGGACCTGAGGAATTTGTCTAGTAATTATGTGAAAAAAGAATCAACTAAATATCACTCTTCAGTAAAAAGTTGAAGCAAATCTCGTGAGCGCTAAAGTTTCTGTTTTTTTACAGCATGATCATAAAGACTTCACCCAAGTCTTCCCAAAGGTTCTACTTGGCACAAACACTAATTAAAACATGAAAACACATCTAACCAGAAGCTAGATGGATTATTTATTACTAAACAGAACCAAAAAGCAAGAAACTAAAATAAAATTGGGTTGCCTCCCAACAAAGCGCTATCGTTTACCGCCCTAGCTAGGCATGATGATTTCAATGATGCTCACATAAAAGATAAAAATTGAAACATAAAGAGAGCATCATGAGGAATATGACTAGCACATTTAAGTCTAACCCACTTCCTATGCATAGGGATTTTGTGAGCAAACAACTTATGGGAACAATAATCAACTAGCATAGGAAGGCAAAACAAGCATAACTTCGAAACTTTAAGCACATAGAGAGGAAACTTGATATTATTGCAATTCCTAGAAGCATATGTTCCTCCCTCATAATAATTTTCAGTAGCATCATGAATGAATTCAACAATATAACCAGCACCTAAAACATTCTTTTCATGATCTACAAGCATAGAATTTTTATTACTCTCCACGTAAGCAAGTTTATTCTCATCAATAGTAGTGGGAGCAAACTCAACAAAATAACTATCATGTGATTGAAAATTAAGATCAAGATGACAAGTTTCATGGTTATCATTATTCTTTAAAGCATATAAGTCATCACAATAATCATCATAGATAGCAACTTTGTTCTCATAATCAATTGGAACCTCTTCCGAAATAGTGGAATCATCACTAAATAAAGTTGACACTCTTCCAAATCCACTTTCATGTTCATCACAATAAGATTCAACATCCTCCAAAATAGTGGGATCACTACTTTATAAAGTTGACACTCTTCCAAACCCACTTTCATCAATACAATCATCATAAATAAGAGGCATGCTATCATCATAGTAATTTTGCTCATCAAAGCTTGGGGGACAAAAAATATCATATTCATCAAACATAGCTTCCCCAAGCTTGTGGCTTTGCATATCATTAGCATCATGGATATTCAAGGAATTTATACTAACAACATTGCAATCATGCTCATCATTCAAAGATTTAGTATCAAACATTCTATAAATTTCTTCTTCTAGCACTTTAGCACAATTTTCCTTTCCATCAAACTCACGAAAGATATTAAAAAGATGAAGCGTATGAGACAAACTTAACTCCATTTTTTTTGTAACTTTTATTTTATAAAATAAACTAGTGATAAAACGAGAAACAAAAAGATTCGATTGCAAGATCTAAAGATATACCTTCAAGCACTCACCTCCCCAAGCGGCGCCAAAAGAGCTTGATGTCTACTACGCAACCTTCTTCTTGTAGACGTTGTTGGGCCTACAAGTGCACAGGTTTGTAGGACAGTAGCAAATTTCCCTCAAGTGGATGACCTAAGGTTTATCAATCCGTGGGAGGCGTAGGATGAAGATGGTCTCTCTCAAGCAACCCTGCAACCAAATAACAAAGAGTCTCTTGTGTCCCCAACACACTCAATACAATGGTAAATTGTATAGGTGCACTAGTTCGGCGAATAGATGGTGATACAAGTGCAATATGGATAGTAGATAAAGCTTTTTGTAATCTGAAATAATAAAAACAGCAAGGTAACTAATGACAAAAGTGAGCGTAAACGGTATTGCAATGATAGGAAACAAGGCCTAGGGTTCATACTTTCACTAGTGCAAGTTCTCTCAACAATAATAACATAGATAGATCATATAACAAGCCTCAACATGCAACAAAGAGTCACTTCCAAAGCCACTAATAGCGGAGAACAAACGTAGAGATTATGGTAGGGTCTGAAACCACCTCAAAGTTATTCTTTCCAATCAATCCATGGGCTATTCCTATAAGTGTCACAAACAGCCCTAGAGTTTGTACTAGAATAACACCTTAAGACACAAATCAACCAAAACCCTAATGTCACCTAGATACTCCATTGTCACCTCAAGTATCCGTGGGCATGATTATACGATATGCATCAGACAATCTCAGATTCATCCAACCAACACAAAGTACTTCAAAGAGTGCCCCAAAGTTTCTACCGAGAATCAAGAAAACGTGTGCCAACCCCTATGCATAGGTTCATGGGCGGAACCCGCAAGTTGGTCACCAAAACATACATCAAGTGGCACGTGATATCCCATTGTCACCACGTATAAACACGGCAAGACATACATGAAGTGTTCTCATCATAAAGACTCAATCCGATAAGATAACTTCAAAGGGGAAACTCAATTCATCACAAGAGAGTAGAGGGGGAGAAACATCATAAGATCCAACTACAATAGCAAAGCTCGGAATACATCAAGATCGTGACATAGAGGGAACACGAGAGAGAACACGAGAGAGAGAGAGAGATCAAACACATAGCTACTGGTACATATCCTCAACCACGAGGGTGAACTACTCCCTCCTCGTCATGGAGAGTGCCGAGATGATGAAGATGGCCACAGGTGAGGGTTCCCCCCCTCCGGCAGGGTGCCGGAACAGGGTCCCAATTGGTTTTTCGTGGCTCTGGAGGCTTTGCGGCGGCGGAACTCCCGATCTAATCTCTGTTCTAGAAGTTTTTCGATACGTAGGTATATATGGGTGCAAGGGGTACGTCGGTGGATCTTCGAGGGCCCCATGAGGCAGGGGGCGCGCCCTACGGGGGTGGGCGCGCCCCCCACCCTCGTGGCCAGCTCCCGTATCTTCTGACGTAGAGACCAAGTCTATCTGGTGGCTTTTTTCCAAAAATAACTTCTCCAGTTGATTTCGTTCTGTTTCGACTCCGTCTGATATTCCTTTTCCTCAAAACACTGAAATAGGCATAAAACAACAAATCTGGGCTGGGCCTCCGGTTAATAGGTTAGTCCCAAAAATAATATAAAAGTGGATAATAAAGCCCAATATTGCCTAAAACAGTAGATAATATAGCATGGAGCAATCAAAAATTATAGATACATTGGAGACGTATCACTCCCTCAAAAGGTGTGTACAGCAAGGATGATTGTGGTAAACTAAAAAGAAAAGACTCAAATCGTACAAGACGCTCCAAGCAAAATACATATCATGTGGTGAATAAAAATATAGCTCCAAGTAAAGTTACCAATGGAAGTAGATTAAAGAGGGATGCCTTCCGGCATCCCCAAGCTTTGGCTTTTTGGCATCCTTAGATTATCTTGGGGGTGCCATGGGCATCCCCAAGCTTAGTCTCTTGCCACTCCTTGTTCCATAATCCATCAAAAAAATTCACCCAAAACTTGAAAACTTCACAACACAAAACTCAACAGAAATCTCGCGAGCTCCGTTAGCGAAAGAAAACAAAAGACCACTTCAAGGTACTGTAATGAACTCATTCTTTATTTATATTGGTGTTAAACCTACTGTATTCCAACTTCTCTATGGCTCATAAACTATTTTATTAGCCATAGATTCATCAAAATAAGCAAACAACACACGAAAAATAGAATCTGTCAAAAACAGAACAGTCTGTAGTAATCTGTAACTAACGCAAACTTCTGGAACTCCAAAAAATCAGCCAAAATAGGACGACCTAGGAAATTTGTTGATTAATCAGCAGAAATTGGAATCACTATTGTATCACGTTCTGGTGATTTTTAACAATTGTTTTCGTGAATAGAAAGTTTCTAGAAATTTCTGCAAGATCAAATAACTATCATCCAAGAAGATCTTATAGGTTTAACTTGGCACAAACACTAATTAAAACATAAAAACGCATCTAACCAGAGGCTAGAACAAATATGTATTCCTAAACAGAAGCAAAAAGCAAAAACTAAAATAAAATTGGGTTGCCTCCCAACAAGCGCTCTCGTTTAACGCCCCTGGCTAGGCATAAAAGCAAGGATAGATCTAGGTATTGCCATCTTTGGTAGGCAATCCATACGTGGATCTCATGATAGATTCATATGGTAACTTTATTTTCTTTCTAGGGAAGTGTTCCATGCCTTTCTTTAATGGAAATTGGAATCTAATATTCCCTTCCTTCATATCAATAATTGCACCAATCGTTCTAAGGAAAGGTCTACCAAGAATAATAGGACATGAAGGATTGCAATCTATATCAAGAACGATAAAATCTACGGGCACATAATTCCTATTTGCAACAATAAGAACATCATTAATTCTTCCCATAGGTTTCTTAATAGTGGAATCCAAGGTGCAAGTTTAAAGAGCAATCATCAAAATCATGGAAACCTAACAAATCACACACAGTTTTGGGGATAGTGGAGACACTAGCACCCAAATCACATAAAGCATAAAACTCATGATCCTTAATCCTAATTTTAATAGTTGGTTCCCACTCATCATAAAGTTTTCTAGGGATAGAAACTTTCAACTCAAGCTTTTCTTCATAAAATTGCATCAAGGCATCAACAATATGTTTAGTAAACACTTTATTTTGACTATAAGCATGAGGAGAATTTAGCACAGATTGCAACAAGGAAATACAGTCAATCAAAGAGCAGCTTTCATAATTAAATTCCTTAAAATCCAAAATAGTGGGTTTAGCAACATCTAGGGTTTTGATTTCTTCGATCCCACTTTTATCAATTTTGGCATTAAGATCTAAAAACTCCGAATTTTTAAAACGCCTTCTAGGTAAAGGTGGATCATATTCAGTCCCATCATTATCAAGATTCATATTGCAAAACAAAGATTTAATAGGGGACACATCAATAACTTTTAGATCTTCATCTTTATTTTCATAAAAATTTGAAGAACACGCTTTTATAAAGCAATCTTTCTTAGCACGCATCCTAGCGGTTCTTTCTTTGCACTCATCAATGAAAATTCTCATGGCTTTGAGAGACTCATTGATATCATGCTTAGGAGGAATAGATCTAAGCTTTAAAGAATCAACATCAAGAGAAATTCTATCAACGTTCCTAGCCAACTCATCAACTTTAAGCAATTTCTCTTCCAAAGAAAGCATTGAACTTCTTTTGCAAATTCATAAACTCTTTAACACTAGTCTCAAATTCAGAGGGCATCTTATTAAAATTTCCATAAGAGTTGTTGTAGGAATTTCCATAATTATTAGAGGAATTACTAGGATAAGGCCTAGGATTAAAGTTTACTCTATACGCGTTGTTACCAAAATTATTCCTACCAACAAAATTCACATCCATAGATTCATTATTATTCTCAATCAAAGTAGACAAAAGCATATCATTAGGATCAGAAGAAACACTCTTAGTAGCAAATAATTTCATAAGTTCATCCATCTTTCCACTCAAAACATTAATTTCTTCTACGCATGCACTTTTTATTAGTAGATCTTTTCGATTGTGCCATTGAGAATAATTAATCATAATATTATCTAGGAGTTTAGTAGCTTCTCCTAAAGTGATTTCCATAAAAAGTGCCTCCATGGCCGAGATCTAAAATATTTCTAGAAGCAAAATTCAATCCGGCATAAATTTTTTGTATAATCATCAACAAATTCAAACCATGAGTAGGGCAATTACGTATCATTAATTTCATCCTCTCCCAAGCTTGTGCAACATGTTCATGATCAAGTTGTTTAAAATTCATAATATCGTTTCTAAGAGAGATGATCTTAGCAGGAGGAAAATACTTAGAGATAAAATCATCTTTGCACTTGTTCCAAGAATCACTACTATTTTTAGGCAAAGACGAAAACCAAGCTTTAGCACGATCTCTAAGCGAAAAAGGAAATAGCTTCAACTTAACAATATCATTATCAACATCTTTCTTCTTTTGCATATCACACAAATCAACGAAGCTATTTAGATGAGTAGCGGCATCTTCACTAGGAAGGCCGGCGAATTGATCTTTCATGACAAGATTCAACAAAGCAGCATTGATTTCATAAGATTCAGTATCGGTAAGAGGAGCAATCGGAGTCCTAAGGAAATCATTATTGTTGGTGTTGGTAAAATCACACAATTTGGTATTATCTTGAGCCATCGTGACAAGCAAGCAATCCAACACACGAGCAAACAAAAAGCAAGCGAAAAAGAGGCGAATGGAAAAAGAGAGGGCGAATAAAACGGCAAGGGTGAAGTGGGGGAGAGGAAAATGAGAGGCAAATGGCAAATAATGTAATGCGGGAGATAAGGGATTGTGATGGGTACTTGGTATGTTGACTTTTCGTAGACTCCCCGACAGCGGCGCGTAAATCCTTCTTGCTACCTCTTGAGCATCGCGTTGGTTTTCCCTTGAAGAGGAAAGGGTGATGCGACAAGATGGCGTAAGTATTTCCCTCAGTTTTGAGAACCAAGGTATCAATCCAAAGTAGGAGGCTACGCGAGTCCCTACCTGCACAATACAAATAAATCCTCGCAACCAACGCGATAAGGGGTTGTCAATCCCTTCACGGTCACTTACGGGAGTGAGATCGATAGATATGATAGGATAATATTTTGGTATTTTTGTGATAAAGATGCAAAGTAAAATAAAAGCAAAGGAAATAACTAAGTGTTGGAAGATTAATATGATGAAGATAGACCGGGGCCATAGATTTCACTAGTGGCTTCTCTCAAGAGCATAAGTATTTTACGGTGGGTGGGCCAATTCTTTGTTGAGCAATTGATGAATTGAGCATAGTTATGAGAATATCTAGGTATGATCATGTATATAGGCATCACGTCCGAGACAAGTAGACCGACTCGTGCTGCATCTACTACTATTACTCCACTCATCGACCGCTATCCACCTTGCATCCGGAGTATTAAGTTCATGAAAATGCAGTAACGCCTTAAGCAAGATGACATGATGTAGAGGATAAATTCATGCAATATGATAAAAACTCCATCTTGTTATCCTCGATGGCAACAATACAATACGTGCCTTCTTTGCCCTAACATCCTTTGGGAAAGGACACCGCAAGATTGAACCCAAAGCTAAGCACTTCTCCCATTGCAAGAAAAACCAATCTAGTAGGCCAAACCAAACTGATAATTCAAGGAGACTTGCAAAGATAACCAATCATACATAAAAGAATTCAGAGAAGATTCAAATATTGTTCATATATAATCTTGATCATAAACCAACCATTCATCGGTCTCAACAAACACACCGCAAAAAGAAGATTACATCGAATAGATCTCCACGAGAGAGGGGGAGAACATTGTATTGAGATCCAAAAAGAGAGAAGAAGCCATCTAGCTACTAACTATGGACCCGAAGGTCTGAGTAAACTACTCAAACTTCATCGAGAGGCTATGGTGTTGATGTAGAAGCCCTCCATGATGGGTGCCCCTCCGGTGAGCTCGAACAAGGCCCCAAGATGGGATCTCATGGAGTGCGAGAAGGTTGCGGCTGTGGAATTAGGTTTTTGGCTCCGTGTCTGATCGTTTGGTGCGTAGGTATATATAGGAGGAAGAAGGAGTACGTCGGTGGAGCAACAGGGGCCACGAGGGTGGAAGGCACGCACTTTGGGAAGCGCCCCCCTACCTCGTGGCCTCCTGGAAGCTTCCTTGACGTAGGATCCAAGTCTCCTGGATCATGTTCGGCGAGAAAATCACGTTCCCGAAGGTTTCATTCCGTTTGGACTTCGTTTGATATTCCTTTTCTACGAAACTCTGAAATAGGCAAAAAATGCAATTACAGGCCGGGCCTCCGGTTAATAGGTTAGTCCCAAAAATAATATAAGAGTGGATAATAAAGCCCATTAATGTCCAAAACAGTAGATAATATAGCATGGAGCAATCAAAAATTATAGATACGTTGGAGATGTATCAATGTCGGCGGCGTCCACGGCGGTGCGGGGAAACTCGCAACCGCTGCGGATGTGGCGGGCTCTGCCTCATCGCTGCAGAAGGTCACGGCATAGAGTGGCGCAGTCCATCCCGATGCCCCCGTTGCGCCGCCTGTCGTGGAGGAGCAGGTATTTGCACTGGGCACCCATTTGCACTTGCTTGGCTTGTAGAGTTAGTTCGATTGTGATTCATACTGATGGTTCGAGATGGTTAGAGTAGTTGGTTTGACGGATGGGCCGGGGTTTTTTGTATGGGTTGGGGGGTTGGGGGTTTTTGGACTAGTGTTTGTTGGATAAATTGGTTGCAAAAATGCAAGCTAGATATTGTGAACTATGATTTTAGGTGCTGCAATGATTGGGGTTTTCAGATTTGTTTTTAAATTTGGATAAAATCGTTGCAAAAATGCTAGATGTTGTGAGCAGTTTGGTTTTTTTTAATGCTATGATGCTTATTAGATTTGTTTTTAGTGCTCACAGATTGGGGTTTTTAATGCTACTCAAGTTATTTGCTTCAAGTTATATTAGCTCTATTGTTCACAATATGTCCACAATATGTAGTTATATTAGCTCTGTTGTTCACAATATGTCCACAATATGTAGTTATATCAGCTCTGTTGTTCAATGTGTGTGCATGACAATGGAAAATGCAAATAGGATCATAGTATATTAGCCCTATGATCAAGTGTGCATATCTAAATTTCAATATGTAGTTATATTAGCTCTTTTGTTCAATGTGTGTGCATGACATGGAAAATGCAAATAGGATCATAGTATATTAGCCCTATGATCAATGTGTCATCTGTGCATATCTAAAATTTCAATTGGCTTATGTATTTACTAGTGATGGATGTAATTGTATGTTCAGGAGGATGATGGTAGGGGGAAGAGGAGGAAGATAGACTATACTTTCCGACCCGTGCGATCCAAATGATATGGTGACGATGAAGAGTATGAGGTAAGCCTACTTGAAATTTAGATTGTTCATTTATTTCGTTTGACATGGTGTATTCCCATGAATCTATAATGTACTAATGTAATTCATACGTGTGTGCAGATGTCTGCGGGAAGATGTGGATGTGGACCGCGACAACTTCGCCTCCTTCAAAGAGAAGGAAGAGGAGCAGATCAGGATCAAGGGCGTGGATTACTACTACAAGAGCAAGACCAAAACTTGTCGCTGCCCCTACTGCACCACCAAGCCAAAGCCAAAGTCCGGCCGCTTCGTTCACCTTCTAGCTCATGCAGAAGATGTGGCCATCCAAGCGCGAGGACTACAAGATCATGGGGCAGCATGCTGCCCTAGCCAAAGTCATGTCTCCCCCCTTCCCTGATGTTATGATGTTATGATGTGTTTTAAGTACTTTAGGTTGTTTGGTGAACTATGTGGGTGAACTATGTTTGTGAACAGGATGTGGGTTACCTTTTGGTGGTTGGATGAATTTTATATGCACGTGGCTAGCTATGTTGGGTACTTTTTTGTTTTTAAATTTATATGCTATGATTTGTTTCAGTGTTTTGAAAGTTCATGTGCTGCAATGATCACACATATCTTTGCAAATATGCCATAATCCATCATTTTATCAAGGGTTCCCTTTTATCAAATATTCCAATAACAGAGCCAAAAATAACATTTTAATGAAGATGTATTATCAACTATCTATGTTTGTGTAGAAGATCATGTGTGCAAAATTTGAGGTGATTTAGAGGAGGTCAAAGAAATTTGAACTCTATGAAATCTTGTAGGTGATAAGCTCATATGTGTGAAGGTTTTCTCATGAAAATGACCATAGGACAAGTTTATGATTTTTGTTTGGTAACATGTCACATAAGACAACATTAATATAAAACTATAGGCCAAGTTTATTGTTTTTGAATTAATCTTCATATTTTTACATTTTCTTTTGAAAACATATGCTTTAATATAAAAACTATTAAAAACACGTTTTCAAATATAAAAATGGAAAACTAACTTCAGATCCTTCTTATTCACTTTAAAATAAAGCTTTAGTGATTTTTTTTGAATTTTTTTAATTTTTCAAAAACAGAAGGTAACACCACCTCCTCTCCTTGAACTCTATGAAATCATGTACATGATAGCTCATATGTGTGAAGGTTTTCTCATGAAAATGACCATAGAGCAAGTTTATGATTTTTGGTTGGGAACATGTCACATAAGACAACATTGTGAGCATGTTTTATATATTTTTTGATTTTTAAAATTAATGGTGCTCATTTGACCTCGATCGTGCCAGCTAGGGTTTTTTCATGAAAATGACCATAGACCAAGTTTAGTATTTTTCCCCGTTAGTTTGTCTTATAAAACGACGCACGGCGAAGGCTTCATATTTTTTCGATTTTTTTAAATTAGTTATGCTCAGTCAAAGCCTTCGAAACCCCATTGACCAGCTCAAAACCCCTCTAAACCCCGCGGGGTTTCGCCTAACCCTAGCTCCCAACGTCAGTCGTCCGGTCATACCCTCGCGCCAAGCAACAGCCCTCAGATCTGGCCTTCTAGAAGGAATTAGGTGGGAAATTTGGCGTATGCGAGCTCCGCCTTTGTTGGATCACAAGGACGGCTCCGCGTCGTTGGATCGTGGGGCGATCCGCGAGAGGTGATCCTATTGGTTGTGCTCGGCTGCTTGCCCACCACTGACTCCTTGAAAAAAAACGTTGTTATTGGGCCCAAAAGGAAACCAAGCTCTGGTTGGGCCGTCGAATTGCGTCGTTTTTTTTGCATCATTTGCTCTGTTTTTTGTAAACGTGCTGGCTCTGTATTTTTGCATCATTTGCTCTTTTTTTGCATCGTTCTTTTTGTTCTATACAAATGTAAAATGACCAAATTTATAAGGGCTAAGTTTATTTTTATCATGTAAAATGGCCACAAACTATCAAAAAATGGGTCATTTTGCATTTGTATAATGGCCACAAGCCCTCTATCTCTTTTTATCATGTAAAATGACCAAATTTTTAAGGGCCAAATTATTTTTATCATTCAAAATGGCCACAAGCTCTTTAAAAATTGTTTCTTTTTGTTCATATAATATAGGGTTTGACCACGGATTCCCACGCGTGCAATTAGCTTGTTTTTCTTCTTCTTTTCAAACCACCTTTTCCCACATGTGTACACTCCCGATACTGCGGTGGGTTTGAAAATGGGCTACTAACTTCACATTTGACCCGTTATTGCCATGGCCAAATAACACGTAGCACTCTGACTATTTAAGCCACCCTCTTGCCTCTGCCATCCCTCATCCATCTCCCTTCTTGCTCTTGACCCCTTCTCCGTCTTACGCACATCCCTCAGTCATGCAGTACACCGGACCAACCTACCGCTTCCCACCCACCGTGCCGAAGAGGCTCTACCCTACCGGCGTGTACGTTGATCGCACACTACGTGTGTGGGCGATATCAAGGCTGAGGACCGCAAGGAACTTCACCGAGTTCTTGCTCGCGTCCGGCTACCACCACCTCCTGAGGGGATCTCCAACGATGTTCCATGTCGAGGAGGTCATCCAAAACCGGATGGTGGTTGCTCTACTTGCCCACTTCACCAACACATTCGACGCCTTCTACCTCCTCGGCCGGGTGTTTTGGTGTGGCTCCGAGTTCATCGCTTTCACCACACACAACAGGTTCACGGAGTACAACAACATCTTCCCCACCGCGACGCGCATGCACACTCTTCCGTACCCCATCGACAACGCCCCGGAGAAGCAGTGAAAAGGGCGCCCGGAGGAGGAGCGAGGTGGAGAAGGCGGCGGCTAGGGTTCTAAACCCTTTATCTTTTTTTAGTCTATGTTATGTTAAGTTGTAATTGAACTATGTTGGAGTTGCTTTGGGCTTGTTGGCCCTTTTCTGAAATTCTATTATTATGTTTTCTATCTATTCTATTATTAAGTTCTTCCTAGTTTGAGCTATATGATCGTGCTATGGGCTTGTTGGCCCTATCTACATATTGGGACTACATATTTGTTGATTATTTTCTTAGAGAGCTCAGCTTGTTAGTAGGGTTCCCTTGTTAGTAACCACCTAGTGCATGCAAGCAAGCTTTGTTAGTAGGGATGAATGGGTACAACGAAGCAAGGGAGTGGCTCTTTTTTTTACGCAAGCCACAAATATGTAGCCACCTAGCTAGAAGAGAGGAACCAGCAGCAGTGACCGTCGTTGTATCCGTGGCGGCTGGCGTACAAAAAGCTGCTCGGTCAGTGCATCGTGGCGGATGCATCGGCGCATGCAGGCTCGGTCGGCGCATCGTGGGATCGTGGCATCGGCGCATGCAGGCTCGATCGACGCATGCAGGCAGGGTTTGCTGGGTTATGAGGGTTTCTGGCAAGGGAGTGGGGAAAATTGAGCAAAAGTTAAGAGCGCGGGGATGAATGAGTAGAGCTAAGGAACCAGGGGAACAGATGTAAAAATCCCTTTGGAAAAATTGGTTATACAATGTAAATAAAATGTTCGTATAGTTCTAAAACAATGTGCCATCTCTATTAAAAGGAATGTTCTAGGTCTACTTTAAAATTATTTAACTTGTATTAGAGATATTTTTCATAAACACGTATTTGAAAAAAATGTATGTCATTTATTTAAAAAGTGTGTGGCGTGTTACAAAAAAATGTTGCAGCGCCGTTGAGAGTCACGTGCGTGTTGACATCAGATTTTGGCACGGCATAAAAGGAAAATAAGATGACCTTGAGTGAAAGGGTTTTCAGCATGAAAAGTTTCACGTCGCCGAGTGGAACAACTTTGATGTTCAGGTTATTGTCATCCGACCTCATCTTAGTAGCCGAAATTGTAATCCAACTGACAGAATTTAGTGTTCCGAGTGGTTTTCGGCCGATTACACCTTCAAGATGACCTCGTATGAAAGAGCACTTCAAATGAGTTGTCTTCGTCTCGTCGAGGCGATCAATTTTCATATATAAATTATCTCAATCCGAGTTCATGTGCAAAAGTTAGAGACAATACACTGTAGGCTGAATCTAAACAGAAATATGGCGCGAGGTACCACACACACCCTGTCACGATGGGTCATGGAGCAATTCGGCCCTCAAGAAGGCCTTGAATAGAAAACCTTCAACACATAAAAGTTTCATCTCATCGAACTGATCGATATTCATAAATAATTTGTCTCAATCGAAGTCGTATGCGACCTAGAGAGGCATATCAAGATCAGGCTATGTTTTCAGTCGGGAAATCCGAGTGAAAAGCTTACCATCCGAGTGAAAACTTACCGATCGAGTAAAAGATTGTTGTCCGAGTGAAAATATAGTCATCCGAGTGAAAATATGGTCATTCAAGTGAAAAGCTTACTGTCGGAATGAAAACTTGCCAATCGAGTAAGAGATTATCGTCCGAGTGAAAATTTAGTCACTGCAAGACCAAGTCCCACTTGAAGGTAAAGATGACCTCGTAAAGTATTCAAGACGACCTTATTTGGAAAAGTGATCAACAGGAGAGTTGTTCGTATTATCAAGGCGCACAAATTTGATATTTGGGCCGTCTTCATCGAAGGTCATATGCAAATTCGACAGCCCGCACAAGAAGGAAGACAGAGTTTGGGCCAGATTCAGACTGAATCCGAGTTGGAATAGAACTAGGACTCTATGACTTGAATTGATGTAATTTTTCATGTAAGGAAAGCCTAGATGAATCCTTTTCTTGTACGAAAAGTCCAGCCGCCTCATATATATGTAAGGGATGACGGACGATTAAACAACACACAATCGACATATCAATGTACTACTTTTTCAATCTACGTTTTATTTCTCCACCATTTTTCTCTCTCGTTCTTTGTTGTTCTTCGTGTTTGAGAGCTGAGAATCCTAAGGCTCTAGGGGCGAGCGAATCAACCTAGGGCAGCCCATAGCCGCCGCAATCCTTGACGGGGTCCCTCTCGGATGCGCGGGGTTTCGGGTCTGCAAAAGCGCCCGCCGACTGTCTTGCGTATCGTGCTGTCGGTCGGGTCTCCTTTGACGTGAGCTGCGGTGCATCACCCCCGGCGTTGAGGGTACATGTGATGTGTTCGTGTGTCAACACACTTTTTAGCGACTCTGCTGGGGACTGAAGATCAATCGTCATCATCCACCATGTCCGATCTTCCCAAGCTATTTGAGGTAGACGCCGATAACATCATTAAGCCCAGTCTTGATGAGATATCGGCCGATCATCGCCAAGTCTATGAGGAGTACAAGAAGGCGCGTGAGGAGAAGGACTTGCAGGAGTTCCTTGCAAAGTTCAAGAAGGATCGCCAAGGCAACATCACTCCGATTGAAGAAATCAAGTTCCCTCCTCTTCAAGCCGAAAGCGAGTTAAACCCTCTGTGAGTACTACCTTTTCTCCTGAGCAGTGGGCTGAGATTGAGAGTCGTATTGCTGATGGTAACAATATCGTTTATCAAACTTTCATAGAAAATACTAATACTCAGAAGAATATATCCCAATCATCTAGTGGTAATGATGGTGTAGCTGCTAGTGTGCAAAACCCTAATCTGGCTTTACCTATTTCATCGGCACCTCCCATGCCGATGACTTATTATCCTACCCAAACAAATAATATTGTGGCTGCACCCATTAATCCTATTATGAGCATGCCAGGTTCGATGGCAACGCCGAACCAAACCCTACCTACGGGTACAACCACTCGGCCAGTACCGAACTATGGTTCGGCATACATGCCACAGTTCCTACCTACAACTACTAGTCCTACTCCTCCTATGCCACAACAGCAAGCTTCATCGTCTACTATAGACGATACCCTAGCTAATCTTAGAGAGGATATGTCTAAGATGCTTCGAGAGAATTTTGGAGTTGAGTTACCTCGGAATCGGATTTACCAGAAGCCGTACCCCGAGTACTTTGATGCCATCCAGTGCCCTCCGGGATATAAAATTCCAGATTTTGTTAAGTTTAACGGATAAGGCAGAAAAACCACATGGGAGCATGTTAGTCAATATTTGGCACAATTAGGTGAAGCAGGCTCGCTAAATGAATTGAAAGTGCGTTTGTTTCCTTTATCATTAACTGGTACCGCATTTTCATGGTTTTCTTCTTTACCACATGGTTCCATTCGGGTTTGGTCGCAGCTAGAGCAGAAATTTCATGATCACTTTCATAGCGGTGACAATGAACTCAAGTTATCACATCTAACATCGGTTAAACAAAAGCATGATGAATCGATCTCCGATTACGTCAAGAGATTCTGAGAAACAAAAAACCGGTGTTATAGTTTGGTGATAACCGAGAGAGACTTGGCAGACCTAGTGCTGAGTGGTTTGAAAACTCCCATTAGAGAAAAGCTAGAAGGCTATGAGTTCTTAAATATCAACCAAGTCTTACAAAGGGCTTTGGCCCAGGAAAGCCGAAGCAAAGATCTTAAAGATTTGCATAGATATAAAGCTGATAGTCCTAAGATGAACATGGTTGAATATGATAGTGATCACTCGGACGATCAGGGTGATATGTATGCTACTGAATTTGTTTGGCCATCTAAGGCCAAACTCTTTACTTGCAATGTCTGAAACTGATTCATAAAAATCGTGATGAAGAGATGAAGTTTACTTTTAACATTGCTAAGTGTGATAAAACATTTGACGCTTTGTTGCAGGCTAATAT
This sequence comes from Aegilops bicornis, assembly GCA_021605145.1. Classification (NCBI taxonomy): domain Eukaryota; kingdom Viridiplantae; phylum Streptophyta; class Magnoliopsida; order Poales; family Poaceae; genus Aegilops; species Aegilops bicornis. Next base: position 2,695,696 of record JAHIAL010000020.1, read on the forward strand.
TATTAGGATATATCATACTTTACCGTCGTTTGAAGAGCTGAAACGGCGTGCCTATTGCAAATATCATAATTCTTTTTCGCATGCTACTAATGATTGCAATGTTTTTTGACGACATATACAATCGGCCATTAATGACGGACAATTGAACTTTTCTGAGATGCAAGTTGATAAACAACCCTTTCCAATGAATACCATGGACTTGGAGGGGAAGAAGCTACTCATTCGGCCGAAGGTAGCCGAATCTGCTAATAAAGCTAATGTAATTGTTTGTGAGCCCAAGAAAGACAAGGAGGGTGACAAGGTCTTGGGGAGACAGGTTCTGCTTGATAAGCAACCCGATGGCAAGGAAGTGATCAAAATCACCATCAAGAATCCTACACTCGGGGGGCAACCGCAAGTGCAAGAAAATACTCGTGTTAAATTTTTCAAACCCAAGAGTCCATAAGTTGGCAAGTGGAAAAGGAATGAAGCTAAAGTGCAGCGCAAGCGGATCAAGCTAACTTTTGATATGTTGCTGTCCAAATACGCCAATCAGTCGGCTGGTTCCATCTCTAACCGGCCATCACACTTGAAGCGACCGAGGTCACCATCAGATGATATGTTCAGTCGGTATATGAAACCGAGTGGACTAAGGGCGCCGTTTCGAGAAGAGCAGAGGCAATCTGTTTGGGATCGACTTGACTACTCATATAGGGGCCGACTGAACATTGGTGACTATCACCGGCTGGTCAAAATGTGCGACCGGTGGAAACTATCCGAGTGTAAGAATGCACCTAGGTGGAAGCTACCCGAGTGAAAAAATGTGGCTGTAGATTCCATTTCCATCTGAGTGAATTCCATCCGAGAGGATTCCGTCCGAGTGAATTCCATCCGAGTGACATCCATCGAGTGGATTCCATCTGAGTACAAAGGTGTGCCCGAGTGGAAATTTCATGCATCAGGGAAGTCAGAAAGAATGGCGTGTTAAGTCGCAAAGTGTTGCAACGGTCGAGTTAAGCAAAGGAAAGGAAAAAAATCGATGCCGACTCACTCATCTTGGGCACCAAAACATTCACCATACAGCAGCCGATTGTGCATAACAATCCGACTGAGCCAATACTTTCTATCGCGCCAAAGCACTCGGCTAATGACCATGAAGCAAGGACCAGCCAAGTAAAGACGAGAGATCCTAAATACACTCAGCCAAAGTGGTGTCCTACGGGGCTAATAAAGACACAAAAGAGGAAACTACAGAGGTTAAGGAGTCAAGAGATGGCAGAACAAGAGGTCGAGAAGCAAAGGGATAAGTTGTTCAATGACAATCGGCCCATGGTACCTACAAAACAAGTGTGGAGGCCTAAACAAATACAAGATGCAGTGGCTTCTACACCTATCATAGCAGCGCCTACACCACCAAAAGAGGATGATACAATCATTGCATCGTCTACGTTACCTATTGCTTCCTCTTCACTCGGACAGATTTCAAAATCGGTGGATACACTAGGGGAAGAGGGGGATATGTTGGATTACAAGTCTACACCGGTTCATGAAGGTATGGATATCAATATGGTGTATTACTTACCCACTGAATTTCGCGTTGTAGATGAAGAAAGGAAGTGGCTGAGCTGGATTTTGGCCCTAAAAATGCAATATTCGAGAAGCCAAAAGAACCAGTAACGCATCTGTAACCATTGTATCTCAGAGGACATATTAATGGTTGCCGCTCACTCGGATGCTTGTTGATGGTCGTGCTGTGGTAAATCTTATGCCTTATTCGGTCTTCAAGAAATTGGGTTTGCCCAATGAAGAGTTGATAAAGACGAATATGGTGCTTAATGGCTGAAGCCAAAGGTGTGATGTATGTGGAGCTTCCAGTCGAAAGCAAAACTTTGGCTACTGCATTCTTTGTCGCTGAGGTGCAAGGGAACTACAACGTCATACTAGGCCGCGATTGGGTTCATGCAAACCAATGCGTGCCATCCACTATGCACCAGTTTTTGATCTAGTGGGTTGATGATGAAGTGGAAGTCATCCATGCTGATAACTCGGCATGTGTTGCTTTGGCCGATGCATCGGTGGACTGGCAACATCCCAATGCTACTTGCTTGACGGGGCGTGACTTGTCAGAGTTTGATTTTCTCAGCGTGACCAAGAATGGTTTTGTGCCCGTCTCTTTAAAGCCAACTGAGTGCAATCGGCCCCAAGGTATGATATGTTTAAATGGTTTCTAATTCCGAGTAGTTACAAAAATGTCTTGTAAAATATCGGTCCAGCGAGAACGATATGTATGAGTCTATAGAGGAGTTGGATGAAATGGATAAACTTGGACAAGGTTTTACATCGGCCGATCCATTAGAAGAGATAGATATTGGAGATGGTTCAGTCACTCGGCCGACGTTTGTAAACAAAAATTTGAAAGCCAATTGTAAAGGTAAGTTAATCGAGCTATTGAAAGAATATGTTTGTTGCTTCGCATGGGAATATCATGAGATGCCAGGTTTAAGCAGAGAGCTAGTGGAGCATCGGTTGCCTATAAAGGCTGGTTTTAGACCTTATAAACAGCCGGCCAGAAAGTTTAATCTAAAAACATATGACCGAATCAAGGAAGAGATCAGTCGTTTGCTTCAAGCTAATTTTATTAGACCTTGCAGGTATGCCGATTGGATTTCTAACATTGTCCCAATAGAGAAGAAAGGATCCGGCAAGTTAAGGGTATGCACTGATTTCAGAGATTTGAATAGGGCTACACCCAAAGATGAGTATCCCATGCCAATAGCCGATATGCTTATTAATGATGCTTCTGGACATAAAGTCATTAGCTTTCTTGATGGTAATGCGGGGTATAGCCAAATTTTTATGCTGAAGAGGACATGTCCAAAACGGCTTTTCGATGCCCTGGTTTCCTTGGTTTATTCGAGTGGACAGTGATGACATTCGGCTTAAAAAATGTTGGCGCCACATATCGAAGGGCTATGAATTTGATTTTTAATGATTTAATCGGTGTCATACTTGAAGTTTATATTTATGATATTGTTGTTAAATCGGATGCTTTTGAATCTCACTTGGCCGATTTGCGTTTAGCTTTTGAAAGAATGAAAAAGTATGGACTGAAGATGAATCCTTTGAAGTGTGCATTCGGCATGTCGGCTGGCAAGTTTTTGGGTTTCTTTATTCATGAAGATGGCATAGAAATTGACCCCAAAAAGGTAGAGGCCATACAGAAAGTGGAGGCTCCAACATGCAAGAGAGATATGCAAAAGTTCCTTGGCAAGGTCAATTATTTGAGAAGGTTCATAGCTAATCTATCAGGGAAAGTTAATGCATTTACTCCTATCCTTCGGTTAAAGAATGATGTTGATACTACTTGGGGGGCAAAACAACAAGAAGCATTTGATATGATCAAGAATTATTTGTGCACTCCTCCGGTGATGAAAGCCCCCAAGCATAGAGAGCCCTTTAGGCTTTATATTACAGTAGAGGAAGGTGTTATTGGTGTTGTTTTGACTCAAAAAATCGAAGGAAAAGAGCATGCTATTACATATTTGAGCAGGCGCTTATTGGACGCCGAGACAAGGTATACATTTATTGAAAAACTATGTCTATGCTTATATTATGCTTGCACAAAATTGAGACATTATTTAGTGTCGAGTGCTTGCATAGTAGCTTGTCAAACCGATGTCATTAAATACATGTTGCATAGGCCAATTCTTAGTGGTAGAATTGGCAAGTGGGCTTATGCTTTGATTGAATATGATTTGGCTTATGAATCTCTAAAATCCATGAAAGGCCAAATCGTTGCTAATTTTATCGTTGAGCATTGGATTAATGACAAGCATGATGTTGATATAAACCTTGTTTCGTTAGTACCATGGAGATTATACTTGGTGGTTCAGTTTGTAGCAATGGCCAATGTGTTGCTATTGTTTATATCTCCTCATGGTGCTGTTTTCGAAGCCTCGTGCCGCTTAGGATATTTTTTCACAAACAATCAAGCCGAATATGAAGCATTGTTATTCGCCCTAGAGATGTTGCTTGCTATAGGAGTTACACATATTGAGGCTTATGGTGATTCGTTACTAGTGGTGAAACAAATATCCAAAGTCTTTCAGTGTTTGGACGAATCACTTAATGTTTATCTTGATAAATGTCTAGATATAATTTCTACATTGGATTGTTTTAGCATTGCTCATATATCTAGGCATGACAATTGGAGAGCAAATGAGTTGGCACAACAAGCATCCGGATATCATGTTGATCATGGCATGTTTCATATTTCTCAAAGATCGATGTCTTGTTTTGCCAATGTAGGAGAGGCTGAACCGTAACCCACCGATTCGCCATTAACAAAAAATCTAGTGCAGGTGACAATCCCGACTGGAGGAAGCCCATTGTTGATTACTTGTGCAATCCGAGTGAAAAACTGGATAGGGCTGTTCGGCGTATGGCTTTTAAATATACGATGAGGGATGATTTCCTTTATCGCCGAACAGTTGATGATATTCTTTTGAAATGCTTGGACGAGGACCAAGCAAGAGTTGCTATGGGAGAGGTGCATGAAGGCATTTGTGGCACTCATCAGTCGGCTCCCAAGATGAAATGGTTATTGCGACGTGCTTGTTTTTATTGGCTGACTATGATTAATGATTGTTTCAGATATTATAAGGGGTGTGAATCTTGTCAAAAATTTGGTGATATTTGCTACGTCTTGAGCTTGCGTTGGTTTTCCCCGAAGAGGAGAGGATGATGCAAAGACGATGGCGTAAGTATTTCCCTCGCTTTTGAGAACCAAGGTATCAATCCAAAGAGGAGGCCATGCGCAAGTCCCTCGTACACTGCACAAAAGCGATAGCTACTCGCAACCAACGCGATTAGGGGTTGTCAATCCCTTCACGGTCACTTACGAGAGTGAGATCTGATAGAGAAAATATTTTTGGTGTTTTAGGTATAAAGATGCAAAGTAAAAATTAAAAGCAAAGCAAGTAAATAAAGTGATGGAGATTGATATGATGAGAATAGACTCGGGGGCCATAGGTTTCACTAGTGGCTTCTCTCAAGAGCATAGATATTCTACTGATTGGGTGAACAAATTACTGTTGAGCAATTGATAGAATTGAGCATAGTTATGAGTATATCTAGGCGATGATCATGTATATAGGCATCACGTCCGAAACAAGTAGACCTAAACGATTACGCATCTACTACTATTACTCCACTCATCGACCGCTATCCAAAGATGCATCTAGAGTATTAAATTAAAAACAGAGTAACGCTTAAGCAAGATGACATGATGTAGAGGAATAAATTCATGCAATATGATAAATACCCCATCTTGTTATCCTCGATGGCAACAATACAACACGTGCCTTGCAACCCCTTACATCACTAGGTAAGGACACCGCAAGATTGAACCCAAAGCTAAGCACTTCTCCCATTGCAAGAACTACCAATCTAGTTGGCCAAACCAAACAGATAATTCAAGAGACTTGCAAAGATAACTCAATCATACATAAAATAATTCAGAGAAGAATCAAATATTTTCCATAGATAAGTTGGATCATAAACCCACAATTCATCGGTCTCAACAAACACACCGCAAAAAGAAGATTACATCGAATAGATCTCCACGAGAGAGGGGGAGAACATTGTATTGAGATCCAAAAAGAGAGAAGAAGCCATCTAGCTACTAGCTATGGACCCGAAGGTCTGAAGTAAACTACTCACACTTCATCGGAGGGGCTATGATGATGTAGAAGCCCTCCGCGATGACGGCCCTCTCCGTGAGTCCTAATGTGCCCCAAGATGGGATCTCGTGGATACTGAGGAAGGTCTGGCCGGTGGAATTAGGTTTTTGGCTCATCTCTAATCTGTCGAGGGTACGTAGGTATATATAGGAGGAAGAATGCGTCGGTGGGCGTCGGGGGGCCCACGAGGCAGGGTCCGCGCCGGGGAAGGCGCGCCCCCCACCTCGTGACCGCCTCACAGCACTTCTTGGAGTAGGGTCCAAGTCTCTTGGATCACGCTCGGTGAGAAGATCACGTTCCCAAGGTTTCATTCCGTTTGGACTCCGTTTGATATTCCGCTTTCTTGAAACACTTTGAAATAGGCAAAAACACAGCAATTCTGGGCTGGGCCTCCGGTTAATAGGTTAGTCTCAAAAATAATATAAAAGTGGAAAATAAAGCCCATTATAGTCCAAAACAATGGATAAAGTCGCATGGAGCAATCAAAAATTATAGATACGTTGGAGATGTATCAATATTCAATTGGCTCCTGCTGCTATGTTACATCCTATTATCAAGCCGTGACATTTCACAGGTTGGGGTTTAGACTTCATTGGAGAAATTCATCCGTCTTCCTCAGAAGGGCATTGGTTCGTATTGGTGGAAACTGATTATTTCACTAAATGGTCTGAAGCAGTACCTCTCAAGAACATGACACATACAGAGGTAATTCAATTCATAACTGAGCACATTATTTATAGAATCGGTATTCCTCAAATGTTAACTACAGATCAAAGTTCATCTTTCATGTCACACCAAGTCAGAGAGTTTGCCGAATCTTATAACATAAAGTTGCTCAATTCCTCTCCGTATTATGCCCAAGCTAATGGACAAGCTGCGTCTAGTAATAAAATTTTAATCAAGCTCATGAAGAAGAAGATTGAGGATAATCCGAGAAGATGGCATGAGTTGTTGTCTGAAGCTTTATGGGCACATAGAATCTCAAGGCATGGTGCTACGAAGGTGATTCCATATAAGCTAGTATATGGCCAGGAGGTTGTTTCACTGTTGGAAGTAAATTTGAATGCTTTGAGAATAGCCAAACAAAATGATTTATCGGCAATAAACTTTTATAACTTGATGATGGACAATATTGATGAGGTTGTGGATAAACGTCTGGCTGCTTTGAAGGCCATAGAGAGAGATAAGTTGAGGGTGACAAGAGCTTACAATAAGAAAGTCAAGTTGAAGAATTTTCAAGTTGGCGAACTCGTTTGGAAAGTGATTCTGCTGATTGGTTCGAGAAATAGGAAATTTGGGAAGTGGTCTCCGAGTTGGGAAGGTCCTTTTAGGATTACAAGAGTGGTTCCCGGAAACTCATATTTGGTGGAATCCATACAAGGGGCATTGTTACCTCGAGCTCTCAATTGCAAATACTTGAAGAAGTACCACCCGAGTGTGTAGTAAGAAGCCTAAGTAGGCAATGGCCGATATACGATTATCGCCCTTAGCACAAATATGGCTGATACATAATTATCACCCTAAGAGATATAAATGACCGATGAAGTCTTGACATCGTCCTTAGAATAAACACCATGCATATTATTTTTCGGCATGCAAGCTTTGCTGAAAAATAGGGGGCATGTGTTGACATCAGATTTTGGCACGACATAAAAGGAAAATAAGATGACCTCAAGTGAAAGGGTTTTCAGCATGAAAAGTTTCACGCCGCCGAGTGGAACAACTTTGATGTTCAGATTATTGTAATCCGACCTCATCTTAGGGGCCGAAATTGTACTTAGAGTGGCAGAATTTAGTGTTCTGAGTGGTTTTCAGCCGATTACACCTTCAATACGACCACGGATGAAAGAGCACTTCAAATGAGTTGTCTTCGTCTCGTCGAGGCGATCGATTTTCATATATAAATCATCTCAATCTGAGTTCATATGCAAAAGTTAGAGACAATACACTGCAGACCGAATCTAAACGAAAATATGACGCGAGCACCACACAACCTGTCTGATGGGTCGCGCGAGCAATTCGGCCCTCACGAAGGCCTTGAATCGAAAAACCTTAAACATGGAAAAGTTTCGTCTCGTCGAGCCGATTGATTTTCATATATAGTTCTTCTCAATCCGAGGTCGTATGCGACCTGGAGAGGCAGATCAAAGATCAGGCTATGTTTTCAGTCGGGAAATCCGAGTGAAAAGCTTACCATCCGAGTGAAAATCGAGTAAAAGATTATTGTCCGAGTGAAAATATAGTCATCCGAGTGAAAATATGGTCATCCGAGTGAAATACCGTCAGACTGTAAACTTGCTGACCGAGTAAGAGATTATCATCCGAGTGAAAATTTAGTCACCACGCAAGACCGAGTCCGACTGGAAGGTAAAGATGACCTCGTAAAGTATTGAAGACAGCCTTGTTTGGAAAAGTGATCAACAAGAGAGTTGTTCGTCTTGTCGAGGCGCACAAATTTGATATTTGGGCCATCTTCAACAGAGATTATATGCAAATTCGACGGCCCACGAAAGAAGGAAGACAGAGTTTGGGCCAGAGTCAGACTGAATCCGAGTTGGAATAGAACTAGGACTCTACGTCGTGAATTGATAGAATTTTTCGTGTAAGGAAAGCTTAGATGAATCCTTTTCTTGTACGGGAAGTCCAGCCGCCTCATATAAATGTAAGGGGTGACGGCCGATTAAATAACACACAATCGACATATCAAAATATTACTTTTTCAATCTACGTTTTATCTCTCCACCGTTTTTCTCTCTCGTTCTTCGCTGTTCTTCGTGTTTGAGAGCTGCGAATCCCGAGCCTCTAGGGGCAAGCGGATCGACCTAGGGCAGCCCATAGCCGCCGCAATCCCTGACGGGGTCCCTCCCGGGTGCACGGGGTTTCGGAGTGCCTGCAAAGCGTCACGCCGGTATCCTGCGTGCTCCATGCTGTCGGTCGGGTCTCCTTCGACGTGAGCTGCGGTGCATCGCCCCCGGCGTCGAGGGTATAAGTGACATGTTCGTGTGTCAACAATGCGTTGGATGTGTTCCTGGGCTACGCCATAGTGCACGATGTGGCCATCTTGGAGATAGTACCCGTCGTAGAGTCGTAGTTTGACTTGCCCCCGCCGCGAGCATGTACAACTTCGTCTAGTGCCCGACCATGTGTTGTGGCAGTGCGATAAGGGAGAGGAGGGCGGGCAATGTCGTACGGGAGAGGAGCGGGGTGCAATTGAAGCGAGAGCCAGGACGTCGGGCTACCGGTTAAATCAAAAAAGGCTCGGGAACACGAAATGTGTGACTTATGATTAATGAATGATGAGATTGCATGAATGGACGAGCGTGGAGTCATGGGAGGCAAGCAAACACATTTCATGGGCGTCGAAGGTTGCTCTAAGGTTTTTCTTTCGAACCATGCAGGAGAATTGCATATATTATATTAAAGATAGAAAAAAATGTAAAATACATCACTACCTCTCCGATAATGTAGTAGACTCAAACCGATAGTGTAGTAGACTCAAACAGAACCCAACAAGGGCTGCTACAGTCCGCCGCCTCGCGAGTCGTTGGATGTTGCACAATCTAGTGGCTCAACATCTCCCTCTCTCTCTCTCTCTATTCCGCAACAAAGGTCTTGTTGCGGAAACATTTCATCAAAGGTTATGTTTTTTTTTGAAGGTTATGTTGCAAAATATATTTTTTGCAACATAGGTTGTGTTGCGGGATTATTATTATTTTGCAACAGAGTTTTTGTCGTAGATTTTTTTGCAGCAGAGTTGATGTTACAAAAGCTTGTCTATGTTGCAGTCGCCGTTCGCGGCTATGGTTTGCAACATCGCTGTTATTGCAAGGGTAAAGAGCACGTGGTAGGAAAGGGAAATAACGGGGCGTGTGCGAGCGTCCTTGACGACCCATGGATCAAGGCGATCCAATGGATGCGCGGGCGGCGGAACTCTCCGCGTGATCAGCCGGTAGAGCATTAACGTTTCACAACAAATAAATGCGTGCCAATTACATAGGTGTGTTGGGCTTGGTTTTAACCCAATAAATGCGTGCCTATTACAACCCTTTCTTTTCTCGGGCAAGTCTATGCCGCGCCTTTAGTAAGACGGAAGGCGAGCTCTTACAGGGAGTCGGTACTCACGTACTGCGCCAGCCTAGTAGCCATGTGGATTCATCATGCTGACATCACCCAAGTGATTTCCCCTTCTTTTTTGTACTTTTGTTTACAGTTTAAAATTACTAAAATCATAGTATTTATACAATGTAGAAAACATTCACATAAGTTTTGTATCGCTCAAAAAAAGTGTAACTCCTATTAAGAAAAATGTTCAAAAAACATATTTCAAAAAAGTTAATTATGTATTTGAAATATATTAAATGTTTGTAGTAATGTCTTATAGATCTATGAAAAGATCTACAATGTGTATGAAAATAGTTGACATCAAAACACATATTTGAAAAAAATGTTATCAAGACTTGTTACGACTTACAATAGCCGGTAATAGCATTATTGTGTGGCGAAGCAAGCGCTAGCCTCTGGTGCTTTGTAATTGGCCTGGCCCATGTACAGTTTCACACATTTTTTTTCATTCTTCCTTTTTCTTCTTACTTTTTATTTTACTTTAATAATTTTATTTATATTTCGGAAATTAAAAATATATCAAGTTTCTATTTAGAATTTGTTCAGCGCATATTCAAATAAAGTTGATGCAGTGCTAGAAAAAAAATGTTTGCACAACTTTTAGAAAATATTGATAGCAATCAAAAAAAATGTTCGCGCCATTTAAAAATATCCACGTGTTTAAAAACATCTTCAAGGGAATTTCAGTTAAATGCAATGTAGAAAAATATCCGGGTTATACGTGGCATTTGAAATGAATATTGACGCACTTCAAAAAAATGTTCCTGATATTTTTGGAAATTGTTTATATAATGTGAAAATAGTCATGTAATTCAACATAAATATTCATGGTATTCAACAAAATGTACGTGAATTTTAAAAAAATATTAGTGAGTTTACAAAATATGTTTGTGACATTTTGGAAAACAAGTTGTCTATATAATATTAAAAAATGTTCATGTTGTCTTAAAAATGTTTCATGCCAATTAGAAAATGTTCAATATTTGTTTGAAAAATATTTAACGTGTATTCATAAACATGTCTAAAATAAAAATCATATATTGAAAAAATGTGCAATATGTATACAAAAAAGCTATGCATCTATACGAAATTAGGGTTTTATCAGTTTGCCATTATTTGTTTCATACTACTAATTTTAATCTAAGTTTCAACTACTCATAAATACCATCCTCCCGTCAAGCGTGTGCTAAATATGTCATTTGGTACCATTACTTGTCCGGTCAAATTCTTTTGACCGGGTGAAATGAACAAAATACTCTAGGCCCCACACAGTGATCACGGGTGTGAGGCGAGGTGTGGTGAGGTAGGCGGAGGAGGTGTGGGACCACTCATCTTACGAAGTTCCAACAACATGTCGAAGAGAATTCCTTAGGGCATGTACAATGGTTGATAAGATAGTCTTATCTTAAGTCTTTCATGTAATTTAGAGATGACAAAAGAATTTGTCTACAATAGGTCATCTCTTAGCCTGATCTTCAATAACCAGTCATTCCTAAAAACGTGGTGAGACATATTGTGCTAAGAGATCATCTATTGTCTTCTCTTAAATAAGAGAAGACAAACATTTTCTTATGAGTTCTGTCTCCTCAAACTCATTATTTATCCCATGTGGCACTTCTAAGATAGCACCATTGTACATGCCCTTAAAAGAAGGTCTCAACTATCCTACACTCCTGGGGTGGTACTAAAGACTTCCAACCATGTCATAACAGCCCCGCATCGGCCTTTGAGATTTTTCACAATTTTTTTCATTTATGGAACCAAGGCACATCAATAATTCAAGAGAAAGTACCTAGGGAGACGGAGGCAAAGTAATGGGTGGGGCTGGTTGCCGTACCACTGAGATCTCACACGTGTTGGATGTGTTCCTCGGCTACGTCGTTGAAAGTGCGTTATATCGACTAGAGGGGGGTGAATAGGCGATTTTTACAAATTCGGCACTGAGGAATTTCAGGGTGAGAAAATTCCTAAGTCACGAACGACTAGCAGCGGAATAAGTATTCAGATGGAAGCATAACAGAACAAAAGAACAGTCATCATGATGAAATGAAAACAAGCACAGAGTACAGAAAGCGTAAACACAGGATAACCAGGGTGAAGACAAACAGACTGAAGAAATTGAACTGAGGAAATTGATAAAGTCGTCAGTCAAAGTCTTCAAACAGTAACGATCAAGTACATAACACAGTAATGAGGAATGAAAGGGTTGAGGAAATAGAACCAGTAGCTCGGTGAAGACAGTGATTTGGTAGACGGTTCAACTTCTTTGTGGCAGCGATCGTCGTCACGGTTGGAGCGGCTAGGTATTTAAACCTGAGGACACATAGTCCTCACCGTATTCTCCTTGAGCTAAGGTCACACAGACCTCGCCCAATCACTCGTGGTAAGTCTTCAGGTGACTTCCAAACCTTCAAAAACTCAGTCACTCGGCGATCCACAATTTCCTCTTGGATCCTCTAGACCATGATGCCTAACCGTCTGGAAGATGTACAGTCTTCAAAGGTAACAAGCGTTCGATCCACACAGGAACAATCTCTTCAGTGATGCTCAATCACTTTGGGTTTGTATGTATTTGGGTTTGGGTTTTCCTCACTTGATGATTTTCGCTCAAAGTCCTCGAAGGATGGGATGTTCTCAATGAAAAGTGTCAGTTTCTCTCGGAGCAGCCAACCAGCTAGTGGTTGTAGGGGACGGCTATTTATAGCCTAGGGAGCAGCCCAACATGATAAGACATAAATGCCCTTCAATGATATGACCGTTAGGTGGATAAGATATTTTGGGACAAATGGCACATAGCACAGCAACGGTCGGAAATTTGGCTATCAAATTCCTCAGGGCTATCATGTTCCTCACTTGTAGGCAATCCGCACTGGCGAATTCCTAACTCCTCAGCCAGAACAAATTCGTCAGAGACCAAAAGATCTTTGTCTCTGTCTTTGAAGAAATTGACTGAACTGTATGAGATTTCTAATGGCTTCACTCGAAAGGATTGGTAGGTGTAGGATTTTGAGATGAGCATCACTTGGAAATTTTTTCTTCGTTTTTCCTCGACCCCTTTTTACAGTACGGTGTTTCGTATGACTCAAGAAAGAGAAAATGAAACTATGAAAACAAAAGTCTTCACGCTTCATGTTCCTCGCATGAATATAGAGTTTTCACGGTTACACCAATTTCTTCACTTTCAAATTCTTCAGAAAGCCAAAGTCTTCAGTTGAAGATATTCATTCTTAGGGGTCGACTTTCTCTGTAAATATCAAACTCCTCATAGACTTATAGACCTGTGTACACTCACAAACACGTTAGTCCCTCAACCTATAAGTTTTCAATACACGAAAATCACCAAGGGGCACTAGATGCACTTACAATCTCCCTCTTTTTGGTGATTGATGACAATATAGGTTAAGTTTTCAACGGGGATAAACATATGAAGTGTAAATACTGATATTGAGGAATTTGATTAAAAGATATAGAAGAACTCCCCTAAAGATGTGCATAGTGAGGAATTTGCTTTTGAGAAGCAATGCACATTGAAGAGTAGAATCATGGAGATCTCCCCCTATATCTTGTAATTCATACACGCATTTTACATATGATATGAAGAATTTGAAATGCATGATGAAATATGGTGGTGATGTATTTCAACATGCGTGAATTAACATATATGAGGAAATAGCATGCAGAAAAACATAGCAAGAGTATCAGACCACCATCGGGTTTAAGTTTACAACTCGATCCAATAAAGTCTTCAAAAGAACAAGAGTTGTAACTTAGCAAAAAAACACCCATATATAGACCCTCTTGAAGACTAACTCAAATTTCTCCCCCTTTGTCATCGAATGACCAAAAGGGACAAAAAATGAGGACTAACACCCCTGAAGAATATCATCACAAAGTCGATGGAGGAGCGCCAGCGTTGTTGGGGTCGGTTGTTGAAGTAGGGCCTGCCACAGTGTCGTCCAAGTCTTCATTTTCATCAGTCTCGCGCGATGAAGAATAAGAGCTAGCGACCAAGTGAGGAACTTTGACCTTCTTGAATTTCTTTGAAGGTGGCTGAGACCAGTCAAAGTCCTGCTTGAAGCCCATCTGCTTGAGATCTTCTTCACCATAGAGATGAGACAGAACAGCCCAGGTGCGATCGAAAACTTCATGGAGGTAGTAATGGTTCTTCTTCACTGAATTCTGAGTGATTGTCATGTTCTAAAGAATTGAACCAAACTGGGTTTTGACCCATTTGTGGTTGCGATCGACCTTCTGATGAAGACTGAGGAGAAGCTCACGATTAGTCATCACCCTTGGAGTTGTGCCTTGAGGATTTTGCTTTGAAGCATTAGCGGCAGAGTCATGAGTAGCAGAGTCATCATTGGTGGAGTAGGATGTTGCTTTGCGAAACTGTCCATCCAATGGATGAATGCCTTCATCAATAACAGTGGCCTTGCCCTTCTCATCAGCTGAGGAAAAGGTCTGTTTGAGGACTTCAATAGGGGGAAAGTAGCTGCCATGGTTAAGAGTATCAGCCTTGCAGTTGATTGAAGACCTTGATCTGATGAATCTCATGATCCGGGGAGCATAAGGCTTCAATTCAAACGGTGAAAGAGCAACATTGGCCATAGTCCTCATGAAGAAATCATGGTAGTTGACAAGAACTCCATGGATGAGGTTGAATAGCAGATTCTTCATGATGCCAACGACCTCTTCTTCATTAGAGTCGTGACCTTTGATTGGACTAAGGGTCTTGGTCAGAATTCTGTATACGGTCCTTGGCACATAAAGCAATTCCTTCACGAGGAATTTGGTTCTTGGGGCTTGGCCAGGCTTCAGAGGCTTCATCAACACTTGCATGAAATGATCGGATAGGTCAGGTTCATGATAGATGAGTCTTGCACCTTCAAGAGGAGGACTGACAGGCAGGGCATAAGCAATTCAGAGGCCGATGCTTTGTAGTGTGTGTTCTCTGTCATCCAGTCCAACACCCAAGAGTTCACATCTTCAACGTTGCCAGTGATGTGCAACGTAGCATAGAACTGAAGAATTAGCTCTTTCTTCCCGTCACAGATGTCGGTGCCGAAATTGAGCAGTCCAGCGTCATGAAGAACACTGAGGACTGGGGTGAAGCAAGACAGTGATTCCATATCCACATGAGGAATATGCTCATGGTCAAAGATCTTGTCTTTATCGAATAGCGATGAAGAGTAGAAGTTCATCGACTTGCTGTCCGAGAACCGCTTGCGTCGTGAGCGAAGCAAAGTCATAGGGATCATAATCTGTGAAGAAAACGTGTTCATGGAAGAAATCATCAGCTTTGAACTTCTGCTTCTTTGAGAAGGGATTCTTCGGCTTGGGCTGAGGAGTATCAGTCAATGTCTTCACAACCTCTTGAATCACAGTCTCAGGAGCCATAGGCTGAGGAATTTTAGTTTCAACATCATCAGTAGCAGCATGGGTCTCCTTTTCTTCTGCAGCATGTACATCAGCACTAGTGGCTAGAATTTCTTCACGGATGGTAAAAATTGAAGTTTGAGGTTCATCAGAGCCCATATAAATTTCTTCGGTTTGGACTCGGGACTGAGGAATCTGTTGCAGAGGGGTGAACATTGGTGAATTGGGGTGATGACTTTCCCAATAGTCATCATTCAGAACTAGAGTGGTGCACCCAATGTCCACGTCTTCTTCTTCTTCTTCATCAATTTCCTCAATGCCTGCCTCTTCAGCCGTGAACTGAGGCATGGGCGATGATACCAGAGGGGTTGAAGGGATGTTATCCACTTCAATTTCTTCGTCCAACTGCTCTGACGAAGCAGCAGAAGGAACTTCTTCATCTAATCCACTTGGGATTTCATAATCCTCACCAAAGGGAACAATCTCCTTTGATGGCATACTTGAAACAGGAACATCATCTATTAGATTATCAAAAGAGCTCGTCAAAGTCTTCATTTTCTTTGGTACTGAAGACTCTGATGTAGCAGATGCTTTCCTTTTCTTCATCGCTGCTCACTCCATGACCTTGGTTTTCTTAAGCTCGATGCGAGAAGGAAGAATAGGACTTAGTGTTGGTGCGGGAGGAGCAGAGGAAATTGGTGCGATTTCCTCGAGGTGCAATGATCTGATTGCCCCAGCTTGTTCGATGTCTTACGGCTCAGCGGTAGATGCTTTAGCTGGCACCAGGGCTGATGAAGCTATTCCAGTCGCTGATGAAATTGCCAGGGCAACCACTAGTGTTGCGCCTGATTTTCATCAGTGGTGCTGGCATGCTCTTCAGTAGGTTGTGCAGATGCTTCAGCCTGAGGAGATTCATGTTGCATTGAGGCTGCAACATTTGAGGTGAATCCCTTCGCCATCCTGACAAATCTGACTTTGGCTCCAGCCAATCTGCACGGTACGTGTCAAATTCATCACTGAGTCCTTTGATCTCAGCTTGTGCAACCACAAGTTCATCAGTTGTCATTTTGACAACATTTTTTTCAGAAGACGCTCCTTCTTGTCTTGAAGCTTTCTTGACTGCACAGCCTTTTCAAATTTCCATTTTTCTTCGCCTATGAAGGCGGTCAACATGTGACTTTGGCCAGGTGTGAGCTTGAAATCAGGCATAGGAGTGTTAGGGTCCTTGTGTCAGAGATCAATGAAGTCTAGGATCAGTTTGGGATCCAAAAGAAGAGGCACATCTGTGCCTTTGGCTCTATGACCTTTGCTTGTGCATCTCCGATGATTTCAGCGAGTTCTTCATCATCAGCTTCGTCTTCGCTTGACGGAACGTGAAAGGCAACCTGCTTCTTATGAGGACTTGGTCTAGTGCCTCGTCCAATAGTGGCCTTGGTCTTCAACAAGGTGGGGCCTGTTGAGGACTCCAGAGGAGCTGAAGAACTTGCAGATGCTCCTGAGGCAATTGAGATGCCCGTAGTCCTTTGGCACGAGGTGAGATGTACAGGTGCCGAGGAATTTGCCGGAGGAGCTAAGGGCTTTGCAACCGGAGGAACTGGAGTAGCTTGAGGAATTTGCCATGAGGGCATAGATGAGCTTGGCCATGAGGGCATTGCTAAGGAACTGGGCTTGTGTGCAGGCTTCTTGGGCATAGCCTTCTTAGGCTTGCTAGCAGAGGCCTCAGCAGTGGCAGCAGCAGAGTCTTCACTGAATTTCCTCACTGCTTCTTTAGCCATTTTGGCCAACTTGGCTTGCCGTTTAGCCCAATCATCAAGATAGTCTTCACCACGCTTGAGACTGGTAGGATCAACAATTTGGCTAGGTGCCAACGGAGGTCTTGGGAAAGGAGGGTGTAGAGCGAATTTCTTCATGTACTTAGGAGTAACATATCTGTACTCCCTCCATCCCATGCCCATCTCCTTTCAATCCTCTGTATGCGCACCTTGCGCTGATTCTTGTTCTCCTTGCCACGTTTGGCTTCATCAGGAGTGCAATATTCCTCATAAATGTCATCAGGGATCTCAAATGCTGTGTTCACTTCCAGTTTCTTGTCTCCCTTCTGAGGTTTCTTGCCATCTGCCATTTTCTTCAGCTGAGGATTTTGAACAATTGAGTTCTCTGAAGAGGTATGCAATTTGTCTTCGAGGAACGCTGCAAATGAGTTAAGTTGATGAGAACCTAGAGATTCAGAATGGACATGTGTACCGCGAGCAGAGTATAGGTGCGAAGAATTTGGAGAGGTCATATGCGTTCTCGGAAGTTTTTGCAAAATGAACAAGTTTGAGGAATTTGACCCGATTGGTGTCTTGAGGAATTTCACTAAGCGTTCTTGGACTTAGGTTCCAGAGTTGTATAGATTGAAAATCCACACAACTGAGGAATCTTGAAGAAAAGCATTGCTTAGATAAATAGATCAAGGACAGATTCTTGTGTGAGGTGTTTAAGGTGTGGAAGTTGAAGAATAAACACCTTTTAAAGATTTGTGGAAATTATCAGAATCAACGAGGGCAGTAAAAGTAACTTTTAATTACCCTTGACGAAGAACACGATGAACTGAGAGTTGGAGATTGGAAGTTCGTCAGTCCAGATCTTCCATGCCCTAACTTGGCAGAGGAAGACAGCTACGGCGGCGGCAGAGTGAAGATATCCGCGGCCGATGCGAGTACGACGGTGACAAGGTCGAGGCAGTGAAGCTCTTCCTCACCGGCGACGATGAAAGTAGCGGCGGTGCTAGGTTTTGAGAGCTTTCGAAAGCGAAGGGAGTGAGGTCGGCGGGGTAAATGCGATCTGAGGAGGGTGAGGGGTATATATAGCCGAGGTGAAAAACCGCCATTGAGGAAAATGGACGAACGTGCCTGACCCTTCTCATGCTAGCGACATGTGTCACCCACGTCTGCAGTGGTGGAGATCATGTGAGATCGTGGGTGAATAGATAAATCCTATCATGGGATGTGGAACGGTTTGAGCGGCTGCTACCTCTTGAGCACTACGTTGGTATTCCCTTGAAGAGGAAAGGGTGATGCAGCAAAGTAGCGTAAGTATTTCCCTCAGTTTTTGAGAACCAAGGTATCAATCCAGTAGGAGGCCACGCACGAGTCCATCGCACCTACACAAACAAATAAATCCTTGCAACCAACGCGATAAGGCGTTGTCAATCCCTACACGGTCACTTACGAGAGTGATATCTGGTAGATATGATAAGATAATATTTTTGGTATTTTTTTGATAAAGATGCAAAGTAAATAAAGTAAAATAAAAACGACAAAAGAAATAGCTAAGTGTTGGAAGATTAATATGATGGAAAATAGACCCGGGGGCCATAGGTTTCACTAGTGGCTTCTCTCGAGAGCATAAGTATTTCTGATTGGGTGAACAAATTACTTTGTTGAGCAATTGATGAGAATTGAGCATAGTTATGAGAATATCTAGGTATGATCATGTATATAGGCATCACGTCAAGAGACAAGTAGACCGACTCTTGCATCTACTACTATTACTCCACACATCACCGCTATCCAAAGATGCATCTAGAGTATTAAGTTCATAAGAACGAGTAACGCATGTAAGCAAGATGACATGATGTAGAGGATAAACTCATGCAATATGATAAAACCCCATCTTGTTATCCTCGATGGCAACAATACTATACGTGCCTTGCTGCCCCTCATCCATGGAAAGGACACCGCATAGATTGAACCCAAAGCTAAGCACTTCTCCTATTGCAAGAAAGATCAATCTAGTAGGCCAAACCAAACTGATAATTCGAAGAGACTTGCAAAGATAACCAATCATACATAAAAGAATTCAGAAGATTCAAATATTGTTCATAGATAAACTTGATCATAAACCCACAATTCATCGGTCTCAACAAACACATCGCAAAAGAAGATTACATCGAATAGATCTCCACGAGAGAGGGGGAGAACATTGTATTGAGATCCAAAAAGAGAGAGGAAGCCATCTAGCTAATAACTATGGACCCGAAGGTCTGAGGTAAACTACTCACACATCATCGGAGAGGCTATGGTGTTGATGTAGAAGCCCTCTGTGATCGATGCCCCCTCCGGCGGAGCTCGAGGCAGACCCCAAGATGGGATCTCACGGGCATGAAGGTTGCGGCGGTGGAATTAGGTTTTGGCTCCGTATCTGGTAGTTTGGGGGTACGTATGTATATATAGGAGGAAGGAGTATGTCGGTGGAGCAACATGGGGCCCACGAGGGTGGAAGGCGCACCCAGGGGGTAGGCGCGCCCCCTACCTCGTGGCTTCCTGGTAGCTTTCTTGACGTAGGGTCCAAGTCCTCTAGATCACGTATGTTCCGAAAATCACGTTCCCGAAGGTTTCATTCCGTTTGGACTCCGTTTGATATTCTTTTTCTGCGAAACTTTGAAATAGGCAAAAAACAACAATTCTGGGCTGGGCCTCCGGTTAATAGGTTAGTCCCAAAAAATAATATAAAAGTGTATAATAAAGCCCAATAATGTCCAAAACAGAAGATAATATAGCATGGAGCAATCAAAGACTATAGATATGTTGGAGACGTATCAAGCATCCCCAAGCTTAATTCCTGGTCGTCCTCGAGTAGGTAAATGATAAAAACAGAATTTTTGATGTGGAATGCTACTTGGCATAATTTCAATGTAATTCTTCTTAATTGTGGTACGAACATTCAGATCCGAAAGATTCAAGATATAAGTTCAATATTGACATAAAAATAATAATACTTCAAGCATACTAACTAAGCAATTATGTCCTCTCAAAATAACATGGCCAAAGAAAGTTCATCCCTACAAAATCATATAGTTTAGTCATGCTCCATTTTATCACACAAGAATGCTCTCATCATGCACAACTCCGATAACAAGCCAAGCAATTGTTTCATACTTTAGTAATCTCAAACTTTTTTCAACCTTCACGCAATACATGAGCGTGAGCCATGGATATAGCACTATGGGTGGAATAGAATATGATGATGGGGGTTATGTGGAGAAGACAAAAAAGGAGAAAGTCTCACATCAACGAGGCTAATCAATGAGCTATGGAGATGCCCATCGATTGATGTTAATGCAAGGAGTAGGGATTGCCGTGCAACGGATGCACTAGAGCTATAAATATATGAAAGCTCAACAAAAGAAACTAAATGGGTGTGCATCCAACTTGCTTGCTCATGAAGACCTAGGGCACTTGAGGAGGCACATTGTTGGAATATACAAGCCAAGTTCTATAATTAAAAATTCCCACTAGTATATGAAAGTGACAAAACAAGAGACTCTCTATCATGAAGATTATGGTGCTACTTTGAAGCACAAGTGTGGTAAAAGGATAGTAACATTGTCCCTTCTCTCTTTTTCTCTTTTTTTTGGGGCCTTCTCTTTTTTTTATGGCCTTTCTCTTTTTTTTTTATTCCTCACTTGGGACAATGCTCTATAAAATGATGATCATCACACTTCTATTTATTTACAACTCAATGGTTACAACTCGATACTAGAACAAAGTATAACTCTATATGAATGCCTCCGGCGGTGTACCGGGATATGCAATGAACCAAGAGTGGCATGTATGAAAGAATTATGAATGGTGGCTTTGCCACAAATACTATGTCAACTAGATGATCATGCAAAGCAATATGACAATGATGAATGTGTCATGATAAACGGAATGGTGGAAAGTTGCATGACAATATATCTCGGAATGGCTATGGAAATGCCATAATAGGTAGGTATGGTGGCTGTTTTGAGGAAGATATAAGGAGGTTTATGTGTGAAAGAGTGTATCATATCACGGGGTTTGAATGCACTGTGAAGTTTGCACCAACTCTCAATGTGAGAAAGGGCAATGCACGCACCCGAAGAGGCTAGCAATGATGGAAAGGTGAGAGTGCGTATAATCCATGGACTCAACATTAGTCATAAAGAACTCACATACTTATTGCAGAAATCTACAAGTCATCAAAAACCAAGCACTATCGCATGCTCCTAGGGGGATAGATTGGTAGGAAAAGACCATCGCTCGTCCCCGACCGCCACTCATAAGGAGGACAATCAAAGAACACCTCATGTTTCAAATTTGTTACATAACGTTTACCATACGTGCATACTACAGGACTTGCAAACTTCAACACAAGTATTTCTCAAATTCACAACTGCTCAACTAGCACAACTTTAATATCACTACCTTCATGTCTCAAAACAATCATCAAGCATCAAACTTCTCTTAGTATTCAACACACTCATAAGAAAGTTTTTACTAATCTTGAATACCTAGCATATTAGGATTATTTAAGCAAATTACCATGCTACTTAAGACTCTCAAAATAATCTAAGTGAAGCATGAGAGATCAATAGTTTCTATAAAACAAATCCACCACCGTGCTCTATAAGATATAAGTGAAGTACTAGAGCAGTCTGTAGAACAGTCTGTAGAACACACGAAAAACAGAATCTGTCAAAAATAGAACAGTCTGTAGTAATCTGTAACTAACGCAAACTTCTGGAACTCCAAAAAATAAGCCAAAATAGGTAGACCTAGACAATTTGTTTATTGATCAGCAGCAATTGGAATCAATATTTTATCACGTTCTGGTGATTTGTAACAATTATTTTCGTGATCAGAAAGTTTCTGGAATTTTCTGCAAGATCAAATAACTATCATACAAGAAGATCCTATAGGTTAAACTTGGCACAAACACTAATTAAAACATAAAAACACATCTAACCAGAGGCTAGAAAAAATATTTATTGAATAACAGAAGTAAAAATATTGGGTTGTCTCCCAACAAGCGCTTTTCTTTAAAGCCTTTTAGCCAGGCATTGATAATTTTAATGATGCTCACATGAAAGACAAGAATTGAAGCACATAGAGAGCATCATAAAACACGTGACAAACACATCTAAGTCTAACATACTTCCTATGCATAAGCATCTTATAGAAAAACATATTATCATAGCAAGCAAAACTAGCATATGCAAGGAAGCGGAAAGGAACAATAGCAATCTCATCATAACGAGAGGTAATTTAGTAACATGAAAATTTCTATAACCATATTTTCATCTGCCATAATAATTACATGTAGGATCATAAGAAAATTCAACAATATAGCTATCACATAACATATTCTCAACATGATCCACATGCATGCGAAGTTGACACTCTTCCAAAATAGTGGGATTATCATTAAGTAAATTCATGATTTCTCCAAGCCCACTTTTATCAAAAATTTCATAAGATTGAATATTATCCAAATATGTGGGATCTAAAGTTGACACTCTTCCAAACCCACTTTCAATATTATTGCAAACACTATTACCAATCTTATATTCATCATGGGGCTTACATAAATTTTCAAGATCATAAGAAGAATCTTCCTAATCATGATTATTGCAACAGGTAGTGGATTGATACGTCTCCAACGTATCTATAATTTTTGATTGCTCCATGCTATATTATCTACTGTTTTGGACCATATTGGGCTTTATTTTCCACTTTTATATTATTTTTGGGACTAACCTATTAACCGGAGTCCCAAAGATGTAATTGTTGTTTTTGCCTATTTTAGTGTTTCGAAGAAACAGAATATCAAACGGAGTCCAAAGGAATGAAACCTTCGGGAACGTGATTTTCTCAATAAATAAGATCCAGGAGACTTGGACCCTCTGTCAAGAAAGCCACGAGGCGGTCACGAGGGTGGAGGGCGCCCCCCCTAGGGCGCGCCCCCTACCTCGTGGGCCCCTCGAAGCTCCACCGACGTACTCCTTCCTCCTATATATACCTACGTACCCCCAAACGATCAGATACGGAGCCAAAAACCTAATTCCACCGCCGCAACCTTCTGTATCCATGAGATCCCATCTTGGGGCCTGTTAGGAGCTCATGGGAAGGGAATATCCACCACGGAGGGCTTCTACATCATCACCGTAGCCCCTCCGATGAGTGTGAGTAGTTTACCTCAGACCTTGGTCCATAGTTAGTAGCTAGATGGCTTCTTCTCTCTTTTTGGATCTCAAAACCTCTCGTGGAGATCTATACGATGTAATCTTCTTTTTGCGGTGTGTTTGTTGAGACCGATGAATTGTGGGTTTATGATCAAGATTATCTCTGAGCACTATTTGAATCCTCTCTGAATTCTTTTATGTATGATGGGTTATCTTTGCAAGTCTCTTCGAATTATCAGGTTGGTTTGGCCTACTAGATTGGTTTTTCTTGCAATGGGACAAGTGTTTAGCTTTGGGTTCAATCTTGCGGTGTCCTTTCCCAGTGACAGTAGGGGAAGCAAGGCACGTATCGTATTGTTGCCATCGAGGATAACAAGATGGGGTATTTATCATATTGCATGGATTTATTCCTCTACATCATGTCATCTTGCTTAAGGCGTTACTCTGTTTTCTTGAACTTAATACTCTAGATGCATGCTAGATAGCGGTCGATGAGTGGAGTAATAGTAGTAGATGCAGGCAGGAGTCGGTCTACTTGTCTCGGACGTGATGCCTATATACATGATTATACCTAGATACTCTCATAACTATGCTCAATTCTGTCAATTGCTCAACAGTAATTTGTTCACCCACCGTAGAAATACTTATGCTCTTGAGAGAAGCCACTAGTGATATCTATGGCCCCCGGGTCTATTCTCATCTTATCAATCTCCAATCACTTTATTATTACTTTGCTTTTTTACTTTGCCTTTTATTTTACCTTGCATCTTTATATCAAAAATACCAAAAATATTATCTATCATCTCTATCAGATCTCATTCTCGTAAGTGACCGTGAAGGGATTGACAACCCCTAATCGCATTGGTTCCGTTGAGCTATTTGTTTTGTGTAGGTGCGAGGGACTTCATGCGTGGCCTCCCTCTTGGATTGATACCTTGGTTCTCAAAACTAGGGAAATACTTACGCTACTTTGTTGCATCATCCTCTCCTCTTCGGGAAATCCAACGCAAAGGCTCAAGAGGTAGCAAGAAGAAGTTTTGGCACCGTTCTTGGGAGTCTCATAAAATTCAACATACCAAGTACCCATCACAATCCCTTATCTCCCGCATTACATTATTTGCCATTTGCCTCTCGTTTTCCTCTCCACCACTTCACCCTTGCCATTTTATTCGCCCTCTCTTTTTCCGTTTGCCTTTTTCTCGCTCGCTTGTCGTTATGGCTAGTTTTATATCTTCTCCGTTATCTCCCGAGAATGAAGTTCTAAATTTTAAACCAAGGGAGGGACAAAATCTGAAAGATGCTTGGTATAGAATTTGCAATGCTCAAAATAGATCTACCAGGAAGCAATCTACTTCAGTTCTTCTTCGCAATTTTTATGTAGGTGCTAATCCTTGGTATAGATATATCCTTGATACCATTACCAGAGGGAACTTCTTGGGTAGCCACACTTTTGATTCTTATAATGCTATGATAGATTTATTTGGCTCACCATCTCTTTTGGTTAATGGAACTATGTTAACTTTGGAGCATGTAATGCAAAGACTTGAAATTATTGAAAATAAAGTTGGTACCATTGAGTTAATTGAAAATCTAGATAAAAAGATCCACAATCAAATTACCCAATATGGATCTAAGGTAGGAGTAACTTTGAAAAATATTAAGGAAAAGGAACCCATAGTTAATGAGAGAATAAATCAAGATTCCACTAGAATCTATAAACTTGAGGGTATCATTACCAATTTGGGAACCGCTTTTTCTTCCGTTAAGAGTACTCCAAGTTCTTCTAATAAAGTTGCTAAGCTTATGTATGTTCCTAAAAAGAAGGGTGAATCCTCTAGTAAGGAAACTGCGGATCTTAAATCTATAAGTATTCATCCCGATCTTTTTGCTATCATTAAGGAACCATTAGCTAAAAATGAATTTTAAGATCTTGTGCTTAAAAGTTTGATAATTACTAGAAAGAAAGAGAATTCTAAAGATAATAGATGTCTCATTGAAGAATTGCCTATCAAAGATGGCAATACCTATTGGAAATATGCCCTAGAGGAAATAATAAAAGCATTATTATTATATTTCCTTGTTCATGATAATTGTCTTTTATTCATGCTATAACTGTATTATCCGGAAATCGTAATACACGTGTGAATACATAGACTACCATACGTCCCTAGTAAGCCTCTAGTTGACTAGCTCGTTGGTCATGAGATAGTCATGGTTTCACGACTATGGACATAAGATGTCATTGACAAGCGGGATCACGTCATTAGGAGAATGACGTGATGGACAAGACAATCCTAAGCATAGCACAAGATCGTGTAGTTCGTTTTGCTAGAGCTTTTCCAATGTCAAGTATCTCTTCCTTAGACCATGAGATCATGTAACTCCCGGATACCGTAGGTGTGCTTTGGGTGTACCAAGCGTCCTACAACGTAATCGGGTGACTATAAAGGTGCACTACAGGCATCTCCGAAAGTATCTGTTGGGTTGACACGGATCGAGGCCCGGGATTTGTCACTCCGTGTTCACGGAGAGGTATCCTTGGGCCCACTTTCGGTAGTGCATCATCATAATGAGCTCAAGGTGACCAAGTGTCTGGTCACGGGATCATGCATTACGGTGCGAGTAAAGTGACTTGCAGTAACTTGAGGCTGAGCGAGGTATTGGGATACCGACGATCGAGTCTCGCAAGTAACATACCGTCGACAAAGGGAATAGAATACGGGGTTGCTTGAACCCTTGACATCGTGGTTCATCCGATGACAACATCGAGGAGCATGTAGGAGCCAACATGGGTATCCAGATCCGCTGTTGGTTATTGACATGAGGTCGTCTCGGTCATGTCTGCATGTCTCCACGAACCGTAGGGTCTACACATAAGGTTCGGTGGCGCTAGGGTTATTAGGAAGACAAGTATGTGATTACCGAATGTTGTTGGAGTCCCGGATGAGATCCGGACGTCACGAGGAGTTAGGAATGGTCCGGAGGTAAAGATTTATATATGGAAAGTGGTTAAGCGGACTCAGGAAAGTTTGAGGTATCACTTAATGTCTGGGGCCACCTTGGGAGGGTTCGGAGGTCCACGGGAGGGCCACCCCTCCCGGGGCCACATGGGCTGTGTGGGAGAGGAGCCAGCCCCTAGTGGGCTGGGCGCGCCTCCCACCAAGGCCCATGAGGCTAGGGCATGGGGAGGAAACCCTAAAAGGGGCGAGGGCCCCCTGGCTTGGGGCAAGCCACCCTTTTTCCTCCTCCCCTTTGGCCGCCGCCCCATCTAGGGTTTCCCCTAGATGGCCGGCCCCCCTTGCCCTCTCCTCCTATATATAGAGGGGTGAGGGGAGGGCTGCAACCTACAATTGAAGGCGCAGCCCCTCCCCTCCCCAACACCTCTCTTTCTCCGTACGAGCGTGGCGAAGCCTGGCCGGGAGAACTGCTGTACCAATTGCACCACGCAGCGTCGTGCTGCCATTGGAGTTGTCTTCCTCAACCTCTCCTTCATCCTTGCTGGATCAAGGCGGAGGAGACGCCATCGTCCGTCGTGTGTTGAGCGCAGAGGTGCTGTCCTTTCAGTAACTTGGTCATCGGTGATCGGAATCACGTTGGGAGCGACTCCATCATCACCACTCCCTCGAGCAGCTTCCATTACTCGATCTACAAGTGGTATGTAGATGCAAACTCACTCCCTTGACTCGTTGCTTAGATGAACTCATAGATAGATCTTGGTGAAACCGTAGGAAAATTTTAATTTTCTGCAACGTTCCCCAACAATACCTAGATCTATCCTTGCTTTTATGCCTAGCTAGGGGCGTTAAACGATAGCGCTTGTTGGGAGGCAACCCAATTTTATTTTAGTTTTTTTGTTTCTGTTTAGGAATAAATAATACATCTACCTTCTGTTTAGATGTGGTTTTATCTTTTGATTAGTGTTTGTGCCAAGTTAAACCTATAGGATCTTCTTGGATGATAGTTATTTGATCTTGCTGTAATTTCCAGAAACTTTCTGTTCACGAAAACAATTATTAAAAATCACCAGAACGTGATAAAATAGTGATTCCAATTTCTTCTGATCAATAAACAAATTTCATAGGTCGTCCTATTTTGGCTGATTTTTTGGAGTTCCAGAAGTTTGCGTTAGTTACAGATTACTACAGACTGTTCTGTTTTTGACAGATTCTGTTTTTCGCGTGTTGTTTGCTTATTTTGATGAATCTATGGCTAGTAAAATAATTTATAATCTAAGTTGGAATACAGTAGGTTTAACACCAATATAAATAAAGAATGACTTCATTACAGTACATTGAAGTGGTCTTTTGTTTTCTTTAAGCTAGCAGACTCACGAGATTTACTGTTGAGTTTTGTGTTGTGAAGTTTTCAAGTTTTGGGTGAAATCTTTTGATGGATTATGGAACAAGGAGTGGCAAGAGCCTAAGCTTTGGGATTCCCATGGCACCCCCAAGATAATCTAGGGACACCAAAAAGTCAAAGCTTGGGGATGCCCGGAAGGCATCCCTCTTTAAATCTACTTCCATCGGTAACTTTACTTGGAGCTATATATTTATTCACCACATGATATGTGTTTTTCTTGGAGCGTCTTGTATGATTTGAGTCTTTGCTTTTTAGTTTACCACAATCATCCTTGCTGTACACACCTTTTGAGAGAGCCATACATGAATTGGAACTTGTTAGAATACTCTATATGCTTCACTTATATCTTTTGAGCTTTATAGTTTTGCTCTATGTGCTTCACTTATATCTTTTGAGCTTTATAGTTTTGCTCTAGTGCTTCACTTATATCTTTTAGAGCACGGTGGTGGATTTGTTTTATAGAAACTATTGATCTCTCATGCTTCACTTAGATTATTTTGAGAGTCTTTAATAGCATGGTAATTGCTTAATAATAATAATATGCTTGGTATTCAAGATTTGTAAAACTTTCTTTTGAGTGCGTTGAATACTAAGAAAAGTTTGATGCTTGATAGCTGTTTTGAGATATGAAGATGGTGATATTAGAGTCATGCTAGTTGAGTAGTTGTGAATTTGAGAAATACTTGTGTTAAAGTTTGTGATTCCGTAGCATGCGCATTATGGTGAACCGTTATGTGATGAAGTCGGAGCATGATTTATTTATTGATTGTCTTTCTTATGAGTGGCGATTTAGACGTGATGGTCTTTTCCTACCGATCTATCCCCCTAGGAGCATGTGCGCAATACTTTGCTTTGATAACTTCTAAATTTTTGCAATAAGTATATGAGTTCTTTATGACTAATGTTGAGTCCATGGATTATACGCATTTTTCCCATCCTTCCACCATTGCTAGCCTCTCTAATACCGCGCATTTTTCGCCAGTATCATACACCCACCATATACCTTCCTCAAAACAGCCATCATACCTACCTATCATGGCGTTTCCATAGCCATTCCGAGATATATTGCCATGCAACTTTCCACCATCCCGTTTATTATGACACGCTCCATCATTGTCATATTGCTAGCATGATCATGTAGTTGACATCGTATTTGTGGCAAAGCCACCGTTCATAATTCTTTCATACATGTCACTCTTGATTCATTGCATATCGATACCCTACACGGAGGCATTCATATAAGTCATAATTTGATCTAAGTATCGAGTTGTAACTGTTGAGTTGTAAGAAAATAAAAGTGTGATGATCATCATTTTTAGAGCATTGTCCCAAGTGAGGAAAGGATGATGGAGACTATGATTCCCCCATAAGTTGGGATGAGACTCCGGACGAAAAAAAAGAGGCCATAAAAAAAGAAAAGGCCCAAATAAAAAATAAAAAATGAGAGAAAAAGAGAGAAGGGACAATTTTACTATCCTTTTACCACACTTGTGCTTCAAAGTAGCACCATGATCTTCATAATAGAGAGTCTCTCATTTTATCACTTTCATATACTAGTAGAATTTTACATTATAGAACTTGGCTTGTATATTCCAATGATGGGCTTCCTCAAATTGCCCTAGGTCTTCGTGAGCAAGCGAGTTGGATGCACACCCACTTAGTTTCTTTTTATGAGCTTTCATATACTTATAGCTCTAGTGCATCCGTTGCATGGCAATCCCTACTCACTCACATTGATATCTATTGATGGGCATCTTCATAGCCCGTTGATACGCCTAGTTGATGTGAGACTATCTTCTCCCTTTTTGTCTTCTCCACAACCACCATACTATTCCACATATAGTGCTATATCCTTGGCTCACGCTCATGTATTATGTGAAGATTGAAAAGTTTTGAAAATTTCAAAAGTATGAAACAATTGCTTGGCCTGTCATCGGGGTTGTGCATGATTTAAATACTTTGTGTGGTGAAGATGGAGCATAGCCAGACTATATGATTTTGTAGGGATAACTTTCTTTGGCCATGTTATTTTGAGAAGAAATAATTGCTTTGTTAGTATGCTTGAAGTATTATTATTTTTATGTCAATATGAACTTTTGTCTTGAATCTTTGGATCTGAATATTCATACCACAATTAAGAAGAATTACATTGAAATTATGCCAAGTAGCACTCCGCATCAAAATTCTCTTTTTATCATTTACCTACTCGAGGAATGACGAGAATTAAGCTTGGGATGCCTAATCGTCTCCAACGTATCTATAATTTTTGATTGCTCCATGCTATATTATCTCTTTGTTTTGGACCATATTGGGCTTTATTTTCACTTTTATATTATTTTTGGGACTAACCTATTAACAGGAGGTGACCCGAAATTGTTGTTTTTTTGCCTATTTAAGTGTTTCGAAGAAAAGGAATATCAAACGGAGTCCAAATGGAATGAAACCTTCGGGAACGTGATTTTCTCAACAAATAAAAT
Source organism: Aegilops bicornis (assembly GCA_021605145.1). Taxonomy (NCBI): domain Eukaryota; kingdom Viridiplantae; phylum Streptophyta; class Magnoliopsida; order Poales; family Poaceae; genus Aegilops; species Aegilops bicornis. The sequence goes on from JAHIAL010000020.1 coordinate 2,725,719, forward strand.
CCAGGAGACTTGGACCCTCCGTCAAGAAAGCCACGAGGCGGTCACAAGGGTGGAGGGCGCCCCCCCTAGGGCATGCCCCCTGCCTCGTGGGCCCCTCGAAGCTCCACCGACGTACTCCTTCCACCTATATACCTCGTGCCCCCAAGCGATCGAGATCACGGAGCCAAAAACCTAATTCCACCGCCGCAACCTTCCATCCACGAGATCCCATCTTGGGGCATGTTAGGAGCTCATGGGAAGGGAATATCCACCACGGATCGATGCCTCCTCGTGAGTTCAAACAGCCCCAAGATGGGATCTCACGGAGTCTGAAGGTTGCGGCGGTGGAATTAGGTTTTTGGCTCCGAATCTGGTAGTTTGGGGGAATGCATTAGGTATATATAGGAGGAAGAGTACGCCGTTGGTGGAGCAATGTGGGGCCCACGAGGGTGCAGGCGCGCCTGGGGGTAGGCGTGCCCCTACCTCGTGGCTTCCTCGGTAGCTTTCTTGGCGTAGGGTCCAAGTCCTCTGGATCACGTTCGTTCGAAATCACGTTCCCGAAGGTTTCATTCCGTTTGGACTCCGTTTGATATTCTTTTTCTGCGAAACTCTGAAATAGGCAAAAAACCATCAATTCTGGGTTGGGCTTCCGGTTAATAGGTTAGTCCCAAAAATAATATAGAAGTGTATAATAAACCCAATAATGTCCAAAACAGAAGATAATATAGCATGGAGCAATCAAAAATTATAGATACGTTGGAGACGTATCAGCGGCAAAAGCCGAAAATTTAGATAAGAAAGTTTTAATGTTTCGTTCACAAATTCTTCAGCTGACAAGGACAGTGAAGATTTTGAACGGGTTTCAAATAGAACGCACATGAAGAATTTGTGAACAGACTGGGTTGAGTTTAGCATAGAGGGGAAGGGTCCGATCACATTCACTTAGAAGAAAAGGCAACTTGAAGAAATAGCAATAAGTGAATGATGTAGAGGACTTAAACTCAATTATATATATATATATATAGTCAATGAACAACAACGACGGAAACAGTGAAGATATTTGCAAACTTGAAGAAATTGAACAACCGAGGAATTTCAAAACTGAAGAAAAACTCAAATTGAAGAATTTCAACTTTTGTTGGTGGCGTGACCCCCCGTATAAGAATGATGATTTCAGACGCCGTGTACAATTGTCGTAGGGCTCGGAGAATTAAATTCTTCATTAATTTCTTCACACTTAGAGGGTTAGTCTTCATTGATTTAAGAAAAACGTTACTTTGTGTGTTGCACATCTAAGTAGTCAATTTTGCATTAGTGTTAGGATGTGTGTCCTTTTCAAAGGAAATTTGAAGATTCTAAGATATTTAGCTCACACCGCAACTTGCTAAATCTCTTCTCATCCGAGGGCTTTGTAAAGATATCAGCTAGTTGTTCTTCAGTCTTCACGTGCTCGATAGAGATGTCGCCCTTCAACACATGATCATGAAGAAAATGATGACGAATCTGAATGTGCTTTGTCTTCGATTGCTGAACTAGGTCACGAGAAATCTTGATGGCACTCTCATTGTCACGGTAGAGAGGCACATTCTTCACATTGATGCCGTAGTCCTTGAGGGTTTGCTTCATCTATAGCAATTGAGCATAGCACGAACCAGCAGCAATGTACTCAGCTTCAAAGAAGATGAGAGTGATACTGTGATTACGCTTCTTCGAGGACCAAGATACCAAGGATCGTCCCGAGGAAATGGCATGTGCCTGATGTTGACTTACGGTCCACCACGATCACCAAAGATAGTCGTAGTCCTGAATATCCAATGAGATCAAAAGCCGAGCCCTTGGGGTACCATAATCCAAGTGTTGGAGTGTGAGCTAGATATCAAAGAATATGCTTCACAACCTTATGGTGTGATTCCTTCGCTGTAGCTTGAAAGCGGGCACACATGCAAACACTAAGCATAATATCTGGCCTAGATGCACATAAATAAAATAAAGAGCCAATCATGGAGCGGTATACCTTTTAATCGAAGTCAATACCATTTTCAATAGTGCATAGATGGCTATTTGTGGGCATAGGGATTTTGACGCCTTTGCAATCTTGCATGCCAAATTTCCTCAACACATCCTTGAGGTATTTGTAGCGACCTGACCCAAAATCGGTCAAATCTCTGTGTCTGTACCATCCCAAGATCATGCTGGTACTCACAGTACATCGATATAGTAATCAAAGTTCAATCACACCTGAACTTTATTACACGATTCTCATATAGAGTCTTTATTACAAGAGAATAAATTCGGCTCAAGGCCAACTCATGAGAAATAAACTACTAATGCTGCGGAAGCGTCGAAGGTAAAGCGAGTCCATCCGACTCCAAAGGGCAATCGCCAAGCGCGGAGCGTAGCCTCACTCCTGATCGGAAAATATCTCTGCAACATAATACGTTGCAGCCATGTAGGTCGACTTTTGGAATAAGGCGGCAAGTCATGAAGAATAACAATAATAGAGTTACTACACTATATGCATTTTGGTACGTGGAGCTCTAAGTTTCATCATTTTGCGTAAAGCCAATTTTATCCTACTACAAGGACTTGTTTGCAAATTACTACAAATTGTTGGTAGTTATTGAGATGGTTCCGCCAACCAATATCTCGTTCCCAAATTATTAAGTCATAAACCCTCAAATTAATTCATTAGTTTCGATGTTGAGAATTCCGAATACTTCCAAGGTCCAGAGGCTCAAATGTCCGTGAATCGGGACACGGCTAATCGATTAGGTTATAACTTTCTGCAGAGGCTAGCGCACTTTCCCGCAAGAATCATTCCCTCCTTTTAAAGTCTTCGCACTTCATGGTGTTTGAAGAAGGGACGAATGAAACAGGGTCTTCCAAAGAGTTCTTAAGCTCTTTGCCGTACCCATCCAATCCTACCGTTCTTCTACATCTCGTAGTACCGTCCAGCCAGCGTCACTACTAGGGTTGACCCAGCCAGAGCCCATAATGGCTTGCGGTGCCTGCAGTAAGCTTCGGTCATGGGGCATCCATCCTTCTCTTTGTGGCTGGGTGAAGCTTTCCGCAGGATGTCGTGGCGCTTCTCCATGCATCCCGGCCACCACTGGGTGCTCCAGGTGCCGTCGGCAACCGCCCTCCACCCGGTAGTGATTTTCAAGTCCTTCTTGATCATTGTAGTTCAGGGGTTGTCATCATCATTGACTCTCACATCTTGCTTATGAATTTCACTCATACCCAAAACCGTCTACGAGCATAGCAAAGTAACTACTACGTCCGGGGTCATGCAAGGGATTGGTTCATCCTACCACATGATACTACTCAAGTTTAATGACTTCAAGATTTCACTCTTGCATGCATGGTGGGGTGGTGACAACTACTAATGCACAAAAACATAGGTATAGAAATAACATGATCAAGACTTGCCTTGCCGATGATCCTCGTAAGTTAAAAAGTCGTAGTAGCAAGCTTCGCACTCCGGAAACTCTACCGAGACAAACAATAACACAATAAGCACAAAGTAATAGGATCACACAACATAACAAAAGTAACATAACACAACAAAACAATCAAAACCAAATCCAAAAGAAAAACTCAAAGAAAAATCATTCAAAGCTTCCCTACTTCAAACAATAGCTAGAAATAGTTTTTATATAACAAAAATTCCTTAATATAACCTAATCATGGTTTTAAGTTAACTTAACAGAAAAGGATTCACTAAGCAACTAGGAGCAAAAGGAATTAATTAAAAAGCTATTATAAAACTCATTTTAGGTCTAATCCAATTTACATTAAGAAAATAATTTAAAACTTTTATTAATTATAAATAAAAGTTCAACTATTAGGATGACAGAAACTAACCTAGAATAACTAATCACAAGTTAAAAATAAATTAATTTACTAATTAATTTAATAGGAAAACAGGAACTAGTTAATTAATTAGGATTAATAGGATTCTGCTTAAAACTAATTATTTATTAATCCTAAAATACCCAAGTTAATTTCTAGGGTTTGGCAATGTCAAAATAAAGTGATGACAAAAAGAATCATGCAAAAATAAATTTTCTAACTAAAGTTATAGCAGATTTACTATTCTGACCAAAACTAAAATAAAGCAATTTTAATTATTTTTAACATAGCTAAATATATATTCTACAGAAACTACACAAAATTTGCAATCCAACAAAAAAAAAGAATCATATAAAAATATTAAACAGAATAAAAGATATACATTTTGAAAAGCGAAACTATTCGCTAAAACAGAAAATCAAAATAAAAGGAAAAAGGCCTAATGGGCCTATCATGCACTAGGCGTAGTTTAGTCTAAACGGGCCTAGGTTTAAAACTAAACGAACCGGCCTAAACAAATAAACCTAAACTAAAAATAAACCGATCGGACCGGCCGGTTTTCTAACTAAAACCTACCCCTTCGGGGGCTTCTAATCTTAGCCGTAGATCTACGATCGGACGGGGGAGGGGTGAGGCCGGTGACTTACCGGACTCCGGCGACGGCAAGCGAAAGTCGTCAGGCGTCCGAGGCGTCGGCGAGCTCGGCGACTCGTCGGGAGATGCTTGCACGAAACGGGGAGGGTTCGGTGTTAGGGAGGGTCGGGTGCACAGGCGTCGTGGCGGCAACAATGGCGGCGGGGAGGGTTCGGGATTCCGGCTGACGTCGAAGTGGAGGAAGAGGGTCTGTGAGCTCGGGGGAATGGGGTGGGGCTCGGCCCTTTATAGCCACAGGGTCGGGCTTACTCGGAAGGGCATCGGGGTGGTCGGGGATCCGGATCCTTGGGATCCGGTGGATCTCCCATGAGGGCGATGGCGTGGGCGAGGGAAGAAAGATTAAGTGGTCCCACGAGTCGTGAGGGAAGAGAGAGAGGGCGAGGTGGTGGCCAAGCCTAGGCTTTTCGGTGCTTGGGGCGAGGGGATCTTGGCTGGGCTGGCCGTGGGCTGCCCGATTAGGCCGGCTCAGCTGGGCTGGCGCAGAGGTGATGGGTGAGGTACTGGGCACAGGGTGGCTTTGGTGGCGCCGAGGGGTTTTCTTTATTTTTTTAAATAAAACAAAAACAAAAATAAAACAGTATCTATAAATATTTTATATAGGGTATATATATACCAAAATGATCAGGGGAAAATTCCCTTTCATTTGAACATTTTTCTAAAGGCAAAATCCAAACTTTATAAAAATCCATTTTTTTCCAAATTCAAATAAATTTCAGATTTGAATCCAAATCTTTTGGCATTGTTTCCTCTGATGTTTTTGGAGTGTCATGTTTGCTCCTCTCATACTTTTGATCAAGTATTATCAGGCTTAGTTTTGAAATGTTTCCCACATGCCAAAGTTTGAAATTCAAATTCAAAACTCAACTTGCTCAAAACTTCAAATGGCATTCAAATTCAAACAGGATGCATAGGATGCTTAGCTATAATTGTAAAACATTCCAAATAGGAAATTTGGGATGTTACAAACCTACCACCTTAAGATGAATCTAGTCCTCGAGATTCTGGTTAACTAGCAAATAGGTGCGGGTGGTCTCAAGAAGATCTTCTTCAAGGCTCCCAGTGGCTTCTTCCTCGGTGTGGTGACTCCACGGCACCTTGCAAAATTTGATGACCTTCTTTGCGGGTGACTCGCTTGCGGTCTCGAGAATTCTCGACGGGTTTCTCCTTGTAAGTCGATCACTATCAAGCTGTATGGCCTCTAGGGGCCTTTGTGTCTCTCAACGGAACATCGGCCATGTCGGCATGACACTTCTTCACCGAGAAACATGGAAGACATCATGAACTCCGGACAATCCTTCCGCAATTCCAACTTGTATGCAACTTCTCCCACGACGTTTGAGGATTTTGTATGGGCCAATGAATCGGGTGCTAACTTTCCTTTGACTCCAAACCTCTTGATCCCACGAAGTGAGACACACGAAGATATGCTCGGTCTCCGACTTCGTAAGTTACCTCCTTGCGCTTCTTGTCGGCATAACTCTTACTGTCTCGATTGTGCTATCTTGAGCCTGTCTCGAATCAGCTTGACTTTCTCTTCGAATCCTTGATAAGATCGGGACCGAAAAGTGATCGATCTCCAACACTATCCCACAAAGAATGGTGTTCTCGCACCTCCTTCCGTGATAGAGCTTGAAAGGGCCATCTTCAAACTGGATTGATAAGCTGTTGTTGTACGAGAACTCTGTGTATGGCAAATTATCATCCCAGCTAGACCCATAGTCTAGCACACAAGCTCTCAACATGTCCTCCGAATCGATTGACTCTCTCGGTCCATCCATCTGCCTCATACATGAAAAAATCTTGAATTCCAGCCTCGTACCCAAAGTTTCATGCAACCGCTTCCAAAACTTTGAGGTAAACTGTGTTCCTCTATCGACACGATTTTCCTCGGAACTCCATGCGGACATACGATCCTGGTCATGTATATCTTGGCCAACTTAGCACTGGTATAGGTAGTCTTCACGGGAATGAAGTGAGCTACCTTGGTCAAACGATCAACCACTACCCGGATAGAATCATAACCTGAGCGGGTCCCGGTAATCCCTGTGATGAAATCCATTCCAAGTTTCTCCCATTTCCAATCGGGAATCGGCAAAGGTTGAAGTAACCTGGCGGCTTCGATGTTACGCCTTTACACGTTGACAAACATCGCATACGGCTACATACTCGGCAATATCCTTCTTCATACCTGTCCACGTAAACTTTGCTTCAAATCCGTGTACATCTTGGTGTTGCGGGGTGAATCGAAATCTGATGAATCATGAGCCTCTGAAGAATTAGCTTCACGAGCTCGGGATCATTGGGCACATAAATGCGATCCTCGAACCATATGGCTCCGTGATTCATCCTTACGAAATCCTTTAGCTTTTCCTTCATTCATCTTTTCTTTATCTCATCAATTTCCTTGTCCGACTTACGGGCTTCACGAATCCTTTCGGCCAAAGTGGACTAAACTTCGGAAGTTGCAACATATCCTCTCGGAACTATCTCCGATCGGAGATCTCTCGAGGTCATCGACTAACTCCGGGTAATCCTCCTGCTGTAAGGGTGTTCACATAACTCTTACGGCTCAAAGCATCTGCTACAACATTAGCTTTACCGGGGTGGTAATGCAATCTCATGTCATAGTCCTTTATCAACTCTAGCCATCTCCTCTGCCTGAGGTTCAGCTCTTTCTGCGTGAAAATATACTTCAAGCTCTTATGATGCGTGTAAACATCACAACGGTTTCCGATGAGGAAATGTCTCCAGTCTTGAGTGCATGCACTACATTTGCTAACTCCAAATCATGTGTGGCATAATTCAGCTCGTGTGGTCGTGGTTATGCGGAGGTATAAGCTACAACTTTTCCTTCCTGCATGAGTACTCCTCCGAGTCCACGGCGAGAAGCGTCACAATATACCGTAATCCTTGTGTATGTCCGGCAAAATCAATCTTGGGGCTGTAACCAAAAGTTTCTTCAATTCACTGAAAACTGGCTTCACAAGCCTCGGTCCAAACATACTTGGCTTCCTTCTTCAACAGCTCGGTCATGGGTTTGGCAATCTTGAGAAATTCTCAATAAACCTCCGATAATATCCTCATGAAGTCCGAGAAAATCGCGGATCTCCTTGGTATCGTGGTGGGTATTTGCCAATCGGTGGTGATACAACCTTGGTGGGGTCAATTGCTATTCCTTCTCCTGAAATAACATGTCCGAGGAATCCGACTTCCTTCAGCCAGAATTCACATTTCTTGAACTTGGCATACAAGCGATGTTCTCGAAGTTTCTCGTAACTAGACGCAAATGTTCCTTATGCTCTTCCTCGCTCTTGGAGAAAATCAGTATATCATCGATGAACACCACGACAAACTTGTCCGGATATTCCATAAATACCTTGTTCATCAAATTCATGAAGTATGCAGAGCATTAGTCAATCCAAATGACATGACGGTATACTCATATAAACCATACACGGTAGTGAATGCTGTTTTGGGTATATCCTTTTCACGGATCTTCAATCGATGATACCACGATCGAAGATCGATCTTGGAGAATACCTTGGCTCCAACTAGCTGATCAAATAAATCATTAATCATCGGTAGAGGGTACTTGTTCTTGATGGTCACGTCGTTCAACGAGCGATAATCAACAACCATTCTCAAGGTTCCATCCTTCTTCTCTACCAAAAGAACTGGGGCTCCCCAAGGTGATGAGCTTGGCGAATATATCCCTTCTCCAATAGCTCATTAATTTGATTCTTGATCTCCTTCAAATCGTTCGGTGGCATCCGATAAGGTCTCTTGGATATTGGGGCTGTGCCGCAATAACTCAATCAAAAATTCAATGTCCCCTGTCGGTGGCATTCCTGGTAATTCCTCCTAAACACATCGGAAAGTCTTGCACTCGGGCACTTCCTCTGAACAACTCCCGTGAGAATGCACTGGTTCTTCATCTGGTACATGCTGGCTACATACTTGATCCTCTTCGCTCCGGGGTGGTGAGCGAGAATCGACTTCTTGAGCACGATCTATGTTCCCTTCAAACTTCGTCAACCAATCCATGCCTAGGATTACATCCAAGGTCTGAGTTTCCAACACTATGAGGTCTGCGGAAATTTATGGTTCCCGATGTTGAGGGTTGCATGACGGCCTAAGCCGCCATCATTTCTCCTCTGCAGGCCCGGCGAAGGGGGCTTCTAAGGGTTTTAGTGGGCAACCCGTACTTTTCCACAACTACCCTTGATATGAATGAATGCGTTGCACGAGAATCAAAGAGTACCAATCTTGAGCGTGAATTCAATAAAACTTACCAACCACGATTGTCCGGCTGATCATAGGCGTCCTCCACGTCGATGTGATTCACACGAGCACGAGGGAGCGGGTTAGGCTTCTTATTTGAGCTTCCATTGCCGTTTCCATTCCTCCGCTTGGCCTCCGGGCAATCGGTGGCGTAGTGCCCTGTCTTCCGCACTTGAAGCAGTGATGTGGCTCGGATCCTTCGAGCCGGGCAGAACGGTGCTGATTGCCATTACCATTGCCATTGCCATTGCCATGGCCTGACTTGTTGTCCTGGTTGCGGTTGTTCCCATTTCCTCCATGGTTATGACCTCCATGGTTATGATGGATGTGCCCTCCTGAGTACGGTGCATAACGGGGCTTCTGCTGAGCTCCGGAGTTGTGTTTCCCCTGGCTGTACTTCCGCTTGCGGCTTTCTCTCTGCTGCTTGCCTTCAAGAATGGTGGCCTTGTCTACCAGCTCACGGTAGTTGTTGAAGGTAGCCACAATGAGTTGCATGCTCAGTTCATCATTGAGTCCCTCAAGGAACTTCTCACCTTGGCGGCATACGTGGCCCACATCATCGAGGGCATAGCGAGCAAGCTTGCTGAACTCATCCACGTCTTGTGCCACGATGCGGTTCCCCTGGCGTAAGTTGCGGAACTCACGCTTCTTGAGACTCATGGCTCCGGTGAGACATGAGCGGTGCGGAAGGCTTCGCTGGAATTGATCCCATGTGATGGCACCAATGGGAAAAGTGGCGGTGTAGTTCTCCCACCAAGAAGCTGCAGGTCCATCAAGTTGATGCGCTGACAAAGCGCACCTTCTCGACATCGGTGCATCCAACGGTGACTAGCTCTCTTCCGATTTTGCGGAGCCAATCATCAGCCACAATTGGCTCGGTGCTACTAGAGAACACCGCGGATTCAACCTTAGAAATCGAGTCAAGTTGTCCCACGATGGGTGGTGGCGGTGGATTGTTGGCGGTGTTGTTACGATTACGAATAAGGAGTCTGCATCGGTGCATTACGCTGCTTTGGAGCATTTGGGTGAGCTCCGGCGGGAAACCAGTGTCACGTCTCGGAGGCATCTGGTGTTTTGGAGTGGATGAGAAATTAGAATAGAACAATGGTCTATGAGGAATAACACTACCCATATGAATGCACAAACAAAACACACCAATCATTTATTCATTCCACTCAAACATGGTTCAAACTCGATTACAAAAGCTCACGACTAATCGAAGGAAAAACATCGGCCTAACTGATCGTCGAAAAAGATAAAAGATAACATGGTGGTCGACTAAAAAGTCTTCATCAGTGGCGCCTCCTCTTGGGGTTTCCTTGATTGGTACTCCTTCGAAATCCTGATCATTGCTCACGAGGGGTCCTTCATCTCCACTCGGATAAAGGTCCTCTCCCAAGTCCATCTTTTTCCTCTATCGCGGCAAGCTTCATCTTGGTCGTCGACTATCTCCATGAAGTCCGTGATTTCTTCCTCATGGCCAAGGAAGTCTCACGCGTGCCTTCTCCTCCGATTCGATTCGCGGAACAAAAGCTTCCGGTGTGTCTTCGAAGTTACTACAGTCCGAATCTCCCGTTTCTCGAGAAGACACTCCAAGTCTGGACATAAGAGAGAATGGAATCGTCCTCGACGGCACGGATGATATCTCCATTCCTTGCCCTGCGAGAAACCATGGCGAGGTCTGCAGTGATCGAGCTCGGCCACTGTACTCCTCTCGGAGATGTCCAAGTGCTCGATAGATCGCCACGTCCCTTCCGATGATCCGGTTGAACTCGGTGAACTCAAAGTTGATAGGCTCCGTGTGTCCTCCAAAGGTTCTCCCAGGATATGCACTTCAATCACCTTGGCGGGTGTCCGTCGGAAGTGCATTGGTTGGCTTCCCGGTGATCGAGGGCGAGCTATCTTCAGCTTCTTTACCATCTGGACCAGCTTCTGCCAAGGGCATCGTCTCATCGGCGGCAAAACTCCGTAGCAAACTGGGTGAACTTCGGCGGCCATCTAGAATGTTGCAAAGGGAGAAGAGTCGTAATAGAACAGGGAGAATTTACGGAATGAAAAGGATTTAAAGTAAATGGTCTCTGCTAATGGCTTTCCGATCCTAGGGGTTACGATCCTCACGGTCAAGTGTGCTCGATACCATCTCATGGCGACTGACCCAAAATCGGTCAAATCTACGTATGCATACCATCCCAAGATCATGCTGGTACTCACGATTACATCGATATAGTAATCAAAGTTCAATCACACCTGAACTTTATTACACGATTCTCATATAGAGTCTTTATTACAAGAGAATAAATTGGCTCAAGGCCAACTCATGAGAAATAAACTACTAATGCTGCGGGCGTCGAAGGTAAAGCGAGTCCATCCGACTCCAAAGGGCAATCGCCAAGCGCCGAGCGTAGCCTCACTCCTCGATCGGAAAATATCTACGCAACATAATACGTTGCAGCCATGTAGGTCGACTTTGGAATAAGTCGGCAAGTCATGAAGAATAACAATAATAGAGTTACTACACTATATGCATTTTGGTTGTGGAGCTCTAAGTTTCATCATTTTGCGTAAAGCCAATTTTATCCTACTACAGTGGACTTGTTTGCAAATTACTACAAATTGTTGGTAGTTATTGAGATGGTTCCGCCAACCAATATCTCGTTCCCAAATTATTAAGTCATAAACCCCTCAAATTAATTCATTAGTTTTAGTGTTGAGAATTCCGAATACTTCCAAGGTCCAGAGGCTCAAATGTCCGTAACCGGGGACACGGCTAATCGATTAGGTTATAACTCTGCAGAGGCTAGCGCACTTTCCCATAAGAATCATTCCCTCCTTTTAAAGTCTTCGCACTTCATGGTGTTTGAAGGCGGGGACGAATGAAACAGGGTCTTCCAAAGAGTTCTTCTGGCTACTGCCGGTACCCATCCAATCCTACCGTTCTTCTACATCTCGTAGTACCGTCCAGCCAGCGTCACTACTAGGGTTGACCCAGCCAGAGCCCATAATGGCTTGCGGCTGCACATGTAAGCTTCCGGTCATGGGGCATCCATCCTTCTCTTCGTGGCTGGGTGAAGCTTTCCTCGAGGATGTCATGGCGCTTCTCCATGCATCCCCGGCCACCACTGGGTGCTCCAGGTGCCCACAAATCCTCCACCCAGTAGTGATTTTCCGAAGTCCTTCTTGATCATTGTAGTTCAGGGGTTGTCATCATCATTGACTCTCACATCTTGCTTATGAATTTCACTCATACCCAAAACCCGCTTCTCTGAGCATAGCAAAGTAACTACTACGTCCGGGGTCATGCAAGGATTGGTTCATCCTACCACATGATACTACTCAAGTTTAATGACTTCAAGATTTCACTACTGCATGCATGGTGGGGTGGTGACAACTACTAATGCACAAAAACATAGGTATAGAAATAACATGATCAAGACTTGCCTTTGCCGATGATCCTCGTAAGTTAAAGAGTCGTAGTAGCAAGCTTCAGACTCCGGAAACTCTACCGAGACAAACAATAACACAATAAGCACAAAGTAATAGGATCACACAACATAACAAAAGTAACATAACACAACAAAACAATCAAAACCAAATCCAAAAGAAAAACTCAAAGAAAAATCATTCAAAGCTTCCCTACTTCAAACAATAGCTAGAAATAGTTTTTATATAACAAAAAATTCCTTAATATAACCTAATCATGGTTTTAAGTTAACTTAACAGAAAAGGATTCACTAAGCAACTAGGAGCAAAAGGAATTAATTAAAAGCTATTATAAAACTCATTTTAGGTCTAATCCAATTTACATTAAGAAAATAATTTAAAACTTTTATTAATTATAAATAAAAAGTTCAACTATTAGGATGACAGAAACTAACCTAGAATAACTAATCACAAGTTAAAAATAAATTAATTTACTAATTAATTTAATAGGAAAACAGAACTAGTTAATTAATTAGGATTAATAGGATTCTGCTTAAAACTAATTATTTATTAATCCTAAAATACCCAAGTTAATTTCTAGGGTTTGGCAATGTCAAAATAAAGTGATGACAAAAAGAATCATGCAAAATAAATTTTCTAACTAAAGTTATAGCAGATTTACTATTCTGACCAAAACTAAAATAAAGCAATTTTAATTATTTTTAACATAGCTAAATATATATTCTACAGAAACTACACAAAATTTGCAATCCAACAAAAAAAGAATCACTCAAAAATATTAAACAGAATAAAAGATATACATTTTTGAAAAGCGAAACTATTCGCTAAAACAGAAAATCAAAATAAAAGGAAAAAGGCCTAATGGGCCTATCATGCACTAAGGCGTAGTTTAGTCTAAACGGGCCTAGGTTTAAAACTAAACGAACCGCCTAAACAAATAAACCTAAACTAAAAATAAACCGATCGGACCGCCGGTTTTCTAACTAAAACCTACCCCTTGAGGGCTTCTAATCTTAGCCGTAGATCTACGATCGGGACGGGGGAGGTGAGGTAGGTGACTTCAGGACTCACGGCGGCGGCCGGGCGAAAAGTCTTGTCAGGCGTCGAGCGAGCTCAGCGACTCGTCGGGAGATGCGCCTGAGCACGAGGAGGGTTCGGTGGTGTTGGGGAGGTCGGGGTGCACCAGGCGTCGTGGCCAGCAACAATGGCGGCGGGAGGTTCGATTCCGCTGACGTCGGCGGGAGGAAGAGGTCTGCCGAGCTCTCGGGGAATGGGGTCAGGGGCTCGGCCCTTTATAGCCACAGGGTCGGGCTTGCTTTCGGGAAGGGCATCGGTGGTCGGGGATCCCGGATCCTTGGGATCCGGTGGATCTCAGCGAGGCGATGGCGTGGGCGAGGAAGAAAGACGGGCGGGTCCCACGAGTCGTGAGGGAAGAGAGGCGAGGGGGTCGGGTGGCGAAGCCTAGGCTTTTCGGCGAGGCGAGGGATCTTGTTGGGCTAACTCGGTGGTCTTGGCTGCCAGTTAGGCCACTCGGTGGAGCTGGCCAGCGAGGCTGATGGGTGGCCCGTATTTGGTACTGGGCACTGGGTGCTTTGTTTGGCGCCCGAGGGGTTTCTTTATTTTTTAAATAAAACAAAACAAAAATAAAACAGTATCTATAAATATTTTATATAGGGTATATATATACCAAAATGATCGGAAAATTCCCTTTCATTTGAACATTTTTCTAAAGGCAAAATCCAAACTTTATAAAAATCCATTTTTTCCAAATTCAAATAAATTTCAGATTTGAATCCAAATCTTTTGGCATTGTTTCCTCGATGTTTTTGGAGTGTCATGTTTGCTCCTCTCATACTTTTGATCAAGTATTATCGTGCTTAGTTTTTGAAATGTTTCCCACATGCCAAAGTTTGAAATTCAAATTCAAAACTCAACTTGCTCTGAAAACTTCAAATGGCATTCAAATTCAAACAGGATGCATAGGATGCTTAGCTATAATTGTAAAACATTCCAAATAGGAAATTTGGGATGTTACAGTATTTCTCTTGAGATATGAAGATACCGTTGCGCTGTTGACGTATTTGAAGACCTAAGAAGAATTTTAATTCTCCCATCATAGACATTTGATATTCTTCACTCATCATATAGGCAAATTCATCACTGTATCGTTGGTCAGTACAGCCAAAGTTGATATCATCAACATATATTTGACACACGAATAATTCACCATCATAGGTTTTGGTGAAAATAGTTGGGTCAAGTTAACCGGGTTTGAAGTCTTTCTTCATGAGGAATTCCTTCAAGGTATCATACCCCGCCCGAGGGGCCTGCTTGAGGCCATATAGGGCCTTATTGAGTCTGAAGACTTTGTCAGGATGCTTTGGATCTTCAAAACACAGGGTTGAGCACCATATACTTCTTCCTCAAGCTTACCATTGAGGAATGCACTTTTCACATCCATTTGATATAAAATGATATTATGGTGGTTCGCATAAGCAAGCAATATGCAAATAGCCTCAAGTCTAGCAACAGGTGCAAAAGTTTCATCGAAATCAATTCCTTCAACCTGTGTGTAGCCTTGAGCTACAAGCCGTGCCTTATTCCTCACCACAAGGCCATTTTCATCTTGCTTGTTGCGGTAGATCCATTTGGTGCCGATGATATTGTGCTTGCGTGGAGTGCAGTAAGCAGCGAGTTCCCGGACATTGTTGAGATCGAATCGATATAATTCCTCTTGCATAGCTTGAATCCACTCAGGCTCCGGAAATGCTTCATCTACCTTAGTGGGCTCTATGATAGAGACGAAAGCAAAGTGCCCACAAAAGTTAGACAAATGTGAAGCTTTTGAGCATGTGAGAGGACCTGGTGCGTTGATGTCACTGATGATTTTCTCAATCTGCACCTCATTTGCGATGCGAGGATGAGCGGGTTGGCGATGAGGAATTGGCTCAAGATTTTCTTCAGTGCACCAAAGATGATGTTCTTCACGATCCGGAATGACTTCTTCAAAGCAGATTCTTCTGAGGGTACGACATCCTCGGAGCCTTGAACTTGATGGTTTCCTCGGGTGGTTTTCATCTAGCACAGAGGTAGGTGCTCTCTTTGCGAGCCATTAGTTTTATCGAATCAAGCACATCTACGATTTCAACAACCTTGTGGTGAACGGTGTTGAAGACTACGTATGTGTGTAGTCCTTTCCATAACCAAGCATAAAACCTTCATGTGCTTTAGGTGCAAATTTAAAATTGTGATGAGGATCTCTAATCCAACATTTAGCTTTTCGAAGACTTTGAAATAACTAACATTGGGTTTCTTGTCAGTGAGGAGTTCATATGCGGTCTTTTTGAAGAATTTGTGAAGATATACCATGTTGATGATGTGGCATGCAGTATCAATTGCCTCATTCCAGAAGTGACGAGGCGTCTTGTATTCATCAAGCATAGTGCGAGCCATCTCAACAAGAGTCCGGTTCTTGCGCTCCACGACGCCATTCTGCTGAGGAGTATAAGGAGCAGATAACTCATGAGTAATACCAAGTTCATCAAGATAGTCATCAAGACCAGTATTTTTGAACTCAGTTCCATTGTCACTTCTGATGTGCTTGATCTTCACACCAAAGTTGGTTGAAGCCCTCGAGGAAAATTGTTTGAAGACTTCCTGCACTTCACGTTTGTAAGTGACGATATGCACCCATGTATAACGAGAATAATCATCAACAATAACAAAGCCATATAGAGATGCTTCATTGGTGAATGAGGAATAATGATTAGGACCAAAGAGATCCATGTGAAGCAATTCAAATGGACAAGTGGTAGTCATGATGGTCTTTGAGGGATGCTTGGCCTTGGTCATCTTTCCGGCTTCACAAGCTCCATACAGTGATCCTTGAGGAACTTGACATTCTCAATGCCAATGACATGCTTCTTGTTCGAGAGCGTGTGCAAGTTCCTCATGCCAGCGTGACCAAGTCGTCGATGCCATAGCCAGCCTTCTAAAGCTTTTGCAAGTAGACATATCGCAGGTTGTGGTCCTGTAGATAAATCAACAATATACAGATCTCCTCTCCTAAAGCCTTCGAAGACTTTGGAATGGTCAGCTTCCATGATCACAACACAACGATACTTGTCAAAGATAACAACCATATCAAGATCACAAACATTGAAACTGACATGAGGTTGAATCCTAAGGACTCGACAAGCATGACTTTGTCCATTTGTCGATCCTTTGAGATCGAAACCTTACCTAGACCCAATACCTTGATTTTGCCTTTGTCAGCATAGGTGATATGCTTCAGATGCGATGGACATAAAGCAGTGTCCATCAATAAGTTCTTGTCACCAGTCATGTGATTTGTACATCCACTATCGAGGACCCACTTAATGGCTTTGGGTTGATCATCCTGCAGATGAATTAGTGCAGCTTACGAACTCATATACTTCATCAATGAAGAATATGACATCAAATTTATCAAATTAATTTCATCAAGCCATAGAACAGATATAGCAGTATGAGGACGTGAGAAATGAAATTCATTTCTTCATGATTAGCTTGCGTCCTTTCAAGCATATTCAGGTCTCCAGCAAATTCTTCGGACGTTTAAGTTCGCCTAGAGACTGACCTCGCATAAGAGATTAGTTCTTTTTCTTCATCACCCACATCTGGAGGGGTGGCAAAGAGTTCATCATTCTGCGAGCTCCATAAGAGAAAGGTGGCATAGAAGCCAGTCCACTTCATTTCACATAAGAGGAGTTAGGGTAAGCATATGAATAAGTAGAGAAATTCTTCGAGGACTTGTGAACATAATGGTTTGAAGAATAATGCACATATTCATAGCCCTTAGATCTTCCCTGTGGAACAGAAGTGGTAGCACGATGATGTTCATATGAGGACTTTGATCCATATGAGGAATTTGATCCACGTGAGGAACGTGGTCCATATGAGGACTTGGATCCATATGAAAACTTTGGTCCATATGAAGAATTTGATCTGGGGTTCCTTTTCTTCACAGGTGGTGTCATGATGACATTCACTTGAAGACTTTCAAGGCACCTTTTGGGAACCCATATTTTCTTCATAGGGGGACAATTCCTACGGTTAGTGCCAACATATATAGCAAATACTTCACCATTCTGATTTTTGAACAACTTATAGTTGGAGTCAAATGACTCATCAGAAGAATATGAAGATTCACATGTAAAGCCAGATAAGGTAGATATATCTACTGGAGGTCCCTTTGCAACAACCCATGAGGTTTTGGGATACTGCTCAGGCTTCCAGTATGTTCCATCAGCATTGAGTTTCCTCTCAAAGGCAATACCCTCTTTCCTAGGGTTCCTGTTGAGGATCTGTTTTTTAAGCACATCACAAAGAGCCTGATGCCCTTTGAAGCTTTTGTACATGCCTGTCAAATACAATTCCTTCAGCCCTGCATTGTCAGTGATACTAGCAGCATCCTTAGATGAGGAATTAGTGATAGCAGAGACAATTGAAGAATTTGAAGCAATAGAAGCATTTGAACTTTCAGGTGAAGAATTAGCAGATTCACGTTCAATGCACTTCAAACATGGTGGAATGAATTCTTCCTGAGCGGCACTGATCTTTTGAGCAAGCAATGAATCATGCTCCTTCTGAAGATCTTCATAACTCTCCCTTAGCTTCTCAAGATCTTGCTTTTTTTGAAGAAATTCATAAGAAAGCTTCTCATGATCAGATAAGAGAGTGTTATGATGACTCTGAAGGTTATCAAACTTAATTTGAAGTCTCTCAAGATTATCAGTCAAGGTTTGAGTGTGATCCATTTCTTCACCGAACAGGTCATCACTTTTGTCTAGCATATTTTGAACCTTTTGCAAAACTCTTTGTTGTTTAGTGGCAAGGGAAGCGAGTTTGGTATAGCTGGGCCCAAATTCATCATCATATTCATCATCACTGGACTCAGATAGGTAGCATTCAGTTACCTTGGCACCTTTTGCCATAAGGCAAGGTGCAGAGGATGATGATTTTGGTTCGAAAGTCATTGTCTTGAGAGATTCCTTGAAATCCTCAAACCAGGGATCATGACGAGTTCAGTGACCTTCATAGACCTCAGAGAGTCGGCCCTAGATAAGCTTCACATGACTGAGATGCATAATGTTCCTGAACTAATTTTGAGATGACGATGGGAGGCGGATGATGTCCTTCGCCGTGAGGTTAAGAAGAGTGTACTTGCGAATGTCATCAGCCTCCGCCATCATGCACAAATCGGTAAGACCAATCTCAGTGACGGTCCACAGCTTGCTGTTCATCGTCATGAGGCGCGTCTTCATCATGGCCATCCACTTGGGATAATCATATTTGTCAAATATGGGGCATGACAGGTCTTCATTCCTCAAGGGTCGACATAACTAAAACTCCAGGCGGTTAAACCAAAATCACACAAAACAAGGGAGTACCTTGCTCTGATACCAATTGAAAGTGCATTATATCGACTAGAGGGGGGTTGAATAGGCGACTTTTACAAATTCCTCACTAAGGAATTTCAGGGTGAGGAAATTCCTAAGTCACGAACGACTAGCAATGAATAAGTACTCAGATGCAAGCATAACAGAACAAAAGCACATTCATCATGATGAAATGAAAATAAGCACAGAGTACAGAAAGCGTAAACACAGGATAAGCAGGTGAAGACAAACAGACTGAAAAAATTGAACTGAGGAAATTGATAAAGTCGTCAGTCAAAGTCTTCAAACAGTAATGATCAAGTACATAACACAGTAATGAGGAAATGAAAGGGTTGAGGAAATAGAACCAGATGGCTTCGGTGAAAGGCTGTGATTTGGTAGACCAGTTCCAAGCTCTTTGTGATAGTCGTATGTCCGGGTTGGAGCGGCTAGGTATTTAAACCTGAGGACACACAGTCTCCACCGTATTCTCCTTGAGCTAAGAGCACACAGACCTCGCCCAATCACTTGTGGTAAGTCTTCAAGTGACTTTCAAACCTTCACAAACTCGGTCACTCGGTGATCAACAATTTCCTCTTGGATGCTCTAGACCATGACGCCTAACCGTCTGGAAGATGCACAGTCTTCAAAGGTTTGGGTTTTCCTCACTTGATGATTTTCGCTTAAAGTCCTTGGAGGATGGGATGCTCTCAATGACAAGTGTCAGTTTCTTTCGAAGCAACCAACCAGCTAGTGATTGTAGAGGGCGGCTATTTATAGCCTAGGGAGCAGCCTGACATGATAAGACATAAATGCCCTTTAATGATATGACCGTTAGGTGGATAAGATATTTTGGGACAGCTGGCACATAACGACAGCATTGGTCGGAAATTTGACTATCAAATTCCTCGGGGCTATCATGTTCCTCACTTGTAGGCAATCCACACTTTGGCGAATTCCTAACTCCTCGGTCGAACAAATTCCTCGGAGACCGGAAGATCTTCGTCTCTATCTACGAAGAAATTGGTGAAGCATGTATGAGATTTCCAATGGCTCCACTCGAAAGGATTGGTAGGTGTAGGATTTTGAGATGAGCATCACTTGGAAAAAATTTCCTTAGTTTTTCTTTGACCCACTTTAACAGTACGGTGTTTCCTATGACTCAAGAAAGAGAAAATGAAACTACGAAAACAAAAGTCTTCACGCTTCATGTTCTTCGCATGAATATAGAGTTTTCACGGTCATACCAATTTCTTCACTTTCAAAGTTTTCAGAAAGCCAAAGTCTTCAGTTGAAGACATTCATTTTTAGGGGTCGACTTTTTCTATAAAATATCAAACTCCTCATAGACTTATAGACCTGTGTACATTCACAAACACGTTAATCCCTTAACCTATAAGTCTTCAATACACCAAAATTACTAAGAGGAACTAGATGCACTTACACATCATAGTGCACGTCGTAGTCATCCTGGGATAGTACCTGACGTCACAAATGTGGCAGAGCGTGCACAGCACAAACCCGACATATAGGTCGTATTCTGACTTGGCGTAGTCACCGGCGTGTACAACATCGTATGGTGCCGGTCATGTGTTGGGTAGCACGGTAAAGGAGGTGAGGGCGAGCATCGTCGTATGTGAGAGTGACGGGGCACAAGAGAAGCGAGAGCGGGGAGGGAGCTGAGGTCTATGTCCGTGATTTGGAAGGATGGTCCCATAGGTTGGGCGTTTGGTAAAATTGGAAAAGGTTCACGAACGCGGGACGGGTGACGTACGATGAATGAATGATGAGATTGCGTGAACGGATAAGCGCGGAACCGCACAAGCGGACACGATTTATGGCCCGGTCGAAGGTGAGCGAAGTCTGCTACAACTTGCTCTAACCGTTTTATATAGACGGTCTGGAAATTGACCAGTACGGTGGACACAAATTTGAGGTGAGTTGTGCTTGGTTGTAATCCAAAAAATGTGCGTTCAACCCTTTTTTTTCTTAGGCAAGTCTATGTCTCGTCTTTAGCAAGACGGAAGTCGACCTCGTCTACACGGAGCCAGTAGTGGGCCGGCCCAGTACCATGTGGTTTCATCACACTGATGTCACACATGATATTCTTGTTTACATTTGCTTAAATATGTATATTTAAAGAAACAATTTAGTAACTTTTTCAGAAGTGTTCATCGTACATAAAACAAAATTAATGCAATGAGAAAAAGACGTCCGCTCGACTTATAGAAAATGTGTTATAGGAAACTTATAGAAAATGTTTGTACCTTTCAATAAAAATATGTGACATTCCAAAAATGTTCACGCAATTAAAAAATGTTTGGAAATTTAAAAAATTGTTCCATAAAATTCAGAACAATGTATTACATTTCTAAAAGCGCTCACACATTTCAAAACTACTATGTTTGTGACACTTAAAAAATGTTATACAATGTAAAATAGTGTTCACAGTTAAAAAAACATCTAAATGTGTATTTGAAGAATCTTTAGAAGTTATTTAGAAAAATATTCAAAACCTGTATTTGAACAATTGTTAATCATGTATTTGAAAATGTTAAACATATATAAAGAAAAAGAAATAGAAAAAAATAAAAAACCAAAGAAAACTAGAGAAAAAATGATGAAAAATCAATAAGAAAAAACCACAGAAAAAAACTCATGCTCTGCTACAGTATTGGACCGGCCCAATAGCGTCATCCTAGTCGGGCCCGCGAGGCAAGAAATAGTGTGAAATCACTAATTGAGGAGTACTCCTCACAATGATCACTCCCACCTTATCAGGTTGTGACAAGTGGCGCGCTGTATGTATCCCAACCAAAGAGTTTTCCCTTTTTTCGTAGATCCGTTTATTGAAAATGTTTTATCTCTTAAACTATGTATCTAAATCTCAAACCGTTTTCACCGTTAGATTCCTCGTGTCGAGATCTTCAAAATTAGATCCCAAGTTGATAGTTTTTGACAAAAAAACAGGAACGGGAGCACGGTTTTTACTCTTTCCGAAAGAGGCACGACCGTGCCTCTAGCGAAAGGAAAAAAAACAGAAAACGTGTTTTTTTGTTTCCGAAAAGGCACGGCCGTGCCTCTCGCAGAAACAAAACTGTCCATATCGCGAAAGAAAAAAAACTAGAAAACACATTTTTTTCTCGTTTCCGAGAGGGACGGTCGTGACTCTCGCAAAAGCAAAACCATGCCCCTAGGGGAAGAAAAAAACATAAAACGTGTTATTTTTTCCTATTTCCGAGAGTCATGGTCGTGACTCTCGCGAAAGCAAAAACGTGCCTCTCGCGGAAGTAAAACCGTGCCTTTGGCGGAAGAAAAAAAACAGAAAACACGTTCTTTTTTGTTTCCGAGAGTCATGGCCGTGCCTCTCGCGAAAGCAAAGACGTGCCTCTCGTTGAAGAAAAAAAACACGTTTTTTCACGTAAATTTTTTTCCCGAAATTTTTTTATCCAAAAAAAAAGGAAGGCCGGTAAAAAACCGAAACGTAGAAAAAACTGTTTAAAAAGCCGAAAACGCGTACGGAAAAATAAAAAAAATAAAATCCGAAGGAAGCCCAGAGCGCGACACATGGCGGGTGATTGAGAGCGCGCCAAGTGGCGCTGATCGTTGTTAGGCTCCCGAAAGAGCGCTCGTCAACTAGTTGTGGTTGAAATAGTGTTTGCGACTTTACTTAGCCGACTTTCTTCTTTTCTAGGACTAGTCTATATAGGTAAGGAAAATATCCTGTGGAGGTTAGGCTTAGGTGCACCCCCTTATCTAGCCATCCATCTCTGCATCGCGATTCGTGCAAGAAATTTTCTGTTTTTTGTTTCTTCCAAATAAAACAACATATGAACTTAAAACTTTTGCAAGATAGCAAAACATTCTTACTACAATGAGAGAAAAAACTTTCAGATTTTTTCCTCCATCATAAGTATTAAAAATAACATTTTTAATAAAGAAAATCTCATTTTGTATATTAATATCCGTCAAAAAAAATCTATAAGTTTTTCTCTCATTGTAGTAAGAATGTTTTGCTATCTTGCAAAGTTAGAAGTTCATATGTTGTTTTATTTGGAAGCAACAAAAAGAGAAATTATGTCTGTCAGTAAGTTAGTTATACAGACGGATCTCAAAGCTATATTGAAGGGTATGGATAGAGGATGTCCATGAGTCTAAGCTCTAAAAATCCGTGTCCATATAGGTAACGGGATCCTTGTCCGAAGCGCTGCGCTGGCTATTTATGCTACCCGACCCCTATAAAACACAAAACAAAACTACAGTCCACGGCGAGGAGAGGAGAGGGAGTCTAGGGTTTCGTCGCGGAAAAAAGAGGGTTACGCAAACTATCCAACTCCAAGGTGAGGTGCGCGCCATCGTGAGAGAGACTGAGATGGATTCGATGCAGATGGATGCGGGGGCGACAAGCAAGGATACGGCGGCCGGGAAGAGGAAGAAAAGGGTACCTAGGATTGGAAAGAAGGCAGAGGAACCGAGCGTGAGGAAGACGGTCAAGGAAACGCGTCGCCGGGCGCCACCAGTATACGAGGCGACATTTCCTGAATTTGAACATCATCGTTACGAGTTCAACAAATGGTGGATGGAAGTATGGGGCGATCTGATCGGTTCCATGGAGCAACAAAGTAAGTACACCCTTTTTTTTAGATGGACATGTGTCTATTACCACATGGGAGGGAGGAGCTAGCAAAGATACTAGTAGTATGATAGCAACTCGAAATCTCATATGCATAACTACATGTGATGCAGCGACTATCCCCAGCGTGCGGTTCATGGATGTTGCTTCCGGCATGGCCTCCGTCGGCACCGTCACCACTCTGCAGCCCTTTGAAGTCAGAATCTCACCCCAAGAGGCCTCAGGTTTAACCTGGCCACTGCATGTGTATGGTTACGTCGCCGCGCGTGATTTGGTGGATTACAAGCGCAATATCATCTTTGAGCGTGAAAGGGATAACTGCCAGATCATCACTGACGGGGTTCGTACCTTTGGCTTGCTAGCCCCTTGTCTATACTTACATGATTACTCTTTGATCTCGTCTTCAGCTAAGACTTACATTGTTTATTAGTAGTATGTTGTTGATTATAGATTTTTAATACAGTACCTTCGTTACTTAACCCTAGTAGCAACTAGTAATCCATATATCAACCCAGACATATTACTTTAAAATAAAAAGGTACACATCTCAAAACTGATAAGCTTGATGTCGCCTCTGAGTTTGGCTTGGTTCAAAGAACATCTTACCTCTTATGAGGTATGCAAGGAAATTGCACGGTAGGAACAACTCTGGCAAATGGAGGCAGGAATGAATAATAACAATAGCTCATAGCTGAGCTAGCAATGAACAGCACATGTGCCTGCCATCGTCAGTATTTCAAATACTAAATCACTTTGAGCTTGCATTTCTAATATAGGAAAAAAAGAACCGACAATAAACCTGAATTTTAGCCATTAACTTATTACATTAACTTGCAATTATGCTGATTAAATGTGTAATTAAAATGAATTTTTGTTTGGCACTAACTTAAATTGTGATCTGTTAGATTAGAGGGTGTAGAGTTTAAGTGTATCCAACTAGAATTTCACTTGTATGGTTTGTGCATCTACATGAGGAATTAAAAAAAAAAAGCTGGTAACCAAATATGGATCAAAACCATATCAATAAGTTGAAGATGTCAGTTGGAGAAGTACATGTAAGACACACTTTTGGTTTGCGGAAATTGCCAAGTTCTAAAAGTTTAAGGTGTCTGTCTTCTATTGTAGAAATCCTTATATGGGTATAGTCTATATCTATATCTATACCTCTATATCTATATCTATATCTATATCTATATCTATATCTCTATATCTACTAATAAAGCAAGGTGAGTTTCGCCAATTTTTTCATCCGTTCACCGTCGGAAAGATTTTCTTGCTATCTGAGGTGGTACTAAATTCTTATGTATTTGTCTGCTAGAAAATAATTTTCGTACGTGGGCCGCACTGTGGCCCAGCGAAGCCAGCCCACTTATTTTTCTGCCCACGCAGCTGGCAAAAGTCTATTTTCGGCATTGGGCAACAAATAGTTGGAGTTTCGCACAGGGCAACCAATAATGGGCTGGCCCTTTTTTTGTGTTTTACTTTTATTTTTGTTCTCCTTTCCTGATCTATTTTTTTCTCTTTGAAGTTTACTTTTTATTTTATAATTTATTTCATAAATTAAAAATTCTCAAAAAAGTTCAGAGTTAAAAAACAAAATTTGGAAAATATTCAGAATTCCAAAATTTTGTTGCTATTTTGAAAAATATTTGGAACTTGCAAAAATGTCTCCCTTTTTAATTTTTTATTGTTTTCAAAACTGTTCGAGATTTCTAAAAAGAAAATAATTTTATAAAAAAGTTGGTGTTTTCAGAAATGTTTGTGAATTTTAAAAGATGTTCCCTTTCATATTTTGTTCGGGTTTTTAGAAAGTGTACATAATTTTCAAAAAACTATTCAGGATTTTAAAAATTGTTCATGTTTCTTAGAATATTTAGAAACTTCATACCTTATAATCCCCTCGATTGAAAGGATTGAAAGGAAGATTAGATTGAATAACTCATGGGCCTTCTCTGGCGTATGATGACGTAATAAAACTCTTAAATGCCCTCGATCAATGAATAGAAAAATAGCGGATTGATTCCTTCACACGGGGCGAAACCGAGAAACTAAATGTTCCTTTTTCGTGTGCACACAGGGTTTTGCTTGCACATATAATTCTCACTGACTTTAAATGCATACTATTTTATCTCCCGTTGCAACACACGGGCATATGTGTTAGTTCTTCTTTATATCAACTTGGTTATCTGATTATTGACTCCTCTCTTGGTAAGTCGCTTTTGAGTCTATTGCATCCCTTGCCCTCTCTGAGACGTGCTCTGATTTTTGTACTTGACAGTTGTCTCTTGTGAAATTAAACCTTGTTTGGAAGGAATTTATTGCCTCTTGCCGCATTTTGCTAAATCAAAGTTGCTTTTTCGTTTTTTCAAGTCACTGATGTCAACTTATGTTATTGTAATTAAATTCCCATTATAAAATGAATCACATATTTTCTGGAGCTTTTTTTTCAGAATATAATTTACTATTTACATTCCACTTTTAGTCTGTTAAGGTGTATCTATAGGAAACAGTGGTATTTACTTGATTAATTTTCCATGCAGTTTCCGTACCTAGCACTGACTGGTCCTGCACGTGCTGTTGTGCTGGTTGATCCTGTGTTCTTTGAGATTGACCTCAAAGTGAAAGGAATCGGACAATCTGAGGATCAAGATCTAATCTTTGTTGCTGATTCGTTCAGTAATCCTCAGCCGTTTGAGTCAGCCCTGTGCAAGCGTGCCTTCAAGGGCAAGACCAGCACAGTTGAGTTGACATTTGGCCAAATTATTAAGTCAGTAGAGGCCGCAGTCAGTATGAAAGTCGTCCATGGGTCATGGCCGGATGGTTTCCGTGGTTGTTTTGCCGCAAAAACAGCCAGTATAAATGACTTGACAGTTGGGTTGCTTGTGATCGGTGAAAATGGGTTGCCTCTTGCTGAGGATGGCACGATCAAGCTTCAACGCCATGTCGTTTGTGCTGAACTTAAGAAGGAAGAGTATCTGGAAGTATCTGTCAGTGCTCATGGTGTTGGTGGGCAACGATTAGATGACGGTCTGCATTTTACACCTCAGGAACGCGGTAGACTCAAAGGTACACTTAAATGTTGATTCTTGTGAGATTGAGGTCACTGTGACCTGGTCCCTTATCATGTCGTTCTAGGAGGAATCTGACTTCACTGGTTACCCTCCTGTCCAAGTTCTATATGTTTGAACTGTTATTTTGTGGTGTTGTCAGTATGTACTCACTCCAGTCCTTTTTACTCCGTGTATAGGAATTGTCTGAATTCAAGCTTCATAAAGTTTGACCGTATTTATATGAAAAAAATATTAATATCTATAATACTAAATTTATACAATATGAAAACTAAAGTCTTTACGCATCTAATGTTGTTGATTTTCACATTCTGAATGTTGGTATTTTTCTCTATAAATTTGGTCAAAGTTTACGAGGTTTGACTTCAGACAAACTTTATATGCGAACTAAAAAGGACTAGAGGGAGTATATCAAGGAAATGACAATACATATTGGCATGTATGGATGATCACTGGTACAGCCGCTGAGCCAGCGAATTGGGCTATCAGCGACTCTTTTTTAGATCAACCGCTGCGGTTTTATTAACAATATGGAAAAAAAAAACATGCGGTTCCATCTCCCCTTCCTTTTGCGTCTAGTTCGTCCGCCGTCGTCCCCCTCGATTGGTTCCTTGTGTGCATAGCGGAATCTGCAATGTGGTAGAGGCATCCATCGGAAGGAAAAGTAGCCTGAATAACGTCAATTTTCCATGCAACACTCGTTTCATCAATATAAGATCTGCCCAAATGTGGAGGGTGTGCTGCCAAAGAAACTATGGGTCGCATGAGTTCTTTCCGTGACAACCAATTGCGGTTCCAAATCTCAGTGGAGATAGAGACTGCAAAAAAAAAAAAAAATCCCAGCGGAGATAACGCATTACCAATTCTACGAATAAGGCCTTGAACTAGAACACCCCTCCCCTCCAAGATAGCTCTCCACACTTGAGAATGTTGAGAACCAACTTGGGCATGCAAGATAGAAGACGAGGGGAAATACTGATTTTAGAATCAAGATTCGGGCGATTGCAAAATTCTCCATGCTTGCCATGACATTAAAGAAAGATTAAAGAGTTCAAAATCTATTAAACCAAGTCCCTAGATTGACTTAGATTGAGACATAACATCCCCGAGACACACACAGGTTGCCATTTGCCCTGTTTGCTCCCCCACGAGCAACTGCTGATCATCCAATTGAAGTGCTCACAAAGGCCACAGGAAGCTTGAAGCACGACATGGTATATGCATGTGTTGCTGATTTGATTAAAACGTCTTGACCTGCAACAGTCATGGTTTTCTCAATCCACCCATGAACCTTTTTCCATAATCTTGATGTACTTGAAGGCACCGTTTTGGATGAGCAGGCGTCAAAAGGCATCCCAAAGATTTCTCGGTTCTGCCTATAGTAATCAACAATGTTTATGGCTTTAGCTTTATTTAGTTCTGAAAAACCATATAGCACCGTGAGGCAACAAAGACCAGACATGTTTTCAGAATATCGTGGTGCTCCAAACATGCAGAAAAATACTCCATCTGTTTCTAAATATAAGTCTTTTTAGAGATTTCAATATGGACTACATACAAAGCAAAATGAATGAATCTACACTATAAAGTACGTCTATATACATCCGTATGTAGTTCATATTGAAATCTCTTAAAAGACGTATATTTAGGAACCGAGAGAGTACTAATGCTACTCAGATACGTGGTGATCCATATTACTTGTCGCTCAAACGGATGTACCTAGATGTACCTAGCACTGGAATACGTCTAGATACATCCATTCGTGCGGCAAGTAATATGGATCGGAGGGAGTAGCATACATACCTTGTGCAGCAATACAGATATCTCAGAATAATAATGTGATTTCGCCAATGATACATAGGAATCAGTTTTGAGTTCCACCAATGATAAGTACGAATCATTTCCAGCACACCAATGAACGTTGATCTAGGGCCTAATGACAGGAGAATAATGCAGTGCTACTAAGCAGCATGATGAAACCGTTGAAGAACTGGACAACCAAATTCACCAAGCTCAGAGTGCGGCTTTTAGAGAGCTGATGGTCGTCGCTTGAGAGAGTCAATCGGACTTGCCCTCCTGTGCACCCACCTCCTGCAGATAGTGCTCCGCATCCAAAGCAGCCATGCACCCTGTATAGAGCGAAGAGTTAATTATTTGCCGCAGAATTATATGCTCAGCAGGAGCCACTAAGGGCAATTCCAAATAAATGGTACTATTTGTCAACAGGTACCAGGCAGAGACAGATGACTATATATTGCAAGTAAAACTGAATCTTGGATAACACATCTAAAACTACTAACAAGAGAAAAAGGGTTCAACCTATACAACCAATAGTAACATGTTTAGCATGGACCATGGATCGGCCAATATGAGATTCTGAGTAAAACACAAATTCCTAGTTAGACAAGCAAACCATTGACCATTGCAAGTGATGCATAGCATTAGTAACATGTGTTTCCAGTGACAAATATAATAACACAAAAACTCAGGTGGCAGATCCAATACTTAGCAAAGGAGCATCTATGATATTTTGATGAAAAAAATTCTGTATACGAATACTATTCAGCACATACACATTACCAATACCACAAAGTTTAATTACATCACAAACCTCGGGATAAATGTACTTACATGTGTGCTGAGGGTCCTAGGCTGACTAACAAATGCTTTTGGAAGAGAACCTTACTATATTAAAACAGCACTGCTAGCTTGATTGGTTGAGTGCTACTACCATGATATGACCGTAACATTCTGCAGTCCCTCTCAGGAATCTTAGAGTGAGCCACAGGTGTATAGCACAGAAAGGGGTTCTTCCAACCTAAATAGAGGGTGGGCCCTTGTTTGTTACCACAAATTTGGAACACCTGAAACTAATTACATGAATATTTCCTTGTATCCCCAACGGGAAGCTTCAAAATAGCACCAAGTGGAAATTACACCCAGTTCAATAATTCCTCGGTCAGCTATGATTGGACACTAGTCGGATCATTTGTTATGGGCACTGCAGAAAATCCGGAACAGGGCATGCTTTGAGAGGAAACTAGTGAAAACCCAGTTTAACTGATCTGCTACATGTGTCCTGTCCAATAAATGGGCATGTTACAATCTTTTTTTAGATCAACAGGGAGAGGGGCATGTTTACAATCTGGAGGTGAAGGGGAGACTTTGCTGGCTGGAGCAGCACCCCTGCAGGGTTATGTGCTGAAGCTACGTGAGAAGGATCAGGGGCTAATCAGAATCAAGCTCCACTGCAGTTCGACTGCAATCCTGAGAATGTGGCAAGAGCACCCATGTTTTGCAGCCCTGATGGTTGTTCTGTTGTAATAGATGTTCATGCAGTTTGATGGAATTAGTTTAAATAACTTAGCTTATTTCCAGCTAATCTAGGTTTGATAAGCCAGGCAGGCGGCGAAAACCTGAAAGTTTTCATTCCTTCTGGTCATTGTTTTTAAGGCGTCCCTAAGGCGTCGCTTAGGCGTCAGGGCGCCCCCAGGAGCCAAGGCGTCGGCCTTGCCTTACCTGTGTGTCTAAGGCGTCCGCCTTAGTCCATAAGGTGTCCAAGGCGTCCGCCTAGGCGCCACTCTGCCTGCCTTAGGCAAATGAGGACGCCTTAGACAGGGCTGGGAGGTTCAGGCGGGAAACAGAGATCTGGGAGGGGAGAAAAGGGCGGGAAAGTCTGTTTTGGCGCCAACAGTTACTAGCAGGTTGAGAGAGAGAGAGAGAGCTGTAACCAGTTTCAGTTTCCCCCCACCCACACCTCAGGCTGGATCTGAGCTTCTCCCCCTCCCCTACAGCAGCTTCCCCCCTCCTCTCCGGCAGATCCCCCTCCCCTCCTCTCCTGCAGTACCTCCTCCCCCTCCTCTCCTGCAGCTTCTCCCTCCTCCAGGACAGCAAGCAAGCAGCACCTCTCCAAGACAGCAGGCAGCAGCAAGCTGTGTATGGCTGTATGCCTAGTTGCCTAATGCCTACCAAATTCTACTTAATTCGGTTGCATAGAACTCACGGCGCCCGCCTGTTATGCCTTAGCGCTTAGGCAGTGAGGCGCCCCCCCAGCGCCTCGCCTCGCCTTACCGCCTTAAAAACAATGCTTCTGGTACATATTTTCTGCTCTCTTTTGGTTGTTGGACCTGTGGTTTATTCTGTTACTGTAAAGTAATGGAGCACCGCTACCAAGGTTACTCTTATGAAAAAAGGAAACTGATTCCCATTACCCTTGCTTGGAAACACTTAGGTGTCCCAAATAGTCAGCAGGTTTGGGCACCAACACATCCTAAGCAAATGGAGCGAGATAATTTTTAGTACAACATCAGCGATATAAATAATCAAACTAGGTTTTTCACAAAGCTCAAACACCACATTCTATTGTCATTATAAATACAAGTTCATGATAAATTACTATATACACGAGCAAAGAAGCAGCTGAGCCCTAAGCATATGAAAATGGATAGTTACTAATTTATAGATTACCGTATGTATACAAATTGACCACTAGCAACACATATACAATCAATTCACACAGTGCTATATGTTTGCAAAAAAGAAAATCACATAGTGCTATAGTAATACCTGAACCAGCGGCAGTAATCGCCTGACGATACTTCTTATCCTGCACATCCCCAGCAGCAAAGACCCCCGCCACACTGGTATGTGTAGAGCCCGGTTTGGTGGCCACATACCCATCGGCATGGAGCTCAAGCTGCCCATTGAGAAACTTGGTGGCCGGCTCATGCCCGATGGCGAAGAAGAGCCCAGACACCTGTAGGTCAGAGACCTCACCAGTCACCAAGTTCTTGACCTTGACTCCAGCTAATGGGCCACCGCCTGCGCCGCCATAGGCCTCGACGACCTCGGAGTCCCAGACAACCTGGATCTTAGGATTGGAGAGCGCCCTGGCCTGCATAATCTTGGAGGCGCGGAAGGTGTTGCGCCGGTGGATGATGTACACTTGGGATCCGTACTTGGTGAGGAAGTTGCCCTCCTCCATGGCGGAGTCGCCGCCGCCGATGACCGCGATGGGCTTGTTCCGGAAGATGGGCGCGGCGCCGTCGCAGACGGCGCAGGCGGAGATGCCGCGGTTCCAGTAGGTGTCGGACCCGGGGAAGTGGAGGCGGCGCGCGACGGCGCCCGTGGCAACGACGACGGTGTCGGCGAGGACGGTGGTGGAGTCGGAGGTGACGCGGAAGGGGCGGGCGGAGAAGTCGACCTCGGTGACGGTCTCGGAGAGGATGTTGGTGCCGAAGCGGACGGACTGGGCGCGGCAGTTGTCCATGAGGTCGATGCCCATGATGCCGGTGGGGAAGCCCGGGACGTTCTCGACGTCGGTGGTGGTGGTGAGCTGGCCCCCCGCGGCGATGTCGTTGGCCATCCAGCCCTCGAAGAGCACGGGCTTGAGCTCCGCGCGGGCCGCGTAGATGGCCGCCGTGTGCGCGCAGCCGGGCCGCTGCCGATGATGCAGACGCGCGTGCGGAGCGGCGCCGGGGCGGCGGATCCCTCCATGGCTGCTCGGCTTGGCTGCGGCGGCGGCGGCGGCGGCTGCGGTTCAGGGTTTCGGAGGGGATTGAAATGACTGCTCGTGTCGTAGGTCAATCTTTCAACTCCGTGTGAGCCAACCGGCCAATCAATGACCGCAGTGAGACGGCTAGACCAGCAATCGTGACGGCCCTCCTTTCGTGACTGTCTGTGAAGAACTACGTTGCAGTTTCTATGACTTGTTGCAAGAAGCATTTCCTGTGATTCACACTAGTACTGAAATTTCCCCATGTGATTTTTCCATGGTTCTATATATGCGAGTAGTTGTTCTTAAAATTTGCCGTATATAGAACAACTCATAGTTTGTTTTTGAGAAACGAGTGTAACTGCAAATATTTACATACATGCACAAACATTCGATCCTATGAACACACGTAGGAACTTTTATTTGTATGAGCACGTTCAGAGCGGGTAATATGGCATTTACTAAATGAGAAAAGAGTAAAGTTGTAGTGTGTAATCACTCCAACATAAAAATAGAGAGTGCCATTGGTGTAGCCAGCAAAATCATGGAAGAGATACTAGTGGTTGAAGGTTGAGAAAAATGCGGTTTAATAAAACTGTCATCGACAAGGTTAGACTGGCTCCGGTAGCGGAGTAGAAACAATGGTACATCAACGGCTTGTTTCGGCAGCGGTAGTGATCTTTCGGCAGTACGGGGTCCGGCCAGGCGGCGGCGCGGGTGCCAGCGAGTTTTGTCCCAGGACGGCGACTTTAGGTCGGCGTGGCTGGTCTTTCCAATACCTATTACGGATCTCAATGAACGTTGGGTTCTAGTAGATGTGTTTGTATGCTCCTTCGGTCCTTGGCTGTTGAAGCAGGTGGCGGCGATGCGGGTGCTTCAAGGTCCTGAGGCGTTAAGTAATGACGGTGATCCATCGGCGACCTCGCGTCCGTCGGGAGCAATGAATCTCATCGATTGGAACTAGCCGGGCGGGGACTCTGGACTGTTCGAGAAATTGCGCTCTCCCGATCGCCTCCCCATGCTAGTTTTCCTTTATGCGAGACCGTACGAAAGCAACAAAATGAGAAGAACCGGTGGGCCTCGGATTGAAAGGTTTTGTGAGGTGGGTGATAATGGTTTGAGTGGTGGCCTAGCTCTTTTCTGGCATGAGTCTTGTGTGGTTGAAATCCTAGACAAGGAGGAACGGTATATCGATGCTCTGGTAAAGGTACATGCAGATGCAGAACAGTGGATTGTCACCTTTGTTTATGGTGAACCACGAGTCGAGAATCGCCACCTTATGTGGGCCAAATTACAGGGTCTAACGAGTGTGTGTGATAGGCCTTGGCTTGTTATTGGTGATTTTAATGAAGCTCTTTGGGATTTCGAACACACAGGCTACCCTAGACTGGAACAACAAATGATAGCTTTCCGAGATACTCTGGAAGTTTGCAGTCTGATTGATCTTGGCTTCTCAGGGATCCCGTTTACTTATGATAACCTGCATGCCGGGGTGAGTAATGTGAAGGTTCGTCTTGATAGAGCTACTGCAACAAATGAATGGCGCAATCTTTTTCCGTTTTATACAGTACAACATGTGGTGTCACCATGCTCGGATCATGTGGCGCTGGTTTCGAAGGGCGCTCCGGACACGGGCCAACAAGTACCCAAACCTAGACGCTATGAAGTTTTTTGGGAAAGAGACTCATCTCTACCGGCTGTTGTTAAGGAGGCATGGGAATCTGTTGGCAATGTGGACAATTTGGAGAAGCTCCAAGCAGCGCTAAGGAAGACCTTGGCTACGCCGATTACTTGGGGCGACAGAAATTGACAATATAACAAGGAAACTAGCCAAGTCAAGAACACAATTGGAGGAACATATGACCATGAATGCAGATAGACAAGAAATTAGAAACATCACTGACAAGATGAACGAGCTTTTGTACCAGGAGGAAATGATGTGGGTACAACGCTCAAGAATTACGTGGTTGAAGGAAGGCGACCTCAACACTAAATATTTTCAGAGTCAGGCTGTTTTGTACGCTTCATAAAAAATAAAATACGCGAGCTAACCGACAGTATTAGTGTGGTTCATTCAAACTTTGAGGAAATGGCCAGTCTGGCAAATGAGTATTTTCAAGGGATTTTTGCTGCAGACCCGGCGTTAGATGCAACATGGGTTCTTGATTTGCTTGAAGCAAAAGTTACTGAGCAGGACAATGTGCGCTTGTGTGCTCCCTTTAGCGATAAGGAGATTTCTGATGCCCTGTTTCAGATTGGACCATTGAAGGCCCCAGGTCCAGATGGTCTAGCCGTGAGGTTCTTTCAGCGGAATTGGGATGTGCTACAAAACAGTGTGATTGCAAATTGTCGAGATTTTTGCTACGGGATTACGCCGGAAGGGGTAAATTCTACCTCCATAGTTCTTATTCCTAAAATTGCTAACCCCTCCAGATTGTCTCACTACAGGCCGATTAGTCTCTGTAATGTCATATACAAGGTCATCTCAAAGTGCATGGTGAATCGTTTAAGGCCATTATTGGATGGTATTGTTTCTCCAGAGCAAAATGCCTTTATCCCAGGGCGTTTGATTACTGATAATGCTCTTGTGGCCTTTGAATGTATTCACCACATTAAGCAAGAAAAGGATCCTACAAAAAGCTTTTGTGCTTACAAACTCGATCTCTCAAAGGCATATGATAGGGTGGATTGGAAGTTCTTGAAGCAGGTGATGCAAAAGCTGGGTTGCTCTCAATGATGGGTGGGCTGGATAATGTCTTGTGTCACATCAGTGAGATACTCTGTCAAACTTAATGGGACCCTCTTGGATTCATTTGCACCGTCGCGTGGGCTTCGGCAGGGCGATCCGCTATCCCCCTTCTTGTTCCTTTTTGTGGCTGATGGACTTTTACGCAATTACAAGCGAGATGTGTCTAGTGGTGATATTACCCCTGTCAAGGTATGTAGAAGAGCTCCAGGGATCTCACACCTATTGTTTGCTGATGATACTATGTTATTTTTCAAAGCAAACCGTGCTCAGGCCGAAACAATAAAGCTAGCATTGGATCAATATGGAAAGGCAACGGGTCAAAGTTTGAATTTTGACAAGTGCTCTATTCTTTTTGGTGAGGCTTGCCCTTATGTCAAACAGGAGGAAATCCGAGGAGTTCTCAATGTCACTAGTTTGGTTTTTGAGGAGAAGTACCTTGGACTCCCCCACGCGATGGTCGCATGTCTAAGGGAAGATTTCAGAATCTTGAGATGAGCTTAACTAAAAGATTGCTCCGGTGGGAGATGGTCACCTTGCTCAACAAGGAGGGAGACACTCATTAAGTCTGTTGCTCGTGCCCTTCCCACTTATATGATGGGGGTCTTTAAATTACCCTTTTAGGTGTGCGATGAACTTACCGTAATGGTAAGAGCCTTTCTTTGAGGGAGCTGAGAAGGGGAAGAGGAAAGTGCACTGGCTGGCATGGGATAATCTGATGCAACCAAAGAGTAAAGGAGGTTTAGAGATTTCATAATTTTTAACCAAGCACTATTAGCTAGGCAAGCATGGAGATTAATTACAAAGCCTGACAGTCTGTGCGCACTAGTGTTAAAAGCAAGATACTATCCAGATGGTAAACTTGAGGATACCGTTTTCACCGGAAATGCTTCTTCTTCTTGGCAAGCTATTAGCTACAGTCTTGAACTCTTGAAGAAGGGTCTAATTTGGAGAGTTGGGAATGGAAGAAATATATGCGTTTGGCGTGACAATTGGATACCCGACCCTTCTCCTATAAACCATTCACTTTACAAGGGAGGTGCGAGCGAATTCGCTTCATCTCAGATTTGCTTAATGAGAACGGTTCATGGAAGGTTGGCTTGTTACATGAATTCTTTATGCCAGCCGATGTTGTTGAGATTTTGAAAATTAGAGCATCGCCAAGACAGGAGGATGATATGTTGGCATGGGGACCTGGCAAGTTTGGCGCCTTTTCAGTGAGGAGTGCGTGCCAGTTCAGCTTCGAGGAAGCTCACAGAAGCACTTCGAGGGGCTCCAGCTCACGTCCAGATGGGCGTCGCGACTGCTGGAAATTTTTATGGTCGACTGATGTTCCTCCCTCAGTTCGTAATTTCGCATGGTGGGTCGCTACAAAGTCTCTGCCTACATGGAGTAACAAGCATACATGAGGGCTGGAGACTAGTGATTTGTGCCCTATGTGTTCGATAGAGTCTGAGGACTGCTTCCATGCACTATGTCGCTGCACCCTTTCGAGAGTTCTCTGGGATGCTATGGCAGAAGTATGGACTCTTCCGAATATTACTACCGTGCAGAATACAGGTGTCGAGTGGCTGTTGCACACTCTTGCTCCTCTGCCAGACATTGAGCGTTCGATGCTTCTCATGACATTGTGGAGGGCCTGGCACATATGCAATGAGATTGTCCATAATAAATCCCCGCCACCCATTGAGGATTCTCGAAGGTTCTTGATGAGCTACTTGGATTCTCTAATTGAAATTAAAACTGATCTAATTGCTGATCCTAACAAAGGGAAGTCAATCATAACATATACTCCAGTTCGTCCACATGCGGTAATGGTCATAGCAGATCCCAAGTGGTTCCGCTCCTAAGCCAGTGGGTTAAGTTGTGTCTTGATGGTTCATTTCTTTGGCGATGGATCGGTCGTGGCGGAATGGTGTTAAGAGACGACAAGGGAGCCATCATCTTCTCTTCCTGTAGGTAGTTTTTCTTGCCGGGATGCACTTGAAGCTGAATTATGTGCATGCATGGAGGGTTTATCTTTCTCCATCCAGAGAAGCGAGTTACCAGTGCAAATCGACATGAATTCTATAATTGCAGTGAAATTGATCCAGGCTTCAGATAGGGATGGCAATGGGTACCCATTACCCGCGTACCCTGCGGGTAAAAACCCTATTAGGGTAAGGGTATGGGACAAAAATTTACCCATGGGTACTTAAATGGTAAAAGTATCATACCCATCGGGCTGAGAGGATGCGGGTATGGGATCGTATAACCCATGCCCGCGTACCCATGTACCCATCTAAAATGTTGACAAGTGGGTTCACTTTAATATCCTAATGTATTAAATTTTCCCTCCTAACTGCGCTAGGTAAAAACTCTAATGTGTAGTCAAAGTATCACTATAATTTATCATGATTTTTTGAACTTAAAGTGTATGCCTATGTGTTGTTGTTTAACATTTTTATGTATCGCTTTATCGGCAAGTGTTTTTGTTTATGAGAATGTGTTATTGTTGTACATTGTTGTTTAAATTGTGTTGCTATTAATAATGATTATATGTAGCTTTTTGCAACTATTTTCTACTCAACTGATGTGTTGTAAATGCGGGTATTTTTTACCATGGTACCCATATACCTGTCAGTGGCGGTATGGGAAAAAATTGTACCCTTGATGGGTATGGGTATGGGTCATGGGTAAGCTCAGGGTGGACGGGTAAGGGTATGGGGTGGCTCCACCCGTACCCATACCCTGCGGGTGCCATCCCTAGCTTCAGAGGTTAACAGATCGGTATATTCGTCCATCATCAAGGAGATTAGATATCTTATGTCTCTACGTGAAAATTGTATTACTCATGTAAGCCGTAGCCAAAATAAAGTTAGTGATAGGTTAGCTAAATTTGCTCGTAGTGAGGGTAGAACCATGACTTGGTTAGGTTCTGGTCCTCCTGAGGCTTTGGAACTAGCTGCAATTGATTGTAAGGACTTTGGTGGATGAGTAATACAAATTTCTACCCACAAAAAAAACATAATTTGTATTATGTTTGAATAGTTTTGTATTTATAGTGAACTTCTATAATATAGTATATCCGAATCCCTTTTGTAAAAAAAGTGACTACTTTGAAGACAAAATCATGAGATTGGGCTATAAGAGCATCTCCAACCGTTCGGCCCCCCAGGGTGCCGAAAAAGAGCCGCCTGGGGGCGAACCGGCGCTAGATTGGCGCGTGGGGGCGACTCCGTTCCCAGTCGCCACGGGCTCGGCGATATTCCGTACAAATTTTTGCAAACTCGGCGATCTGGCACGAATTCGGTGAAATTTCATTGAAACTTGTACAAAAAACATAAAAACATGCAAACTACGCCTACTACTATGCCAAACTACGCCTAGCCACTGCGCCCGCGTCCATCGCCCGCCATCCACATGCCGAGAAGCCTGTAGAAGTGGGTGTAGTCGCTGTCGTCATCGTCGTCAGCGCCTCGCCCGATCTTGCGCCGCCGTCCCTCTTGCACCCACGGCGGTCGGCCGGCGCTTGGTAGGCGTTAGGCGGCGACCTCGTCCTCCACGTCACTGTCGAGGACGATGACGCCGCCCTCCTCGCACCGCGGCGCCAGGCCTGGAGCTCCTTGAACGTCCGGCGCTAGCGGCGCACCTGCTCGCGGACGTAGTCCTCCTTCACCCATTTTATGGCGGCCTCGTCGTTGGGGGCCACCATGTCGACGTGCTCCGGCTTCACGGGGAGCAGACCTGGCTCGGGCTTCGGCCGAAACAGGCGGAGGGAGCGCGGGGAGGGGCGGGCACCCTCGTTGATGACGAGGCGCCATGTGGAGTGCACGGCCGAGCGGCGTCTCCTCCGGCTCGCAGCGGGGCGGAACACCGGCGAGCCGGAGGAGAGCGAGGCAGAGCCCGACGACGAGGACGTCCCCGGCTCCATCGGCGTCCAGGAGCTGCCACGGCAGCGAGAGAAGGATGGCCACGGCGGGTACTCGAGGCGTGGCACGTTGCCGGTCTCTATGTGGTCGAGGACGGCCTCGAGGGTGCGGCCTGGCACGCCCCACCACTCGCGCCGCCCGCCGGCATTGAGGCGGCAGCGGGGATGACGCCGTTAAGCGGAGGCAATCTGTTCCTGTTGCGGGCCTTGTAAGTACATGGACCACATCGTGTGGCTGTCGGCGGCGTACCTCAGCTCGTCCCGCTGCTCCGGTGGCAGGGACGAGCGGATGCGGGCGGTCTGGGCCCGCCTTGCCCCCCCTTCGGGCACCGATGGCACCGGGACGCCACCCGGCGCTCAGCCTCCACGCCCCCGGCACACGCATGTCCGGGGGTGCCGGATACTTGGCCTCGTAGAGGAGGCGCGCCTCCGGCTCTTGGAGATGGCGGCGGTCGAAGCCGTTTGCCGCCACGTCGTCGCCTGGAAACCTCTCGGCCATTTGCTCGTCGGGGGGAAGGGGGGAGATTGTTGCTTTGTGCGCGGGAGAAAGGGGGGAATGTGAGCTGTGGCGTCCACCGTGAGAGGTCGCCTTTATAGCCGCAATGGGCGGCGAAGGTCTGCATGCCGTGCGAGCGTGGCGGAGAAGGCGAGACACGTGTCGCGGCGCCTTCACCGCACTGCGCGTGAGGCATCAATGGAGGCTTAGCAGTGCGGCAGCGCAGCAGCCTTTGCATTGATTCCCGCGGGAACCGAGGCGATGAGGACGACGAAGCGGCGTCTCGCTGACTCGGTGGGCCCATCCTCGCTCACGCCAAAAATGCTCGCCCCATCGCCCCCGGGCGCCCCCAGTGCGCCGGGTTCGACCTGGGTCCGCCGGCGCCAGTTTTGGTCCAAAACGGCAAAAAACGGGCTCCTGGGGGCGCGACTGGGCCGATTTTTGTGCACCGGCGCGGAAAAATCGCCTGGGGGGAGGGGGGGCTGTTGAGGGCGCGACTGAAGATGCTCTAAGGTCAACTCTAGCTGATCCCTAAAAAATAGACGAGGATCCAATCGAGAAAACCTTAGTGGAGTACATTTACCACACTAAGTTTTGGTCGGACATGGCCAATCCCCTAAATATAATGTAGTTTTTTGTTTGCATTTCATTTTCGATTGTTGAAACAAATTTCGTTGCATCTTTATTTCATTGAATGATATTTTAATACATTGGAGTACACAATTCACCAATTCTTCGCTACGGGAATGAAATCAAAGAAAACAAGAATCACAGTTGGACACTTTATAGACATCCAATTTCCATAACCGCTCCCACTAGTTAGATTAATATTTTCTCTATATTTTCATTGTTGATTCTCTTTATTGACATCTCGAGCTTGCGCACTTCTTTCTTCTTCAGTTCTGACGAATTCGATATTGCATCACATCTGGTCTCATCTCTAGTCTCTACTCTAGCAAGGAGTGCACAAACATCTATCAAATTTCTCACTATCAGTAGACCAATGTAATCTTCTTCTCAATACCAAAACTTGCATCCATCCTACATACAAATTTGAGCAAACAATGAGCTACAAATTGCGCTGAATCCGATGAACAACCGAATCAAAACAAGCACTCACCCAATATTTTCTGCACTTGAAGAA
Source organism: Aegilops bicornis (assembly GCA_021605145.1). Lineage (NCBI taxonomy): Eukaryota > Viridiplantae > Streptophyta > Magnoliopsida > Poales > Poaceae > Aegilops > Aegilops bicornis. The sequence goes on from JAHIAL010000020.1 coordinate 2,765,836, forward strand.
CACCCAGGTGTTCTGGCATGGTCGAAACTCCGCGCACCACCTGCCATGAGCAGTCATCGCCCTTTATGACCGGCAACGAGGAGCCGACGATTAGCTGGGATAGTGTAGAGCAGGCCGATTGTTGGGCGTGTCTTTGTCAGGTGAACCCACGAAGAGTGAGATCAGCGGCTAGAGGAGGAGGCCATACGCATGCGGCGCAAAGGCGTTGTCGGGGTTGTCGCGGTTTGGCACCGACCAATCCATTACAAAGGCGTCGTGGCGGCGGTCGGATCGTCCAAATCGGCGGCGGCGGCGAGCAAGAAGATTTGTCGATTCCACGCCGGCGACGACGCGAGAGAGGCTCAAATATAGGTGGGCGAGGACCACGACACCCAGCAAATATGTGCGGTTCAGCACCCAGCCAATCTATGACAAAGGCGCCATCACCGACTAACGGATGTGTCAAATCTAGCGGCGGCGGCAACCGTAGATATGTCGATTCTGCGTCAGGGACTGTGCGAGAGAGGCTCAAATTCGGGTGGGCGAGGACAACGGCGGGGCCTACAGAGCGTCCACGGTGGTGGGTGGGGGCCTATGAGGGCCGGAAGGATGGCGCCAGCATAGATGCGGCAGGGGAGTGGGGTGGGTGAGGTAGCTGGGGGGAGATTTTTTTTCCTCCAGCGGTGGGCGGTCCAGTAAATATAGGCCCCGGATATGAGGCGGAGTAAAAAATTACTCTATTTGATTTAGGGGATCGGCTAGGAGCCGGTTAGAGGAGTAAAACCGAAATTTTACTCCTCTAGCACCGGATAGGGGGTCGGCTAAACTTGGCCAAGTTATCTTGAGTGAGTACTACAAAAAAGTTCATTTCAACCTATCCAAACCATAGTCCACTTTTTTTCATAGCAAGTGTGCATCCGTAGATTTAATTTGTGAAATAAAATAGCGCTTTGGTTCCATTGTTTCCTCCAAAAAATCATTTATGAAGACCCATAATCTTCAGTATTTCGCTCATTTTAGGATCGTTTACGAGTCTAGGTGATAGACAATTTTCACAACTAACTGGTTTTAGGGTATTTGCAAAAAAAAATGTTTTAAGCGATGGTTGCCTAAAACAGAATAGACATGCAAATCCAAGAAAATATAAGTGAAAAGCCGGAAATAAAATCGCACAAAAGTAAAGAGCTGGGATAGATATAGCAACACAACAATTTATCTCCAGCCACTTATTTGCGCAATCACACTTCTGGTTGGACACAAAATCCTCAGATACATGCTTGAAGGTCTCGACCTTGACCACATATGTCATGGAGACAAAGTTTGCGGACGAAAAGTCCTAGAGCCACACCTCACCATGGTAAAAAAAGCCTCATTTGAAGTAGAACTTCACACAAAGTAGACAATCTCCTTGCATTCACAATTTTCTTGGCTCCTCCACAACTTTGAAGGCTTCCAAGCACATCTAGTCAACACAGGGGACATACACCCTCCAAAAGTAATATTAAGAATTTGGATTGCTTGATGGGGAATCAACTGTTTGTGCTCAAAAATCAACCTTCTCTACTCTCAAACTCTCATAAGATGGGAAATTATGTTTTAAGAGATTGGGAAGGTCAAAAGATAGGAATGCGTCTCATGGAGAGCAGCTCTCCAAGACTTGGGTCAAGCATGTGAGAATGATTGTCTCGAGTGTTAGGATGGATAAGCTCGGGCCTAGACCTTATTGGAGTACTAGACCAGGGATGAATATTCTATGTGCATGCATTCACTGTATGCCGTTGTGTTTGAGATTCGCGACATGTTTCAATATATTTCTTTAGCAAAATACGATTTGCTTCAATTTTGTACGTGTTTTTTTTCTTATTTCAAAGCGTATCATAATGTTTCCTCGTATATTAGCAAATCTACTCCAAAACAAGTGCAATTTTACTTGTTGATGCACAATGAAATGTTATGATACACTTTAAAACGAGAAAAAGAACACTATGCAACACTACGAAACAAAATTAACTTTGTCGTGAATTAGAAAACATGACACGAATCTCAAGACAACAACGGACGGTGAGAGCATACACATAGAATATCACTCCTCTACTAGACCATGGTCGAACCACATATTTCTGCAAAACCCAGGATGTTTGATTTGTCCTTCCCAAGGAAATCCGACAAATCATTTCGAGATTTCTAGTTTTAAAGTAGAAAAAAATAGTGACGGGACTTTCACTAATGAGAAACAATGACCCAAAGTGAGATACTTGGCGCCATCCTTTGTGGAGTTTAGTAAGAGCATTGAAAGTGCAACTAATCCACAGGTGGTTTTGGTAATTCTTAACAACATATAGCTCATTGAACTAATATCCATTCAAGATAATCATTTCAAAAAGTTCAATGATTGGCATGGCATGGACTAGAGATGTGGACCCCTCAAAATGCCAAGGACACATATTGGCAAAAGCTCAAGACTCTACATTTTCATTTTAGTGATCCAAGATCACATTGAGTCCATAGGAAAAGCCAATACTAATAAAAGGGGATGAGGTGTTGCTTAATGGCTTGCTTGCTCAAAATGCTTAGTGATATGCTTCAAAACCCTCAACCACTTTCTCATTTTCCACATATGTCCTAAACCTAAAGTCAAACTCGGCCCCACTGATTTGATTTATCCGGCGCCACCGAGTTCACTTGACATAGCCACTGCCAGATACCCTAATCAGTTCGGTCTCACCGAGATGGGATTACAAACACTTTGTTTCCCTGCGTAACGTTTTGGTCTAACCGAGATGAGCGATCGGTCCCACCGTGTTCGCAATGCAAACTCTATGTTTCCTTTTCGTAACGTTTCGGTCTCACCGAAATGAGCGATCGGTCCCACCGAGTTTGCCTGACCAACTCTTTGTTTGCCTTTTACTGAAATCGGTCTCACCGAGTTCATGTGATCGGTCTCACTGCCCTAACCCACTACCAAAAAAATACACTTCCGTGATGATACGTGTTTGTCACAGTAGGTCGTGTTTTTTGTCATGCATGTACATCCATGAAGATTTTATGATAGAATCAAGATAGTCATACACTGTCTTTGTCGTAGAAGTGTTCCATGACATTACCAAAATTATCATCACGGAAGTGTCCACTTCCATGATGATAAATCGCGCGTCCTGAAGTGCTTTTCGTCAAGGGTGACCGACACGTGGCAGCCACCGTAACGGAACGCCCGTTAAGCTATCGGGTCGGGTTTTGGATCCGATAACCGTTAACAGCCCGACCAATGGGGATTTTCCGTGTAAAATCATCATTGGTACGGAGAAACTGCGATGTCGGCTCATCGTTGGGACGGATGTCATACACTCATTAGACGAAGGCGCCTATGATACGTCGAAGCGTGTACGGCTAACAAAGGCCCATTCATGTGAAAAGGTCGGCCCGTTTGACTTGGTCAAAAGGTGGCGGGCGGCCCATGGAAAACTTTGTTAACGGCACGTTAGCATATAGCCCATTTACAGCCCGCTAACCCAAGGCTGTTCGCCCTATCCGAATTAGGCTCGATGGCATCATCTGGGCCATCCAATATGACTCCGGCCCGTTTTCGCTTACGGCCCATGTATGGCCCATGGCGTCTTCGGCCCATATGAGGCCCTATGTAACTCTTGGCCTATTAACGGCCCGTGGTGAAAGCGGCCCGCAATGAAACGGTGTATCACTTTACACCCATTAACGGCGCGTGGTGAAAGCGGCCCGTAATGAGCGATGTATCACTTTATACCCATTAAGGGCCCGTTATTGATTAGGCGATTTCTAGCCCATGTTATCTTCGGCCTTCTCGAGCCCATTTATTCTTGGGCTCATTTCCGGCGATTCGTTTGAATTCTGACCCGTTCTTGTCATTTTTCTACTTGTGGGCCAAATTCAGCCCGTGGTTCTGATCGGCCCGTTTGTGGTCCGTTAATCGTTGGGCCATTTTCATAGCGTCATCAAATCGGCCTATTAACGATGGCCCGTTATGGTGATCCCATGAGCAGGCGATTCCAACTCTAGCCCGTTCACGGCCATAATGCGGCTTTATTATTGGCCCATGTTTGTGTGTCGATCATCTGACCCGTATAAGGCCCATTGATAATCTGACCCATAGAAGGCCCATTGTTTCTCTGAGGCGTAGAAGGCCCATTGTTTCTATGGCCCGTAGAAGGCCCCTTGTTTCTCTGACGTAGGAGGCCCGGTGTCACTACGATGAAATATTAGCCCATGGTTATTGTGGCCTAGTTTTTAAAAAATAGGTTATTGCAGCCACTAGCAAACCACGAAAAAAGAACTGCGCGACTACAAGCAAACAAAAAACAAGACAACAAGGAAATAAATAAGCAAGCAACTTATGCTAGGATATCACGGCTATTACACATATTACATCCACTTTGGGCATCAAAGTTAGCCACCGGTGCAAATATAGGGAACAAAGCGACATATCATATACCTTTGGTTGTCCAAAGTTGGCGACCAACGCAAATAAGCAGCTGCAACAAAACAAATCCATAAGCGAAACAACTTGAGAAGATCTCAAGAAACAATATCACAGGGGACCCATAATGCTTTGTCAAGATGCTTAGCAAGCTTATTAACTTTCTCTTGTTTGGCGCTTAAATCCTCCGGTAACATTGCACCGGAAAATATGCATCTGAATTCTGCGAGGGACTTCCTTAGTCCTTCAACTTCCCATCACATACATTTGTCGATCGATGTCTTTCAAGTTGAAGTTGAGACTCAAGAAGACGAACTGATTCAGGCGGCGAGTTCGAAGAGCTTGTGCGGCGGTAGTGGCGATGCTTCGAACACTACATCAAGACATGACTTTTGGGTTCCCTCACTTTGTCGTCAAGATAGTTTTTATCGACTTTCTTGGAGACCAACAGGAATGTCTCACTATCTTGAACCTTATCTGCATTACTTCCTTTACCATTGGATAACGCGATCTTGTTCTCCAATATTTTGTCCGCATTCTAAAAGAGAAACAAGCGGACACATCACATGTTTACCATGTTGTATATGAAACTCATTTTGGTAAATGAGTTCGGTAGTAAAAGTGGAGACGGGATATGACATGAAACAAACATATATCTATGTACCATGGTCACTTTATGGTCTATATCATTCTAGTTTTTGTTGCCAAATCAAGATAGAGACACGCATTCAAATAATATTTGTTCAAGACAAAGCGAGAATAGGCAGAATATAAGTGTGGGTAACTATACAATAACAACACTTGTAATGTGCATGACATGAGAACATAACTGTTTATTCAATTGAAACTGAAATCAACATAGAGCGAGTTACAACAGCAAACTAGTTAAAGAAAGCAGGTTTAAAACATACCTATTGCGCCATTGGAGTTTCAATTCCATCCTTCAAATTTGAAAATAGTTGGTATGAGTAAATCTGATAATGCAACAACAAAGGAGTATGAACCATAGCTTCTGAGAACACAGGCGAGAACAAATCTTCTTCTCCTTTAAGCGTTGAGTTGGGATTCGGAGTGGTGGTCCTCGTGCTTTGGGCATTGCAGTTCCCTTACTAACTGCTCGTGTTTGGGTGCTCTGTGGTGGAGACAGTGTTGTGTCAACTGGAACTGGGTTACTATCTGCCGGGGTTGGGGTTAGAAGGGGTGTAGCTGGTGATGAAGCTATGTACCTAGGGTAGGGTCATGGACCTGTCCAAGATACCCTCCCCAAGGACATCTCTAGAAGAAACCATCTTTCAATCGACGCAGAAGTGTTCCACTCGACAGACTCGAAGACACTCGACCATGAAGCCAACCACTCAACCATGAAGCCAACCACTCGACAACCAGGAGATCTAAAGTCACTCTGCTGCCTTCTTGATCGGTCCTTAAGTAGCTTTTATGGTCATCATAGCACTTTATTTGTGGGCGTTACGATGTATCGACCTTAATGTACCTTAAACCCTGCATAATGGCGAGGTGGAGGGTGCAGCGAACTCTATATAAGCCACCCCCTCCTCGGTGTAAAGGGTTCGCACCCTGTAACCTATACACACATAATCTGATGACCGCCTCCGGAGACGCAGAGGCGTAAGGCTGTTACTTCCTCAGAAGGGCCTGAACTTCGTAAAACTTCGTGTGTTTACAACTACTCCATAGCTAGGATCTTGCCTCTCCATACCTACCCCCATTCTCTTGTCGGGGTTAGAACCCACGGCGGTTGGCGCCCACCGTGGGGCAGGTGTCTTAGCGACTTGTTGGAGAAGTTGCAGTTTTTCCGATCCCCTTCATCATGGTGTCAGGCGGAGGTTTGGTTGAGGGCCGCGAGATCCGTCCCGTGCGCTCATGTTCGTCGCCGACGACTCCGCTTAACCGGGAGGCACCACTCGACATCGATGCGCTTCCGTCCATGAGCGCAAGCGCACTTCGTGCGATGCATTACGTGGCATCCTTTTGCGGCAACCCGTCGACCCGATGTCGATCGGCTCTCGTGGCGTCCTCCGTCCCAGATTGACCGCCGCCATAAGCGTTCACGTCGGTCGAGGAAGCTTCAGCGATGGGTAAGGCACGCGGTGGCTCGCCGATCGGCCACACCCCAAGTCGCGATCGAGCCAGCGAATCTCTCTGGCTTTGTTCGATCGCCGATTGGCTCATGAAACTGCATCCGAGTCGGCAGCGATGATCCAGCGGCGGAGGTTACGATGGTCGATGGACCACGCGATCCTTCCGGTTTTCCCGCACCGGCGGAGGCGTCGGCGGAAGCGACCACGTCGCCCGCCCATGAAGAGTATCTCCCCGAGCCCCTCACCTTGCTGCAGAGGGAAGAACTTCGCCGCCGGGACATGGATGCACTTCACACTCCTATCGTTGGAGAAACCCCCGAAGCACGTGCCTTGGAAGACGCGCGCTTGGCCAACTTGGCTGGCGCTTTTCGTGGAGAATTTCAATGCGAGCACTTTCGAGCAAGCGTGACAACGGGTCCCATCATCTAGTAGAGTCAGCTCTTTCAACCACTGATTCAGGTATATCGAACTCCGGTTCAAAATTTAGCATTGCGGCCGTATAGCGATCGATTCAGCCTTCGGTCAGAGGCTGGCGGAGGCTTGTTGCAGATCGAAGATTTACTTGAGCAACAGGAAACCAGAATTTAGCTGTTTAGCGATCGGCGAGCAGGATCCATAGCAAATCTGTTGTTGCGAATACGATTCGATCGACTCCACGGCCCAAGATGGCCCCAAGGCGTGAGGGACGTGAAGTCCGGCGAGATCAGTATAGGAACCGTGGCGGTATGATCACCGATTCGATCGCGACGATCGGCGTCGAGTGCCCACCCTCTCCCGAGGCGGGTCATCGTGCCTCGGCAGCGGGATGTGAGACACCCCTCACGGTCTTTGGGTGAAGGATTGAGTCGACCCCGAGGGAATCGAGGTTTTGATGCGAGATCCATTCTCGTTCGAGGTTTGGTCGGCGAAGCGAGCTCACCGAGGAGGTCATGACGAAGATGCCCCCACCAACTGGCAATGAGTGCGTCTCGGGACCCGGAAGTGCTTCAGCAGAGCCATCGGGCGGCTGTGATTCCTCCCAACCGGGTTGGCGGCTGGAGTCGATAAGTTCACTTTGGTGAGTCCAAACACGATACTTGGCTTGAGGACTCTTGAGTGGCTGTTCAAATCGGTGGCGGCAATGATGAAGTGGCCATGAAACACCTGCCTCTCATGTTGGAGGCTCGGCGAGCGTGGCTGAACCAACTAGCACCGGCTGACATTTACACTTGGGAAGATCTTTCAGTGTTTATCGAATTGTTGAAGGAACACATGGCGACCAACGGGGTTAGCCAGAATTGCAAACCTGCGTGCGAAGACAAATGAAACTTTGAGGATTACATCCGAGAGATGGATCACATTGCATCACCACGATTGGAGAAACGTGTCGGATCACCGAGGCGGTTTGTGCCTTCAAGGAAGGCGTTAAGTCTGAAGAATTGAATCTGAAATTGATTGAACCCGGAGACATGTCTTTGACTCGAATGATGGAATTGCCACCAAATATGCTAATGGCGAAGAGGAGGATCGGCTCGGAGTGGTAAGCATAAGTCGATCGCTCATGAGACCAGGAGGAAATTCAGTCAGCGAAGCGGAAAGGTGAGCAATTTGCTCTGGAGAAGCCTTGGCTGTGACCCAAGGAAAGTTTAAGGGAAGCCCAAAGGGCCTTGGAACCCCAAAAAGTGAAGGATCAAAGGCGGAAATGATGTATTGGACTTGCCATGCCACATTCACACAAAGAAAGATGAAGAGGGTAAATTCATTTACCCAAAGCATACCACTTTCGGCGATTGTCGGCTCTTGATCCAGCAGGTTCCAAGGGAAAGCAACCCAAGGATAAGGAAAAGGAGTCGGAAAAAGTTGAGAACAAGGAAGATAGTGATGATGGATACCCCGGGTCAATTCCACCACGATGATTTTCTTGGCGTTGAAAGCAAAAGTCGATTGAAGATTATCAACCAAGAAGTGAATATGGTGGCTCGGCGACACCCGATTATTTGAAATGGTCTCGAGACTTCCATCACATTCGACCGGTCGATCACCCGACACACATAGCCACCCACAGGAGAGCAAGCTTTGGTGGTCGACCGGTTGTCGAAGGCACTTTCGGCCGACTAAAGTTTTGATGGATGGTGGCAGCGGTGCGAATATCTTTGTATGCGAAGCGTTGAAAGGGATGGGCATTCGATGTCTAGACCCGATTACCGACAACATGAGTTTCCATGGAGTCATTCCGGAAAGAAGGCCGAGTCACTTTCGGTCAGATTGCTCTTGATGTGGTTTTCGGAGATTCCAAGAATTTCCGCCAAAGAAAAGTTGACGTTTGAAGTAGTGGATTTCGGAGTGCTTATCACGCTATTACGGGAAGGCCAGTATGCACGTTTCATGGCTCGACCATGTTATGTATACCTTAATTTGAAGATGCCAGGCCCCGGAGGTGTGATCAGCATCACGAGTGCAATCGGAAGAAAGCGAGGAAGAGTGTTTTCGAGAAAGGCTCAAAGATCGTGATGCTCGGATGGCGGTGGTAGAGCTGCAGGAATACCGAAAACTGCAGACCCAGTGATTTGTTGCGAGCCAAGAAGCCCGCTTCTGGAATCAACATTTGATCGTCCGGTGAGACAAAGCCGATTCACATTCACCCAACCGACCCCAATGCTGCTCCGACCCATATCTCAACAACACTCGACTCCAAATAGGAAGAAAGCGCTCACCCGGTTCCTCCGTGAGAATTGGGACATCTTCGCATGGAAACCTTCCGACATGCGAGGTGTTCCCAGAGAGGGATCGGCTGAGCATCGTTCTGAAGTCGACCTTGAAAGCAAAACCGGTCAAGGAACATCTTGACGGTCCGCCGTACAAAGAGAAAAGCAATCGGTGAAGAAGTGGCTCGACTCCTTGCAGCGGAGTTTATCAGAGATTTACCACTCGAGTGGCTCGCCAATGTTGTCATGGTCCCCAAGAAGGACAATTCGCCCATGTGTATTGACTTCAAACATATCAATCGGGCCTGCCCAGAAAGATCATTCCTCTCCCCGCATCAACGGATAGTCGACTCAAGCTGCGGGATGTGAGCGCTGTCTTTTCTGAAGCGCCTATTCCGGGTACCATCAGATCTGTCTATATGGACCCGACGAAATCAAAACAGCTTTCATCACTCCATTCGGGTGCTTCTATTATGTTACCACGCCATTCGGCCTCAAGAATGCCGGAGCCACGTTCATGAGGATGATTCAGAAGTGTTTGCTCGCTCAAATCGATTCGAATGTGAAGCATACATGGATGATATTGTGGTCAAGTCACGGAAGAGTTCCGACCTGCTTGGCGGACCTTCTTTGAGACATTGCCAACCTCAGGAGGTATGATATCAAGCTTAATCCATCAAAGTGCACATTCGGAGTTCCTGGCGGAAAGTTACTCGGTTTTCTCGTTTCCGAACGAGGGATCGACGCCAATCCAGAAAAAGTTGGTACTATACTCCGAATGAAACGTCCTGTGCATGTGCACGATGTCCAGAAGCTTACTGGTTGCTTGGCCGCTTTAAGTCGATTCATCTCTTGACTCGGTGAAAAAGCACTGCCTCTTTACCGACTGATGAGAAGGAAAAGCCTTTAAAGTTCAGCGCCCAGTATATTATGTTTCTGAAGTTTTGACCCCATCAAAGCAAAGATACCCTCATTATCAGAAGCGTGTATATGGGATTTATATGACCATGAAGAAGGTTGCTCATTACTTCTCGACCATTCCATTACGATTAAATCGTGACGCTCCATTGTCGAAGATTACGCTGTGAGAGATGCAAGCGGTCGAGTGGCTAAATGGGCGATTGAACTTCTTCCCTAGATATCAAGTTTGAGGCAAAAGCTATCAAGTCCCAAGCAATAGCAGATTTCCTTGCCGAGTGGATCGAACGACAATACTTGAGACTCAAGTTCACTCGGATCAACTGGACCATGTTCTTCGATGGGTCCAAGATCTTTGAATGGTTCAGTCTTTGGGGTGGTATTGGTATCCCCCGAGGAGACAAGCTCGAGATATGTCCTCCAGATTCACTTTGATTCTTCCAATAACGAAAGCGAGAATATGAAGCACTCTTGTATGGGTTGCGTATGGCCATCTCACTCGGCGTCCGTCGCCTCATGGTCTATGGCGACTCAGATTTGGTAGTCAATCAAGTGATGAAGGAGTGGGACGTCAGAAGCCCAGCCATGACTGGTTACTGCAATGCGGTGAGAAAGCTAGAGAAGAAATTTGAAGGGTTAGAGCTTCATCATATACCCCGACTGAAAAATCAAGCAGCTAATGATTTGGCAAAGATAGGTTCCAAGAGAGAAGCCATTCCCAGCAATGTGTTTTTAGAACACATCCACACACCATCGGTTCAAGAGGATCCTTTCACTAAAGAAGTTCCGCAACCAAAAAGTGCCACAGATCCGACTGAGGTTGAGGTTCTAGCGGTGGTTGACCTGATCATGGAGGTTTTGGTCATCACTCCCGACTGGACGGTGCCGTACATCGGGTACATCCTAAGGAAAGAACTCCCAGAGAATGAAGAATAGGCTCGGCAGATCGTCCGTCGATCCAAGGCCTTTACTGTGATAAAGGGACAGTTGTTCAGGGAAAGCGGCGGTAGTCGATCGAAATGTATAACGCCGGAAGAAGGTCAGATAATTCTTGGCGATATCCACTCGGGGACCTGTAGTCACCATCGTCCTCTCGGACCATTGTGGCTAAAAGCATACGGCCCGAGGGTTTTCTTGGCCAAGAGCAAATGAAATGGTGAAAGAGATAGTGGACAAGTGTGAAGGCTGTCGGTTCTATTCCAATATGTCACACAAACCAGCCTCGTACCTTGAAGACCATTCCACTCGTCTGGCCCTTACATTTGTTTGGGGATTGGATATGGTTGGACCACTGAGAACCTGGCGGGGCGGCTTCACTCACGTGCTAGTGGCGGTTGACAAGTTTACTAAATGGATTGAAGCTAAGCCTATCAAGAATCTCGATGCTTGCCTTGCTATCGGTTTCATCGGGGAGTTGATATTCAGATATGGAGTTCGCATAGCATCATCAGCGATAATGGGTCAAATTTCGATTACGACAAGTTCAAAGCCTTTTGCGCCTCTCAAAGGTACCACGAGTCGACTATGCCTCGATTCGCTCACCCTCGGTCGCATGGACAAGCGGAAAGAGCAAGCGGTCTAATTCTCAAATTTGAAACCCCGTGATGCGCGATCTCAAGCACTTGCGGCGGTATCATGGGCTCAAACGAACTTCCGTCGGTTCTTTGGGGATTGAGGACTACCCTAATCGGTCATTGGGCCGAACTCCATTCTTTCTGGTCTATGGGCTGAAGCGATTCTGCCGAAAGTGACTTGCTTCACAATGCCTGCGCTTGAGTCGAGCTCTACTCTGAAGATGAAGCGAACAAGCTCGGCGGGATGCGATCGACCTTCTAGAAAGAGGAAGAGAGATGGCCCTGATCAGCTCGACTATTTATCAACAAGACTTGCGTCGATTCCATGCGAGAAATGTGAAGAGTCGAGCCTTCCAAGAAGGAGACTTGGTCCTCCAGTGGATCAGCAGAAACCGCACAAGCTTCGCTCCCACTTGGGAAGGCCCTTCATCGTCACGAGTTCTACACAATGGAGCATACCATCTTTACAACATCGATCGCAGTTGATGAGCCTCGAAGCTTGGAATGCTTGGGCTGCTCCGCCCTTTTATACTTAAGTACTCACTCGGATGAGATGTAATAAGAAATACTTCCGTAGTATATTTATCAAAAGACAAGAGTGTTATAATTTTCCCGGTGATTGTTGTTGCTTTTGTTCTACGAGAGAAACCCCCGATTGGGTAGCTTGGCTGATCCGTTTAGCCTAAGTTTGTAAAAAAAATCCTACCAAGTGACAGGCAGCCTCCCTTTCGGAGGCTTAGGCTGTGAATCCGTTTCGCCTAAGTATTTAAAAAATCCTCACCAGTGGTGAGCCGGCCTCCCACTGGGGGCTTAAGCTTCTGATCGATGCTACGCCTAAGTATTTAAAAATCCTCTGCAGTGGTGAGCCAGCCTCCCACTCGGGGCTTAGGCTGCAGATCCGATGCTACGCCTAAGTTTGAAAAAATCCTGCAGTGGTGAGCTAGCCTCCCACTCGGGGGCTTAAGCTTGATCAAGTACTCGCCTAAGTTTGAAAAATCCTCTGCAGTGGTGAGCCAGCCTCCCACTCGGGGCTTAAGCTGCAGTCAAGTACTCACCTAAGTTTGAAAAATCCCTCTTGAGTGGTGAGCCAGCCTCCCACTTGGGGCTTAAGCTGCAGTCCAAGTACTCGCCTAAGTTTGAAAAAAATCCTACAGTGGTGAGCCGGCCTCCCACTCGGGGGCTTAGCTGCAGTCCAAGTACTCGCCTAAGTTTGAAAAATCCTACCCGAGTGAAGGCGATCCTCCCACTCGGGGGCTTAAACTGCAGTCAAGTACTCGCCTAAGTTTGAAAAAATCCTGCCGAGTGAAGGCGATTCTCTCACTCGGGGCTTAGCTGCTGATCCGATGCTACGCCTAAGTTTGAAAAATCCTACCGAGTGAAGAGCGATCCTCTCACTCGAGGGCTTAGCTAGGATCTAGTGCTAGCCTAAGTTTGAAAAATCCTCTAGAGTAAAAAGCGACCCTCTCACTCGGGAGGCTTAGCTGCAGTCCAAGCTCTTGCCTAAGTTCCTAAACCATCCCGATCCGTAAGGGCGGCGAGTGTGCAGGTCGACTACTACCTTCTCCTTGAACTCGCCACAAGTACAAGCGATGCTCCGTCTCGATCCGTGGGGCGGCAGAGATCTTGAGTTGACTGCTACCTTCTCCTTGAACTACGCCACAAGTACAACGTGCTCCGTCTCGATCCGTAAGGGCGACGAGTGCAGGTCGATTGCTACCTTCTCCTTCGGAACTCGCCCACAAGTACAACGTGCTCCGTCTTGACCACGATAAAGGCGGCGAGTGCAGAGTCGTGCTACCTTCTCCTTGAGCTACGCCACAAGTACAACATGCTCCGTCTTGACCCGTAAGAACTGACGAGGTGCGGTCATTGCTACCTTCTCCTTGGAGGCGGACTGACGAGGTGCGGTCATTGCTACCTTCTCGCCAGACTACGCCACAAAGTACAACGTCACGTGCCATTCCGATCCGCATAAGGACAACGAGATCTTGGTCGTGGATCTTCCACCTCGAGCTGCATCTCAAACACCAAAACTATTCAGTGAAGGGTAAAACCACTCGAAGGCAAATGCAAGCATATTCAAGTAAAAGCAAATTCAGATAAATCTCAAAGGTTTCAAACCGCAGATCAAAAGTACTCGAGCACTTTCGGCCCGAAGGAGTTTAAGCGGTTACAAAATCCACTTTCGGCATTCCGAGGCAAATTTAAGGTGAGGCATGAAAGTTTGTTCACTCAGCGGGAGGAGGGCTGGCGAGCTCGACGAACTCGTCGTCGGTCGACACCATCCAGCGATCCGAGTGGCGGCGGCAATGAAAGTCTCCATAAAGATCCCGAATCGTGCTTCTTGGTGTTGGCGACCTTGATTGCTGCCAGCTTATCTTCTCGCGCCTCTTTCTGATTGGACCACGAACCAAAGAGCGAGCCACATCGGCACCACACCTAGCGAAGACTTCTTCCACTCTTGCACTTTCGACCGGGGATCTCGTTAAGTCGAGTCATCGGTGACTTCGAGATCGATTACGGAGTGTTGCCCGTGGCCAAAGTGCTGTGTCGATCCATGACGTGGCGACTTTCGGTCGAGCCAAATAGTCGACCACTCCGTCGATCACGGGATTCTAGTCGGAGCTTGAGTTCGCAAATGTAGTCTCGTCCTTCACGGGGAGAATTGATAGGGTCCAAATTCGGTTCGATTCGCCCGGGCTCCTCCTCAAAGTCTCGGCAAAGCTCTGCACGCACAGTCCAAGGATGAATCAATATTCGTGTGCCGAATCGACAAAGACAAACCAGTCGGAATGAGAATATGTACCTTCAAGCTTGATGAATAACTTCTTGGCGAGGCTCCTCAGATAGCCTTCGGATCGTCTCTCCCTCTGAGCAATGCTTTCCATCTTCTCGTTCAGACTAACCTTGTCCTTCTTCAAGCGGGTGACCTCCTTGTTGGCTTCGTTCGAGGCCAGTTCATCTTCGCGTTCTCCTCCTCCGATTAATGCCGGTGAAGCCAGCTTTTGTTCAGCGAGCCGGTTGGTGATCCGCCTTCTTTTGTGCAGCAGACGGATCTTGATCCTTCTTCGCGAGCTTGGTTCAGTTTTTACGAAAAGAAACAACGCTTCGATTTAGGAAGAAGCAGAATGAAATCCAGATCTAAGACAAACCCGATCGACAAAAGCTTCACGACCATTGGCGTCATCTTTGTATACTGCAACTTCTGTCTTGGCCAATTCCGGATCAAGATTGAGTTGAATTTCTTTGCTTTTCCAAATCAGCAAAAGCGAGCTCCAAGGTCACAAGATTTCTGCAGCGAGAGAGGATGGGTTATTTTTGGGAGAAAAATGACAAAGACAATAAGCACTAAGACTACGATCATTGCGCATGATCCACCATAGTCTCGGGGACTACACCAGTGGGTGCATAGCGTGCTCCCCTTTGGTTCGATTCCCCTCGGCAGAGACCTCTTGGTAGCGAGTGTGTGTAAAAAAGACAGCGACAAACAAGTTCTTGGACCATAGTTGGCCCTTAGCGATCGACCATGGTCTCGGGGACTACACCCGATGGGTGCACTTAGCGTGCCCCCTGGTTCGATTACTCGACATGGCAGACGGACGAGTGAAGGAATTAAAATGTCAAGACTACAGGTTGTGCCCGCGATCCACCGTAGTCTCGGGGACTACACCCAGTGGGTGCACTCGGCGTGCCCCACTAGTCCAAAACTTCAATAACAAAATTCAGCTCAAAGTATGGATTTGCTTAGTGGCGAAGTCGAAACACCCGGTGGGTGCCTGAGGCATAAAGATCTTTGGAAAGAGAGTTTTCAGGTAGCATATCCCTATGAGCAAGTCAAGAAAATCAGTCGGCGTGTTGCTGACTGAACATTGCTTTGGAGAGCCGAGCTGGCATCATAAGCGGCTTGACCGACGTCCCGCACCATCTTCATCTTCTCCATCATAATACACCTTGGCGTATGGCTTCCTTGGCAGCATTCACGCCGTCCTCTGGGGCGTGGTGGGTAACAAAAAGCGAAGGTGAGTCGGCGGGAGCTTGAGCGATCGTGAAGAAGGCCGAGCGCTCGACAATGGTACGACAAAGGTAACAGAAGCCCGATTGGCATCACCAGCGTCCTGAACCACTGGTTCAGCTATCGGTGTCGATTGTGGCACCTTGTCTGCAGGAGTTTTCCTATTTTTCCTCGCCAAAGGCCTCTCGGGCTCTTCATCGTCATCATCGGGGAGGTCAATAACGTTAGGAGCTGTTCAAAGATCAGTCGCCAAAATTTACATCACCCAATGGTATATATTACAGTTGAGTCGACCGAATAAAGACAGAACGACAGAAATTGTACCCGGATTAGAGGTGACTGCATCCTCCATTGCCTCATCATCATCCACAATGGTGAAGTCCCAGTAGCAGTAGCTGCCAGGTTTCAAAGTTTATGCGGTCAAATCAAGAAAATAAACAACACGAGCGTCGGGTGAATATAAAGGGAGACACTCACGCGAAGTAGCGGGGATGTCAATCTTAATCTTCGGCAGCGCCTTCCGAGGCTTCTAACCTTGGGCTGCTTGGGCGCTTTTTGATCGGAGCAGGTGAGGGCGTCGAGGCGCTTTGAAGACGGACCAGTCTGAGCAACCGCTTTTTCACGGGCACTCGGCCGGTCTTGGTCGAGCTTGGATCGCCTCTCCCTGCGAGGAGGTGACTCGGCTTCTTCTTCGTCGCTTGAGTCGTCACTTTCCTCGCTCTCCTCTGCGTCAGAATGCCAGTCGCCCCTCTCGCCGCCGCTCGCCTCCCCTTCCGGGTCTTGCTCTTGCTCCCCGTTAAGCGTTGAGTACATTTCAAGAAGTGCACAGCGAGAAAAACAAGCGTTACAAAAAGTCAATCGGCCAGACATAAGTAACTACATGGTCAAAATTACGATCCGGAAACTCAGAGTTGAACCTTGTCCGATGACGTGGGATTGGTCGAGTGGGGAATTCTCTGGCTCCCCTAGGGTTGTCCTGTTTCCGGTGATGCTTTGGTCAGCCACCCCTCAGCGTGGCATCCTCGACCTCCTCCCGGGTGGATCCAGTGGTGTCCTCGGGGCGAATACATCCACATCGGATGGTCTCGAGCTTGAAGCGGCTGGATGCGTCGTCGAAGGAAGACCTCCAAGAGATCCATACCAGTCACCCCATCACGGATAAGCTGGACAACGCGTTCGACCAGTATCTTAACCTGCACCTTCTCTTCCAGGAGCACCTTCAAAGAGGAGGGCTTCCTCACTCGGTCCATAGAAAAAGGAGGGAGTCCACTCGACTGCCCTGGCGTCGGCTGGTCTTTGCAGTAAAACCAGGTCGACTGCCATCCACGGACTGAGTCGGAAAGAATCATGGCTGGAAAAGAACTTTTCCCTCTCATCTGAACCCCAAGACCCCCACACATCTGAATCACTTGTGTTCTCTCGTCACTCCGATTGGCCTTTTTCACCGTCTGGGAGCGACAGGTGAAAATGTGCTTGAAAAGACCCCAATTAGGTCGACAGCCCAGGAAATTCTCGCACAGAGACACGAAAGCAGCAAGATACACGATTGTGTTGGGAGTGAAGTGATGGAGTTGAGCCCCAAATAAATTCAAAAATCCCCGAAAAAAAGGGTGGGGAGGCAAGGAAAACCCGCGGTCGACATGGGTGGCCAAGAGAACACACTCACCCTCCTGAGGCTACGGCTCGGACTCCTTCCCGGAAGCCGTGCCCGATCCATGGGGATCGATCCTCCATTGGCCAGGTCGTCGAGGTCTTCTTGGCTAATTGTCGGCGGATCCGATCGCCTGGATCCAGCCCTGCAGCAGACCGGCCCTTGATGAAGTTCCGCCCCGACTGGTCGTCCTCCCCTTCGCCTTCGCCGTCGCTTTCTTCGCCCGCTCCAAGGCCGCCATCTTCTCTTTCACCATCATCGGCAATGGCGCACCAGAGCGGCGGCGGAGGCAAGCGCGGCGGATAAGTCTGGGAAGAGGGAGGAAATGAGAACGCATTGTTCGAAACCACAGTCCGACGCCTTATATGAGGTTACATCCGAGTGGTGACTTGTAGGCGGACGATCATGTCAAATCCCGCAATCAGCCTGCGCGATACGTGGCGAAAAAAGGTGGCGCGGAGATCGAGGCATCCTGCCTTATCCCATCCGATTAATGCGACCTCCTCCGCCCAGCGCTTCCGAAATTCAAATCCGCGAAATCCATGAGCTGCGAACAATTAAATGCAGACGGAAGATCTCCTCCGCTCATCACTCGAAGCTCTTCAAGTAAAGAAACTCACTCGGCGGATAAGAAGAATGGATCAAAGGCGACTAAAAGAAGTTGGTATCATCACCTAAGTTCATTGATCCGAGCAAGATATACTCCTAGCACGAGGCGAATTGGAAGTGTGTTCAACTCCTTCCCCACTCAAACCTCGATCCATTAGGAGGCTAATGATGAAGCTATGTACCTAGGGTAGGGTCATGGACCTGTCCAAGATACCCTCCCCAAGGACATCTCTAGAAGAAACCATCTTTCAATCGGCCTTGAAGTGTTCCACTCGGCGGACTCGAAGACACTCGACCATGAAGCCAACCACTTTCGACGGCCGGGAGATCTAAAGTCACTCTGCATTGCCAACGGTTGGTCCTTAAGTAGCTTTTATGGTCATCATAGCACTTTATTTGTGGCGTTACCCGATGCGCCCGACCTTAATGTACCTTAAACCACTGCATAGCGAGGGCGGAGGGTCTGCAGGAACTCTATATAAGCCACCCCCTCCTCCACTGTAAAGGGGTTCGCACCCCTGTAACCTATACACACATAATACGATCGACCGCCTCCGAACGACGTGGGGCTGTTACTTCCTCCGAGAAGGGCCTGAACTCGTAAAACTCGTGTGTTTACAACTACTCCATAGCTAGGATCTTGCCTCTCCATACCTACCCCCCATTCTACTGTCAGGCTTAGAACCACGACAGCTGGTTCTCTGTCCAACTGGGTAGGGATACAATCTGCGAGAGTCTGGGTTATGTGTGGTGGGGCTGATTCTTGGGCAAGTACAACCGTGGTTCTATCTGCATCAACTGGTAGCACTATCTTTTACGAAGACCGTGTTGTTACTCCCTTGAATCTTGCCATCACGCTCTCCAATTCAAATGGGTGATAAACAAGAAAAGTAATTGAAAGTATAGACATTGTATGATAGACAGTGCAATGGATAGTGGGGGAATAAAAGAGGGCATGAAATAATTCATATTTATGTTGTCTAACCAAATAGGATAGCATGACACAATTTCACATATATGATGGCTAACTAAGCGAGGATAGCATGACACAATTTCACATTATGATGGCTAACTAAATAAGATGGAAAGATATAGTTCAAAATATGAGACTATGTAAACATGATGACATGACATAACTATATAATGTGTTTATTAAATAGATTGGCATGCCATAATTCACATACATTCACGGATAGAATGCCATAATTCAAAATATGATATTTGTAAACACTAAGCGAGGATGAGATGATATAACTATATGATGTCTTTATTAAATGGGTTTGCCATGCCATAATTCAGATAGATGATGTGTATGTACTATGTAAACATGATGGCATGATATAATTCAAATATATGATTTATATTTTAAGCAAGTAAGCAGATGGCAATCCATATATGATGTAAAAACTAAGCAATGCAAGACAACATGCATGACATGGGTAATATAACCACCTTAAATTTGAGAATAGACCTCGGGAAATAGGACTAGTCATCGGTCTACGAATCCTCCTCTCGACAGGCTCTCTGTAACCAGCAAGATGTCTGCCCGCGGAGTAGCATTATCTGCTTCTCACGAATACCTTGTTTTCACTCCAGATACTTCCATCACCGCTTTAAATGGCTGATGCACAGGAAGAGTAGTTGAATATACAACCGTTGTCGACAAATGGAACACGTAATACAAAAAAATGATAGCATGATATAATTCACATACATGATGATTGGCTAAACAACATGGCATTGCATAATTCACATATATAATGCCTTTGCAACAAGATAGCATTGTATAATTCACATATATAATGTCTTGCAACAAGATGGCAATGCATAATTCACATATATGGTAATTAGACCTTTGAGCAATTGGCATTCACACAAAGCATGTCTAAACTAATCAAATGACATAGCAATGCGAGACACCATACGCACGATATGAGCAACATAACCCTGCCAAGTTAGAGCATACACCTCGGGGAGGGGGATAGGACTGGTCATCTGTCTCTGAATCCTCCTCTGAGGAGCTATCCGTAACCAACGAGATATGCGCTTCGTCAGATAGCATAGTCTGCTCTGAAGACCTTGTTTTCACTCCAGAATTTGCCATCACCGTGTCAAATGGCTGATGCACACGAAGAGCAGTTGAATGTACTAACATTGTTGACAAATGTAATATGTAACGCAAAAAAAAGGATGGCACGATATAATTTACATATAAGATGGTAGCTAAGCGAGGATGGCATTGCAAAATTCACATATATGATGCCTGGCTAAACAAGATGGCGTTGCATAATTCACATAAACGATGAATAAACTAAATAGATGGCATTCACAAAAAGGATGTCTAAACTAAGCAGATGACATATTTGATGTATAAAGTAAGCAATGCAGGGCACCATATGCATGATATAACCAGCATCAGCATGCCAAGTTAGAGCGAAGACCTCAGGGGGTAAATAGGAGTTGTCTTCTCCTTCTGAATCCCCCTCAGAACAGATATCTTCCTCTCGATTACAATCAGAAATGCGTGGAGGGGGGGCTGCCTTTGCGCCTACCATGGAGCGACGTCTGCATGAAATTTTATTGCCACGCAAGGCTCGTCTCTTTTGCTCTACATGTTCAGTTCCATTGTTTACAATAACTGTCATGCATTGGAATAAAACATAGTGAGATTATGTAAGGAGTGCATGCAGAAATCCAGAGTGATGGTAGCAACCTGTGGATAGACCCAAAACCAATAATAGCGAGCGGAATAATGGCTTCAGTTAAAAAATACAGATAATGGCTTCTTTTCTTGTTTGTTTCCCACCCAACATGAGACTCATAGTAGACACCGGAGATTAACCGGATAGTAGATAGATACTATTGATAGCGGCCCGATATGTACCGCACAACCATTTAAATACTCAAGTTTGACCATTAGTTTAGAGCTGACTCAGAGTTTAATCGGTAAACATGACGATGAAGTAGCATGTAATATTAAGCGATGCATAACATAAGCAGACACGAAAGAGTGCGACCTCTCTTGCGGACCCGTGTAGTCCTCGAGGTCATCTGCTCGGTTGATGATGGTAATGCAGTTTTCATAGCTGCCAACAAGGGAAGAAGATCTGAGGCGGCGAAAAACGATGCTGAGGCGGATCCTGCTGCATCTTGGACCCTTACATCGTTGGAGCGGTGAGCTAGGGTGGACGACGGCGCAGCAGGAGCGGGACAAACCACGCAAGGTTTTCTTTGACAACTATCTGTAAGAGAAGTAATTCTATAAGTGCTCGTTTGAATTGGAGGATTCCAACAATGCAGGGATAGGAAATGGACAGGAATAGGATTGGAATGCACGTGCAAAACAGAGAATTAAAAAACACAGGATTTCTGCCAATCTGGGTGTTTGATTCACAACAATTGGAAGATCACAGGATGCAAAGAAGCATGGTGAGATTAAGTCAAACCACAAGAAAATGTACGGTTATAATGCTATTAAGCTACTATCTCTTAGTCTTACGCTTCATGAATAGGAATTTGAAAAGGAGGACACGTGAAAATTAATTCCCTCGTTTTTCTTTCAAGGAGACACTAAAGGAACAAATCCGTGTGCTCGTTGGACAATATATATAACATGTAGAGTAAAAGAGATGCAACAAGTGTACAACCTCTTTGGCGAAGCCATGCCGATCTCGGCGTGATTGGGTTGGCTCGTGAGGATACTCCCATTTGACTTTC
Source organism: Aegilops bicornis (assembly GCA_021605145.1). Lineage (NCBI taxonomy): Eukaryota > Viridiplantae > Streptophyta > Magnoliopsida > Poales > Poaceae > Aegilops > Aegilops bicornis. The sequence continues at coordinate 2,787,529 of JAHIAL010000020.1, forward strand.
TTTGTCGGAGGAGGGGAAGAAGATCTTTGGCGTCCGGAGATGGAGCCGAGGTACTGCTCCCATTTGTGATGGAGGGTTTAAATCGTTGGAGTAACTCCGATGAGTTGTAATGCGACACGAGGCTGAAGCAGACAAGAGAGACAACGAACAACGTTAACCTGAGTGGAATTCTAATAGCATCTCCAATACATGACGTAAAATACATAACCACAAAGTGCTAGATGTAAAATACATCGGCCGCTCATCTCTGAACTTAAGCGTAGAAACTAAATTTTATTGTCGAAACTGAATTTTTTGTCGGCCGAACGCACTAGCAAAGGTGAGGCTACACGTCGGTCGTGACTTTTTCATCTCTGGTCATTCGATTTTGCAGCCGTTGGATCTGAAATCAAGGGCCTGCGGTTCATCTTCAACCTCCACCCCCCAGGGCCGCCACCACCACCGGCCCAAAAACAGCCCCCGCCGCGCCCACGGCGTGAAGGCCCGCCGCCTGCCCAAAACACTCCCCACCGCCCGGTCCGCCGCCGCCCAGCCATCCTCTAGGCCCCCACGTCGGAAGCTTTTTCTCCGCGATCCCCACGCCACCGCCCGCCACCACCGTGACCCGCCCCATCCTGAACCCTAAGATAGATGGGTACCTCTCCGACGAAAGCCCCCGTCCCGTTCTGGCTGGTTCTTCCCTTCACCCAGCGAGCCCCCCACCCCTTGAAAATTGACTAACCCAAAAGTCGAATTCGGTGGATCAAGTGTAGCTTCATCGAGCAGCATCGCAAGCAAGAGCAAGAAAAGAGCGAGAGCAAAGCGTGACAAGAGCAATAACAAGCAAGGCAGGGACCGAGAGCAAGAGAAGAGCAGCATGCGGCGAGAGCTAAAGCAAAGAACTCCTATCGATGTGGGCGTCGCCGCCGAGGAAGCGACATACCGTGGAGGAAGTGGCGGCGGCCGCCGCCGTGGATGGAGTCGCGCCGTGTCGGCATTTCGGGACGGCGCCCGGCAGCACGTGAGATCGAATCAAGAAGAAAATGCGGCGATTAGTGTACAACCTCTTTGGTGGCGCCGATTAGGCCGCAACTTCATCCGAGGAAATGGTGATGATGATGCTCTTCCGTTGGTGCAGGTGAAAGACGGCGGTGTGGGAATGGAAGTGGCGCGAAAGACGAGGGGAACATCGGGCAGCTCCTTGGAGGTGGAGGACGGGGTGGCTGAACCGGCGGAGACGATGAGATCGACGATGGATCCTCATCCGGACGGTGGATGAGGGGCGTCGAGGTGTTCTTTGTGAATGACGTCGTCGGGGAAGAGCTCGGCTGGGTGGCGGACGGAGGCGAGGTGTGGGGTTTAAATCGCGGGTTTTGGCGGCCTCGGTGTCTGAATGGGTGGGCAGATGGGATGGCAGTGGGGAACCATGGCTTGGAGGCAGCGCTTGTCCGAAATGTGGGGTAAATTCTGAAAGTACCCCCACCGATTTGAGGCGGTTCTTTTCGGTTCGGGGGTACCACGGGCATTTCGCGTGTCGGGATTTCATAGGAGGTGGGAGTTTTCGCGGCAGCGTTGTAATTTCGGAATAGCAAGGCGCGGGTTGAGATGGAGGAGTTGTCGAGCACAACGAGACAAAGATATATCTTAAATATTTCGGGCTAACAAAGTGGCGGGTTGAAATTTCCGGACAAGCCTAACGTGTCTTGTACCAAATCAATGCGCACTACAAATGTCATTCAAAACTTTGAAGTCATGTTATGTTCAATTAAAATATTCCGCTTCGTGTATAATGCATGCAACCTACTACTCAAATGAACATTTTAGTGCATTCCAAACGTATATACTCTGCTTCAATATGAACTAAATTTGAATTCGTTTCTCTATTTGAATAAGATCTCTGATAATGATTGTTGTGAAGTCAAAGCATTTGAATTACGTTTCTCTGTTTAATAAGATCTACAATCATCATTATTGTCAAGTTAAACCATCGTTTGTGTATTATCTTCACATCACACCACGTGATTAGTCTCGAGTTACATATGAACTATGTGTACTATATGAACTCGAACTAGATTTTTTGAATCCACTTTATTTTGATTTCAAATCACATTACATTTCTAGCTCTAGCTAGATCTTCATAATCTACACCATGTCTCATATGTATAATGTGTTTATCACATTATGTATGGTGCCCCGCCTCACGCCTATAAGTATTTAGATGTGAGTTGCAAACACCACACATTACCACAAATTCAAATAAAATGTGAGAATGTTCGATATATAGTATTGTTTAGATTGTTCGATATTTAGTTGTAAGTATAAGCATACACATTATCACAAATTCAAATAAAATGTGAGATTGTTTGATGTATAGTATGGTTTAGATTGTTTGGCATTTAGTTGTGAGTTGCAAAGCGCCATGCATTATCACATAATGGTATAACACGTGCACAACACGTGTATCACCATATATTCATGCATGCAATGTTTAAAACACTATGATCTCCTGTTCAAATATATGAATCCGCTTTCATATCAAATTATGATCTTTGTTAGTCTCTTACACCCACACAATCCTCTAACCTTTGTAGCTACCACTAACTTTCTCTCGTGCATGCACACGCCCTCCTCGCCATCCCCCTCCCTCGGCATTCTATCCATCGGGCACATTCATTTTTTTCTTTAGGTCGTTCTCCCAGAGTCTCCACAACTCCTTTCCGACACACACCGATCGATAAACCTCTCCAGCGATGCCTGCCTACAACATACACACACACCTTCAATCTCCTCCTTTATGTGTCCTTGCCTCATGTCTCTCATACGGTCAGACACACGTGTAAACTCTCGCCCCTCTTTTCATCGATCTCACAATGATACGTCTCCAACGTATCTATAATTTTTGATTGCTCCATGCTACTTTATCTACTGTTTTAGGCTTTATTGGGCTTTATTTTCCACTTTTATATCATTTTTGGGACTAACCTATTAACCAGAGGCCCAACCCATATTGCTTTTTTTTTTGCCTATTTCGGTGTTTGAAGAAAAGGAATATCAAGCGGAGTCCAAACAGAATGAAACCTTTAGGGCGTGATTTTCTCACGAGCGTGATCCGAGAACTTGGAGTGCAAGTCAAGAAGCAACCGGAGCCTCCACGAGATAGGAGGCGCGCCCCTGTCTCGTGGGCCCCTCAGCGACCACCGACGTACTTCTTCTTCCTATATATACCCTCGCACCCGAAAACATCCAGGGCACCACGTAAACACAATTTCCACCACCGTAACATACGTATCCATGAGATCCCATCTTGGAGCCTTCGTCGGCACTTTCTGCCGGAGGGGAATCAAGCATGGAGGGCCTCTACATCAACATCCTTGCCCTCCGATGAGTTGTGAGTAGTTTACCCACAGACCTCTACGGGTCCATAGTTATTAGCTAGATGGCTTCTTCTCTCTTTTTGGATCTCAATACAATGTTCTCCCCTCTCTTGTGGAGATCTATTCGATGTAATCTCTTTTTACGGTGTGTTTGTCGAGATCCGATGAATTGTGGGTTTATGATCAAGTTTATCTATGAATAATATTTGAATCTTGTCTGAATTCTTTTATGTATGATTGAGTTATCTTTGCAAGTCTCTTTGAATTATCAGTTTGGTTTGGCCTACTAGATTGGTTTTTCTTGCCATGGGAGAAGTGCTTAGGTTTGGGTTCAATCTTGCGGTGTCCTTACCCGGTGGCGTGAAAGGGTTGTAAGGCACGTATTGTATTGTTGCCATCGAGGATAACAAGATGGGGTTTATATCATATTGCATGAGTTTCCTCTACATCATGTCATCTTGCTTAATGCGTTACTCTGTTCTTATGAACTTAATACTCTAGATGCATGCTGGATAGCGGTCGATGTGTGGAGTAATAGTAGTAGATGCATGCAGGAGTTGGTCTACTTGTTATGGACGTGATGCCTATATACATGATCATGCCTAGATAATCTGATAACTATGCGCTTTTCTATCTATTGCTCAGTACAAGAATTTGTTCACCCAACCGTAATACTTATGCTATCTTGAGAGAAGCCACTAGTGAAACTTATGGCCCCAGGTCTATCTCTTATCATATTTGTTTTCAATCTACTTTTATTTGCATCTTTACTTTTTGCATCTATATTATAAAATACCAAAAATATATTTATCTTATCATACTACCTTTATTAGATCTCACTTTTACATGAAGTGATGAAGGGATTGACAACCCCTTTATTGCGTTGGTTGCGTAGTTCTCGCTTGTTTGTGTAGGTGCGTGGGACTTTTGAGGAGCCTCCTCTTTGGATTGATACCTTGGTTCTCAAAACTGAGGGAAATACTTACGCTACACTTTGTCGCATCACCCTCTCCTCTTCGAGGAAAACCAACGCAAGCTCAAGACGTAGCAAGAAGGATTTCTGGCCCCGGGGAGGTCTTCGCTCAAGTCAAGACATACCAAGTACCCATCACAAACCTATCTCCCTCGCATTTACATTATTTGCCATTTGCCTCTCGTTTTCCTCTCCCCCACTTCACCCTTGCCGTTTTATTTGCCCTCTCTTTCCCAGTCTTCTCCTCTCTCTTTTCCGTTCATCCTTTTGTTTGCTCGTGTTGCCATGTGCCTTCTATATGCTTGCATCTTCGCTTGCTGAAAATCTATTGATATGGATCCACTTAAAGTGTTCTACTTGGATCATCTTCGATCCTTATGCGCTCGTGCTGAAACCCCAACTAGCCTAGTTGATGGGAAATCTTTAGATGAGCATGCTCATTTTTGCGTCGTCGTTTGTCTAAAAGGGAAGCTCTTGCAGTATCATATAAATAGTTTGCTATGCTATGCTTGGAATCTTTGTGAAATTTGTGATTTTACTTGTTGCTCTAAGAACCCTAAAAACACCTTCCCTACCTATGTGAGTTCAATGATAATGAAATCTTATATTCTTATGCAAAAGGGTGTTTATAGTTACTATCATATCGAACAAATTGAAGAATTTGTCATTTTAAGGGTGCTCATGAAGTTGCTTCTTTGATTGAAAAAGTATGATTTTACTCTCAACAAATCTGAAAATTCCGTCATACTTAAATACTGCAATGAAAACTTTGCTCATAATGTCTATGTCCAGGAATTTATTGAAAGAATGACCGTTGCTTTGGAAGAAAATAATGATATGCATGAATCTATAGATAATGATGATTCCGATGATTTGGTTGAAATATCCCTTGATGCACATGATGCTTGCTATTCTTGTGGCCATGATGCCAATATTTATGAAGACGAATTTGCTATAGTTCCGTATGTTAAACATGAGATCGTTGCTATTGCACCCATACTTGCTAGTTCCTTCGATAAAAAGCATGGTTGCAATGATTTCACTATAAATTCTCTTAATGTCAGTTGTGCTAATAATATGCAAAACCCTAAGCTTGGGGATGCTTGTTTTGCTATGTCTACTACTTGTTGCAATGATCATGATTGGGGTGATTCTTCTTTTGATCTTGAAAATTTATTTTAAGTCCCATGATGAATATGAGATTGATAATATTGTTTGCAATAATATTGAATGTGGGTTTGGAAGAGTGTCAACTTTAGATCCCACATATTTGGAGAATGTTCAATCTTATGAAGTTTTTGATAAAAGTGGGTTTGGAGAGGTCATGACTTTAGTTAATGTTAATCCCACTATTTTGGAAGAGTGTCAACTTTGCATGCATGTGGATCGTGTTGAGAATATATTACGTGATAGCTATTTTGTAGAATTTTCCTATGATCCTACATGTAATTATTATGAGAGAGGAAAATATGGTCGTAGAAATTTTTATCCTATTAAATTACCTCTCGTCATGTTAATATTGCTATCGTCTCTTTCTTCTTCCTTGCATATGATAGCTTTTGCTTGCCTTGCAAATTTGTTTGATTATAATATGCCTATGCATAGGAAGTATGTTAGACTTATATGTGTTTGTCACATGTTTCATGATGCTCTCTTTGCGCTTGAATGATTGTCTTTCATGTGAGCATCATTGAAATCTCAATGCCTAGCTAGGGGCGTTAAACGATAGCGCTAGTTGGGAGGCAACCCAATTTTCTTTATGTTTTTTGTTTTTGTTTATGTTTAGGAATAAATAATCCATCTACCTTCTGTTTAGATGTGGTTTTATCTTTTAATTAGTGTTTGTGCCAAGTTAAACCTATTGGATCTTCTTGGATGATAGTTATTTGATCTTGCTGTAATTTCCAGAAACTTTTGCGCTCAGTGCCCGAATTGTTAAAAATCACCAGAACGTGATAAAATAGTGATTCCAATTGCTTCTGATCAATAAACAAATTGTATAGGTCTTCTAATTTTGGTAGATTTTTTGTAGTTACAGAAGTTTGTGTTAGTTACAGATTACTACAGACTGTTCTGTTTTTGACAGATTCTGTTTTTCGTGTGTTGTTTGCTTATTTTGATGAATCTATGTCTAGTAAAATAGTTTATAATCCATAGATAAGTTGGAATACAGTAGGTTTAACACCAATATAAATAAAGAATGAGTTCATTACAGTACCTTAAATTAGTCTTTTTGTTTTCTTTCTCTAACGGAGCTCACGAGATTTCTATTGAGCTTTGTGTTGTGAAGTTTTCAAGTTTTGGGTAAAGCTTTTATGGACTATGGAATAAAGGGTGGCAAGAGCCTAAGATTGGGGATGACCATGGCACCCCAAGATATTCAAGAATAGCCAAAGCCTAAGCTTGGGGATGCCCGGAAGGCATCCCCTCTTCGCCTTTTGTTCATTGGTAACTTTACTTGGGGCTATATTTTTATTCACCACATGATAAGTGTTTTGCTTGGAGCGTCGTGTGTTATATTAGTTTTTGCTTTTTATTTTACCACAATCATCCTTTATGTACACACCTTTTAGAGAGCCATACATAAATTGGAATTTGATAGAATACTCTATGTGCTTCACTTATATCTTTTGAGCTTGATAGTTTTGCTCATAGTGCTTCACTTATATCTTTTGAGCGTGATAATTTTTGCTTTAGTGCTTCACTTAGATCTTTTAGAGCAGGGTGGTATATTTGTTTTAAAGAAACTATTGATCTCTCATGCTTCACTTAGATTATTTTGAGAGTCGTTAATAGCATGGTAATTTCCTTAAATATTAATATACTTGGTATTCAAGATATGTGAAACTTTATTTTAAGTGCGTTGAATACTAAGAAAAGTTTGATGCTTGATAATTGTTTTGAGATATGAAGATGGTGATATTAGAGTCATGCTAGTTGAGTGGTTGTGAATTTAAAGAATACTTGTGTTGAAGTTTGTGATTCCCGTAGCATGCACGTATGGTGAACCGTTATGTGATGAACTCGGAGCATGATTTATTTATTGATTGTCTTCCTTATGAGTGGCGGTCGGGGACGAGCGATGGTCTTTTCCTACCAATCTATCCCCCTAGGAGCATGCACGTAATACTTTGCTTTTTGATAACTTCTAGATTTTTGCAATAAGTATATGAGTTCTTTATGACTAATGTTGAGTCCATGGATTATACGCACTTTTTCCCATCCTTCCACCATTGCTAGCCTCTCTAATACCGCGCACTTTTTGCCGGTATCATACACCCACCATATATCTTCCTCAAAACAGCCACCATACCTACCTATTATGGCATTTCCATAGCCATTCCGAGATATATTGCCATGCAACTTTCCACCGTTCCGTTTATTATGACACGCTCCATCATTGTCATATTGCTAGCATGATCATGTAGTTGACATCGTATTTGTGGCAAAGCCACCATTCATAATTCTTTCATACATGTCACTCTTGATTCTTTGCATATCCCGGTACACCGCCTGAGGCATTCATATAGAGTCATATATTGTTCTAAGTATCGAGTTGTAATTGTTGAGTTGTAAGAAAAATAAAAGTGTGATGATCATCATTCTTTAGAGCATTGTCCCAAGTGAGGAAAGGATGATGGAGACTATGATTCCCCCACAAGTCAGGATGAGACTCCGGACGAAAAAAATAAAAAGAAAAGAAAAGGAATGAGGCCATAAAAAAGAGAAAGGACCAAATAAAAAAAAGAAAAGAAAAAAAATGAGAGAATAAGAGAGAAGGGACAATGTTACTATCCTTTTACCACACTTGTGCTTCAAAGTAGCACCAAGATCTTCATGATAGAGAGTCTCTCATTTTGTCACTTTCATATACTAGTGGGAATTTTTCATTATAGAACTTGGCTTGTATATTCCAATGATGGGCTTCCTCAAATGCCCTAGGTCTTCGTGAGCAAGCGAGTTGGATGCACACCCACTTAGTTTCTTTTGTTGAGCTTTCATATACTTTTAGCTCTAGTGCATCCATTGCATGGCAATCCGTACTCACTCACATTGATATCTATTGATGAGCATCTCCATAGCCCGTTGATACGCCTAGTTGATGTGAGACTATCTTCTCCCTTTTTGTCTTCTCCACAACCACCATTCTATTCCACATATAGTGCTATATCCATGGCTCACGCTCATGTATTGCGTGAAGATTGAATTTTTTTTGAAAATGCTAAAGTATGAAACAATTGCTTGGCTTGTCATCGGGGTTGTGCATGATTTAAATATTTTGTGTGGGGAAGATGGAGTATAGCCAGACTATATGATTTTGTAGGGATAAATTTCTTTGGCCATGTTATTTTGAGAAGACATAATTGCTTAGTTAGTATACTCTTGAAGTATTATTATTTTTATGTCAATATGAACTTTTGTCTTGAATCTTTCGGATCTGAATATTCATACCACAATTAAGAAGATTTACATTGAAATTATGCCAAAGTATCACTCCGCATCAAAAATTCTCTTTTTATCATTTACCTACTCGAGGACGAAAGGTGAATTGAGCTTAGATGCCTGATACGTCTCCAACATATCTATAATTTTTTATTGCTCCATGCTACTTTATCTACTTTTTTAGGATTTATTGGGCTTTATTTTACACTTTTATATCATTTTTTGGACTAACCTATTAAACGGAGTCACAGCCCATATTGCTGCTTTTTTTTTTGCCTATTTCGGTGTTTTGAAGAAAAGGAATATCAAAGCGGAGTCCAAACGGAATGAAACCTTCTGAACATGATTTTCTCACCGAACGTGATCCGTAGAACTTGGAGTGCAAGTCAAGAAGCAGCGAGCCTCCACGAGATAGGAGGGCGCCCCTATAGGGCGCGGCGCCTCTGTCTCGTGGGCTTTCTCAGCGCCACCGCAGCGTACTTATTCTTCCTATATATACCTCGCATCCCGAAAACATCCAGGGGCACCACGAAACACAATTTCCACCGCCAGAATCCTTACTCAGATCCATGAGATCCCATCTTGGAGCCTTCACGCACTCTGCTTGAGGGGGAATCAAGCACGGAGGGCCTCTACATCAACATCCTTGCCCTCCGATGAGTTGTAAGTAGTTTACCACAGACCTCACGGGTCCATAGTTATTAGCTAGATGGTTTCTTATCTCTTTTCGGATCTCAATACAATGTTGTCCCCTTCTCTTGTGGAGATCAATTCGATGTAATCTCTTTTTGCGGTGTGTTTGTTGAGATCCGATGAATTGTGGGTTTATAATCAAGTTTATCTATGGATAATAATTGAATCTTCTCTGAATTCTTTTTTATGTATGATTGAGTTATCTTTGCAAGTCTCTTGAATTATCAGTTTGGTTTGGCCTACTAGATTGGTTTTTCTTGCCATGGGAGAAGTGCTTAGGTTTGGGTTCAATCTTGCGGTGTCCTTACCCAAAGGATGTAAAGGGTTGCAAGGCACGTATTGTATTGTTGCCATCGAGGATAACAAGATGGGGTTTATATCATATTGCATGCGTTTATCCCTCTACATCATGTCATCTTGCTTAATGCGTTACTCCGCTCTTATGAACTTAATACTCTAGATGCATGCTGGATAGCGGTCGGCGTGTGGAGTAATAGTAGTAGATGCGAGGTGAGTCGGTCTACTTGTTATGGACGTGATGCCTATATACATGATCATGCCTAGATAATCTCATAACTATGCGCTTTTCTATCAATTGCTCGACAGTAATTTGTTCACCCACCGTAATACTTATGCTATCTTGAGAGAAGCCACTAATGAAACCTATGGCCCCCGGGTGAAAGGATCAATTTGGTTGACTAGAGGGGGGGGGGGTGAATAGGCAACTAACAATTTTTAAGCTTTTCTTTAACAATTTAAACCTTGCGACAAAATAGGTTGTCTAGATATGCAACTAAGTGGACAACCTATATGATGCAATGACAACTAGCACACAAGCAAGCAATAGATACAACACAAGTAAGCTTGCAAAAGTAAAGGCACGAAATAACCAAGAGTGGAGCCGGTGAAGATTTAGGATGTGTTACCAAGTTCCTTCCTTTTAAAGGGAAGTACGTCACCGTTAGAAGCGGTGTGGAGGCACAATGCTCCCCAAGAAGCCACTAGGGCCACCGTAATCTCCTCACGCCCTCACACAATGCGAGATGTCGTGATTCCACTATTGGTGCCCTTGAAGGCAAATGACCGAACCTTTACAAACAAGGTTGGGGCAATCTCCACAACACTTGGAGGCTCCCAACACCACCACGAAGCTTCACCACAATGGAGTATGGCTTCGAGGTGACCTCAACCGTCTAGGGTGCTCAAACACCCAAGAGTAACAAGATCCGCTAGGGATTAGTGGGGGAAATCGAATATCTCTTGGTGGAAGGGTAGATCGGGCCCTTGTCACCCAATCCCGAGCAAATCAACAAGTTTGATTGGCTAGGGAGAGAGATCGGGACAAAATGGAGCTTGGAGCAACAATGGAGCTTGGAGATGGAAGAGGTAGTCAACTAGAGGTAGGAGACGCCCCTTTTATAGTCATGGAAGAGATCCAACCGTTATCCACATGTTCATCCTGCGACATGCGGTACTACCCGCTCGAGCGCCAGACTACCGCAAGGCCACGCGGTACTACCGTGGAGGACCACGGTACTTCCGGCCGCAGCAGCGGAGGCCGGGACTAGCCTCGACCGAGCGCAGATTACCGCTTCCCCTGCGGTACTACCGCAAAGGCGTGAAGGTCAAAGCCTTTACGAAGAGCGCGGATGAAATAAAATACATCCGCGTTTACTTCACCGAAAATGAAACAAAGTGCAAAACTCGACGTTGGTACTACTGCCACAGACGAGGCGCGCAGTACTATTGTTGAGGCGCCGGATGTAAAATTACATCCGCTCCTACTACCGCGACGCGAACGGTACTAGAGTGAGGGCCACGGTACCACGGCTCCAGGGAGCGGTACTACCGTGGCCACTCATGTACTACCGCGCATGACGTCTTGGTACTACCGTGTGGTAGCGGATGTAAAAAGTACATCCGCCCTACTACCGTTGAAAGCAGCACTAGGCACAGGAGCTACGGTACTAAGGCTCCAGAGGAGCGGTACTACTGGTGATTCTCAGCGGTACTATCAAGAGTGCTTGCGGTACTACCGCTCTATAGAGCAAGATTATCGCAAGTACAGCAGTAGCCGTCAGATTAAGCACAACTAGGATAACGGAGAGACGCTCCAAAGTGCAAAGGAAAGGAAGGACATGTGTACGTGTTGATTCCACCCAAACCTTTCCGACGCGGACCCCCTCTTAATAGTACGGCTCTCCTACGACTCAAATCCACCAAAGAGAAACGTAGAACAACGCCGTCTTCAATAGTCTCCGAGGGGCACCGAATCGTCTCGTGCCTAGTGATGAAGCGTCTGAGAAACTCAAGGCACACGATTAGTCCGCAAAAGCATTGTCATCAATCACCAAAACACCTAAGGGATAAATATGCCCTTACAATCTCTCCCTTTTTGGTGGATTGATGACAATACGGGATTTGCACATTGATGAGATAATATAGGGCAAAGGCAAACCCCACCTCTCTAGAATATAGACGGGCTCCCCCTAGATGTGTGCAGTCTAGATAGATGTTTTGGACTGCATAGCACACAAGCTAGGATCAACACCCCCCCTATATTATAGAGACAAAGGCATGATGAACCTCTCTAGAATATAGACGGGCTCCCCCTAGATGTGTGCAGTCTAGATAGATGCTTTGGACTGCATAGCACACAAGCTAGGATCAACACTCCCCCTATATTATAGAGACAAAGGCATGATGACTAACATCTAAGCAGAGCATAGCATAAAGGTAGCACAATATATCACGAGCTTGCTAAGATAGATAGAGTGCATATGTCTTACACCATATGAAGAAAAAGCAACCCAAAAGCAATCAAACGAGGTTAAAACGAGGAAGCAGCAAACACACCGAACACGAACAACGACACACGACTCGCAAATCCCTACACTCTCTCCCCCTTTGGCATCGAGACGCCAAAAGGCCAGGAGAGGACACCTACACACAAGGGGTGGCTCAAGCAGGGAACTCATCCCAACCCTCTCCGTCGGACTCCTCGGCAGCAGGGATGGTCTCCTCGATGTCCTCCTCAGAATAAGTCCACCTGTAGCCTTGCTTCTCCATCCACTCGGCCTCTGGAGTGATGCGATCCTCAGAACCGCCAGACACATCCTCACCATAGAGCTGCAAGATCTTCTTGTCCCGGCGACGACTCTCCTTGGATGCCATGTGAGTCCTGCACTGGCCCTTAGCTTGCATGCAGAAAAGAGTCTTCATCTTGTCCTTCAGCTTCTTGGCCCACGAAGGCATAGAGGAACTCTGGGAAGGCCTAGCAGCACGGCCCTCAGCAACATCCTCGAAGCCAGCATCCTCCTCATCAGCAGCAGCCCTAGCAAAGAACGCCTCAAAGACGTAGTAGTAGTGTTGGCCCAGCTTGGGCTTGACACGGAGACAGATGGGATCATGGCGAATCCAAATTGCGAGCAAGGAACTCCTCACCGAGAACATCTTCTCCCAAGTCTTCGAGATCAAGAAAGCAGATAGGGCCCATAGATAGGCACCTTGCGGTTGAACACACATAATCGAAGCTCACACCACATGATGTGTGAGACATCAAGTGGCTGAGTCTCGAGACAAACGAGCCTCCTCGCAAATGAGCATCATATCCACCATATAGGCATGAACCTTGTCCTTGTCACCAATGCGAGGGAACAAGGAGTTGCGGAAGATGCGATACATGATATCCAGAAAAGAGTTGAGCACAAACCCCGTCTTGCCATTGGGAAGCGCCTTCTCAACATAGTATGGCTGAAGCTTGTCCTTGTTAGCAGACTCAGAATTAGCATGGGGGCGAACACCCACGGGAGTGTTGAGCCCGTCATCAGGAACGTGGAGCAAATCCATGAACTCCTTCCAGGTAGCACTCAGCATACGGCCATTGGTCATCCAGGTCATCCTCCGCTCCTCATCGAAAGTGAAAGTATCGAGGCAAAGAAGCCCGACAGATAAGCTCAGGGTCATAGTCAAGGTGAAAGGATATCACATGCTCAATACCAAACTGCTCCACCAAGTCCAGAGCCTCTCCAAAGTACTCACGAAACTTGTCCTTCCTCATGTGATGCATGTCAATCATTTCACATCCATGTAGGTATTCTGCATGTTTTTGATGACATCCAGATAGATGAGAGTCTGTTGCTTGTTCCAAAACAGCTCACAACCTTTGGACAAGAACAAGGGTTCACATACGGGTGGAGTTGCTGGGACGGACGTGCTCGGATGGGGGAATCTCGTCCATGCCCTTAGCAGCTCCTTGTTCTTGCTAGCTGTTGTCTTGACATGGCGCTTGGGCGGAGGAGCCCTACGGTGCTTCACAGATTGGCGCAGACGCTTGGAGCCCGTGTCTGGCCCAACTGGGATTGGAACGGCAATGAGCCACCACCCGAGACACACACGCATAAAACACACACAAAACGCAACAAGGATCAATGCAAAGACCACGGCAAAGCACAAGAAACACATAGAAAGTATACGTGAAAGTTGCCATGAGATAGATGTGAGCCACGGTAGTACTGCCAGAGCCTGCGGTACTAAAATTTTAGTACCGCTCCTGTGTCAAGGGTAGTACCGTCTGCGAGGCACGATAGTACCGTGGTTGGATCGGTAGTAAAGTTTTAGTGCCGCAGTGGGCGCGGTAGTACCGCGCCAGACGGGTGGTAGTACCGCGTTGCGTTAGATCCAAACGTCAGTTCAAATCTGAAAAGAACTGCGAAACCACGGCGGCGCTACGGTGATCAAATCTAGCACAGGACAAAAATACAAGTATAATTCCTACGCAAAACTACTCTCCTTCATCCTACTCTTGCATAGAAAGAGCCTAAGAATTTCTAGAACACACAAGTCTCCCCCAAAAACCTAGAGGCAAAGAACTCAACAGAACGAGAAGAGGTTGAGGAAAGACCTGGGTCCATAGCAAGAGCACGTGGTGGGGAATGATCCCACCGGACGGAATCACGGGAGGGCAGCCGGAGGAGGAGATCCGGCGACGAACGCCGGCTCCGATCTTGAGCGTGGGAGAGAGAGAGACGACGTGGGGGGAACTGTGAATGGGTATGGGGGAGTTAGAACTCCCCCTGCCTGGCACTTATCCCCACGCTGGCCCATGCCGGGCGCGGTACCAAGATATCATCGCGGTAGTACCGCTCGAGCGGGGAGTACCTGCCTTTATGGCGGTAGTACCTGGCTCACCCGAGCGGCGATAAAAAATTACTGCCGCGTGGGGGGGTAGTATCGTGCTCCCCACACGCGGTAGTATCGTGAGCTCAAGACACAGCAGGTTTCAACACGAGAAGAAGGTCTTTGCAAAGGACACTTTTCACACAAGGATACCACAGGAGCACGCACAAACCAAAGGCAGAAAGACAACAAGAAACCACCATGCAACACAACCTCTCAAAAGGAGAGGGCAGTGGCCGGAGCCACCTATATTTGAGTTAGATGGTATGGCACCGCGAAGAATTATCATTGGGCCCATGAACAAAACTCGTCTTTGAAGCACAAGTACCATCAAAAATGGCTAATGTGAAAGAGTTGATCTATTTATGCATAATGGGGGGAGGGAAAGTTCATTGAGAGAACAACACTCCCCCTATGTCCATGCCTACACCTAAACTAGACAACAAGTTGAGTGTGGTGGGGGGTGCAAGGGTTCAAGTCACATTGCTCGAATCAATGATATTTAGCTCATGCCTTAACTCGCAAAATCTTGCTTCATCCAAGGGCTTCGTGAAAATATCTGCAAGGTTATCATGAGTGTTGACATACTTGAGCTTGATCTCCCCTTGCCTAATGTGATCCCGGATGAAGTGATACCGAATCTCAATATGCTTCGTCTTGAAGTGTTGCACCGGGTTGAGAGAAATCTTGATGGCGCTTTCATTATCACACCAAAGAGGCACTTTGTCACAAGTGACACCGTACTCCTTTAAAGTTTGCCTCATCCATAAGAGTTGTGCACAACAACTACCGGCCGCCACATATTCCGCTTCGGTGGACGAGAGAGACACACAACTTTGCTTCTTAGAAGACCAACTCACCAAAGAGCAACCAAGAAATTGGCACCCTCCGGAGGTGGACTTCCTATCCACTTTGTCTCGCGCCCAATCGGAATCCATATATCCTTCAAGCTTGAAGTTTGCCCCTCTTGGGTACCATAAGCCAAAGTTTGGGGTATGAGCCAAATATCAAAAGATTCGCTTGACCGCCACATAGTGACTTTCCTTCGGTGCGGCTTGAAACTGTGCACACATTCCCACACTCAACATGATATCCGGTCTAGATGCACAAAGGTAAAGCAAGGAGCCAATCATGGAGCGATATACCTTTTGATCCACCGCTTTACCATTGGGATCAATGTCAAGTTGGCACTTGGTAGGCATTGGAGTAGAAGCCGGCTTGACATCACTTAGCTTGAATCTTTTAGCATGTCTTGAGTATATTTGGCTTGGTTGATGAAGGTTCCTTCTCTTCTTTGTTTGATATCAAAACCAAGGAAGAACTTCAACTCTCCCATCGAAGACATCTTGAACTTGGAGGTCATGAGCGGCAAATTCCTCATTGAAAGCTTTGTTAGGGAACCAAAGATAATATCATCAACATATAGTTGGCATACAAACAACTCCCCTTTGACCTTCTTAGTAAAAAGAGTGGGATCGATTTGCCCCACCTCAAATCCACGATCTTGTAGCAACTCAAGAAGGTGATCATACCACGCCTTGAAGGGCTTGTTTAAGGCCATAGAGTGCCTTATCGAGTTGATACACATGATCCGGGAAGTAGGGATCCTCGAACCCGGGGTTGCTTGACATAGACCAACTCATTAATAGGACCATTAAGAAAAGCACTTTTCACATCCATTTGTTGCAACTTAAAGTTGTGATGGGAAGCATAAGCAATCAACAAGCGAATGGATTCAAGGCGAACAACGGAGCAAAGGTTTCACCGTAGTCGATACCCTCGACTTGGGAGTAGCCTTGTGCTACCAATCTTGCCTTGTTGCGAATGATGTTCCCATGAGCATCTTGCTTGTTCTTGAAAATCCACTTGGTTCCAATGACGTTGTGGTTCCCCGATGGCCTTGGCACCAACCTCCACACCTTGTTGTACTCGAAGTTGTTGAGTTCTTCATGCATGGCATTGAGCCAATCCGAGTCTTCGAGCGCCTCATAGACCTTTTGGGGTTCAACACAAGAGACAAACGTGTGATGTTCACAATAGTTTGCTAATTGTCTACGAGTGCTTACCCCCTTTCTTAGGCTTCCAACCACATTCTCCATGAGATGGCCTTTGGTGGTGAGTTTGGAAGCAATCTTCGCGGCACGACGCTCTAATTCCTCCTCGGATGTGGAAGGAGGAGGGTTGACTTGATCATCTTGAGCGCCGCCTTGAGCTTGTTCTTGATCTTGAGCTTGCTCATGAACTTGAACTTGCTCGAGGGGAAGAACTTGACCTTGGGCATCATTTGGAGGTTCACCACCATCTTGTGATTGATCTTGCCCTTGATCTTGTTCACGAGGTTGAGGGCCTTCACTTTGTTCTTTGGAAGTGTGTGGGTCTTGAGTAGGTGATGGCTCCACTTGAGTGGAGCATTGTCCTTCTCCTTCAGCCACAAGGGGTTCCTCAATGGGTAGAATATGACCAATACCCATTCTTCTTATGGCTTGAGGAGGAATTTCATCACCTACATCACAAGTACCACTTTGCTCCACTTGGGAGCCGTTATTTTCGTCAAACTCCACGTTACATGTCTCCTCAATGAGTCCGGTGGACTTGTTGAGAACACGGTAAGCATGAGAGTTTGTAGCATAACCAACAAATATGCCCTCATAAGCTCTAGCCTCAAATTTAGACAAGCGAACACCTTTCTTGAGAATGGAACACTTACACCCGAACAATCGGAAGTACTTGAGATTGGGCTTGTTTCCGGTGAGTATCTCATAAGGAGTCTTGTTCAAGACTTTGCGGAGATAGAGCCGATTGGATGCATGACATGCGGTGTTGATGGCTTGACCCAAAAGTTGTATGGAGACTTGAACTCCGCCATCATGGTCCTTGCCGCATCCATCAACGTCCGGTTCTTCCTCTCCGCAACACCATTTTGTTGAGGGGTATATGGTGCAGAATATTGATGCTTGATCCCTCATCACTAAGAAACTCATCCAAGGTGTAGTTCTTGAACTTCGGTGCCGTTGTCACTTCTTATTGTCAAGATCTTTGCATTATGTTGACGTTGAGCTTCATTTGCAAAGTCGATGACGGTTTGTTGAGTCTCACTCTTCCTCTTGAAGAAGTATACCCAAGTGTATCTTGAATAATCATCCACAATCACCAAGAAATACTTTCTACCCCCAAGACTATCAAAGGATGGAGGCCCGAAGAGGTCCATGTGCAGGAGCTCAAGGGTCTCTTCGAGTAGATGATAGTCGTGGGAGGGTGAGCCGTCTCATGAAGCTTTCCTTCGATACAAGCACTGCAAGCATGATCTTTGGCAAAACTAACATTTGTTAGTCCACGGACATGGTCCCCCTTGAGAAGACTTTGCAAAGATCTCATATTGATGTGGGCTAAACGGCGATGCCAAAGCCATCCCACATCAACTTTAGCCATTAGGCATGTCGCGGTCTTAGTGGGTTGCTCCGAAAAGTTAATCACATAGAGACCGTTCTCGACATGCCCAACAAAGGCTACTTTAAGAGTCTTGCTCCACAAGAGGGCCACGGTATCAATATCAAAGAAGGTGGAAAAGCCCATGAGTGCAAGTTGACGAACGGAAAGTAAATTGAACGCAAGGGACTCAACAAGCATGACTTTCTCGATCGTTAGATCATGAGAAATGACAACCTTGCCAAGACCCAATACCTTAGAATGTGAGGCATCACCCCACCGACATTGGTGGGCATAGATGGGATCTTTGCACGTCCACCACCAAGTCCTTGCTCCCGGTCATATGATTTGTTGCTCCACTATCGAAAGCAACCATGATCCCCACCGTAGCAAACACCTACAAGAGATCAATGCTTGGTTTTAGGTACCCATTTAGTAATGGGTCCTTTGATGTTAGTAACGAGGGTCTTAGGAACCCAAATAGACCATTCAATGTACTCATAAGAAGAACCAACAAATTTAGCATAAACATGCCCATCACTAGCACGGCACAACACATAAGAGGGGTTAAAGTCGCATGGCTTTGTTGGGAGAGATGGCTTTGCCCTTTGGCATCACCACTCTTCGCATTGTTCTTCTTATCCTTAGGAGCACCCTCTCCCTCCTTCACAAAAGTTTGCTTGCTGGGGAGGTCGTTTGGTCTTGTTATTCTTCTTCTCGTTCTTCTTCTTGTTCTTGGGCTTGGGTGAGAACCCAACTCCTCCTTGCCCACAACTTCCTTTTGATTGCTCAAAAAGGTCATTTAGGTTCTTCTCACCTTGTATGCATGACACAAGACCTTTCTCGAGTTGTTCCTTCAACTTGGCATTCTCCTCCACAAGATGCACATGCTCACAACACGGGTTAGTAGCATTTGCATTATCAATTAAGACCATGTGAGGAAATGTGGCCTTTTCCTTGAGTTAGCTTAACTTGGAGTTGAGCATGAGACTCCTTGAGGTTTGCATGAGCACCTTTCAAGACCTTATGGGCCTTGTCAAGTACATCAAACTCCTCCTTGAATCTAGCATGATCAACCCCAAGTTTAGCCTTCTCGGAGAAGTTAGTACACGAGACACAACAAGAGCATGATCAAGATCTTTCTTTAATTTGGCATGGTCATCGTTGTGTGACCCCTCAAGAGCCAAACGATGCCCACGCTCTTCCTCAAGAGCATTAGAGAGATCCGATATCTCATCGGCATAGTCATGACTATGACCTTCCATATTAGAGATGGTTTCTTCGTGAGCCTCGATCATGTCATTGGCTTCACCAAGTTGTTCCAAGAGAGCAACGAAGTGCTTCTTGGATTTGCCCTTGAGCTTACTCATGAAGGACTCAAATTCATTTACCTCCTCATTAGACCCCTTACCATCATCAAAGCCAACCGTCGAAGAAGGATTAGGAATAATGGTGGTTTTGATGTTGGGGGTTACCTTGTTGGTGGCTTTAGCCATGAGACACTTAGCGGTGATGTTCTCGTTGGGTGAATCAAGAGAGACACCGGGGAGTTGTGGCAATGGCAACGGATGCCATGGCCATTGCTTCACTATCTTCATCATCATTGTCATCTTCACGGTATTCTTCTCGAACCACCAACCCGCGAGTAGGAGTCTTCTTGGTGAAGTTGTTCTTGTTGGGGAAGGACTTGGCCTTGTCTTTTCGGATGAACTTGCCACCGTTGTCTTCCCGCTTCTCGTAAGGACAATCCGCAACGAAATGGCTCACATTGCCATAGTTGAAACAAGTTCTAACTCGTTGCTTGCCCTTGAGGCCACTTGAGTTGTTCTTGTTGAAGTTGGGTCTTGTATTCTTCTTGCTCCAAAATTGTCTTGAGGCAAGAGCCATGTGCTCATGATAATCATATTTCGTGTCTTCGGGGTTGCTCTCCTCATCTTACTCTTCTTCCTCTTGTTCCACAAAAACCTTGGCCTTCAAGGCAAGGTTGGGATTCTTTGCCCTTTGAGAACGGAGCACCGCATTGTCGGCGGTCTTGTCCAAGATGCTCATTGCAACGAACTCATCCAACACTTCACTTGAGGTCATGGAGTGGAAGTCCGGTCTTTGACGAATGACGGAGGACATGGCCTTGTTGTAGGGCATCATGGCCTTGAGGAACTTGCGCTTGATCCAATTGTCATCCGTGTCCTTGCTCCCATGATCTCGGAGTGAGACCGCTAGTTTGGTCACTCTTCGAAAGAGCTCACGAGGTTCTTCATCTTCTTTCATTGCAAACTCATCGGCTTCATCTTGCACCACTTCATAGTTGGAGCGTTGAATGCTAGCACTTCCTCGATAGAGAGACACAACACATTGCCATGCGTCTTTAGCCATGGCATGAGGTCGAAGATGAGGGAGATCTTCGGGAAGGATTGCATCTTGGATGATGAAGAGAGCACTCTCATTGAATTGATTATCCACCACTTCTCTCGGGGTAAAGTTGCTTCGGTCATGTGGATAGAAACCTTCTTCAATGATTCTCCAAAGATTAGGATTCACATGATTTAAATGACGCTTGAAGCAATACACCCAAGAATCAAAATCCTCATTTTTCACAATCTTAGGAGGAGGACCGGCATGATTTAAATGAGTAGAGGGAATCGGTCCTCCATAAATTGGAGGTTCCACATGGGCAAAGATGCCGGTGCCATTTCTACCACTAGTAGAAGGAACCTTCTCACTATTAGCTTCCCCCTTGTCGGAGTTAGCATCCGTCACCTTGTTAGCGGATCACCCACTTTCAACGGCAGGTAGGTAGGTAGTTTAAGTCCTTCTAAGAATTTATTAAACATGCTTTCAACCATGGTTGTCATGGAGGTTTTCAATGTGTCCAAGGCCACATTGAATTCCTCACGGGACACCGCGGTTTCCCCATTACCCGTAGACGAGATCGGATTGAGTGCTCCTCCTCCCCACCATCTACGGTGTCAACCATACTCTTCGGACGGGAAAGTCCTTAATAAAGAGACGAGGCTCTGATACCAATTGAAAGGATCGATATGGTTGACTAGAGGGGGGGGGGGTGAATAGGCAACTAACAATTTTTAAGCTTTTCTTTAACAATTTAAACCTTGCGACAAAATAGGTTGTCTAGATATGCAACTAAGTGGACAACCTATATGATGCAATGACAACTAGCACACAAGCAAGCAATAGATACAACACAAGTAAGCTTGCAAAAGTAAAGGCACGAAATAACCAAGAGCGGTGTGGAGGCACAATGCTCCCCAAGAAGCCACTAGGGCCACCGTAATCTCCTCACGCCCTCACACAATGCGAGATGCCGTGCTTCCACTATTGGTGCCCTTGAAGGCGCTGACCGAACCTTTACAAACAAGGTTGGGGCAATCTCCACAACACTTGGAGGCTCCCAACACCACCACGAAGCTTCACCACAATGGAGTATGGCTTCGAGGTGACCTCAACCGCCTAGGGTGCTCAAACACCCAAGAGTAACAAGATCCGCTTAGGGATTAGTGGGGAAATCGAATATCTCTTGGTGGAAGTGTAGATCGGGCCCTTGTCACCCAATCCCGAGCAAATCAACAAGTTTGATTGGCTAGGGAGAGAGATCGGGCCAAAATGGAGCTTAGAGCAACAATGGAGCTTGGAGATGGAAGAGGTAGTCAACTAGAGGTAGGAGACGCCCCTTTTATAGTCATGGAAGAGATCCAACCATTATCCACATGTTCACCTGCGACATGCGGTACTACCGCTCGGTGGAGCGCTGCATTACCGCAAGGCCACGCGGTACTACCGTGGAGGACCAGGTACTTCAGCGGCAGCGGCAGAGGCCGGACTAGCTTTGACCAGCGTTGCAGATTACGCTTGCAGCGGTACTACCGCTTCCTTAGCGGTACTACTACAAGGCAGGAAGGTCAAAGCCTACGAAGAGCGTGGATGAAATAAAATACATCCGTGCCTAGTTCCGCTGAAAATGAAACAGTGCAAAAACCCGACGCGGTACTACCGCACACGAGGCGCGGTACTACCGTTGAGGCGCGGATGTAAAAAATTACATCCGCTCCTACTACCGCGACGCAATGGTACTAGGTATGAGGGCCACGGTACTACGGCTCCAGGGGAGCGGTACTACCGTGGCCACCCGCGGTACTACCGCGCATGACATGCGGTACTACCGTGTGGGCGCGGATGTAAAAACGTACATCCGCCCCTACTACCGTACCGGAGCAGCACTAGGCCTGGGAGCTACGGTACTAAGGCTCCAAAGGAGCGGTACTACCGTGATCCCCAGCGGTACTACCGCAGGTGCTTGCGGTACTACCGCTCTATAGAGCAAGATTATCGCAAGTACATCAAGAGTCACGATTAAGCACAACTAGGATAACGGAGAGACGCTCCAAAGTGCAAAGGAAAGGAAGGACATGTGTGCGTGTTGATTCCACCCAAACCTTTCCGACGCGGACCCCCTCTTAATAGTACTGGCTCTCCCACGACTCAAATCCACCAAAGAGAAACGTAGAACAACGCCATGTCTTCAATAGTCTCCGAGGGGCACCGAACCGTCTCGTGCCTAGTGATGAAGCGTCTGAGAAACTCAAGGCACACGATTTGTCCACAAAAGCATTGTCATCAATCACCAAAACACCTAAGGGATAAATAAGCCCTTACACCGGGTCTATCTCTTATCATATTTGTTTTCAATCTACTTTTATTTGCATCTTTACTTTTTTGCATCTATATTATAAAATACCAAAAATATATTTATCTTATCATACTACCTTTATTAGATCTCACTTTCGCAAGTGGCCGTGAAGGGATTGACAACCCCTTTATTGCGTTGGTTCCGAGTTCTCAGTTTGTTTGTGTAGGTGTATGGGACTTTTGAGGAGCCTCCTACTGGATTGATACCTTGGTTCTCAAAACTGAGGGAAATACTTACGCTACACTTTGCTGCATCATCCTCTCCTCTTCGAGGAAAACCAACGCAAGCTCAAGACGTAGCACACAACAGCACACTCCTCCCCCTATCTAGCTAGTAGTTGGGCCTCTCGCACCACCTCCTAGCTCCATTGTCTCTGTCTATCCGTCTCGCTGGGCCTTATTTGCCTCTAACAAATGGACGTACACCGACCGGTCTCTCGCTATACATATAGCTAGCTAGGTCCTTATAACTCGTTTTTACCCACACGTCGATCGATCTACCTCATTAGTTATGTCTCTCCCTTCCTCCGATAAACAACAATTGATCTACCGATCTAGTTAGGTTTGCTTACCAAACACATGGTTCCCCTACATCATCCATGGATGCGTCCCGACAGATCAATCACGCATGCACACACAAAAACACATCCCCACTCTTATTGATAACATTGCAGTTTCCACCCTCGGTTTGTTTAGTAGGCCTCTCCCACCATCTCCGAGAAGCAACTCCATCACCCATCCAAAGACTCTACCCTCTCCTCCCTCTCCCTCCTCTCTCTCTCCTCTCTCTCTCTGTCCCATCATATTGCCCGTCCTTCAGTTATGTATGGATGTCGGCCGATCTCCCTCAAGACATAGCTGGGTCTCTCCTTCTCAACACATATACGAAGTCGTTTCTACCTCTATAGTTAGACCTCTCCCTACCCCTCCCCCAACGGCCTCTCCCCCACACACACCGATACATCAAGTGCTCTAGTCATGTCTCCCTGCCACACACAAACTTGCCCTGTGCCCTCTGATGGTCTGGTAGGTCAGTCACCCTATATCTTTGACTTGCACACACGCACAATTTCGATGGCTCTCTTCATCTATCTCGCACTCCACCCACTTGATCCTCTCTTCACTCTATCGATAGCTATGACCCCTCCCTCTCTCCTCGTGGATTGCGCGACCCTCTATGTATGATATGGATAGGCCTCCATTACACACACATTGCATGCAAAAATTTGTTTGAGATGTCATCGACACATATTCCCACCAATAATTCACGTAAATCAACCCCCACCCCACCCCACCCCAAAACAAAAAACACTCCTAACGCTGTTTGTATCTCTCACACACACCCACGTAGGTGGGGGACGTGCAGAAGAGAAGAGGTGCATGCACGGCGCACGTGCTCCTGTCTCTTTCCCAACCACACCCTTGCAGGTACGCCGGTGGAGCTCAATTACAGAAGAAAAAGGCAGCCCACGTGGTAATTTGCTTGCACGATGTCTTTGGTTGTCCACTTGGTGGAGGGAGGATCGTCTACCACGGGTGAACAAACAAATTATGCGATTTGACGTGCTATGTTAAAAAGAGGCAAACCATGTGGGGCCTACCTTAGAGGCAAGACTTTTGATGTGTCCCGTCAACTTCATGAGCGAGGAGAAGCTTGCTTAGTACGCCGTCTCCCGCCCATGCAGGCGCGGTGGCTCAGGATGAGGTGAAGCTTGCTCCAGCCTTACGCCCGCTCCTAAGCCCATGCAGCGGTGGCTCGCAGGACGAGGAGAAAAATTTACTACTCCCCTCCGTTAATCCTCATCCCTACTACCTTGGTTATAGAGATTATATCATATTGTTTGGAATATATATGTCCTTTAGTAGATTTCCAATATGAACTACTAGTACATACTCCAAACACCGATGTATATAGACCTATTTTAGAGTGTAGATTCGCTCATTTTGCTCCGTATGTAGCACTCTCCTCGCCCCTCGACCCTCGCATACGTGGTGGGCGATGCAGCAATTGCCTCGGTCTCATATAGCCGGAAACGATATATACTACACTACCATTATTGCTCGACTTCCCGAAGAGGTGAAGAGCCAATCGCAAGGTTAATATTTTGGAGATGCCAAGCGCAAGGTTATAGGAGAACGAGTAGTAGGTGCCGCGTCATTTATAAATAAAGTTTTTTTTCTTCAGTGGCACGTACGCAATATGATAGGTTCATATGGAGAGAAAAGGAAACCGCTCCACTATATACATAGTCAGGATGGGCCAGCCTACGGTTTCTTGTCAGTTGCTCTCTTCACACTCTCTCGCACAAAACGACTGCGGGCCACATCTCTAACATCCCGGCGGATCACGTCCGCTTGGGGAAGGGGTGGATGCTTAGTGTAGATGCGGTGGCTGTCGCCGACGGCGAAACCCACTGTCGGCACGTCCTGCTCAGGGGTCCTCGCCGCTTCTCTCTCACAAAGCCGTGAGGTTGCCTTCGTCCCTTGCTCACTTTGCCCGACGTGGGCGGATTGCCGCCTCCGCTGCCCTCCTCAAGGTTGAGCTACGTCCCTCGTGTACAACTCCCTTTACAGCCGCTTGCACCATCGCTCCAGCTGCCCACATCACTCCCACATGGATATTTCTCTACTTCTTTGCCCCGCACATACCTCATCTTGGCTTCTCACGCATCGTATTTGTGATGAGTTTATGTCTCATCAACTAGTCCCGATAATCTTATTCTAATCACGCTTCTTCAATTTCTTTGCCGGGGATTCTCATCTCGATTTTGGTGAAACTGCACAAATGATCCGATGGTCAAAAGGTTGCAAACTTCATTTATTAGGAAGTTCGAGCGCTGCCAAAGAAATTGAAGGCTGGTCAGGGTTCACGGTTCAAAGGGCTAGGGACTGCATGGATCGTTTTTTTCTTTAGCTGCATCTGTTCCAAAATAAGTGTCAGCTTTAGTAGTAGTACAACTTTGTACTAAAGTTTGCACAAAGTTGAGACACTTATTTTGGAACGGAGGGAGTACATATTTGCTATGATCTGTCAATCATTGAGATGCAATAGCATGCATGTTAGTCTCCTTTGTATTTGATGAAATGTTGCAACAGGCAACCTTGGACGCATAAGATACATGTAATAAGTCGGAAGCTTCATAGCATTGTACAAATTTATCTCATTGATAAATTACAGTCGTACTATACTAGTACTTCCTCCGCTCCTAAATATAAGTCTTCAGAGAGATTTCACCATGAACCACATGCTGATGTATATAGATGCATTTTAAGTGTAGATTCATTCATTTTGTTCCGTATGTAGTTCACCTAGTGGAATCTCTACAAAGACTTATCTACTAGTAATAGCTAGCCCCACTACTAGGAATTCTCTATCCTCTCCTTGAGCTACATCATCAAAATTGATGTAGCCATTAGATGAAGTAAATCAGTCCATAATAGCCATACGATCTAGGCGTTGAGAGGCTCCGCACTAAGCCACATGCAAGCATGCAGAAATACCGTGGCACATGCATGTGAGTGGGTTTTGAATCACATCAACATGTCTGGATGCAAGCATGCACCGGTAGCATGCATGTAAGTGAGCTTTTAAGTCCCATTAACATGTCAAAAAAATAATATAATCCCATTATGTAGTAGGAGTTGGCTGATCTTTTTTCCTTACGTGGGATGATCTAAATGATGATGGGAGTTTATTTAGTTTGGCTGCCACATTTGTCATGCAGTTATAGAGTTTTTAGTTCTATGAAATCGATAATTTTATGCAGAGAGATATACTGCTCGTTCATGACAACGCGGGGACTCATCTAGTAATATTTAGGAACGGAGGGAGTACTATGTAAAGAGTTAGGTGTCATACGGTGATAGTGTGAGGTGGGCCACGTAATCACCGAGCCTGCGTGTTTTCACCGCTCTTGTACTCCTCCTCATTGTAAGAATGGAGAAAATTGTAATCTAGTACGCCAAAGCGTGGGACATCCAGCAGTCCTACCACCTCAGTAATAAAGACCAATGAGCCGTCAAATCACATAGACCGAGTAGTAAGTTGGACGGACGAAGCAACCAGCACTCTTGCGCCAGTGAGAGGCCGCGTCGGCTCTGCCCGGGCATGAATGCGACACCTATTCTTTGGAGCGGCGCCGACCGTTGGCGGGAAGGCTGTGAGCGATGGAGGGGCTTTGGGTGGGCCAGCTGGTCAGGAGCGGGCGTGGCAGGCTGTCCGCATGTCCCTCCCGGACACGCCTGCAACGAGGATGCACCACTCTCACGGCTAAAATCGTACACTACACACCATCTCTCTGTAGGAGTAGGTCGATCTGTCGCACTCTCTAACACACACATGCCGTTAAACACACACACACACGCACCACGCACGCACCTTGGTCCCGTTGCACCTTCTAACGTGACTTATTACACCTAGACGGAGGGAGTAGTAAGTATATTTAGATACGGTGGCACACCCACTTAAGTCGAATACAAGTGCCCAAAATTTGTGTGCATGTTATAATAAGGATTCACTTAAAATAGTACGTGAGCGTAACAGAGGGATCAATTGGACACACCGCTCCGAGCAAAGAGCGAGATCCGTGAGGTAAGATACATCACCGGGCGCTTTTAATTTTTCTTATTAATTTGTTTGTTTCACCCTCCGACTGGTGGGACCCAACGCATTACTACGTGGAGAGAGGTAAGGTGACTAAGGCTGCATTATTTCTCGCACCACTGCTTGTGGATAGTCTTACCACCAAAGCCACATGACACGATTATGATTGAAATCCCAATGACTCCCCACACACACAAAAAACACGGCATGCTTGTCACACTAATGCAGGAATGTATAAAGGTTATTTTCCTCTCGTTGAACATAACGGGAGGGTTGTGTAAGCTGGTTAGCCTGTTCGCTCATCAAACTTGAGGTCTCGGGTTTGATAACTACACTTGAGCATAATCCTTGCCAGGAGGATTCTTTGACTGGTCAAAATGTTTTCTAGGATTTGCATGCTTCACACTCTCTCTCCAGTATATATATACACGCTGGAGCCTCATCGCTTGTAGTTGGTCTCTTCACACTCTCTCGCCCTCTCCAGATCTAAACAAGACTTCGTTGGCCTCTCTCTCTCCCCTCACTGCTGCTCAAAGAGCCGGGCAGGATCCGTCTCACGGAAGGGAAGGAGCCTTAATCTTTGTCGCTGGCCGGGCGAGGAGGGAATCCACTACTAGCGTAGCTGTTCACTTTTCCACCTGGGGCCGGGCGCGGGAGGGCCTCCACCCTTTCTTCTTCGCCCGTCCGTCGCCCACGAACCACGCCCCAAGAACCTTAAGGTATAATTTACTTACTCCACATGCATTGCTCTAGCTGCATGTATACCATGAATCTAGGACGTGGTTCAAAGAGGAAAAGGAGTGGGGGAAAGTAGTGGGAAAAGATTGTACTCCTCCGTTCCTAAATATAAGTCTTTGTAGAGATTTTACTAGGACTACATACGGAGCAAAATGAATGAATCTACACTCTAAAATGCATCTATATACATCCGTATGTGGTTCATAGTGGAATCTTTACAAAGACTTATATTTAGGAACGGAGGAAGTATATAGCATGAATCTAGGATGTGGTTCAAAGAGGAAATGAAGGGGGAAAGTTGTATAGCATGAATCTAGGGCGTGGTTCAAAGAGGAAAGGAATGTGGGAAAGTAGTGGGGAAAATTGTATCGCATAAATCTAGGACGTGGTTCAAAGAGGAAAGGAAGGGGCCAAAGTACTAGTTCAAAAAGGAAAGGAAGGGACAAGGCTGTAGAGTTTGAGCAGGACTAGATTTGTCATGCGCTCACATAGGGAAAGGTGTCTAAAGATAACAAAACTGGGACCAACACAAATATGCTCCTTGGTTGTTTGTTCTTTGTTGCAATAGATTGTGCATGACCACAAGACATCGGTAGATGCACATGGTGCTGGTCGTCCACCGTCCCGTGCAACTCATTAGTCGTTGTTAATCTAAGGCCCTGTTTGGTTAAAACTCCCTAGTCCCCTACCTGCTTGGTTCGGGGACTAAACATGGACTAGAGGTTATTAAATGACATGCTAAAAGACCATGTTACCCCTAGTAATGAACTAATAGAAACAAGGTGCGATGCGTGGCAGGGCAACTATTGGAAAAGTCCCAAAGACTCCTCGGGTCTTCTTTCTTTAGTCCCAAATGCCCACTTTTAGTCCCTAAAAGTCCCTCCTGTTTGGTTTAGATGGGACCCACACGGAGTTTTTTAGTCCCTACACCAAAATGTCCCTCGTAAACAAACACCCTCTAATAATGCTGTCGGAAAATTGATGCAATGCCACGATTAAAAGCAAATTACATGTTTAACGTAAATTTATTGTTAATATAATCTCTATGTTAATATTAATCAATGCCCCGTTTGAGAAATGCTACCGCCTTGCTTTCTTTCCCATTTAGATAAGGTAGATGCTTCTTTTTTGGCTTCGTGTCATCCACCGCTATTGACCACTAATGGTTTCCTTTGCACCTCCTGTGTAAATAGGTTATCTACTTCACCTCATTGCCATTGTGGCCTTTTGTTGCTTTGCACAAAACACTTTTGTTTTAAGAGTGTTTTGTGCGGTTCAACCAAAATGTCACTGCAAACAACGTTAGCTTGATTACTTGATCTTAGTGGAATCGCACAAGAGGAGATCTTACTTCCTATCCGTTAAGGCTAATTTGGTTCAGATCTTCTTCTTGTGAGTTGTTTGAATTCTGCATCATGAGAGGTCAAGTACTAGCCTTCTTTCACATGATTACTGCAAGGTGCTTTCATATGTTGTGCTACTTATGCGATGATGTTGCTTGATTTTAGTGAACTCGCACAAATGGAGACAAGACTTCCAATCAGTATGTGCACCGTAATATCCCATTGAGGTAAGATAAGGATATTTCTGGCTACTGGCCTCAGTATTTTGCCACTTTCATCGAGAAAATTAAGTTTAGTACTATACTTGTGCTCCCTAATTGACATGCCAAATCTTACATCGAAGGCGAAGCTTATGCATTATTGAACCAAGTGATGAAGGGGAAGAACAAGCGGAAGAAAAACAAAAATCAACTCCGGTCTTTGTAATGAAGCCTTTGAACTGTGATGACACAAGTAATGATATAGTTTTGCATCTTAATTTATTGCTATGGGTTTGGAGCAGAGAAATTGTTTTGCCAACGATTTGATGCCATACGTAATTATCTCTACTTGTGCAAACGAGGATCTTCTTTGAAGATACCATATATTTTAGTGGAACTGCACAAGAAGATGTTGGAAACATTTAACTAATCGAGGAGTATATAGTAAGCATGGCCACCCTCGTGAGATAGCAACAGATGGTTCCGGAGAAGTGCTTCATCATATGCTCTACACAATCAGCCTCTGACAAAGGTTGGTACTTCCCAATCGATTTCATCCATATGATTGAGCTTTGTCATCTCTATTGGTGTTGTGCTACTGCTTTGATACCGCCATGAAAAAAGTGGTATTGTCCTTGAGAAGTGCTTCATCTCATGCTGTTTTAAATATTTCCTTTCCTTTTTTCGAGCAAACATGGATGCTAGCATTTAGTAGTCCTCTTGTCTTTGCACAACAGGATCATCTTCCTCTGAAGAAGAATATGGAGTAATGCATTAAGTGACTAGTTCCGATTATGCTGTGGATGAAGAAGCCATGTCTATCTTCTCATCGGAAGGAGCGATTGAAGGATGGTTACATTACTCCCCACAAGACCAAACTAACTTCAGCTCGGAAGGACCGACAAATCTCCATTTTTTCTTTGTGATGCTTGATTACAATGTTGTTCTAGGATTCTTTCTCGGTGAGTTCCATTTTTCTAAAAGTGTGCTCCACATGGACCATGTATGTGCCTGTTGAAACTGTCAAATCATTAGTCTGATTTGCTTTATACTAATCACTTTTTGTATTTGTGCAAGCATGGGTGCTCGGCTTGATTTCAATGGGAACTGCACAAAATGTTCATGAATACATCGAATCATTCATTTCCACCACAAGAAAGGAGGTGCCGATAAGTTCAAGGCGTTGCAACATATAAGGGCGAAATCATACAAGCTACGCGAATTCGGTTGATTTTGGTGGAACGCACAAAAGAACATTTGGTTTATTTAGCACGAGGTGTCATGTCAATGTCCGGCCCGATGGCAAACCCCGCCCATTCCACAATCGTAGGCATTTGATATTTTGGAATGGGACAACCTTGTCAAATTTTGCTCATTGATGTTAGCAAGACATGCGTTTGATATTTTCTTTAACGGGCAGCCCTTTCTTTGTCGGCCGTCGATCAATTTTTCTTTATTCTTTAGTTGTGAAGTAAATATTGCCTCCGACATGTGAGTCAGCCGAGATGCATAATCATCGATTGTTTTGAATGTTTTCTATGAATTGCCGTGCCTGTGTGTTTGATTGCAATGTCTGAAACGCTAAAAGCTGCTCAAACTCTTTGTACTCCTTCGTTCCTTTTCACTTCACACATTGTGAAAATGCATACTTTTTTGTATAAGATTGGTCAAAGTAGAGATACTTTATTTGAGACAAAACTTGTATGCGCACTAGAAAGGACCGAAGGGAGTACATGTGAAACTGCTACAAACGAGGTGATCACCACAGGAATAATGCTAGTACGTATTGTTTTGCATGTTCATCCAATGCCCGGTGATACAGAATTGAACTAATCGAAATAAATTCATTAATACACGGTCGGATTTCATATAAACATGCCGGATTTCATTACATTTCATACATTCTTCAACTAAAAGGGGTGCGTTTGGAGGTATAATTAATTAACCGAAGTTACCCACTGTGTCCCCGGCCGAGCGAGAAAGCTTCAATGATTTAGCTGCGTGCGGTGCATGGCGTAATCGACATGTGGCCCTGTTGGGCCCACGTGTCGATCGACCAACTGCACCCAGCGATTAAAGTAGAAGCAGCGTTCTTCTCCGGTAGCGACTCTCCGACTCCACGTCGCCGCCAAAAAGCTAACCCGCGTCAATGGTCAACCCGCCTTAGCTTGGCTTCAACCGGAGGGTAGCAGTGGCCTTACTTGGACCCGGCGGCGGCAACCTACCGTGTTCTACTCTTCCTCGTTTTCTATGTGGCGGCCTCGTTGGCGATGGGGAGGGGGCCTCGGCGAGAGCCAGCCGATGTCCTCTGTCTGCGTTGCGGCGGCGGCGCCTCGGCCAACAGCGGTGGAAATCCTCCCCACGCTTGCCGGGTAGGGTGGGGCCTTGGCTGAGCCGGCGATGTCCTCTGCCTGCGTCGATGCCGGCCGGAGCGAGGACTCGTCCGGAGCGGCATCGTCTACGCGCCTGCCCCTCGGTCTCGCCAACAGCCTTGCCGCTTCGCCGCCCTCTTTGCTAGCCTCTTTGTAGGCGGCCGCAGCCTCCGCCACCGCATGCGTACCGCCAGCCGCCGAGGCGGCCCTTGCGGGCGGAGCTGATACGAAGTCGGCAGCGCCTCCTACTCCGCCCAGCTCACGCGGCGATACTCTCCTCCGCTCTGCAGTGCTCTGGAGGAGATGGTG
This sequence comes from Aegilops bicornis, assembly GCA_021605145.1. Classification (NCBI taxonomy): domain Eukaryota; kingdom Viridiplantae; phylum Streptophyta; class Magnoliopsida; order Poales; family Poaceae; genus Aegilops; species Aegilops bicornis. The sequence goes on from JAHIAL010000020.1 coordinate 2,819,864, forward strand.
GTTGTATGGCGGCGTCGGCTCGCGCCTCCGGAAGCACTCCTCACGCATCGCCTCACCCTGTCCATATATTGAGCACGGGCCTCGCCGATGGTCATGGTGCAATGCACCGCGAGGATGGCGGCGGAGGAGGGGTTGGCTGGATCGCCGACTACCATGTTCTCCATTGGGACGTTGTCGCCTGCCCCTCGGCTGCCAGCTTGGCCGGCAACAATGGCTGCCATCTCCTTGTGGTCCGTCCGTCCGCCGTCTCAAGAGCGCCTGGAGCGCGAAAGCCATGGTGGGCGTGAGTGGTGTGGAGCGGAGAAAGGGCGGATGCGGATGATCAAGGCTATGGCGTATGGCGATTTATATAGCAATGGTGGGGCGGAAGGGGCGGGACGTGTGGCACCGAGTAGCCGCCTCGGCCACCGCCGTATCATTAATGTGGGCGGCAGATGGATGGACGGACGACACTTGTGTCATTTGAAGGCGAGCAATCGCACTTTTACCTTTGAAGCCAGAAGCGGGCTTGTTGTATTTCAAGCGGAAACAGGGCAAGGAGAGATGACTTTACTTGGAGAGGATGACAATGGGGACCCACCAGGTCCATAGCCTCACGTCATAAGTGCCTCCTTATTATATATATATATATAACTATAATTTATTTTGCTTCCTCCTGGTTTCTCGACATCACGGTCCCACACCATTGTCAACCTCCTAGAGTAGTCAATAAGCGAGAGAATTGCACAAGAAGCGGCCGGCAATTTGGGACCAAGTAGCTCGGCGATATTTGTGCGAGTTTTCGATGTTTAGCCCAGATATTAATTTTTCTCCTCTGAACATCAACGAAAACATCGCTGCATGTATTAACTTGGCGAGGCTGTGGCCCGTCTAGCCTAACCGGATATCCAGCCCAGGATATTAATTTTTTCAAGTTGAAAATGGCTAGCCCAACTATACTTTTTAGGAATACCCACGCAAGGTCAAGTTGTTATTCTCCGCCCCGCTGGGCTGCAAATCTTTCCTAGTAGGGATGCATTAGGCTTAACAAGAAAATGGGCTTTACTAAATAATAAATGGGATGTAATTGTAAAAACTGGGCAATAACTATAAAAAATGCACCAAACACGTGATTACTTTATAAATTATTATTTTTGGATATTGAAAATTTTAATTTCATTAATTGTTACTTGGCGCAATGTTTCGTTGGATTTTACGTAATATAAATTTATATTGAAATTGTATTTAATCTGACTAGAAATTTCGGATAAAAATATTTGGGATCCCATCAAAATGTGGGAAATTTTATTGAATTCTGTTTTGAACGGTTGGTTGAAATGGGGTGTACTTTCAACAAAGCGTAAATGGGTTGTAGTAAATTCCACTAGAATTCAAAAATGGGCTACACATTCTTACAAATCTCAAATGGGCTATAAGTTCTCTGCCACACACTTCTGGCCTTACTAAGTTGACGCGTCCCTAAAAAAAAAGCAGAGTTGGCCCGTTTGCAAGGCTTTGTCAACTTATAGTCAACACACGGTTCTAGCGGCGATGGTCGTTGGATGTCCATCCAACGGATGCCGTCTTCTTCTTCAATCTCGGATATTCTAGCTTCACCCGCCCAAAAATGATTCCTCCCACGACATCCGGGCGATCGTTTCGAAGTCGACCACGTGGGCCTACTAAGTTGGCGTGCCAAAGGGATTTGTCAACTTAGTCAATATAAACGATTCTAGCTGCGGTGGCCGTCGATGTCCATCGAGCGTCCGCCGTGCTTCTTCAACCTCTGGTCTTCTTGCTCCAAATTACCAAAAGCAAGACCTGGTCGTGCCTTTGCTCCTCCTCCGTGGCCAGCGTGCATGTCTTGGAGGCCTCACCGCCCCTACTACTCCCACCGCTGGCCAGGCCATTCCTCCACTCACCCACACCCCCTGTTATTCTCATGGCGATGGCGGTAGCAAGAACCAGATGAACCCTCGTACTCCTCTCCGCGTGTGCATCCATCGCTGGCGTCTTCCCCGACTCTGCGTCGTCCCTTCCTAGGCCTCGCCGTCGTCCACCGCCGTGGTGCTCTCGGTCGGCGTGGTCAACATGGTCAAGGAACGACTTCCATCGGACGTGGATTATGCGTGGAGAGGGTCGACAATTGGGTGCCACGGCAGCCCCAAGGAAGTGCCTCCTTATTACGCGCAAAATAATTATTCCTCCACGGCAAATGGCGAGGACCCACCGGACGGGCCACCGTATTTCGCAGAAAAAAATGGTTCGCCCCACATTGACTGCTGGGACCCATTTAGCTACATCTTCGCCGCAAGGAAGTGCGTCCAGGGAAAAATGATTCGCCCGACCATTCTTTGGGACCCACTAGCTACATCTTCGCCGCCTTAAGGAAGTGCGTCCAGAAAAAACGATTCGCCCCCATTGCTGGGACCCATGCTACACCATCGCACGCAAGGAAGTGCGTCAAAAGGAAAAAAAAGCGATTCGCCCCGATCATTGCTGGGACCCATGGCTACACCTTCATACGCAAGGAAGTGCGTCCGGGCAAAAACCAAAGCGATTAAGCCCCACGGCTGCTGGGACCCACCGGCTACATCTTCGCCGCAAGGAAGTGCGTCCAGCAAAAAGCGATTCGCCGACCGGTGATGGGACCCACCGCTACATCTTCGCATGCAAGGAAGTGCGTCCGGTAAAAAAACGATTCACCCCCCTGATTGCTGGGACCCACCAGCTACATCTTCGCACGCAAGGAAGTGCACGATGGTCGGGACCCACGGTGGTCGTGCGTACGTAGCATTGTCATCCTGGTCGCGAATGTGTATGGACATCTTTGGTCGATGTAGAGGCGGCGCGCGTGTAAGTAGTAGAGGCGCCGACGTAGCATATGCGTGCGTCGTGTTGACCAGGGTGCAAGAAAGAAAACGCCACGCGTGTGTGTACATACTGGCGGGGTCTCAACGCTACTCGCGCTGCTCATCTGACGGGGCTCATGTACATGGCTGGGTCGGAACAAAAGAAACAGCCGTCGTCGTTGTGTTCATGGGGAGGCAACGGAATGCGTCGTGTTCATGGGGAGGCAACGAAAATGCGTCGTGTTCGCATCGGGAGGCAAGGGAACGCGTAAGGAGCCAACCGGCTTGGGCCGGAACGAAGCGATGGAAAGAGGCTGGCGTGCCGCGGAAAGCGGAGGAAGCGGCCTTGTGTTCGACCAGCCACGTTCGGAGCAGGTCCTGTTGATCGGAGGGGTGTGGCGTGCCGTAAAACGGAGGAAGCGGACCTCCTACGGTCGAAAGCAGGGTCCTGTTGATCGGGAGGGTGTCGCGTCTGCAAAATGGGCCAAGCGGACCTCCTCACGGTGAAAGCGGGGTGGAGGGTGTGGCGTACCACAAAAGCGAGCGAAAGCGGACTTGTGTTGGAGCGCTTCACTGATCGAAACGAGGTCCTGTTCGCCAGGAGGAGGGGTATGGCGTACCGCAAAAGCAGGACTCCACGGGATCTTGTTCATCTCCACCGTCGACCTCCTCCAGCCTCCACGGGCTACCGTCGACCTCCTCCAGCCTCCACGGGCTCCTGTTCATCCAGCCTCCACCGCTGCCGCTACTCCACCCGCCATCTTTGTTGAACCACACCCTCCACCGCTCTCTGTTCATCCAGCCCTCCACATCACGGTCCTGTTCAACCACCCTCCACGGCCACCCCTCCACCGGCTCTCTTTGTTCATCCAGCCCTCCACGCCACGAGGTCCTGTTCATCCGAGAGGCAACGCCACCGCTCACTGTTCATCCACCCCCACTTCGCAACGCTCATCGCTCATCCAATCGATCGACTTGATTAGCGAAGATGGCGAAGAATCGCCGATCGGGTTCGATTAACAGCCATCGATCGATCGCTTCCGGGTTCGATGCTTAGCGTAGCCCTACAGCAATATTTCGGGTTCGATTAGAGCCCAACGCCTCACTCGGGTTCGATTAGAGCCAACGCCGCATTTTATCGCCACAGCGTACGTGTCTGAGAACGCAGCATCGCCGCTCATTGGACTCCCACCGTGTAGGAACTCCCAGAAAATTTCCTCCCCTCGCTTCTACCATGGTTTTTTCCGTCATGGGCGGCCCAAAAGAATGTCATGCAGCTGCGTCTCCGCCCGCCTGTGACGAAAAGCCCATTTTCTGTCATCATGATTTTTTGTCATAGAAGTAGGAGCCCACCACATCTATGATGATACCGGGTTTTGTCACAATTATCGTCATAGAAGTGTCATATGTATGACAGAAAAAAATTTCATTCGGCCCAAAATGTCATGGATGTGTCTTTTTTTTGTAGTGACCCTAACACATCGGTCCCACCGAGTTGATCATGCCGGTCCCACCGAAAAGCCTAACGTTCACATTTTGAACCATATCGCTCTGACCGAGTTTCACCATTCGGTCTCACCGAGTTTGGTAAATTGTGTGTAACGGTTAGATTTTGTGTGGAGGCTATATATACCCCTCCACCCTTCCTCCATTCGTGGAGAGAGCCATCTGAACGTGCCTACACTTCCAGCATTCATTTTCTGAGAGAGAACCACCTACACATGTGTTGAGACCAAGATATTCCAATCCAACCACAAGAATCTTGATCTCTAGCCTTCCCCAAGTTGCTTTCTACTCAAATCATCTTTCCACCATATCCAAATCTGTGAGAGAGAGTTCAGTGTTGGGGAGACTATCATTTGAAGAACAAGAGCAAGGAGTTCATCATCAACACACCATCTATTACCTTTTGGAGAGTGGTGTCTCCTAGATTGGTTATGTGTCACTTGGGAGCCTCCGTCAAGATTGTGGGGTTGAACCAAGGAGTTTGTATGCAGGCAAGGAGGTGCGCCTACTTCGTGAAGATCTACCCTAGTGAGGCAAGTCCTTCGTGGGTGATGGCCATGGTGGGATAGACAAGGTTGCTTCTTCGTGGACCCTTCGTGGGTGGAGCCCTCCATGGACTCGCGCAACCGTTACCCTTCGTGGGCTGAAGTCTCCACCAACATGGATGTACGATAGCATCACCTATTGGAACCACGCCAAAAATCTCTGTGTCTACATTGCGTTTGTTCCCTCCAAACTCCTCCCCTTTCCCTTCATATGCAATGATTTACATTCCGCTGCTATACTCTTAGAATTGCATGTGTATGTTGATTGCTTGACTTGTGCTAAGTTGCTAAAATTTGCCAAGACTTAAAATTGGGAAAAGGCTAGATTTTTATTTGGTCAAGTAGTCTAATCACCCCCCTCGAGACATACTTTCGATCCTACAAGTGGTATCAGAGCTTTGGCCTCCATTTGCCTTGATTTCCATAGCTTTGGTGATCATAGCCTTGGTTTCACAACCTATGAGAGTATGGCGTCTAGCGAGGAAGTTACCACCGTGAAGGTCCTTACTTTGATGGTACTAATTTTTGCTAGTTGGAAGCATAAGATGAAAATGTTTATTCTTGGACATAACCTCACTGCTTGGGCTATTGTGTGTATTGGCTTGCAAGGTGAATTCTTCGATGGGAGAGAACCGAATCGTGAAGCTACCATGTAAGAATTGAAGATGTTTCAATACAATGCTCAAGCTTGCGATATCCTCTTCAACGGATTGTGCCCTAAAAATTCAACAAAATCAGCCGTCTTGAGAATGCAAAGGAAATTTGGGATACTTTGATTGATATGCACGAAGGTACCAACTCTGTTAAGGAATCCAAATTGGATGTGCTTCAAAGTCAACTTGACAAGTTCAAAATGAAGGATGGTGAAGGTGTCGTTGAAATGTACTCTAGGCTTGCTCTCATCAGAATGAGATTACCGGCTTAGGAAGTGAAGAGATGACTGATAGATTCATCATCAAGAAGATCCTAAGAGCCTTGGATGGAAAATGTGATACCGTGTGCACATTGATCCAAATGATGCCCAATTACAAAGATCTGAAGCCAATGGAAGTCATTGGTAGAATTGTTGCTCATGAGATGTCACTCAAGGATAAAGAAGAGCTTCACAACAAGTCTAGTGGTGCTTACAAAGCCTCATGTGATGCTCCTACATCATCAAGTGATAAACAAGCCTTCAATGAATAATTGAGCTTAATGGTGAAGAACTTCAACAAATTCTACAAGACTAGAAGCAAGGAAAGAAGTTCCAAGTCAAGGTCCTACAATGACAAAAGATCTTCTAGTCGTGAGCATAATTGCTACAATTGTGGAAGACCCGGACACTACTCCAATGAGTGTACGGCTCCCTACAAAAGAAGAGAAGACTCACCTAAAAGAAGAAGCAAAGGAGAAGAATCACCTCCAAGGGAGAGAAGGATTAGAGATGATCGTTATGAACGAAGAACCTCTCGCAGAAGCAAGGATTTGGAAAGGAAGGACAAGTCATCAAGGAGCTATACAAAACGAAGACATCAAGATCATGTTGGTGAGTGGGTATCCGGTTCCGACCATCACTCTGAGAGAAGTTATCACTCCGACTCTGAATATACTCAAGATGAAGGTGTTGCCGGTCTAGCACTTGTGTCAACCAACTCCTATCACATATTTTACTCACCAAATGAAGGAATTGGAAGATGCTTCATGGCTATAGGCCCAAAGGTATCACACCCCGAGTATGTTGATTTCAATAGTGATGAAGATGATTTGCTAGGTGATGATGATTTACTTGTTGACAACTCTATTGATGAAAACTATGATGAACTTGCTATTAATCATGCTAATCAAGATAAAAGCGAATGACGATGATAAGAAGGATATTGAGTGTCTAACTAAAGAACTAAACACTCTTAAGTTAGCTCATGAAACTACCTTAGAAGATCATCGAGAGCTTTTAAAGACTCATGAGAAGCTACGCTTTGAAAAGCTCAATCTTGAGCAAGAGCATGGGTTCTTAAAAGCATTCAATGATGATATTCATAAGAAAAGTTCTTCTTACATTGCCAAGCATTTACTCTTGTCTACTTACATGCCACAAGTAAAATCTAGCAACAAGAGTAAGAAAGATTCTTCTTCTTGTAGTAACAATAATCATGCTAAATCCAATATTGTTGCTTCTGGTAGTTCTCTTGATTCCACTAATGATTCTCTTAGCCAAGTTACACTTGAGCAAGAAAATAGCTTATTGAAGGGAATTATAGAGAAAGGTGTTTACAAGAGCCTTGCCGGAAGTAAGCAATTTGTGGAAATTGTACGCAAGCAAGGTAGGCACCGGAAGAATCAAGGTGTTGGTTTTGAACGAAAGTTCAATGCTAATGGAGTTGAGTGGGAAGAAGATCAATACCACAAGACGAAGTTTGTTCCTCAACAAGAGAAGTATGATCCTACTTCTTTCAAGGGGACACAAGCTCGAGATGATCTTCCACCACAAGACCACAAGCTAAAAGGCAAGTACAAGCTTCAAGAGTAGATTGATGCATTTGAAGAAGCTCCTAAGGCCTTGGTCAAGTGGGTTCCCAAGACTACATCAAGTTCTACTTCATCAAGTACGACTACAACTCCAAGGATTCCCATCAAGATGATGTGGATCCCAAAGAAGAAGAACTAGAGAGTTCTTGAGGGTGACTCCACCAACATACTTCACTCATATTCATTTTGGCAAGGACAAGTGCAAACAACTTCCACATTTTGCACTAGTTCAAGGGGTCACAAACCCTCTTGTTGGTAAGTCAAGGGACAAGGTAACCTAATGCTTTCATGGACATCATCTCGTGTGTACTTCACTCTATGTCTATGGATATCCTTGTTTGTTCCTTGTGGGACTAACCCATGTAGGTATTGAAAGTGCAACTCACTCCAATGGATTGCTCCAAATGATCTACATCAACTTTGAGCATCTACATCTTCAACACCTACATGAAGTCATCATCGACAAAACCCAAGGTTAGTTCATCCCTCTTAGGGGGGATATCACGTCTAGGGGGAGATTTACTCTAAGAATTGAGCTAAAGCAACTCTAATGGTGTGAACACAACAATGCTTTATGTAAAAGTGGTAACCCCACTTGTGCTTAAACGATGAGTATGACCTATGATCAAATGTTCTCATTTGACTCCTCTGTCAATATACTCATATGTAGATGACCTAGTCATTGCCAATTCCTTGATAGATGTTAGAATGTTTGTGAATGCTTTGCCACATATTTCATTTGCCATTTTATTTTGTGAGCATGTTGAGTGCATATTTTTCTCATTCAAGGGCATCCATTTGTTGCTTTGATTGTTTGGTCTTTTTTTGTTGCCAAATGGATGGACAAGAATGCCTAAGTACTCCCTCTAGCTATATATGTTTTTCTCGTCTCAAACTCTATTCATGCTACATCACAAAGTTTGATCAAGTCAGATTCGAACCCTCTGGGCGAGGAGCACTCAGAGCCACCGATTCATCATGGACTTAAACTTCCAAAACCTCTCTATGTATTTCGGCCTGACCGATTCATTCCTTTCGGTCACATCGAGTTCATTGAGTTGATCTAGGTTTTCAATATCGGTGCAACCGATTTGAATGGTTTGGTCACACCGAGTCGTTCCACTCGGTCACACTGACAGGGTCAGGATATATATACCCACGGGTCAAATTTTGGAGATTCCTTCGAAACCCTTCTCCCGTGCGTATCCTGCTCTACTGACTCGAGTCTCCGGATCGTCTCCTCATCGCCATGACAACCTCCCCGCTGGTCTCCATGACATAACGGAATCTTCGCCGCCATTGTCGCCGTAGCAAGTTCACCGTCGAGTTAGGGTATGAACTCGACCCCTATGTGAAATCTTAACCTCTGATTCCTGCACTTAGGTCAATGCCATAATTCTTACCACGTATGAGATTACTCTATCCAGGAAAAACTTCCTTTAGATTAGATTTGATTAGAAAATTTAGGGTTAGGTTTTCGCCGAACTCATCTCGGACCGACCGAGTTGTAGAAATCGGTCTCACCGATTTGGCCTAGGCCATTGCACATGTAACTTTCGGTCTGACCAAAACTTACTAAGCGGTGTGACCTAGTTTGATTCTTAGTGAAACCCAAAGAATCTCGGAGTCACCGAACGTGTCTCGATGCGACCAATTTCACTAGTTTAGAATCTAATATTGCTTCGGTGTCACCGAGTTTAACAAATCGGTAGCTCTGAAATGCTTTCTGTAGAAAACTAAAACTAAGTTTCTGACTCTATTTTTTTGCAAAATCTCTGCACTTTGTGATGCTCATCCACTCTATCTCAACTATATCTATTCACGAAGTCAACTTTCGTGTCAGTTTACTGATTTGACCATGTTTGATCAAAGTGATAGCCAGAACAAGTCTGAGGAACAGATCAACCTGAGTGAGGGCACTAGTCCCTCTGGCAGCTATGGTGAGGGTAGCAGAAGCACCCCAATCAACTTGCCCAAAGCTACAACCAGGACAAGGAGAAAGAGAAACTCAGATTCCGAGGATGAAGACTATGTTGCTATTGAGGAGTGTTGGGAAACGCAGTAATTTCAAAAAAAAATCCTACGCACACGCAAGATCCATCTAGTTAATTCTTAGCAACGAGAGGGGAGAGTGTTGTCCACGTACACTCGTAGACCGAAAGCGGAAGCGTTATGACAACGCGGTTGATGTAATCGTACGTCTTTGATACGTCTCCAACGTATCTATAATTTTTGATTGTTCCATGCTATTATATTATCAGTTTTGGATGTTTAATGGGCTTTATTATACACTTTTATATTATTTTTGGGACTAACCTACTAACCAAAGGCCCAAAGTACAAATTGCTGTTTTTTGCCTATTTGATGTTTTTGAGAAAAGGAATATCAAACGGAATCCAAAGCGGAATGAAACCTTGAGAGAGTTATTTTTGGAACAAACGTGATCCAGAGACTTGAGTGGGCGTCAAAGGAAGCAACGAGGCGGCCACGAGGCGGTGGAGGCGCGCCGAGGGGTAGCGCGCCCCCACCCTCGTGGGCCCTCGTGGCTCCACCGACCTACTTCTTTCGCCTATATATACTCATATACCCGAGAACATCCGAGAGCACCATGAAACCCTATTTCCACCGCCGCAACCTTACATGCCGTGAGATCCCATCTTGGGGCCTTTTTTAAACACTCATTTGGAGGGGAATCGATCACGGAGGGCTTCTACATCAACACCATAGCTTCTCTGATGATGTGTGAGTAGTTTACCACAGACCTTCGGGTCCATAGTTATTAGCTAGATGGCTTCTTCTCTATCTTTGGATCTCAATACAAAGTTCTCGATTCTCTTGGAGATCTATTCGATGTAATTCTTTTTGCGGTGTGTTTGTCGAGATCCGATGAATTGTGGGTTTATGATCAAGATTATCTATGAACAATATTTGGTTCTTCTCTGAATTCTAATATGTATGATTTGATATCTTTGCAAGTCTCTTCGAATTATCAGTTTGGTTTGGCCTACTAGATTGATCTTTCTTGCAATGGGAGAAGTTCTTAGCTTTGGGTTCAATCTTGCGGTGTCCTTTCCTAGTGACAGCACGGGCAGCAAGGCACGTATTGTATTGTTGCCATCGAGGATAAAAAGATGGGGTTTATATCATATTACTTGAGTTTATCCCTCTACATCATGTCATCTTGCCTAATGCGTTACTCGTTCTTATGAACTTAATACTCTAGATGCATGCTGGATAGCGATGGATGTGTGGAGTAATAGTAGTAGATGCAGAATTGTTTTGGTCTACTTGACACGGACGTGATGCCTATATACATGATCATGCCTAGATATTCTCATAACTATAAGCTTTTCTATCAATTGCTCGTGATAATTTGTTCACCCACCGTAGAATATGCTATCTTCAGAGAATCCACTAGTGAAACCTATGGCCCCGGGTCTATTTGCCATCATATAAGTTTCCGATCTATTTTATTTTGCAATCTTTACTTTCCAATCTATATCATAAAAATACCAAAAATATTTATCTTATTATCTCTATCAGATCTCACTTATGCAAGTGGCCGTGAAGGGATTGACAACCCCTTTATCGCATTGGTTGCAAGGTTCTTATTTGTTTGTGTAGGTACGAGGCGACTTGCGTGTATCCTCCTACTGGATTGATACCTAGGTTCTCAAAAGCTGAGGGAAATACTTATGCTACTTTGCTGCATCACCCTTTCCTCTTCAAGGGAAAACCAACGCATGCTCAAGAGTTAGCAGTCTTCACGATCTGACCGATCCTAGTACCGAAAGTACGGCACCTCCGCGATCTGCACACATACAGCTCGGTGGCGCCCCACGAACTCTAGATCCGGTGAGGTCGAGGAGAGTTTAAATCGGATCACTGCGTGATGACGGTGATGATGAAGATTAGCGATCACGAGGGCTTTGCCTAAGCACTACAACGATATGACCGAGGTGGAAATCTGTGGAGGGCGCCGCTGCAGCTAAACAATCCACTTGTGTGTCTATGGGGTGCCCCCTCCCCCGTATATAAAGGATTGGAGGAGGGAAGGGATGGCCCTCTCATGGCGCGCCCAAGGGGGGAGTCCTACTTCCAGTGGGAGTAGGATTCCCCTTTCCCTAGTTGGAGTAGGAGAAGAAGGAAGAGGGAGAGGGAGAGAAGGAAAGGGGGGCCTGTTGGTGTCAAAACCGGCGGATCTCAGGTAGGAGGTCCCGAACTATGCGTCTAAGGTCGATGGTAACAGGAGACATGGGACACGATGTTTACCCAGGTTTGGGCCCTCTCTATGGAGGTAATACCCTACTTCCTGCTTGAATTATCTTGATGAATATGAGTATTACAAGAGTTGATCTACCACGAGATCATAATGGCTAAACCCTAAAAGTCTAGCCTGCATGACTATGGTAACGAGTCTCTCCCCCTTCGGACTAAGTCCTCCGGTTTACATAGACACCGGAGGGGTCTAGGGTTACATAAGGTCGGTTACAAAGAAAGGAATCTTCATATTTGGTCGCCAAGCTTGACTTCCACGCCAAGGAGTCCCGTCCGGACACGGGTGGAGTCTTCGGTCTTCGTATCTTCACAGCCCATCAGTCCGGCCCATGGCGAATAGGCCGGACACCCGAGGACCCCTTAGTCCAGGACTCCCTCAGTAGCCCCTGAGCCAGGCTTGAATGACGAGGTGTCCGGTGCGCAGATTGTCTGCGGCATTGCAAGGCGGGTTCCTTCTTCAGAACTCCAAGATAGTATTCGGAAGTACTTATCGTGTTCGGACCTGCAACACACACACACCACACACAACCACAGAGGATATAATATTCCACGAGTCCAATCTGCTGACAACTTTTTGCAACATGACATCACGTCCACCCGGTTATAATTTCGAACCGTTGTACTGCCGTCTCACGCTTTGAGGCACGGTTTCTATTGGCACGCCTTGTCAAGGTAGACCGTGTCCCTTATTATGCGGGATTCTCATTAATGCGGCGCAGTAACCCAACCGTTCCTAATCGAAAGATTCCATAGGAATAGGCTAGTTTCTAGGCTTAAGAGGAGGCGCACGATACCCATGGTCTTTATAAAGGAACCACGGGCAGTCTCTTTTTACGCCAAACCTCTCCCCAGCCTTTCCAACCTCGAGTTCTAGCACCCGGTTTCGACTTCATTGCTCCAAGCTCCCCGATCATGTCCAGATCCGGCCTACAGGGCCGATGGGTGGCTTCCTCGGTTACAGAGGAGGACATTGTGAAGCTTCGGGCGGCCAGATACCTGACTGCTGAGATTCCCCATAGACTTCCTGCTCCAGGACAGGTTATTCCGACCCCCAGATCCGGCGAGAGGGTTGTTTTCATCTCTCACCTCCTCCGAGGGCTAGGGTTCGCTCTTCACCCTTTCGTTCGGGGACTCATGTTTTATTACGAACTAGATTTTCATGATCTAGCCCCAGATTCTTTCCTCCATATCTCGGCGTTCATCATCACGTGTGAGGCCTTCCTTCGGATTCCCCCACACTTCGGCTTATGTCTCAAGACTTTTAATGTGAAGCCAAAGGTAATCGAAGGGGAACAGGTGGAGTCTTGGCCAGAGTAGTAAACAAGCTTACGGTACTCTCTAGCCAAAAGGTTCTTTCACCGAAACCTCCAACCAATGGCAGCGGGAGTGGTTTTACATCACAGAACCCTGCGGTTCCTAGTGGGCAACTATACCCATGTTCCGTTCCGGCCCTCCAGTACAGCTCGCACCATGGATTAATAAGGGGCTGGACTGGGGATCCGTTGATGAAGTGCAGACTCTACAGAGCCGCATCCGAAGCCTTCTTGAGAAGGACATCGATCTCTTCAACGTGATTCAAGTAATGCTAGTCCGCCGAGCCCTGCCATGCTAGCATCGGCCTCTCCGTATGTGGGAGTTCAATCCGGAAGGGCCACGAACCCTCCAACACTTCTTCGGCACTACGCATAAGGAAATGTGGAAGTTGTTCTTCGGGAAACGAAAACAGTGGCCGGACACCATCGAGGACATCGGCCTCAACTGCAATCATCCGGATACCTCGGTAAGCGCTCGACGCCCGAAATCTTCCTAGTTGAGTATGCCGTATATGTCACTGAGCAAACTATCTTCTTCCAGGGCTGGATAAAGAAAACGGAGCGAATCAGGTGTTCGGCCCCCCTTCCCGAAGACTCAGCAGATCCCTTACAAACAAGGATGCTGGCCCTGGCACCGTACCAGATGCCTGTGGAGGAGAACAAGGCGGTGAGTGGGAGGACCAAGAGCGGCCTCCATCCGGAAGGTATGTCAGACAATACGTCCGGGGGAATCAAAATTCCATCGTCCGAAGACAAAAGTAAAGGAGAAATCAAGGTATCGTCCCCCGAGGGTAAGAAAAGGGCTGCCTCCGAAGATTGGGGGGAAAGGGCTTCCAAGCGAGGCAAGGTGCCTGAGTCGGGCGGCTCGGGCTTGGAGGATGGCGTCCTCGCACAGTCCCACGATGGGGACAAGCCTCTAGCCAAATCGTAAGTGAACAAGAATGTTTGTGAACATATCCAACTCCTTTCCCGCAACGAAAGTAACTAGAATATATGTTTTTGCAGCTCGGCACACAGCCTTCTTCACCAATCCTCTTCTTCAGGGGATCTTCTCTCGGAGATGATGGAAAGCGAGACACCTCTGCCGGTCTCCTTGCCAAATAGGGCGGACGACCTCGAGGTGTCGTCCTGGAGGGCCTCTCCCAATCAACAAATGGTGTGAGGGTGATGAAGACACATCCGAAGGCGATGCTTTGGTAGCCCGGTCCGGGGCCAACAACGAAGGCCTGAGCTGTCCGACCTACAGCGGAGACAACTTTAAGGATTTAATAAATGGATCCCTTCAAAGGAGGCCGTACTCAACAGCAGATTAGGAGGTCTGAGCGCCGGATATATTGATGAACATCTTTGACAGTCATCCATCTCGAGGAACATCGTGCACTCGATGGAGTACAGTGGTTGCAAAAGTTATATCTGCAAAAAGCGGATTGATCAGTAGCCTGCACGAGCTCGCTAAGAGGCTTCGAGGTTTGTATCAGAAAAAAAATTTGATTGTATTTTATTCACAAACTGCACCTGTGTATAGGTAGTAGCCCCTGAGACTCTGATTGGCTTCCCAAGGGAGGTGATCAGGGGATCAAAAAGATATGCCCAGTGAGTAATCTAATTAATTGAAACACAGGTTGTTACCTCCCAGGCGACTACCCGAACTACGGAGGTTGCCGATCTACAACGAAGGCTCAATGTGGCAGATGATGACATCACACTTATCAACAAGCAGCTTGACGAGGCGCAAGGTATGTCTTGGGGGTAGTCATTACATGCGTGTGCGTATATTTATAAGCGCAACACTGAACACTATATGCATGGCTGCAGATGGTGCTGTCGCAGTTGAGATTCTTCGGGCGGAGCTAGTCCGGGCCAAGGAGCAGGCCCGGTTTAGTAATGCGGCTGCCGAAAAGGCGTCTGCCGAGTTAAAGGCCGAACAGGTTGCTCGGCGTCAAGACGAGGAGAAGATATCCACGATGGCGCGCGAACTGAAGGATGCCGCCGACCACTGTGAATTCTTCGAGAAGGATAATAAAGCCAAAACGGCTGATCTTGATAAGGCCTTACAAGAGGCAAAAGAAGCGCGGTTCGAATCTAGAGCGGCCCGGGAGGAGATCCGGCAAGCTGGGGAGATCGTGGCTGGTAAGCCCTTTTTATTACAAACTAAGTTCGGCGATCCGCATTATGCCCCACTTAACCAAGTGTGGAGTTCTCCAGACGCTTTGTTGGATTTGCCGAAGAGTTCTCCCAATGCGGCGCTGTTTTATCAAGCACAAGAGGGGTATGCAACGGAGAAGCTTTTCTGGTCGCAATTCGGTGCGTCGAAGCGCCCACTGTTGCTGAACGAATAGATGACCCAATGGGCCGAGCTTCACCGGATGTCCAGTGCTGCCATGAAGGACGTCGTGGTCTGGCTGTGGCCAACCGAGCCAATTCCGGATAGCTATTTTGGCTTGGTGCGGTGACTTGCTGACGCGGTGCCGCGTATCGACGCCGTTAAGCGATCAGTGTGCATTGAAGGTGCACGGATGGCCTTTGCCCGTGTCAAGACATACTGGACGAAGACGAAGGCCGTCGATGTTGCAGGGAGCAGTCCACCCAAGGGCAAGGACCATCACGCACCAGAGCATTATTTCGATGATGTCTTAGAGGCTGCCCGCTTAATAGATGGTCAATGCTCGAAAGACATAATTTTCGAGTGAAGTGTATGGAAATTGTAAAATACAATATTATAAAGCTATTTTTATTTTAGTATTGCATAAAAGCTTTGGTTCCTCCTGTGCGGCCGTTTTTCATAATCTGAAAGTTTTCTAGTCGTCGGCTTCAGCCTCCTTGTAGGAAGTACGGGGGTGTTCGGAAAAGCATTTGATCACTCTTAATCCAACGTCTTGGTCCATGAAGGAGGTGTCAATGCGGCGAATGAGGCAATCAGACTATAGGGCGTTAACACTTTCACTTAGCCATAGGAGTTTTACAGTGGGTCTACAACATAGCCCCTGGTATGTACGCGATTGTCCTAATACGGTGTGTTACATGTATGACCTGAAAAAAGGTCCTTCATGTAATACGGAGGGAATCGCGAATGATTCCAATAAGTCGTCGAGTGGTTGACCAGATCTCGCCGCATCATGACAGTCAGTTTTCGGCTTTCTCTACTGAGGTGCTTGACCAGATGAACCGGAAGCACAATCGCAGTAGTTCTCCCTTTACTACCTTAGCCGATAGAGCGGAACGTAAGGTAGCAAGCATAGGAGCCGGGCAACCCAACTATTGACCCAAGACATGATTCGAAGCTGATGCATATAAGGCCAAACTCGCGACGTCGAAGTATGCTATAAAGCTGTTCGGACTTTATCGGCAACTCGTTTGTTCCCGTACTGAGCCCTTGGCAGGTTATGCCGATGTGTGTGTGAAATGACCACAAGGGTAAAATTCAATTCTTTATGTAAAAGGAACGAAGCGGATTTTTTTACTGGGAGTTGAGTAATATGCCAATCGTTAGTATATAAAAGCCGCAACCTCGGCCATTTGACATGCTAGGGGTCGAAGGCTGAGGAAAAAGGCACTTTATAGGCTTGAAATATTGAGTGCGGTCTACAAAAACTTATTTTGGACCTCCCGTCGCACGTCTGCGCCGCCTGTCCTCGGTTAAGGGACTCCTTAACAGGAATAACCTTTGGATGAGTGTATAAACCCGAATTCCAGTAAAGTCCGTGGGTGGCCATCCATTCAGCCATCTGTAGAGAGGATAATAAGAAAGAAAATAGTTAGGAAAAATAAGGTAGGTTCTTGGAGTACTTGCCGGCCCACCAGATTGTGCTTCCGTCGATGCCTGGTATTTTAAGTGCATAGTTATGTATCTTGCATCTTGTACGCTTGAGCATGTTAGAGGGAACGAAGCCAAATTGCTAGTCCCGTATGGACATTGATCGGTCGTGCCGGATAGAGACCGGTGGCATAGTGGCCGATGAGGTATGCGGTGTGATAAGGCCGCTGTATAGTCCGGCTGAAATAGTCGTAGTGTGATCTTTTGTACGGAGGGAGTGTTCCATGCGTTCACCCCTAGGGGTGTGTGTCACATATACCATGTTCACTGTTTTTGACTTCGGAGGGAAATTGCTTCTGACCCCCGGTGTTTGGTTGGCGAGTCTCTTTGTCATTGCTATCGCCGGGCGGCCTCTTAACTTGCTGGCCTGTTTGAAGACCCAACAGCTTCTGTTGGTGTGATTGGATGGTTTATTGGGGTGGCCGTGAATTTGGCATGGCCTATCCAATATCTTGTCTAAATTGGATGGTCCGTCTCTATTTGCCGTAAATCGCTTTTTCCGCTGACCCGGTTTGGGACCGCTAAATCCGGCGTTAACATCAGTATCGTATGCCTCATTAGTATTACCACGTTTGTGTTTATCGCGTCGTGGTTTCCCATTTCCGTCTCGAACTTCGGAAGTGCCCGGATCGCTGGCACTGTTGCTTCTACGAGCGAGCCAGGTGTCCTCTCCCGCGCAAAAGCGGGTCATCAGAGCATTAAGGGCTGACATGGATTTTGGTTTTTCCTGACCGAGATGGCGGGCGAGCCACTCGTCTCGGTCACTGTGTTTGAAGGCCGCTAGGGCTTCCACGTCCGGACAGTCTACGATTTGGTTCTTTTTAACTAAGAACCTGGTCCAAAGCTTCCTAGCTGACTCTCCGGGCTGCTGGATGATGTGACTTAAGTCATCGGCATTTGGTGGCCGGACATATGTACCTTGGAAATTGTCGCGTAATGCGTGTTCCAGATCCTCCCAGCTGCCGATAGAGTTTTCGTGAAAATCGCTTAACCAGATACCTTCTTTGGTCCTTTGAGTTTTAATGGGAGATATTTAATGGCATGGAGATCATCACCACGTGCCATGTGAATATGGAGGAGAAAATCCTCGATCCATACCACAGGGTTTGTTCTCCCATCATATGATTCGATATTTACGGTTTTAAACCCTTCCGGGAATTCATGGTCCATTACTTTGTCAGTGAAGCAAAGGGGGTGTGCGGCGCCTCTATATTGGGCCACATCGCGACGTAGCTCCGATGGAGTTCGTCTGCGGAGTTCGGCCCGGGCGTGACTAGGTTTGTTACGTCCGAATAGGTGCCCGTCGTCACGTGTCGGGGCATGCCCTCGCGATCCGTAGATCGATCTAGTACGTCCTGCATTAATGTCAAGTTTTTGCCGCAGGTCGTAGGTATGTCCCCGAGCTGTTTTATCTCTACCTTTACGGTGAGGTCGGGCGGGCTGGTGTTCGTCTTGAGTTGCCACTTTGTCCCGACCCCGTGGCGGTCGGTCAGCCGCATTGTGTGATGATGGTATGGGCTCCAACGCCTCATCGTCGAACTGTGGTAACAATTTGCGCTGCGGGTAGCTTTTGGCTGGGCGCTTAAGGTCGTATTCTTCGGCTGCCAAGACATCAGTCCATCTATCGTTGAGCAGATCTTGATCAGCTTGAATTTGCTGCTGCTTCTTTTTCAGGCTCCTTGCGGTGGCTATTAGCTGGCTCTTAAAGCGCTCCTGCTCGAGGGGTTCCTCAGGCACGATGAAGTCCTTGATGCCGAGGCTCACCTCCTCCTCAGAGAGCGGATGATAACTGCTGTCCTCCGAGTCTTCATTTATGGCCTGTTCATCAAGGCTGACTTTGCCATCCTCCTGATTGCCCTGTTCGGAAGTTTGTTCATCGGGGTCTTCTATGTCTTCGGCACCGTCTGGAGTGTTGTCGTCTCCTCTGCCGGTATTGCTGTCTCTGCGGCGTGATTTGGAGCGGCACCGCTGATGCCGGCGCTTTGGTTGTGTCTTAGGGGGGTCATCCTCCACTGGGTTTTCCTTGTCATCGCTGCTATTATCCTTGGCGTATCCACCATGTATACGTCGTATGAGGAAGTGGCCGTCCATCGTCCGATGAACGGCATGGCTTGGGCCTCCTCTTCTCAGGCATTGTCGTCCATACCGTCGATGTCTTTGGAGTCATAATCGAGTGTGTCGGTTAAGTCATCAACAGTGGCTATGAAGTGGGTGGCGGGTGGGAAGCAAAATTCTCCATCATCAGCCTCCCGTTCGAACCGGACGTAATTCGGCTGTGAGTCTCCCGCCAAGGACAGATTCTTTAATGAGTTTAGCACATCACCGAAAGGCGAGTGTCGGAAGATGTCTGCGGCACTGAATTCGAAGATCGATAACCGATCAAGCTCGGCGTCCGCGGACGCACATGGTTTGGAACTTATGGCCGGAAACGAGTCCGGAGTTCCGATGACACAGATATCACATGGGGATAAGTCTGTGTGCGGCTCCAACGCTGCGGAATCTGTGGCCTCCGTGGCGGGGTTGAGCTTCCCGTCCTCGGATGGCGCGATATGCTCCGGATCTAAGGCTAGAGTAGTTATAGGAGCTATCTCCTGGATGTGGTCCGATGACAGATTTAAGTCATGTTCATCGAGGTGACAGGGAGCGGCAGCCACAGTCTCGAATCCGTCGAAGATCAAGTCTCCGCGGATGTACGCAACGTAATTCAAGCTCCCAAATCTGACCTGATGGCCAGGGGTATAGCTTTCGATCTACTCCAGATGGCCGAGGGAGTTGGCCCGTAGTGCGAAGCCGCCGAATACGAAGATCTGTCTAGGGAGGAAAACTCCCCCTTGGACAGCATCGTTGTAGATGATCGAAGGGGCCATAAAACCTCTTGATGATGGCACAGTGGAACTCTCAATGAAAGCACCAATGTCGGTGTCAAAACTAGCGGATCTCGGGTAGGGGGTCCCGAACTGTGCGTCTAAGGTCGATGGTAATAGGAGACAGGGGACACGATGTTTACCCAGGTTCGGGCCCTGTCTATGGAGGTAATACCCTACTTCCTGCTTGATTGATCTTGATGAATATGAGTATTACAAGAGTTGATCTACCATGAGATCGTAATGGCTAAACCCTAAAAGTCTAGCTTGTATGACTATGGTAATGGGTCTCTCCCCCTCCGGACTAAGTCCTCCGGTTTATATAGACATCGGAGGGATCTAGGGTTACATAAGGTCAATTACAGAGAAAGGAATCTTCATATTTGGTCGCCAAGCTTGCGTTCCACGCCAAGGAGAGTCCCGTCCAGACACGGGTGGAGTCTTCGGTCTTCGTATCTTCACAGCCCATCGGTCCGGCCCATGGCGAAACAGGCGGATGCTCGAGGACCCCTTAGTCCAGACTCCCTGTAGGTGGCCCCCTCACAATTCGATTGGGCTTGGGGGCGCCCACCTTGGCCGCCCCCTCCACCCTCCCACTAAGCCCCATTATGGCCCAATCACCCCCGGGGGGGGGGGGGTTCTGGTAACCTCCCGTTACTCCGGAAAAATGCCTGAACCACCCGGAACCTTTCCTGTGTCCAAACATAGCCTTCCAATATATCAATCCTTATGTCTCGACCATTTCGAGACTCCTCGTCATGTCTGTGATCATATCCGGGACTTTGAACTACCTTAGATATATCAAAACACATAAACTCATAATACCGATCGTCACCAAACGTTAAGCGTGCGGACCCTACGGGTTCGAGAACTATGTAGACATGATCGAGACTCACTTCTGGTCAATAACCAATAGCGGAACCTGGATGCTCATATTGGTTCCTACATATTCGTCGAAGATATTTATCGGTCAAAGCGCATAACAACATACGTTGTTCCCTTTGTCATCGGTATGTTACTTGCCCGAGATTCGATCGTCGGTATCTCAATACCTAGTTCAATCTCGTTACCGGCAAGTCTCTTTACTCATTCCGTAATGCATCATCCCGCAACTAACTCATTAGTCATATTTCTTGCAAGGCTTATAGTGATGTGCATTACCGAGAGGGCCCAGAGATACCTCTCCGTAACATGGAGTGACAAATCCTAATCTCGATCTATGCCAACCCAACAAACACCACCGGAGGCACCTGTAGAGCATCTTTATAATCACCCAGTTACGTTGTGACATTTGATAGCACACTAAGTGTTCCTCCGGTATTCGGGAGAACATGTATAAGTCATGAAGAAAGCAATAGCAATAAACTAAACGATCATAGTGCTAAGCTAACAGATGGGTCAAGTCAATCACATCATTCTCTAATGATGTGATCCCGTTCATCAAATGACAACACATGTCTATGGCTAGGAAACCTAACCATCTTTGATTAACGAGCTAGTCAAAGTAGAGGCATACTAGTGACATTCTGTTTGTCTATGTATTCACACATGTACTAAGTTTCCGGTTAATACAATTCTAGCATGAATAATAAAAATTTATCATGATATAAGGAAATATAAATAACAACTTTATTATTGCCTCTAGGGCATATTTCCTTCAGTCTCCCACTTGCACTAGAGTTAATAATCTAGATTACATTGTAATGATTCTAATGGTGCTGATCATGTTTTGCTTGTGATAGAGGCTTAGTCAACGGGTCTGCAACATTCAGATCCGTAAATATCTTGCAAATCTCTATGTCCCCTTCCGACACTTGATGACGGATGGAATTGAAGCGTCTCTTGATGTGCTTGGTTCTCTTGTGAAATCTGGATTCCTTCGCCAAGGAAATTGCTCCAGTATTGTCACAAAAGATTTTCATTGGACCTGATGCACTAGGTATGACACCTAGATCGGATATGAACTCCTTCATCCAGACTCCTTCATTTGTTGTTTCCGAAGCAGCTATGTATTCCGCTTCACACGTAGATCCCACGACGCCTTTCGCTTAGAATCGCACCAACCGGCAATTTGCACTGCTCAATATAAACACGTATCCGGTTTGCGACTTAGATTCATCTGGATCAGTGTCAAAGCTTGCATCGACGTAACCATTTACGACGAGCTCTTTGTCACCTCCATAAATGAGAAACATATCCTTAGTTCTTTTTAGGTATTTCAGGATGTTCTTGACCACTGTCCAGTGATCCACTCCTGGATTACTTTGGTACCTCCCTACTATACTTATAGCAAGGCACACATCGTGCGGTACACAGCATTGCATACATGATAGAACCTTTGGCTGAAGCATAGGGAATGACTTTCATTTTCTCTCTATCTTCCTGCGTTGGTTGGGCATTGAGTCTCACTCAACTTCACACCTTGTAACACGTGCAAGAACCCTTTCTTTGACTGGTCCATTTTGAACTTCTTCAAAATCTTATCAAGGTATGTGCTTTGTGAAAGTCCAATTAAGCGTATTGATCTATCTCTATAGATCTTGATACCCAATATATAAGCAGCTTCATCGAGGTCTTTCATTGAAAAACTTTTATTCAAGTATCCTTTTATGCTATCCAGAAATTATATATCATTTCGAATCAACAATATGTCATCCACATATAATATTAGAAATGCTACAGAGCTCCCACTCACTTTCTTGTAAATACAGGCTTCTCCAAAAGTATGTATAAAACCACATGCTTGGATCACACTATCAAAATGTTTATTCCAACTCCGAGAGGCTTGCACCAGTCCATAAATGGATCATTTGGAGCTTGCACACTTTGTTAGCATCCTTTGGATCGACAAAACCTTCTCGGTTGCATCATATACAACTCTTCTTCCAGGAATGTAGTTTTGACATCCATTTGCCAAATTTCATAATCATAAAATGCGGCAATTGCTAACATGATTCGGACAGACTTAAGCATCGCTACGGGTGAGAAAGTCTCATCGTAGTCAACTCCTTGAACTTGTCGAAAACCTTTCGCAACAAGTCGAGCTTTGAAGACAGTAACATTACCGTCAGCGTCAGTCTTCTTCTTGAAGATCCATTTATTCTCGATGGCTTGCCGATCAATGGGCAAGTCAACCAAAGTCCACACTTTGTTCTCATACATGGATCCCATCTCGCATTTCATGGCCTCAAGCCATTTCGCGAATCTGGGCTCATCATCGCTTCCTCATAGTTCGTAGGTTCATTATGGTCTAGTAACATGGCGTCGAGAATAGAATTACCGTACCACCGTGGTGCGGATCTTACTATGGTTGACCTCGAGGTTCAATAGTAACTTGATCTTAAGTTTCATGATCACTATAATTAGCTTCCTCACTAATTGGTGTAGGAATCACTGGAACTGATTTCTATGATGAACTACTTTCCAATTCGGGAGAAGGTACAATTACCTCATCAAGTTCTACTTTCCTCCCACTCACTTCTTTCGAGAGAAACTCCTTCTCTAGAAAGGATCCATTCTTAACAACGAAGTATCTTGCCTTCGGATCTGTGATAGAAGGTGTACTCGGCCAATCTCCTTTGGGTATCCTATGAAGACACATTTCTCCGATTTGGGTTCGAGCTTATCAGGTTGAAGCTTTTTCACATAAGCATCGCAGCCCCAAACTTTCAGAAACGACAACTTGGGTTTCTTGCCAAACCACAGTTCATAAGGTGTCATCTCAACGGATTTAGATGGTGCCTTAATTAACGTGAATGCAGCCGTCTCTAAAGCATAACCCCAAAACGATAGCGGTAAATCAGTAAGAGACATCACAGATCGCACCATATCTAATAAACTGCGGTTACGACGTTCGGACACATCATTACGCTGTGGTGTTCCAGGTGGCGTGAGTTGCGAAACTATTGCACATTGTTTCAAATGAAGACCAAACTCGTAACTCAAATATTCTCCTCGATGATCAGATCGTAGAAACTTTATTTTCTTGTTACGATGATTTTCCACTTCACCTGAAATTCTTTGAATTTTTCAAATGTTTCAGACTTATGTTTCATCAAGTAGATATACCCATATCTGCTCAAATCATCTGTGAAGGTAAAAAAATAATGATAAACGCCGCAATCGTCAACACTCATCGGACCACATACATCGGTATGTATTATTTCCAACAAGTGCATTGCTCGCTCCATAGTTAGGAGAAGCGGAGTCTTAGTCATCTTGCCCATGAGGCATGGTTCGCAAGTATCAAGTGATTCATAATCAAGTGATTCCACAATCCCATCAGCATGGAGTTTCTTCATGCGCTTTACACCAATATGACCTAAACGGCAGTGCCACAAATAAGTTGCACTATCATTATTGAACTTATATCTTTCGGCTTCAATACTATGAGTATGTGTGTCACTACTATCGGGATTCAACAAAAATAGACCACTCATCAAGGGTGCATGACCATAAAAGATATTACTTATATAGATAGAACAACCATTATTCTCTGGTTTAAATGAATAACCGTCTCACATCAAACAAGATCCAGATATAATGTTCATGCTCAACGCTGGCACCAAATAATAATTATCCAGGTCTAAAACTAATCCCGAAGGTAGATGTAGAGGTAGCGTGCCGATCGCGATCACATCGACTTTGGAACCATTTCCCACGCATCGTCACCACATCCTTAGCCAATCTTCACTTAATCAAGAGCCCTATTTCGAGTTGCAAATATGAGCAATGTAACCAGTATCAAATACTCGGCGCCATCATGCGAGCATTAGTTAAGTACACATCAATAACATGTATATCAAATATACCTTTCACTTTGCCATCCTTCTTATCTGCCAAATACTTGGGGCAGTTCCGCTTCCAATGACCAGTCCCTTTGCGGTAGAAGCACTCAGTCTCAGGCTTAGGTCCAGACTTGGGCTTCTTCACTTGAGCAGCAACTTGCTTGCCGTTCTCCTTGAAGTTCCCCTTCTTCCCTTTGCCCTTCTTCTTGAAATTGGTGGTCTTGTTGACCATCAACACTTGATGCTCCTTCTTGATTTCTACCTCCACAACTTTTAGCATCGCGAAGAGCTCGGGAATTGTCTTATCGATCCCTTGCATATTATAGTTCATCATGAAGCTTTTGTAGCTTGGTGGCGATGATTGAAGAACTCATCAATGACACTATCATCAGGAAGATTAACTCCCGCTTGAGTCAAGTGGTTGTGGTATCCGGACATTACGAGTATATGTTCACCCTTGTAACTATTCTCCTCCATCTTGCAGCTATAGAACTTATTGGAGACTTCATATCTCTCAATCCGGGCATTTGCTTGAAATATTAACTTCAACTCCTGGAACATCTCATATGCTCCATGATGTTCAAAACGCCGTTGAAGTCTCGGTTCTAACACTACAAAAAAAGACACATCCGTGACATTTTGGGCCGAACGAATTATTTTTCTATCATACTTATGACAATTCTATGACGATTATTGTGACAAAACCCGGTATCATCATAGATGTGGTGGGGTCCTAGTTATATGACAAAAATCATGACAGAAAATGGGCTTTTCGTCCTGGGCGGGCCGGAGACGCAGCTGCATGACATTCTTTGGGCCGTCCATGACGGGAAAAACCGTGGTAGAAACAAGGGCGAGGAAAATATCGGGTGTTCCGATTCTGATTGGGTGGTCGGGCTGGCGATGCACGCTTCTCCTACACGCACGCTGCAGCGTGGGTGTGGCGTTAGGCTCTAATCGAACCCTAAGCAAGGCGTTGGGCTCTAATCGAACCCGGCGATTGCAATTTCTGGCTGCTATCGAACCCGAGCAATCGATCGATGGTCATAATCAACCCGATCGAGCGATTCGCTTCGCCATCGCTACTACACTACAAGAAATATGTCAACTTGTGACCCTCACTATTGGTATTTTGAAAGGTCATAGTTTTTCATTTGCGACTTTTTGTGACCAAAAACAGAAGGTCAAAAGCTGGCAGTCGTAAACTGAAATGCGACCTTCTCTGTGTTGGTCGTTGAAGCCATGACCTTTTGTTTTGGTCGCTTTGGTCATGCCTTGACCACGTCGGATCCGACGTGGCAATCTGACGTGGCAAAATTGCGACCAATTGAAAAGGCCGTTGATAAGACTCAGCCCAGTCCATTTCACTGTTTTAGATGGGCCAAGCCCAACAATTCAGCCTATTTGTGTTTTTTTCTGTCCATTATTGGTTGGCTTCATGGGCCAAGCCCAACATTGCAACTTTTTTATTGTTGGGCCATGGCCTTTTTGTCTAAACTATTTCATTTTCCTTTTTTTATTAAATGGGTCCACTAATTCGATGGAGTGCAGATTATGGGGTTCTTGTAATGGGTCCCATTTTTCATGTTCTGATAAGTGGGTCCCATCGATCGTGCTCATATTCTTCATATTTCAACCAGATTTAAATTGCCAGACAAAAAGCACACATATACTTCAAATAAGAGCAACCAGATCACATAATACAATGGCAATCACAATAACAAGCTCTATACGTGCCAATACATGACCATGTGTAATACAGTACTTTCAAGCTCTACAAGTGTACTAACGAGCTCTACAAGTGTAATACATTACTGCTTTACAAGAAAATGACAACATGCTAGACTCGCTGGACGACTGTAGTTAGATGAACAACTTGACAGACTCGCAGGACCACCGTAGTCAGAGGAACAACATGCCGACTACCGATTTGGAATCGGGTCGTGAAGTCAATGACAAACAAAAGCGCAACATGACTTCCTCTGTCACCCTGTTACATGAATGAGAGAATAATAAGAAAAATTGGGGCAAATATATTGAACAGACCATTCAAGAAAATGACATTTATTTAGAATGATAACACAAATTGAGCTAGTGCCATGCTTTTTGTCCTCCAACTAGTTAAAATGAGATACCCATACATACAAGAAAACAGATACATAATATGAATATGCATGGCTCAAGTGCAAGTCGTGTAAAAAACTTCAGCAGGCTCTCTTCAATTGTTCAACTTAATTGGGTGGTTTTGATCAAATATTATCGATGCAACACTTGGCATCACTAAACTACAAGTCCAAAGCATCATAAGCACTAGAAGAAATCACCATGGCCAGAACATAACTTAGCAGAAGGGGTGTGTGGTCATGGACACACGCAGAGCAAGATAATAGAGCAAGAGAGAGCAAAAGAGAGGAGCGGTTGCTTACCAGCTAAGCTATGCTAGAGCAGAAAAAGAGTTATTGGAGTGGGAGGCCTGCGAGTGGAAGAAGAATCATTGCATGGTGGCGTGTCTACATCTTGCACATGCGTGTTAGAAAGTGAACCCATCGGGGAACCAAGCATATACATGACATGTCGAAAGAATAAATACCATGGCAGCAATGAAATTAAACACCAAGCGCCAACAAGATTACTCATTGTTGACTTGTTTGGATCATCACAAACCAACTAGTATATAGCAGTTGGCACACGAAAAGTAGCAAAGAGACATGCACCTTCCAGTTCACATTGCACTTTCTTTTCAGATTTGCAACAAAAGGAAGAAAGAAAGAAAGAAAGAAACAACATTCTCGACGCACTTTCAAGACCACGAACTTGATGACATAATATTCCCGATCGACCCACTTAAGCTGGATCAATTCCCAACAAGCAAGACACAACAAAATATTAAAAAAGAAAACACAAAGTGATCGTAAGTGGTTTTGAATATAACATTCATACAGCGAAGACTCTGTCAATAAAAGGCACTTGTGACTTCAACTAACTTGTGGGCTGATTTTGCTCAAGTTTCTTAATAGACTTACAATGTTTAGCTTCCAGAAATTAAATCACAAAGTTTAGCTTACGGAAACAAAATTACAAGGTTTTCTATCTGCAATCAGTACAAACTTGATAGTGCTACAAGTGCTAATGATCCAATAGCGTCCCAGCTCCACACATCCTAGTACAGAATTTCCTCACACTTGATAGCTCTACAAGCAAGCAAGCAAGCAAACATGCAAATACAAGTAGTAGTACTGGTTGTATAATGAATGGGATACATGATTCTACTCAAATAAATTGACAAGGTTTTCTACTTCTTTTTTCTAGTTAATGACAACCAGTCATCAATCAAGCAAGTAACATCACATTGGTACAATGAGCTAGCATCGTTAAAGATATATGGGGTGTGAGCAGTCAACACCTACTAATTTTATTTTATTTGTTTGCATCGAGTCAACACCTACTAGATGGGATGGAAATGCATCTTCTGTATTAGTTGTGGAGCATGCGTGTATTATTAGCAATGAAAGCAAGGGTCGACACTAGTGAAAGAGCAGATGATGTCGCTTGTGCGAGGCGAGGCGAGGCGAAGAGCAGCTCCTCGCTCTTGGCGCCGAGCTTGACGAGGGGAGAGGGCCTCCATGGAACCTCGACAACCCGACTGTGTAAATCATAAGGTCTTGATTAGATATAAGCAGTAATCTTGAATGATAGATATAAACATTAGTATTGCTCGAGCTCATTTTTTTGCAACGATAAGCATGTCCTAAACCGCCACTGTGAGATCGTTGAAGTACTAGATGCCAGAATGTGAGAATGGATAAAATAGAACATGAATGTTCTCAAGTGCCATGAAGTGAGAAAGCAGGTAGTCAGAATGACGAGGCATGTTAGCTGCCAAAACAGATTCAGATTAACTGCATGTCCAGACGGACAGGCCATTCCCAAGCATTTCAAGACACTTTGACTAAACATAACAAACTCATGCAGTAACCACATTGAGCATCTAAAACAGGAAGTGGCATGAACAAGAATCAATTGTTTACCTCACCAGGTGTCTATCATAGTATACAAATTCAGCATATTCGATGACAATGGCCTACAAGATGCCCGATGCTAACTTTAATTGCAGAAATTTCCTACTACGCATGCTAAGATCACTGAGTTGAACATCAGCATGTAATGGAATGCCTGGTATTGATATGCAAGAGTACGACTAAGCGCAAAGAAGAGTAAAACTATCTACTGTACTTATTTTATTTGCTCCCCAATTCAAGAACTAAGGCACTAGAAAGACTGGCAGAAACTACCATCTTCATGGTCGAAACATCATCTCATCAAAGAAACTACCATCTTCGTGTTTGTGTCTTCACCTTCAGATGTCAAGCTTTACTACTTGCTTCTGGGCATCAGACACATGCACTTTTACTGCTACCACAGCTTCTGGCCGGCCATTGAGGAACAGTCAAAGCCATAGCAATACATCGAGCTCAATCGCTAGTGGCAGCAGAGTGAGTTGGTGCTTGTGAGCGCTGTATGCGAGTAGGGTACTTTACTCTCGATGATGGTAGTCATGGAGGAGAAATGTAAAAATTCAGTAAACATCTTGATACTAGTGATCCGCATGATGTTGCTCCATAGCTCAACCGAACTTGAGAAAAAGTAAGACAAACAAAGTACAGTTCGTGACTTGAGAGGCTAGTATTCAGGGTAAAAACGACTCACCCAAGAGACCAGAGTCTCGTCGTCCTCGTCGGGCTCGTCAGACAGGACCACTCTCTTGCCAGTGATGATCTCCAGAAGCACGAGGCCGAAGGAAAACATGGCTGTCATCTCCTTGTTGGATCTTGGCCAGCTCAGGGGAAACATGGCATTCAAGCATCGGTCAACACTTGTGGAAGAACGTATCAATCTGATGAAATAAAAGATGTGGTGGGGGCATACAACGGAGTTAGGGACGCCGACTTCGTGATAGATGTCGATCGAAGCTTAGACATGTTTCCACGAGCTCGTAAACATTCTTCTCCAGCCTAAAACTTGCCACTATATCATCTGAAAAAAAAAACAGTTTCATTAGACACATGATACATTCATACATCAATACATCTGGTACTCTTACCCAATAAAACAAAGAACAGTGATCACCACATGTGCTTAAACTAAATTGGAACCATGACGCTCCAATAGTGCCACCTAAAATTGGCAAGGATTCATTGGAGGTCAAAGTTCTTGCTTTAAACCACTGGAAAGGATTCATATATCGTTTGGGAATAGATCGCACCTAGAATTCATGGACAGTCATATATCGTTTGGTAATACATCACACCTAAAATTCATGAGCAGTAATCAATTACTGCTCGGTCCTTTATCATAGCTGTTGCAACAACACGAAATAGGAAGTGATAGCAACTCCATCACTTTGGCAGCTCAAGTATCTTTCACCACCGATAATTCTACAGCCAGATGAAAAATTAACTATGACGACTAACATCGGTACAAAATCATGCTGGACTACGACGCAGAACCAAAATCAATACATCACTCGCATCAAACCGAATCGGTCAAAGCTTAGGGCGACGAGGTTGAGGGGGATGCAGTCGGTAGACGTTTTCTCAGCCTACTCAGTTTCCAAAAGTTAGCACCGATAGATGCCTAAGCAGCGCGGATCAAGCAACGAGTCAGACGCGACTAAAATTAGCGAGTGAGACTAACAGTCACCTTTAGTAAGACCGCTTTCACCGCGAAATGCCGAATTCAAAAACTCCACCGATAATGGCGGCCGCGGCTTCATTGTCCGTCACAGCCAGATCCGAGGCGCGAGGGAGCCATACGGACAGGCCTTGAGCAGACGCGGTGCCAGCGGAAGCCGAGGCGAGATCTGGGCAATGCCGGTGGATCCGAGGAGATCCTAACTGACTCACCTGTGAACCCGCCGCGGCGGGATCCTGCGCCGGCGATGACCCCTCCCGCCCGTGAATGGCAAGAAATTAAGAGCGCCGGACAAGAAGACGGCCGCATTCCGCACAGACCTGGCGCCGCCACGCATTCTTTGCACGCGTCTTGCCGACGCCGACCGGGCGATGTAGTAGAAAGCACGGCCTTGCCGGGAGGGAAGCGAGACGAGGCCGCCTGACAGGCAGCCGGATCCGGCAACGGTGTGGATCCGGAAGGCCCGCTGTGGCGGTGGCGGATCTGGCCGTGGACTGGCCTCGTCGGCTCGATCTGGAGCCATGGGAGAGAGGGAGAGGTGCGGTACAGAGTGGTGGACGGGGAAGGATTAACGGCGGTGGGGGTGAGAGGAGAATGACAGGATTCCCTTTGAGGTTGCGGGGATCCCGGTATAGAAGGTGGCGTCGGCAAAGGAAGATGCTGGCGCTAGGGGTTCGTCTTGCGAAGAAGAGGAGGACACGAGGGGTGGGGTTGGGTGGGGTTCGAGAGAGGGAGTTTCTTTGCCGTGGGTTGGATGGATAGACGGATGGATCGTCAGATGAATGCCATGTCATCGATCCAAGCCACAAGTGATTCCACCAATCAGAATTAAGCTTATGTAGTTTTGTTTTTTTTCTTTTTGTTTCTCTTATAAGGCAAATGCCCAATGTTATGTCAAAATTCATGGCAAATTTTGTCCAAATGATCTCATATTTTGCATAAATGTGCATCTTGGAATGACAAACAATGTTGACTAAGGAATTTTTCATTTTTTTGCACGAAAAATTCATTTTCCATTTTTCGAGTGCCTAAAATAAGTATTTTTTAGAAGAACCTACCAAATAATTGTTGCAAAATTGGACCAAATCATTTTTATTAAATACTAGGCCATACTTAATCCACAATTGACCTAATGGTTGGGTGTAAAAAGTTTTCATCCACCTCTGGTGAAAAAGACAATTTTGGCCAGATTCGAGAAGCGGTTCAAATTTGAAACAATGACGCCTCATAGTTTGCTATTTATTTTTTCAAAGAATCATTTCTAGGTACAAAAGTATCTATTTAATCAGAGAAACACCAAAAAAATTCCAATATTCAACCACTAGCTAGGAACGGTCATTCCCGTCGTTTTGACCGCATTTTGAAACGGGCATAAAAAATTCAAAAAATATCAAAAATTTGGAAAACTTTCGCATTGTGTCATTATATGTGACCAAGTTACCAGGAAAATTAATAAACTTATGTCTGACGGCAATTGTTTTAAAAAAGTGTTCTCGAAGCTTGAGCTATCACGTGTGGAGATTAATGGCTTTCAAGCCAAATGATCAATCTTATGGCCACATTCATGGCATAGTTTGTTCAAATGATCTCATATTGTGCACAAGGGTGCATATTGGAATGGCAAACAATATTGCCTAAGGAAGTTTTCATTTTTCTTTGGACGAAAAAACCATTTTCCATTTTTTGAGTGCCCAAAAGGAGGTTTTTTTGTGAAGGACCTCCCAAATAATTGTTGCAAAATTGGACCAAATCAATTTTCTAAAATACTAGGACATATTTAATGCACAATTGACCAAATGGTTGGGTGTAAAAAGTTTTGGTCCACCTCTGGTGAAAAAGACAAATTTTCATGGAATTCGGTTGGAAGCAGGTCAAATTTGAACTATGACTGCCTCATAGTTTGCTCTTTATTTTTTCCAAAAATAATTTCTAGGTACATAAGTATCTATTTAATCAGAGAAACATCAAAAGTTTTCCAAGATTCTACCACTAGCTAGGAACGGTCATTCCCGCCGTTTTGACCGCATTTTGAAATGGGCACAAAAAATTCAAAAAAATCAAAAAAATGGGAAACCTTCGCATTGTGTCATTATATGTGGCCAAGTTTCCAGGAAAAATAACAAACTTGTAATACGGCAATTATTTTAAAAAAGTGTTCTCAGAAACGAGCTATCACGTGTGGAGATCAATGGCTTTCAAGCCAAATGATCAATCTTATGGCCACATTCGTGGCATAGTTTGTTCAAATGATCTCATATTGTGCACAAGGGTGCATATTTTAATGGCAAACAATGTTGCCTAAGGAAGTTTTCATTTTCTTTGGGCCGAAAAAAACCATTTTCCATTTTTCGAGTGCCCAAAAGGAGGTTTTTTTGTGAAGGACCTCCCAAATAATTGTTGCAAAATTGGACCAAATCAATTTTCTAAAATAATAGGACATATTTAATGCACAATTGACAAAATGGTTTGGTGTAAAAAGTTTTGATCCACCTCTCATGAAAAAGACAATTTTTGCCCCTAGTCTACTTTGCTCAGTTTTGCCTTTCGATATCAGTCTAGCGGGCCCTTTAAACTTTCATCCATAATCATTTCTAGGTACATATTTTTCAAATGCTTGGATTAACATTTTTAAAATACATCATCAACTTTTTCATACACATTATATATATTTTTGTATGTGTGAGACACATTTTCTCTATTCTCGTCATTTTTAATACATGGTCAACATTTTTTCATACATTTTTTACATTGTTTTCTTTACACATTTAACATTTTCAAATATTATCATTTTTAATACATGGCCAACATTTTTCTATACACATTTAACAATTTTTCAATATATATGTTATTGTTTTTGAAAATATGGTCAACATTTAATCAAAAAATTGTTTAACATATTTTTTAAATGCTTGGATTAACATTTTTTAAATACATGATAATTTTTTTCGTACACATTATATATTTTTTGTATACATATTTTATATCGTGAGACACATTTTCTCTATTATCATTATTTTTGAATACATGGTCAACATTTTACCTATCAACATTTAACATTCTTTTGTTCACACATTCAATTTTTTATACTTGAAATGAGAAGTAAAAAAAGCTGAAAAAGTTGATCATGCACTCAAGATGATGTAAAATGAGAAATGCCAACACGAATGTTATGCATCCCTTTGAGACGAACCAAATCGATTTTTGGATCATCTCGATCCAAGGTTACATGGAAAGTTGATGGTGAAATTTCATTTTAGATTTAATAAAAACATTTGAACTCCCTAAATTTGTGTGGACTCAAACTTGAGCGAATCACGTATTTCCCACTTATATTCTTCGTTCGTGTTGACTATGGGCCATCGGCCCACTCGGTAATGCAGAAAAAGGTTCAGAAAAAGGGGTGGGGAGAATTTGGCCTCGTCCTAGTGAGGCCCAGGCCCCAAAGAACAGGAGGTAATGTTTAACAAAAGCCGGTTTGGTCTGTTATCACGAAGTGGTTGGTGGCGTGGTGGTTCGCTCTGTAAGGAGCAAGCGGGAGGTCTCGGGTTCGAACCCTGGACGCCCTATTTTTGGCGCATTGTTGGCCACAGTACCTGCATGGCGGGTTATGGGTCCCTTATGCCAGCAAAGTCGTGATTTCTTGGTGCATGTAGCGGGTTCCACTAGTCAACAGGGCTGATCCCACATGGCGGGTCCTACTAGAGTTGGTGTGGCATGGTGGGTCCCATTTGTCAGTTGTATAGTTCAAACGAGTAGGGGCTGGTCTGACATGGAGGGTCCCACTAGTCAGTAGGGCGTGCCCACTGGTCCGTAACCCGAAATTGACACATGGACATGATACATAGGCAAAATCTGACACATGTACATGACACATAGACAAAAATAATGAGGTGGCACCCAGTACAACATCATGACCATCTATATTGGTCGTGATCAGCTAGAAAAAAAGCGGTGGAAGCGGTCTTTGTTGCTTCTGACCATTTTCAGAGTATAGGAAATCACGACCTTTTAGACAAAAATAATGAGGTGGCACCCAGTACAACATCATGACCATCTATATTGGTCGTGATCAGCTAGAAAAAAGGCAGTGGAGCAGTGTTGTTTGATTTACGACCATTTCGTATAAGGAAATCACGACCTTTCTGACCAAAATGGTCGTTATGGTTTAAGGTTTGGAGCCCCCCAAACAGTTTTTGACCAATTATCTCAAATGGTTGTAGTTTTACGACCAATTCTTCCAGGGTCACTGACAGAAGGTCACAAGTTGACATATTTCTTGTAGTGCTAACTGAAGTCGATCGATGCTGCCTCTGGATGAGCAAAGGCGTTCTTTGAGGGGGTGGATGAACGAGTTCGGTGGGGTGGATGAACAGGACCCGTGGTGTTGCCTCTAGATGAACAGGACCCCGATCGATCGAGCGGTTGGAGTCTGGATGAACGGGACCCGTGGAGGGCGGGATGAACAGGACCACCCGTGGAGGGCAGGATGAACGATGAGACGGTGGAGGGCTGGATGAGCGATAGCCCATGGAGGGTGGTTGAGCGAGGAGCCCGTGGAGAGGGCTGGTTGAGCGATGGCCGGTGGAGTAGCACGCGGTGGAGGCTGGATGAACAGGACCCGTGGATGAGCGATGCAGTGGAGGTGGAGGAGGTCGACGGTGGATGAGCGATGCGCGTGCAGTGGAGTGGGTCGACGGTGGAGATGAACAGTATCCCGTGGAGTCCCGCTTTGCGGTACGCCACACCCCTCCCGATGAATAGGACCCCCGTTTCGATCATAGCGCTCCAACACAAGTCCATTTCCTCCGTTTTGCGGTACGCCACACCCCTCCCTATCAACAGGACCCCCGTTTCAACCGTAGGAGGTCCGTTTCCTCCGTTTGGCGTACACGGACCCCTCCAGGCGAACAGGATCCCGTTTGAGCGTGGCGGTCGAACACAAGGCCGTTTCCTTCGTTCTGTGGTACACCAGGCCTCGTTTCCATCGGCTGTTCCGTCCAAGCCCTCCCGGTGAACACGACGATGCATTCCGCTCCGACCCAGCCGGTTGGCTCCCCATGAACACGACGACGACGCAGTTTCTCTGTTCCGACCCAGCCATGTACATGAGCCCTGGCCGTACGTATGCGCGAGTAGGCATTCGAGACCCTGCCTGTATGTACGTACATGGCGTATTTTCTTTCTTGCACTGGCCGCTGTACGTACGTGTACATGCTACGTCGGCGCCTCTACTATGACACGTCGCGGCGCTGTACATCGACGGTATGTACATACACGTTCGCGACCAGAATGACAACGCTACGTGCGCTTGACCGGGTGGGTCCCGGTATCGAGCACTTCCTTGCGTCGCGAAGATGTAGCTGGTGGGTCCCAAAGCGATCGGCGAATCGTTTTATTTTGCTCGAACACACTTCCTTGCGTCGCGAAGATCTGGTGGTGGGTCCCGGTGATCGAGAAACATTTTTTCGCGAAATCACGGTGGCCCGTCCGGTGGGTCCCCATTTGTCGGTGGAGGAATAATTATTTTGCGCTTAATAAGGAGGCACTTCTTTCTGCGGTAGTGGACCCAGTATCGACCTCTCCATGTCACTGATCCATGTCCGATGGAAGCCGTTCCTTGACCACGTTGACCACGCCGCTTCCGAGAGCACCGGTACCGGACGACGGGCAGCGAAGGCCCTAGGAAGGGGACGACAGCGAGGCCTAGGAAGGGACGACGGCGGAGGCCGGGGAAGACGGCGGTGGATGCCCACGCGTAGAGGAGTACGAGGTTGGCCAGTTCGCTTTGCGGTGTGAGGCTGCCGTCGTCGCAGAATAACAGGGGTGTGGGTGAGTAGAGGATGGCACGGCGGTGGTGGGAATAGTAGGCGGTGGTGAGGCCTCACGGTATACTGACCGACCGCGGGAGTTAGGAGCATGCGACACGACCGGGCGTTGCTTTGGTAATTTGGAGCAACAAGACCAGAGGTTGAAGAAGCACTACGGCCATTGGATGGACATCGACGGTCCTTTGGAGCTAGAATCGTTCATATTGACTAAGTTGACAAAGCACTCCGTCCCGTCAACTTAGTAGGCCCTAAGTCAGCCTCCCACCAAGGTGGGTCCCAACTAGCAGGGGGCGTATTCATTTTTTGTGCGTAACAAGGAGGCACTTCCTTGCGTGTGAAGATATAGCTGGTGGGTCCGACATGTCAGCGGTGGGAACTTTTTTTTTGCGAAATACAGAGGCCCTTCCGGTGGGTCCTAGCTGTCAGGTGGAGGAATCATTATTTTGCGCGTAATAAGGAGGCATTTCCTTGCGTGCGGCCGTGGACCCAGCTGTCAGCCTCTCCACGCACAGTCTACTATCGATGGTGTCGTTCATTGACCACGTTGACCACTCCATGCCAAGCGCATCCAAGGTGGTGGACCACGGCGAGGCCCCGGACAGCAACGAGCCGGAGATGGGAAGACACGGGAGTAGAGTCGCAGACGGAGAGGTGTACGGAGGTTAACTGGCTCTGGTGCGGTGTGGTTCGGCAGTCGATGGAGAAGAACAGGAGGTGTGAAGGGGTGGAGGGATGGCCTGGCCAACGGTGTAGTAGCGCTTCACATCGAAGCGTCCTAAGCAGAGCTGCTAGCAGCAGGAGGCGGGAGCAGGTGGTCCGGCCGGCGCTAGAGGAAGAAGACGAGAGATTGAAGATGGATGCCGATCGTTGGATGTAAATCCAACGGCTAACGATGTTAGAATCATTTGTTGACTAAATTGACAATGACTTGCATCGGCTTCGGCCTATTGGCCCACATTTCAGCCTCCAAAAATGTGGCACGTATTCAACCCATTTTTTCAGAATTTATAGTCTTTTTTTGCGGGGTAGAATTTACAGTCCATTTGATCTTTTTTTTGAATTACAGTCCATTAGCTGGGCTGGATGAACAAATAATGTAGCGTCCATGCGGCCAATTTTTTTCCTAAAAAATTACAGGTCATTTGCACTTTCTCGAAATACATGATTTTCTTTGGGCTGATTCTAATTATAATGTTGGGGTGGGCGCAACAATGTTATCAAAAAAATAAGCGAGGGCTGAGCATTTTGTTATATATATATATATATATATATATATATATATATATATATATATATATTTATATATATATATAAATATAAAAATAGTAAGTGATTTATTATTACATTGGTCCTTAAATCTTACCAAGCTTTTGTACACAATCACCGGATTTTTCGTTGCCAAAAAATCCAGGATTTTATTGTTAAGAAATTATTTTTATAAGTTAACAAGATGCAGGATATTGTTTTCTTACATATGTAAGTATCTGTTAAATATATGATGACAATAACAATAATATATAATAACATATAAAATAGTTTAAATATATATATATATATAATATAGTTAGAAGGGAAACATAAGTTGGACCAGGCGTTCCTATTCTTATATAGAAAAATAGAATAGACCTCTGCGTTTTCTTTAAAAAAAATTGGGCTGCCGATGTTTCAGGAAAAATAAAAACTCGGATGGGAGGTCCATAGGCCGGTCGATACATGACGGCCCTCAAGAAAATACAAACAGCCTTATGGACCTCCCAGGTCGTGGGCTGCGCATGTTAAAAAAGAAAGCCTAGACGGGGCAGCCCAAAACCCAACTGATACTTGCTGCCCCAGTGATAATAAACGATACCTGCCAGCTCCCCAGCTTCGTTGTGAATTTATCTCCTATAGTAACTATGTTGAAGCACCTAAAAAATTTTAACTATGTTGACAAACCCATGGGCCCCAACGTCAGTATAGCATTAGGAGGAAGTATTTTTGCCTCTGCCTTTATTGACATGTGGGTCCCAATTGTCATCTACGCACACCACGCCCTACACCTGCCAAAACTTTGTCCCTCGTTTTCTCTATTTTTTCGCACTCGACATTGTGTGGGCATTTTGAAAATAGCATATCTTTTTGACTATGCATCATATGAAGATGTGCTATGCATGAATGTTGATTAGCATGATGTTAACTGGCTGTTAGTTCCAGTTTCGACCATGAATAAAACTTCCAGCATGACGTTAACACTGTTTGAAAAGGCCGTGTTAATATAAATGCTCTGCCTCACGAAAGTTGCGATTTCTTATCTGAAACTGGACTTGGAGTTTTATCTGAAATTGAAACTTGCGGTTTCTTCTCTGAATCACATTATGCACTTTTATACTCCTATGAAACTACATTCTTTTAAGTGCTAAAAATAGATCTCTAGAATTCATAAAATACTTCATATGCTCAATACTGCAAATCTGAAAGTACTCACAAAATACACAACACAAAACACAATTCATAACCTGCAAATACTAACAACCCTAGCTCCTCCTGACAATTCACAACCTGCCCAACCCTAGCTCCGGTGGGAGGGGGGGCAAATCCCTCCTTTTCCTCGGCGGCAGACAGCCGCCCCGTGAGACGATGTGAACGGCGAGGGAGAGGATGGCGGGGAAGCATCATCGGGCCAACTGTTTTTGTCCTCTTGTAGTTGGGTTCGGTTGACGAAGACTCCACCGGCTCGCTCTGGCACGACACCCTCACAAACGGCACCCTGTAGATGCTCGATCCTTCAATCTCTGGTGGATGCTCCATAAGGATCGATACTCCACCACCGCTCCCTCACGATCGGATTCGTGAATCTATTTGCTCCATGGCCCGGAGGAGCAGCTCTATGTACTCCGCGACTCCCTCCGGAGTATCGCCGTCTTCGCTCATTGCGAGATATTTGGCCATGGATGTCGCCGTGACCGCTTAGTTGGTCCTTGTTGTCAAACCAAGACTGTATCTCCAACATCCTAGCTAGCTTCACAGGTCGCCGTCTGCGATCCTCATGTATCGATTGTACTCCTCCATCGATCTACTTCTCCACAACACCTGCACTACTTGGCCAAGGTGGTTTTGAATGGAAGAGGAGAGGAGCAGCGCTGGTTTTAGTTTAGAACGGGAGAGGAGCGACGCTTGGTTTTGGATTGGAACAGGGAGGAGGAGGCGGTGGTTTTGAAATGGAAGAGGAGAGGAGCGGCGATGGATTTAGATTGGAGCAGGAGAGGAGCGGCGGTGGTTTAAGAGGAGAAGAGCGGAAGAAGCGCGCTGGTCTTGGAAGTACTTTTTTTGTTTTGCGTATTTTGGGTCAAAGTTTGACCATGTACTATATTTGGCAAGCAAAATGTGAATGCATGTCACCAAAAATTGTATCATTTGGTTCGTATCTGAATGTACTTTCAAATTATATTATTTTTGCAATGTATAACATATATTTTATTTGCGAAAATCGTGGTGATTATGACCCGTAATAAAGGGAGACTAGTTAATGTGGGGTCGCTTTCTTAATTGAAGGGTAAATTGATTTTGATTTTGATCCGATCACGGTCGCCAGCCCTCTCGTCCAATCCTAAATCGCTGCCGCACGCTCCTCTCCCTCTTCTCCATTGCAAAACCTCCTCCTCTCCTCTCCATCATCTCCATTCCAAAACCATCGTCTCGCCTCTTCCTCTTCTCCATTGCAAAGCCACCTCCTCTCTCCTCGGACGAGGATCCCCTGACGTAGCCCATCTTGCCATTGAGACACTGACACATGGGTCCCACCAAGCGCGGGGCCCACCTGTCACAAGAAAGGTAGGGAACCTCTCCTCTCCATCATCTCCATTCCAAAACACCGCCTCGCCTCTCCCTCTTCTCTATTGCAAAGACCACCGTCTCTCCTACCATCTTCCAAAGCTAGCACCGGACCACCTCGAAGGACATCTATGGAGGGATGCAAGAATGGCCGAATCAGGCGGATCGCCGGGCCAAGCGGCGAGCAAAGTTAGCTGTGTTGAAGGAGATCCTTACTTGGTTTGACAATGAGTGGGAGATTTCGAGGACGGTGAGGGCCATGTGGCAATGTATGTGAAAGAGCGAGACGGCGGCGATGAGGGTGGCGATGTACTCCTCGGCGTCAGTCACGCCGCAGTCCTTCGAGTTCATCGAGTATCTCCTCTGGGCGATGGAGCAGACAGATTCGCCCGAGGCGAAAGTCAGGTGGAGGTGGTGGGCGTATAGGTCGAAGGTCGAGCACCCAGAGGATAACGAATCGATCGAGTACGGTGTGCCATTCGTGAGGGTGCAGAGCCAGCCGGAGCCACAAGAGTATTCGTTCTCCCACCTCAAGAGGAGGCCGGATGGCGTGACGTCGCTTCCCCGCCGTTCTCCATTGTTCCCTCGGCCTTCCGCCTCGTTTCAGCAGGCGTCGGTAGGGTTTAAGCTTAGCACTAACCTAATCTTCCATCTGCTCATGCTTACAATCGATTGTGACAACTAATAAAAATCATGCTTACAATCAGTCTCCCGAGTACTACGCCAATCACCCTAAAATAGCTCTGGACCTTTGGGTCAAAGTTGTGACACTGTGTACAAATAAAGAAAAATAGATTGGTGCTTCTTTCAGAAAAGAGTACACCCCTAGAAAACTGCCAATATAAGCTACTAGTATTTTTTTTAAGTCTAAGCTACTAGTATTTGGTTAGAGGATTTGCTGCCGAGAAAGATCCGTCCACAGTGAGCGCCACACATCCCAATCGATGGTGGTGGATGCCAATGCTTAGATGGAGCAGGGTTGGTGTCGGTAATTTTACTTGGCACCTACTTTCTGCATATATGATGGTTCCATCCGTGACATTTGTGCAGCCCACCAAAATGCAAATTTGAATAACCTGTTTGCACAGATATGAAAAGGCGTGATTATATTATAGTGGCACTAGTTGATGAAACATACACTAATAAATGTAAGAAAATATTACATCATATCGAAATCAACCCAAGTCTCCCCGATACACCTTTACGCCAAAGTTGATGAACATCAAGCAGTATGATAGTACAAGGAGGGGCCTTGAGACATTCACATCTCTATTTTTGTGCGGATCAACTAAAATTAAGAACCCCAGTTTGTAAACGCTTAAACATTAACATTGGGACTAGTTGTTGAAACATACATTAACAAAG